>AP025057.1:8498021-8606443 GCA_036186865.1 Eustoma russellianum | reverse complement strand
AGGGGTCATCTAATTACATTCCCAAACTGGGTACCTGCAGAAACTGGAATGACCAGTTATATCACGAATTGAATTGTGACCAAACCACAACTCTTTTTACCAAAATTCCAACTCACAGATGTCACAAACACATCAAAGTATCACCATGTCAAAAATCATCCCGTTTGGACATTCCTAAGGTGCATTTTAGAGCCACACAACTTACTACTCAAAACTGTCCTGTTCCAGCAACTCTGTTTGAGCAGTTTTACTAAGAATTTCATTAAAAATAAACCATGACTCCTTTCAATGAAATTCCAGCTCTCACACTTAATAAATACATAGGTATATCACTATACCAGAAATTAGCACATTTGAACCCTCACAAGGTCCATTTTCAGGTCATACCACACGTTACCAAAAACTGTCCAGTTTCAGTATTTCTGTTTGACCAACCCTTACTAAAAATTTCATTAAAAACAATCCACAACTCCTTTTAATGAAATTCCAACTCTCACACTTCATATACATATGAGGCTAACATCATACCAAATATTAGCCAATTTGAACACTCCTAAGGTTAATGTTCAGATCATATAACATGACACATCAAAACTGTCCAGCTCCAGTACTTCTGTGTGAGCAGTTTTACCAAACGAATTATTAAAAATAAACCAGAACTCTTTTTACTGCAATTCCAACTCTCACACTTACTCAACACATAGAGCTAGTGTCATGCCAAAACTTAGCTTAATTTAACATTTCTAAGATTCGTTCTCAGACCATACAACCAGCAACACAAATCTGCCAGTTCCAGTAGTTTTAGCACTTCTTTACCTTTTTATTGTTCAAGCTTCCTTCAACTAAGATTAATAACTTAAAATGGCTAGACATTCAAGCATGCACTTCACAAATAAGGCAAGATTGGCTAGAGTATACTTGCCTCCTTGGAGCTTAGAGATTTTCCTTAGCTTGCACTTTGGTTGATATGGAGTGAAGTCCTCCTCCACCTTATTCCTAGCTCACGTTTTTGAGGATGAGAAAGAGGAGAACATTAGCTACCATTTGAAATAAAGAATGGAGGTAGATTGAGGTTAGATTCATCTTACCAAATGAAGCTTTGAAATGGATTCAACCATCAAGATGTTATCTTCTCCTAAGTAGCTTGAAGAATCCTCACTTAGTGACCCTTTGTTGGTCACGTTTTTGGCATAGAGGATGAAGAAATAAGAAAGTCTCTTGCTCCTTGTAATTTCTTAAGTGTTGAACATGCTAGAGAAAATTCTCTCCCCTTGGTTCATGGGGCTGCCGAATTATGAGGGAGAGAGGAGGGGTTTTCCTTGTCTTTGTTTAGACTAACTAGAATTAATTAGCTTGGGTTACTTTTGAGGCAACTATAGTTACTTTTAGGTCTACCATGGTTACTTTTATTTCAACTATAGTTACTTTATGTCAACTATAGTTACTTTATGCCAACTATAGTTACTTTATGTCAACTATAGTTACTTTATGGCCAACCTTGGTTATTTTATCCAACTAGAGTTATTTCCTTAACCTTGTAGTAAATATTAAGTAACTATGTTAGTATTTGAAATGTTCCTTGGTTAGTCATGAGGGGAAACCATCGGTTATGGCTTCAATAGCCATGTACACTGGATTACTACCTTCCAAATCTTATGCACTCAAAACAATCCATCACTTTAACATTATATCTATATACTACATAAAACACATAAATGCTTAAGACAAAAATATAAATGCACCCCCTGCCTAGCCCAAAACCGTGGGTTAAGAACCCACTAGCCAACATTCTTTTTAATTTGTCAACATTTATTCCTCCCCATCAATTTCTACTGTAGTAAGTATGTTTTCAAAATCTTCCCTGCTACTACCCACAACGTCGTCCCCCCATCCTTCTTCCTGTAACTTTTACATTTTCTCCAAAAGAGAGAACCCACTTAATTATATATCTAACCCATAATTAATTTCTCTTACTGTTATTCTTATTCTCTTGGTTGGTGAAATTCAAAATTTGAGGGATTCTTGAATCCTTCAAGCCGTACCCCTACCTCCTTCAAGTTATGTCTAAGACTTTGATATTTCACAAGAAACCCATATCATCCAGGGTAATCTCTCATATTCTCATCTTTATCCTCTTTGTTGAAAAATCTAAAGATTTGATTAGCCTCCCATTTCCATTTCTTCTTCTAATTCATCAGGAAAAGAACCCACTGTAAAATGTCCACAGGCCTCAAGCATTCAATTTCTAATAGGGAAACATTCTACTATTTACGTCTCCACCTAATCTTTTCTTAATCTTGAAGATTTTTTTTTTAACCTCCCAGCTCATAAAAACCGTACCCCCTGCAAGACCCATTTCATTTTACCAACTAAAACCAAAAAGGACCCTACAAAGTGTCAAATAATTAAAACCCATGTAGAACATCTCATCTTTCCTCAATACCCAAACCGTTACTATGTAACCTAAGTTGCATACTTTCTAAGATAACTTAACTTCCAACAGTGGCATTTTCACGTTTATAAGTATACTTCTAAGTAGGGTCAAAAGAAAATGACTTGCTGTTCTTGACTTGGATGTTGCTCTTCTAATATCAATCGATAATGTATTATGGTAATAATTGAGTAGATTAGAGTTAAGTAGCCATAACCATGCTTAATCCCTTTCCAAATGAGTTTAATGAGAAGCCATGTGGGTATTTGCCCCCTTTTTATTAATTCACTTACACGAGTCCTCAAGTACAATGTGACTTTTCATCGGGGTACAACATTACCGAATAAAAAAGACTTATTAACAAGATTACATTCTGTATGAACATATTCAAAATTTGATACGAAATCAGGATTTTGACAAATACAAATATCTAAAAAAGATAGATATAAAACAGCATTCACAGTTCAATTTGGGCAATAAGAATGGAAAGTAATGCCTTTTGGATTAAAAAATGCACCTTCTAAATATCAGAGAATTATGAATAATATATTTATGGATTAAACACCTAAAAACTTTCTTTTATAGAGCAAAGAAAAATGGCTTAGTATTATCCAAATCTAAGATGTCTTTATTTCAGACTAAAATAAGATTCTTAGGACATCATCTAACCCAAGGTACAATCTTACCAATAGAAAGATCTTTAGAATTTGCATCCAAATTTCCAGATAAAATACTGGATAAATATCAATTACAAAGATTTCTTGGATCTTTAAATTATGTTGTTGATTTTATTCCAAATATAATAATAATTGCAAAACCATTACATAATAGATTAAAAAAATCCACCAATATGGACTGAAGAACATACTTCAGTTTTTAAGAAAATAAAAAGTCAAGTATCTGATATACCCTGCTTACATATTGCAGATCCAAATCTATTTAAAATAGTTGAAACAGATGCATCAGATATAGGATATGGTGGAATATTAAAACAATTGCAAAATGGAAAAGAGTCTATAGTTCAATATACTTCTGGTCATTGGAATGATACCCAAAAAGCATATTCTACTATTAAAAAAGAAATTTTGAGTATTGTATTATGTATTAATAAATTTCAAAGTGATTTGTTGAATAAAAAATTTCTTTTACGTATTGAATGCAAATCTGCGAAAGAAATTTTGCAAAAGGATGTTAAAAATTTAGCTTCAAAACAAATATTTGCTAGATGGCAAGCTTTATTAAGTATTTATGATTTTGATATTGAATATATAAAAGGAGATACAAATTGTGTTCCTGACTTTCTGACCAGAGAATTCCTCCAAAACAGACATAATGCCGAGGAAGTCAAAGGACAAATGAAAGCTTCCAGCCAATAACGACAATACTATCCCACGAAAAACGTGGGCGGATAAGGTTGAAGAAGATGAAAAGCTTCTTCAAAAAAAACCACAATAGCTGCAGTCCCAATTTCCCAAATATCTCTAAATAAAACACCAATATCCATTATTGAAAGCCTATCCAATAGTTCAGAATTTCAAGCATTGCTTGAAAAATTCAATATACCAAAAACTGTAGAAAAAAAGGGGTTTGAGTGATTTTTAAATACATGATTTAAATGTGCACAAAAACGAACATAGCATAAACGTGCATGATATATATACATGTATGCATCATAGATTGCTATTACTTGCCTTATGTAGCTTATATATAATGTTGTCGTACTAACGAGCCATGAAGCGTTAAAGCTTACATCATATGGCAAACATTTGTTGTGTTTATACTATTTTCAGGTGCCACCATTAATGAACTAAACTAGTTCATTAAGTGAAGTACTTAGTTTATTAAACTAAGTAGTTCATTAAAGGAAGCCACATTTGGAAAAGGCACAAAGGCAACAAGGCTAAGGAAGGAAAGTTTTCTCCTCCTCCCCTCATTAATATAAACACACGCCTATACATATATAATCATATATATGTTCAGATTTTTTGAAAAGGGCACATACACATATATTCCAACGTACTACCGATACGTTATATATTTTACGCACGTACGTTAACGTCACACCACTATACTTAACTCATATTTATGAGTATATTCAGGTCTTATATCATATGATATAAGACATGGTGATGACAAATCAAATACGACACGATAAAAGGTTCTAAACCGAAAATTGTCGTATCGGGCGAATACCGAAACTTCGCCAACGTGTCACGTACTTGCCATAAACAAATGGCCAGCCCCTATACTTCAAAATTTCATGTAAATTTCGTGCACATCACTGGAAAATCAGTCAAAAATACTTTCCATGTTGGCACACACAAATTACTCCACATTAAGGCCAAAATGTGAAGATTCCAAGATTAATTTTGTCACATGCTAATGGTACCACTTTAGACCAGCCAAGTGCTGAGATTTAAAGTATATATTATATATATTATGTGTAACATAATATATATAACATGTGCAAAAGTTGGAATTTAAATTAGAGAAAAATCGGGTAATCGATAAATATCGAAAATTCGGTTTTCTACGCACACAACACATGGAACGTTTTTGGTACATCATGTGACACGTATCTAGACACTTTTTACATATGATATACATCTTAAAGTGTTCTAGAAAATTAAATTAAGGGCTGATTGGAATATAACATGTGTGTATTATTAAATATGCATTATTTTACAAAGTTAGCAAAAATAAATTTCAGCACATGCATAGTCATTTCCAACGCCTAGATCAGCTGATTTGGAGCACATGTGGAGCCTTGTTGGCATATTAATTGGTCAAGGATCAATCATACAATGTTGGTGAATTGAAGAGAGAAGCTACAAATGGTAAGAATTCAAAATATATCTCTCTTATATCACATGCTGAAAATTTCAGCATGCTACACACAAGCTGGCCAATTTTGCCAATTGAATGTGATATATTTCATCATCTTTTATTATGTGATTGATTGGAAGAAGAAATGGAAATGATTTGAATGTTATTTAAATTAATAAAGAGTGATATTTTATATATCACACATGCTGAAAATTTTTCAGCATGTGTAAGACATGGTGGCCGAATTTGTTAGCTTGGAAGTGTCCAAGTTCATTTCTCATGAGATAGCAATACTTACCATAACTTGGTGATTCATTTTATAAAGAAAAAATCAAAGAATATTTGGTATTATTTTGAATAAAATTGAATGGTGCACATGCTGAAAATTCAGCATGGCAAGATGACTATATGGCCGAAATTATGCCTTGTTTGGGAAGGATTTTTTGTCTTGCAATTTATGTGAATATCTCATGATTTATGGAAGTTATTTTGTGATGATTTTTGGCACATGTTTAAGTGAAATTCTCAGATTTTTCCAAGTCATCAATGATGACAACATTCATCCAATGAGAAGGTGCCAAGTAAGCGAAGACTAAATGATCATCCAATAAGAAGATGCCAAGTAAGCAAGACATTGTCACAATGATGTCTTACACTCTCTCAAGGACTTAAAAGATAATTTTCAAGAAGGGGAGACACTCTAAGGGGGAGGGCTGGACATGTTAAAAAGAAAGAGAAGAGAGCAAACAAAACAAGGCCAAGCATTGCAAAATCAAAGTGATCAAAAGCCTAGTTCTTCTTCTTCTACATTCTCTCTTTCTTTCTTTCTTCTTGTAAGCCTATTGTATTCATATTCTTTCAATATTGAATAGGCTTGATATAAACCACCATTCATTCTATATCTTTGTAAAAGATTGATCAAGGTGTGATCAATCTTCATTCTTGCGAGGTGGTGGTGTTCGTGTGAATTGTACTCGTCATACAAGGTTTGTAAAGGGTTGGAGTTAGGTGTAACTCTATCAACCCTGCGGTAAGGTGTACTGCGTGTGTGTGATTAGTGTGAACCAAGGAAGGTGTTCCTTGAAGACTGGAGTAGGTTGTTTATAACCGAACCAGTATAAAATTCTTGGTGCCATTTACTTTCTGCATTTACTTTTCAGTTACTGCACTATTTACTCTTCGTGTTTGCATTCGTAAAAATAGTAAACGATTTTCAAAAATCACGAAAATTTCCAGAAATATACCTACACGTTCTAGGGTTAATTTGGCATAAGTTTCAACCCTTTTGGATAAGTATAAGTCAATCAAATATCAAAAGTTTTGAGACTAGTGCAGTCTGATTTTCAGACTTGCAAAGGTTGAGACTTTGATTGTAGTTGACCTACTTCCCAAAAGAATTTTGCAAAAATATTTCAACCCACGTAAATATAGTATATAAGGAGTTAGTGGTCAAATTTTCAGAGCTTTTGGACGTTCACACAAATAGGAATAAATTTTTCAAAACCATCTACCGTTTCTGGCAGATTCAAGCAATCTGAGTACCAACGGTTTTTAAAGGGGTTAAAGGTTGAATTTTAATTTGAAATTTTTAGGGGACCCTCATAACATCTGAGGCTAAGTTCTCTCAAAATTTCAGAATTTTTGGAGACCTCTAACCTGGTTTTAAAAACGTTTTAAAACAGGTCCTGAAAACAGAATCTGTTTTCAGAACTTGAATTGTTCAAGTTTAAAGAAATTTTAAAAACCACACTTTCCGCACCACCTATTCAACCCCCCCCCCTTCTAGTGGTGCCTTGCAGATCCTACAAGTGGTATCAGAGCGCAGGAACACTCACTTCAAAGAATCCAACGATTCAGTGAGATGGCAACCACAACCGTGCAAGAAAGAATGTCAACTGTAAGGTCTCCTCTTTTCGACGGTGAGTCTTTTATTCAATGGAAATTAAGAATGAAACTTTTTATTATGGCTATTGATATTGATCTATGGTCCATCATAGAAGACGGTCCATTTGTTCCCACTAAGACGTCAACTATTGATGGTGTCACACTAGAGGTTACAAAAACGAAACAAGAATACACTAGTGATGACAAAAAGAAGTTGAGTATGAATGCTAAAGCCATGCAACTACTATTAAACGGCCTAAGTAAAAGTGAGGCTAGTTACGTGTCAAATTGCTCTAGTGCTCAAGAGATGTGGCATATTCTTGAAATGAAACATGATGGGACTAGCCAAGTAAAGGAGTCCAAAATCAATATGCTTATGTCCACACTTGAGTCCTTTAAATTATTGTCAAATGAGTCTATTGTTGAGATGGATTTATGCTTGACTAACATTTACAATTCTCTTGAATCTCTTGGCAAAGCCTTCACTATGCAGGAAAAGGTACAAAAGGTCTTGCGAAGCCTTCCATCCGAGTGAGACCCTAAAGTAACGGCCGCAGAAGAAAGCAAAGAGACCAAATCAATTAAAATGGAAGAACTAATCGGATCACTTAAGGTATATGAAAACAAACTTTCTTTAAGACATTCTGAGTCCATTTCTAATAATGACAGGGCAATAGCATTTAAATCAAATGAATACGTCGTAGATGATAGTGACACAGATTCCGATGATGAGGACTTAATCACAATGGCTAAAAGATTAAGAAAAATATTAAGAAAATCGATTAAACATAAGTCTACCTCATCTAAGGATCATAAAAATAAAAATAAGGAAATAAAGTGCTATGAATGCGGCAAACTTGGACATTTATCATATGACTGCCCTAATAAAGAAAAACAAACAAACAAATACCCTGACAAGGATCGGAACAAGAATAGACTCGTCTCAGAACCTAAGCAAAGGAGAAGAGCATTCAAAGCCTCCACTTGGAGTGACACATCCGACTCTGAGACTGATGATACGGAAGAACACAAGGCACAAGTATGCTTTACATCTAAAGCATCAAATGAGGTATCTTCTGACTCTGATTCCGATTCTGAATGTTCATATGATGATTTATTTAGTCAATATTTAGAATTGCATAAGTTTTCAAAGACTCTTGCAAAAGAAAAGAAGCGATTAATTGAAGACAAGAAATTGTTAGAATCTTCTAACAAAGATCTTGTGTCTCAATCAAACGATTCAAAAGAAGAGTCGTCATGCATTATAAATTCATTAAAATCTGAAATTTCATCATTGTCATCAGAGAACATTGAATTGAAATCCGAGATTTCAAACTTGAAATCAAGGAATGCGCATGTAGAGAAAAAGGTGAAACAATTTGATACGGGATCCAACATGCTAGATCGCATTATTTTATCACAAAAACATGACAGTGATAAAACTGGATTAGGATACAGCGAGACAAACGAAGCATCATCTAAACCATCCAAGTTTGTTTTGTCTAAGAAAGTAGACACATCAAAGGCATACGTAGCGCCTAAAATAAAGCAAAAACCTCCTCTCCCCACATCTCGTCATATCTCTTCTTCATCTCATACGAAGTATAATTATGTGCCGTATAAATATGAGAAGAAGACTAGTACACCATTTATCTCATCTCATCGTGCTTCTTATCATACAAAGAGAAATCACATGCCATATAGAAAGCCACTGATGCATATGCGACATTCATATCATAAAAATGCATCTAGATCACTCCCCGTGCATGCAAACTAAAAACGAAAACCATACTATATGCATGATGAGATTCTTGGCCAAAGGCCAAACGCATTTGCCCCCAACGGATACTATGTTGCATTCTCATCATCTTTCTCACCTTTTGGAAGACCTAGAAAGGTCACCCAAATTTGGATACCAAAAGGGACATTTTCAAAGGGTTGAATAAATAACCCTTACGAACGCACATATATGAAATACATGATTTTTTTTCTTCTTTACAGGCATCTTTTGATTTGCTTTCCAAAATAAAGGGGGAGAGAAAGCATGATTTAAGGGGGGGAGAGATACTGATTGCATAAATCAAGGGGGAGCGGATTCGAATTTTGAATTTATGCATAATTGAAGGGGGAGCGATAGGAGCGATAGGATTTAAATCATGTGCATAAGTTATTTTGAAAATCATCAAAAGGGGGAGATTGCAGAGAAAAAGGGGTTTGAGTGATTTTCAAATACATGATTCAAATGTGCACAAAAACGAACATAGCATAAACGTGCATGATATATATACATGTATGCATCATACATTGCTATTACTTGCCTTATGTAGCTTATATATAATGTTGTCGTACTAACGAGCCATGAAGCGTTAAAGCTTACATCATATGGCAAACATTTGTTGTGTTTATACTATTTTCAGGTGCCACCATTAATGAACTAAACTAGTTCATTAAGTGAAGTACTTAGTTTATTAAACTAAGTAGTTCATTAAAGGAAGCCACATTTGGAAAAGGCACAAAGGCAACAAGGCTAAGGAAGGAAAGTTTTCTCCTCCTCCCCTCATTAATATATACACACGCCTATACATATATAATCATATATATGTTCAGATTTTTTGAAAAAGGCACATACACATGTATTCCAACGTACTACCGACACGTTATATATTTTACGTACGTACGTTAACGTCACACCACTATACTTAACTCATATTTATGAGTATATTCAGGTCTTATATCATATGATATAAGATATGGTGATGACAAATCAAATACGACACGATAAAAGGTTCTAAACCGAAAATTGTCGTATCGGGCGAATACCGAAACTTCGCCAACGTGTCACGTACTTGCCATAAATAAATGGTCAGCCCCTATACTTCAAAATTTCATGTAAATTTCGTGCACATCACTGGAAAATCAGCCAAAAATACTTTCCATGTTGGCACACACAAATTACTCCACATTAAGGCCAAACTGTGAAGATTCCAAGATTAATTTTGTCACATGCTAATGGTACCACTTTAGACCAGCCAAGTGCTGAGATTTAAAGTATATATTATATATATTATGTGTAACATAATATATATAACATGTGCAAAAGTTGGAATTTAAATTAGAGAAAAATCGGGTAATCGATAAATATCGAAAATTCGGTTTTCTACGCACACAACACATGGAACGTTTTTGGTACATCATGTGACACGTATCTAGACACTTTTTACATATGATATACATCTTAAAGTGTTTTAGAAAATTAAATTAAGGGCTGATTGGAATATAACATGTGTGTATTATTAAATGTGCATTATTTTACAAAGTTAGCAAAAATAAATTTCAGCACATGCATAGTCATTTCCAACGCCTAGATCAGCTGATTTAGAGCACATGTGGAGCCTTGTTGGCATATTGATTGGTCAAGGATCAATCATACAATGTTGGTGAATTGAAGAGAGAAGCTACAAATGGTAAGAATTCAAAATATATCTTTCTTATATCACATGCTGAAAATTTCAGCATGCTACACACAAGCTGTCCGATTTTGTCAATTGAATGTGATATATTTCATCATCTTTTATTATGTGATTGATTGGAAGAAGAAATGGAAATGATTTGAATGTTATTTAAATTAATAAAGAGTGATATTTTATATATCACACATGCTGAAAATTTTTCAGCATGTGTAAGACATGGTGGCCGAATTTGTTAGCTTGGAAGTGTCCAAGTTCATTTCTCATGAGATAGCAATACTTACCATAACTTGGTGATTCATTTTATAAAGAAAAAATCAAAGAATATTTGGTATTATTTTGAATAAAATTGAATGGTGCACATGCTGAAAATTCAGCATGGCAAGATGACTATATGGCCGAAATTATGCCTTGTTTGGGAAGGATTTTTTGTCTTGCAATTTATGTGAATATCTCATGATTTATGGAAGTTATTTTGTAATGATTTTTGGCACATGTTTAAGTGAAATTCTCAGATTTTTCCAAGTCATCAATGATGACAACATTCATCCAATGAGAAGGTGCCAAGTAAGTGAAGACTAAATGATGATCCAATAAGAAGATGCCAAGTAAGCAAGAAATTGTCACAATGATGTCTTACACTCTCTCAAGGACTTAAAAGATAATTTTCAAGAGGAGGAGAAACTCTAAGGGGGACGGCTGGACATGTTAAAAAGAAAGAGAAGAGAGCAAACAAAACAAGGCCAAGCATTGCAAAATCAAAGTGATCAAAAGCCTAGTTCTTCTTCTTCTACATTCTCTCTTTCTTTCTTTCTTCTTGTAAGCCTATTGTATTCATATTCTTTCAATCTTGAATAGGCTTGATATAAACCACCATTCATTCTATATCTTTGTAAAAGATTGATCAAGGTGTGATCAATCTTCATTCTTGCGAGGTGGTGGTGTTCGTGTGAATTGTACTCGTCATACAAGGTTTGTAAAGGGTTAGAGTTAGGTGTAACTCTATCAACTCTGCGGTAAGGTGTACTGCTTGTGTGTGATTAGTGTGAACCAAGGAAGGTGTTCCTTGAAGACTGGAGTAGGTTGTTTATAACCGAACCAGTATAAAATTCTTGGTGCCATTTACTTTCTGTATTTACTTTTCAGTTACTGCACTATTTACTCTTCGTGTTCGCATTCGTAAAAATAGTAAACGATTTTCAAAAATCACAAAAATTTCCAGAACTATACCTACACATTCTAGGGTTAATTTGGCACAAGTTTCAACCCTTTTGGATAAGTATAAGTCAATCAAACATCAAAAGTTCTGAGACTAGTGTAGTCTGATTTTCATACTTGCAAAGGTTGAGACTTTGATTGTAGTTGACCTACTTCCCGAAAGAATTTTGTAAAACTGTTTCAACCCACTTAAATATAGTATAAGGAGTTAGTGGTAAAATTTTCAGAGCTTTTGGACGTTCACACAAATCGGAATAAATTTTTCAAAACCATCTACCGTTTCTGGCAGATTCAAGCAATCTGAGTACCAACGGTTTTTGAAGGGGTTAAATGTTGAATTTTAATTTGAAATTTTTAGGGGACCCTCATAACATCTGAGGCTAAGTTCTCTCAAAATTTCAGAATTTTTGGAGACCTCTAACCTGGTTTTAAAAACGTTTTAAAACAGGTCCTGAAAACAGAATCTGTTTTCAGAACTTGAATTTTTCAAGTTTAAAGAAATTTTAAAAACCACACTTTCCGCACCACCTATTCAACCCCCCCTCCCCTTCTAGTGGTGCCTTGCAGATCCTACAAAAACTACAGAAATAGCCGAGACTTCATCAGCCATATCAAAACCTCAGTCATCCACTTCAATAACCCAAAAAACCAATAAAGTTTTTAAACCACAATCCACCGAGGTTACCAGTAAAATGCCTACATATAAAAAGGCTGTGCAAACAACCCAGTTTGTGGAGAAGTCTTTCTATCAATATATTACTAATATAGAAAAATCATACTATCATAATAATTCCTTAATTGCCTTACAAAATTATTTTGGAAAAGAAATTTTCTATAAATCATGGAATATTGTGAAAATCACAGAATATTATCAACATCTGTTGATAATGACACATTCTGTTGAAATAAAACATCATTTTAATAAAGAAAATACTGAGTATGCCTTCTCCAACTCTAAAATACTGTCTATAATGACACCGGAGCAATGGCAAAAACAATTTGGATCTTTATCCGAGGAAATTGATTTTCCTGCAGGATATAATTCAAATTTATTTTCAAATGTCTCTTTTAATTATTGGGATTACCAACAAGCTTGGTATAATTCCATATATTTTCAAAACTCCAGGGGTTCACACACCTGGTTGATATTTTTGATACCAGGAACATAACGACGAGAAATGTTCCATACTGGTTCGCAGTATGGTGGGATCATTTTGGATCTTGCGTAGAATATTTGAATGATGTAGTGATGTAGCGCCCCGCACCTGGGCCTCGTCCGGATACGGTGCACCTGCCGTACTTCACTAAGGAGAGTACAAGGCGTCATGCGTAACATGCAAAAATCCATAACATAAATCGTGGACTCCCATGCTAACATTCAACATGGTAGTAAAATTTAGGCAGAATTAAAACTTTTCAAATTAAACATGCATCACTAAATTACTAAGTTCCCAAAAGTAGTAGTCCCACAAAATAACATAACCAAAATCCAGAGAGTTCAAACGTAGTCATAATACAAAACGTCTTGACAGCACAAAAGTCCTTAAGCTAGCTTCCTTCATATCTCCTCGCCTATGGATAAGGTACCTTCGGCTCATCCTCGATCCATTCTATATTGGCATTACCTGGTTCTGGGGAAAAATAAAGTGTGAGTGATAAAATCACTCAGCAAGAATACAATAAACTAACATGATATACGTAAAGAATTATAACATGAATGTAATACCCCAAGAACCTCGAATAATCATAGTTCATACCTGATCTTTAATCCCGAGCTTGCTTGACGTTCGGCTTAAGAATGTTTTTAGGTAATGCTATACCAATAATAACTTATAACCATTAACTGTAACATGCAACATGTCCTCATGATCGTGAGTTATGCAAGATGCAGTGCATGATGTCATGTCATGTCAAAACATCATTTTTGGTCCCATAAAGTAACATGTTATAAAAATAGAGTGTCATATCAATTAACCCCGGATCTGAGCGGGTCCAGAACATATCATCAGACCAATTAACCCCGGGTCTGGGACGGGTCCAGAACAAATATCAGATCAATTAACCTCGGATCTGAATGGGTCCAGAACAGATATCAGATCAATTAACCCCGGATCTGAACGGGTCCAGAACAGATATCAGATCAATTAACCCCGGATCTGAACGGGTCCAGAACAGATATCAGATCAATTAACCCTGGATCTGAACGGGTCCAGAACATATCATGTCATCAGACCAATTAACCCCGGGTCTGGAGTCGGGTTAGTCGCATGCTTGGCCGGCAAGGAATCATGAAGCTTTCTTTAAAAACATGGGACCGTAAAAAAACTTTTCATGCATAACGAAAACATAGTTGCTTATAAAACTTGCTTGCATAAGTAAAATCCATAAAATCAGTTTCATGATCATGCGTGATACATGTAGTGATATGCAATGCAAGTCATGACATGAATAATCGTATGCATTCCTTATAACATGTCAACATACATGGTTTCAGAACCGAATATTTCCAGACTTTTACTTCATATTCATGGGGCGGTTAAGCTAACCAAATAGGTCCATTTCCATAATTTTGTGTCACAAATACGTTTGGTGGAATCATAGATACATGTCGTAAAAATTTCAGATTATTTCAATAACCATAAAGGGGCTCATTTACTTAATTTCCGAAATGGGTTAGGTGCTGAAACTGAACTGACCTATTTTACTAAAAATTTAACTGTGGCAGATCCGTAACTTGTTTTTCAGAAATTCCAACTCTCACGAGTCATAAACATGTGGAACTAGTATCCTACCGAAATTTAGCCTATTTTCATATCTCTAAGTCCCCTGTCTGAGTCCAGGAAGTCGTTACTAAACTTCAGGTTGGTTCCAGTGATTTCAATTGAGCAGTTTGGCTAATTAATTCATTAAAAATAATCCAGAAATTGTTTTACCAAAATTCCAGTTGGCGTGTGCACTAGACTCATAGGATTATTACCATGCCAAAAATCAGCGGTATTGGTCATCTACAAGGTCTCTGTTCAAGCCATTCAAAACATTGCACCATTCTGTCATGTTCCAGAATTTACAGCCTGAGCAGTCTCACCAATTATTTTATTAAAAATTAACCATAACTTATTTTACCGAAATTCTAATTCTCACCTCTTCTACACTCATGGATCTAGCATTGTGCCAAAAATCAGATTTATTGAAGGTCCCCAATGTCCTCTTTTAATTCGTTGAAACCAGTGATCAATTCTGCCTAGCTCCAGAATTTTCTACTGGATCAGTTTTACCGTATAATTTCTCAAAAATAATCCTTAGCTTATTTTAACGAAATTCCAACTCTCACTTCTGCTACACTCATAAGGCTAACTTTTTACCAAAAATTAGCTTCATTGAAGGTTTGCAAGGGCAGTCCTTAAGCCGTTTAAAATGTCATTCCATTCTGCCCTATTCCAGTAGTTTGCTATTTTGTCATCTATACAAGTCAAATGTCCATGTTCACCTTCTATTCAATCCTTTAAGCCGAAACTTGTGTGGTGTCTTAACCTATTTTACAACATATTTTCCAACATGTATTCACATTCAAGAGTCATCTTAGTCTAATCTCACAAACAACCTCATAAAGCTCCTATCTTTCACATGTATACTTTTCTTAGGACCTTTTGTGTTACATTCACAAGTTAATCTTGTCTAGACCTACTTAGGTGAGCCTTATTTCACTCTAGATCAGCCTCATTCCATAATGCATATAGGAAAAGACTCCATCTTTGAAGGAATAAATCACATGCAAGGCATTGTTCTTAGGGAATCACTAAGATATAGTCTTAAACTTAAGATATTCAACTAAAGATCAAATCTTAAGGACCTCTAAGCATTCAAGTCACCAACTCTTTAAATAAATAATGAGAGATCATTGTATACTTGCCTCTTCAAGCTAAAGCTCTTGTCTTTGCTTGGTTATGGAGTGAGTTGAGTTGAAATCCACCTCTTTCTACTCCCTTGGTCACACGGTTTTGATGGAGAGGAAAGAAGAGGGTTAGTCCTCATTCAATAGTGAAAATAGGATATGTTTGAGGCTAGAGCATCTTACCAAAATGAGCTTGAGTGGGGATTCAAGTACCACAATATGTCTCCACCTAAGAAAGTTGATGGCTTTCACCTATTTGAACCATGAATGTCACGATTTTGATGTGAATGGAAGGATCGTGTTAGCTTCATTATGTACCAAAATAAGAATTCACTTAAGAAAGCTTGGAACAAGACTTACCTAGATGTCTTCTTGAGTTTTGAAGTTGAAGTTGAACTCCTATCTTTCAAGATGAAGGGGCCGAATTGTTGGTGAGGGAGATGAGGGTTGTCTAAGTGTTATGCTCTTGCTTGAATGTATCTTGAGAGGAATCTCAAGATGACAAGAAGGTAGATGTAGGTTTAAATCAAAACATATTAGGGACTTGGGAAGGGGAGGGACGGTTTTAGAGGGGAGAAATATGAGAGTTAGGGTTCTCAGAGTGTTAACCAAGGTTAGGTTAGTAATAACCTTGGTTACTTTATTCCAACTATGGTTACTTTAGTGATAACCCAAGTTACTTTATCAAATCATGGTTATCTCAACCTTGGTTTAAGGAAAAAGTAACCATGGTAGAATTTAAAAATCCTCCATGTCTAGACTTAAAGGGGGCGGTTTGGGTTGGGGTCTTTATGACCTCAACCATACTTCCTCCTTCTTTAATGAGTTGTCTTACTTGTTCTCTAAATGCATGTCTATTTTGTTTTCTATTCAGCTTTTTTTTCTAATAATGGATAGAAAAATCAAGAGGATTCTAGAATCCTTTACATGTCTTGGCCGAATTTTGTGGCCTTTTAGGCAATTTGATTTTTCTTGTAATTTTAAATTCATGTACTATAGTGTATTCCAAGATTAGCATATGTATGTATACATATATATCCTCCTATGTATACGCATTTTATACACATATATCATATACCCGCACATACATATATAGTGGTATGTATGGCTCATATAACCCTATATTTCAAGTATCACTTCAATAATATTTAAGTAAAGAGAGTTAAGTTGACTTATGTAACACGCGCTTAAAGAAATTGTCGTTTCATTCCGTTTGTTATTCATAGTTTTCACGTACATGATCGTTGGGGTACAACATCCTCCCCCCTTATCATAAGTTTCATCCTCGAAACTTCGGAACTAGTCAAAAAGGTGGGGGTATCTACTCCTCATATCTTCTTCCGTTTCCCATGTTGCTTCTTTTTCCGAATGATGCTTCCATTGCACCTTCACCATGGGTATGGATCTCTTCCTTAAGGCTTTCTCTTTCCGATCAACTATTCTTAAGGGTTCCTCTTCAAAAGTTACATCTTTTTCAACCTTCAACTTTTGATCTTCAAGGATGTGGCTTGGGTCATATACATATCGACGGAGTTGGGAAACATGGAATACATCATGTAACTGAGAAAGGGATGGTGGCAACGCCAAGCGGTACGCAACTTCACCTACTTTCTCAAGCACTTCATAAGGTCCAACAAATCTTGGGCTTAGTTTTCCTTTGATGCCAAATCTCTTAACTCCTTTGGTCGGAGAAACTTTCAGAAAGACTTTCTCTCCTTCTTGGAATTCTAACGGTCTCCTTCTTTCATCTGCCCATATCTTCGTTCTATCTTGTGCTGCTCTTAGTCTTTGTTGGACTAACTTTACCTTTTCTCGTGTTTGCTCAACAATATCGGGTCCTGCATAGATTTTATCTCCAATTTCATCCCAATAGAGTGGGGACCGACATTTTTGTCCGTACAATGCCTCATAAGGTGCCATTCCGATGGATCTGTGGAAGCTATTATTGTAAGAAAACTCAACGAGCTTAAGGCTTTTATCCCAGCTTCCTCCAAAATCAAGAATGTAAGCGCGGAGCATGTCCTCAAGGGTTTGGATGGTTCTTTCTGATTGTCCATCTGTTTGAGGATGAAATGCGGAACTCATTCTTATCTCTGTGCCCATTGCTTTTTGAAAGGCGGTCCAAAATCTCGAAGTAAATCGGGGGGTCGCAGTCGCATACAATACTGATGGGCACTCCATGTAAACAAACAATCTAATCAATATACATAGAGGCCAACTTCTCCATAGATGCCTTAATCGTCATAGCCAAAAAGTGAGCAGACTTAGTCAAACTATCCACAATAACCCATATAGCGTCATTCCCATACTTAGTCTTGGGTAGGTCAGTCACAAAGTCCATGGTGATGTGGTCCCATTTCCATCCTGGCACTTCTAAGGGTTATAACAATCCAGCGGGTCTTTGGTGTTCGGCTTTTACTCTTTGGCAGATCAAACATCGCTCAACAAATTCTGCTATTTGTCTCTTCATACCTGGCCACCAAAACTTTTGCTTGATATCTTGATACATCTTATTAGCTCCAGGATGTATAGATAATCAAGAATTATGAGCTTCCATCAAAACTTCATCCTTAATTTCCTTGTTGTCGGGGACACATAACCGTCCTCGATACCATAAACTGCCATCACTGCGAATCTCAAAGTCATCTCGTGGCTTTTCTTCCATCCTTTCCATGACTTTTCTTAAGTTTTCATCAATTCCTTGAGTCTCCTTGATCTTATCAATCAATGAAGGGACAAGAACTAGCTTGGCGAGAACTTCATCGATTGAGTCAACTTCTTCTAGGCCAAATTCTTCCATGTCTCGCTGAAGAGGTGGTTGTCGTGGGTGGCTTGTTTTCCGACTTAGGGCATCAGCGACTTTGTTAGCTTTTCCCGGATGATACTGAATGGAGAGATCATAATCTTTGATCAGTTCCAACCATCTACGTTGCCGCATATTAAGCTCCTTCTGGGTAAAGAGGTACTTTAGGCTCTTGTGGTCTGTGTAGATCTCGCACTTTTCGCCATATAAATAGTGCCTCCATATTTTTAATGCGAATACCACTGAAGCGGTTCAAGATCATGTATAGGGTAGTTTTGCTCAAATGGTTTCAACTGTCTGGACGCATAAGCTATCACTTTGTCATTCTGCATAAGGACACATCTGAGAACATTCTTCGAAGCATCACTGTACACTACGTACTTCTCACCAGGAGTGGGCTGAGCTAGGATAGGAGCGGATGTCAACTTTGCTTTCAGCTCCGAGAAACTCTTCTCACAATCAGCACTCCACTCAAACTTGGTCTTCTTTTGGGTTAATCTGGTGAGGGGAACAGCTATCCTCGAGAATCCTTCCACAAACTTTCTGTAATACCCGGCTAGTCCGAGAAAATTTCTCACTTCAGTAACATTTGTTGGCCTGGGCCATTCCGTGATAGCTTCAATTTTCTTGGGATCTACCGAAATCCCATCTTCCGAAATTACATGACCAAGGAAGGATACACTTCGCAGCCAAAACTCGCATTTGCTAAACTTGGCATACAACTGTCTTGCTCTTAGAATATTCAAGACTGTCCTCACATGGGCTGCGTGAGTCTCTTCGTCGGGTGAATAAATCAAGATGTCGTCTATGAAGACCACTACGAACTTGTCCAACTGCTCTTGAAAAATTCGATTCATGAGATCCATAAAGGCGGCAGGGGCATTGGTCAAACCGAAAGGCATGACTAAGAATTCATAGTGTCCGTAGCGGGTTCTGAAAGCAGTCTTAGGGACATCTTTCGCCTTAATCTTCAGTTGAAAATATCCAGATCGTAGGTCAATCTTACTAAAAATTCGAGATCCCTGCATTAAATTGCTTTCGATAGGGTTTCAAAGGATTTAAATCTTAATCGAGTTAGAACTTATGAGTTACTTACCCTGAGCTGGTCGAATAAATCGTCAATCCAGGGCAATGGGTACTTGTTCTTTATAGTGATTTTTTTGAGCTCCCGGTAATCGATGCACAAGCGCATACTTCCATCTTTCTTTTTCACGAACAGCACCGGAGCACCCCAAGGTGAAACACTGAGGCGAATAAGTTTCCTTTCTAGTAGTTCGTGTAACTATTCCTTTAGCTCCTTTAGTTCTGTAGGTGCCATGCGATAAGGGGCTTTTGATATAGGTTCAGCTCCTGGAACAAGGTTTACTTCGAAAGCAATCTCGCGATCAGGAGGTATTCCAAGCAGATCATCAGGAAATACATCAGGGTATTCATTAACAATTGGAACTTGTGTAAGGGTAGGGCTTTCTTGTTCAGCACTTAGAACATAAACCAAGAATCCTTCATGACCTTTCTTTAATGCTTGGCTGGCACGAGCTGCATTAATAAAGACTTTCTTGGAGGGTTTCTTTAACTTAGCTCCTCCTTGGAATGACATCTCTTCTCGAGCCGGGTTCTTAATGATAACTTGCCTGCTTTGGCAGTCAATGTGGGCATGATTCTTTGAGAGCCAATCCATTCCGAGAATCACGTCAAAATCACTCATAGATATGGGGATCAAATTGGCCTCAAACAACTGGTTATTAAACTCGAGCACACAATTTCTGAATATGTGATGGGAAACAAGCACCTGGTCGCCAGCTGCTTGTACTCTATAAGGTGAATCTAATCGGACTGGATCATGATCGATATTCTTAGCAAACTTCCTTGAGATAAATGAGTGACTAGCGCCACTGTCGAACAACACATTTGCAGGTATGCTACACACTAAGATAGTTCCTGAACCAGGCACATTTTTCTAAGCAATATGATAGTTATGCATAAGTGGAAGGTATTGAAGACATAAAACTTTAAATCTTACCAGTCACTACGTCAGCAGTCTCTTCAACATCAGCATTCGTCATAGCGTGCACCCTTGCATTTGCACGTGGCCGTTGATTCCTTTGTTGTTGTTGTGGTTGTGCTCGCTTTTTCAGGCAATCCTTAATCATATGGCCATCCTTTCCGCATCCAAAGCACTTACCGGTCTTCCACCTACACTCACCCATGTGCCTCTTTTGGCAATGAGGGCATACTGGTATCGCTGGCTGCTGAGATGGGGCCTGATTCTTCTGCTGATTATTTTGGTTTTGCTTGCGACGCTGATTCTGTCCTTGGTATTGTCCCTGTCGAACGGATCCTCTGAAATTCTTCTTAGCCATTTTCCTATACTTCTCATTTCCGGTCCCTTGTCTTTCTTGCTTTTGACCCACATCATCTCTTCGTATGATATCCCTCTCTATACGGTAGCATGCATCTAAGAGTGCTCCAAAATTGGCAGGATTTGCATTCACCAACCATGTCCTAATTCTTGGGTTCAGACCTCGTTCAAACTTTAGCATTTTTGTTTCCTCATCATTCATAGTAACAGGCTGAAACCTCCCAAGTGCGATGAACTTATTTGCGTACTCAGCTACTGTCATGCCCGACTCCTGCTTCAGAGATTCAAACTCATGCCTCTTTTGCAATTTGACTGACGGAGGGATATAGAATTTATGAAATTCTTGCAGAAATCTTTCCCAAGTAATTGGTCTAGGCAAAGGTTGCAGATTCGTCTTCCACCATTGATTAGCTTCACTGATCAGGAAGGGTCTGATAGCCTGAGCCTTCATATCCTCTGGGGCTTGAATTAGCTCAAAACAATTTTCAACTTCATCAAGCCACTTTTCCGCAGTGTCTGGGTCTGGTTTTCCCTCAAACGGTGGTACATTAGCCCTCTTGAGCTTCTCAAAATAGTACTGGGCATCCCTTACTGGCTGATGTGGCTGAGGTGGAGCATTCTGATGAATTAGGTCTTGCCCTATTTGTGTAACGACTTGACAAACGGTCTGGAAAGCATTCATATCCGGGATGACCGGAGGAACAGGTGCCTGTGGAGCCGGTGGTGGATTATTCTGTGCTGGGGGATCCTGGTCCGGCTGAGGTGGCGGCATGACCTGTGCTGGTGGTGGAGGAATGGGCTCCTGAGCAGCTGGTCGTGCTCTCGGAGGTCTGCCACGTGGTCTCACCATCTGCACTTATGGGTTTATCGTCTATTTAGATTATTGGAAATAATCAATTTATTTGACCAAGGACCATAATTTGAAAATTTTAAAATACGGAAGGAAAGGGCACGTCTTACGTCATAGACCTAGCTTTCATAGTTCAGGATACCTTATTAAGTTACATCCTTAACCCGGTCTACGTGGTCCTAGTCTAAGGCCATCACTCATCTAAGATCATGACTTAGATCTAAGATCAAACTTAGATTGCTGAGATCATAACTTAGTCCTACGTTCTGTCCGAAATCTAGAGCCTGGGCTCTGATACCACCTGTAGCGCCCCGCACCCGAGCCTCGTCCGGATACAGTGCACCCGCTGTACTTCACTAAGGAGAGTACAAGGCGTCATGCGTAACATACGAAAATCCATAACATAAATCGTGGACTCCCATGCTAACATTCAACATGGTAGTAAAATTTAGGCAGAATTAAAACTTTTCAAATTAAACATGCATCACTAAATTACTAAGTTCCCAAAAGTAGTAATCCCACAAAATAACATAACCAAAATCCAGAGAGTTCAAACATAGTCATAATACAAAACATCTTGACAGCACAAAAGTCCTTAAGCTTAGCTTCCTTCATATCTCCTCGCCTATGGATAAGGTACCTTCGGCTCATCCTCGATCCATTCTATATTGGCATTACCTGGTTCTGGGGAAAAATAAAGTGTGAGTGATAAAATCACTCAGCAAGAATACAATAAACTACCATGATATACGTAAAGAATTATAACATGAATGTAATACCCCAAGAACCTCGAATAATCATAGTTCATACCTGATCTTTAATCCCGAGCTTGCTTGACATTCGGCTTAAGTATGTTATTAGGTAATGCTATACCAATAATAACTTATAACCATTAACTGTAACATGCAACATGTCCTCATGATCGTGAGTTATGCAAGATGCAATGCATGATGTCATGTCATGTCAAAACATCATTTTTGGTCCCATAAAGTAACATGTCGTAAAAATAACGTGTCATATCAATTAACCCCGGATCTGAGCGGGTCCAGAACATATCATCAGACCAATTAACCCTGGGTCTGGGACAGGTCCAGAACAGATATCAGATCAATTAACCCCAGATCTGAACGGGTCCAGAACAGATATCAGATCAATTAACCCCGGATCTGAACGGGTCCAGAACAGATATCAGATCAATTAACCCCAGATCTGAATGGGTCCAGAACAAATATCAGATCAATTAACCCCGGATCTGAACGGGTCCAGAACAGATATCAGATCAATTAACCCTGGATCTGAACGGGTCCAGAACATATCATGTCATCAGACCAATTAACCCCAGGTCTGGAGTCGGGTTAGTCGCATGCTTGGCCGGCAAGGAATCATGAAGCTTTCTTTACAAACATGGGACCGTAAAAAAACTTTTCATGCATAACGAAAACATAGTTGCTTATAAAACTTGCTTGCATAAGTAAAATCCATAAAATCAGTTTCATGATCATGCGTGATACATGTAGTGATATGCAATGCAAGCCATGACATGAATAATCGTATGCATTCCTTATAACATGTCAACATGCATGGTTTCAGAACCGAATATTTCCAGACTTTTACTTCATATTCATGGGACGGTTAAGCTAACCAAATAGGTCCATTTCTATAATCTTGTGTCACAAATACGTTTGGTGGAATCATAGATACATGTCGTAAAAATTTCAGATTATTTCAATAACCATAAAGGGGCTCATTTACTTAATTTCCGAAATGGGTTATGTGCTGAAACTGAACTGACCTATTTTACTAAAAATTTAACTGTGGCAGATCCGTAACTTGTTTTTCAGAAATTCCAACTCTCACGAGTTATAAACATGTGGAACTTGTATCCTACTGAAATTTAGCCTATTTTCATATCTCTAGGTCCCCTTTCTGAGTCCAGGAAGTCGTTACTAAACTTCAGGTTGGTTCCAGTGATTTCAGTTGAACAGTTTGGCTAATTAATTCATTAAAAATAATCCAGAACTAGTTTTACCAAAATTCCAGTTGGCGTGTGCACTACACTCACAGGATTATTACCATGCCAAAAATCAGCGGTATTGGTTGTAGCGCCCCATTCCCGGCCTCGTCCGGATACGGTGCACCCGCCGTACTTCACTGAGGAGAGTACAAGGCGTCATGCATAACATGCGAACATCCATAACATAAGTCTTGGACTCCCATGATAACCTTCAACATGGTAGTAAAATTTCGGCAAAATTAAAACTTTCCAAAATAAACATGCATTACTAAATTACTAAGTTCCCAAAAGTAGTAGTCCCACAAAATAACATAACTGAAATCCAGAGAGTTCAAACATAGTCATGATACAAAACGTCTTGGCTGCACAAAAGTCCTTAGCTTAGCTCCCTTCATATCTTCTCGCCTATGGATAAGGTACCCTCGGCTCATCCTCGATCCATTCTACCTTGGCGTTATCTGGCTCTGGGGGGAAAATAAAGTGTGAGTGATAAAAATCACCCAGCAAGAATACAATAAACTACCATGAAATACGTAAAGAATCATAACATGAATGTATTACCCCAAAAACCTCAAATAATCATAATTCATACCTGATCTTAGATCCTGAACTCACTTGACGTTTGGCTTAAGCATGTATTAGGGAATGCTATACCATACCTGATCTTGGATCTTGAACTTACTTGGCGTTCGACTTAAGCATGTTATTAGGTAATGCTATACCAATAATAACTTATAACCATTAACTGTAACATGCAACATGTCCTCATGATCGTGAATTATGCAAGATGCAATGCATGATGTCATGTCATGTCAAAACATCATTTTGGTCCCATAAAGTAACATGTCGTAAAAACAGAGTGTCAGATCAATTAACCCCGGATTTGAGCGGGTCCAGAACATATCATCAGACCAATTAACCCGGGGTCTTAACGGATCCAGAACAGATATCAGATCAATTAACCCTGGATCTGAACGGGTCCAGAACAGATATCAGATTAATTAACCCCGGATCTGAACGGGTCCAGAACAGATATCAGATCAATTAACTCCGGATCTGAACGGGTCCAGAACATATCATGTCATCAGACCAATTAACCCCGGGTCTGGAGTCGGGTTAGTCGCATGCTTGGCCGGCAAAGGAATCATGAAGCTTTCTTTAAAAACATGGGACCGTAAAAACTTTTCATGCATAACGAATACATAGTCGCTTGTAAAACTTGCTTGCATCATAAAATCCATGAAAATCAGTTTTGTGATCATGCATGATACATGTAGTGATATGCAATGCAAGTCATGACATGGATAAGCGTATGCATTCCTTATAACATATCAACATGCATGAATGCGGAAGCTAAATTCTTCCAAACTTTTACTTCGTATTCATGGGACGGTTAAGCTAACCAAATAGGTTCATTTCCCTGATCTTTTGTCACAAATACATTTGGTGGAATCTTAGATACATATCGTAAAAATTTCAGATTATTTCGATCATCATAAAGGGGCTTATTTACTTAATTTCCGAAATGGGTTAGATGCTGAAACTGATCTGACCTATTTTACCAAAAATTCAATTGCGGCAAATCCGTGATTCGTTTTTCAGAAATTCCAACTTGCACAAGTCATAAACATGTGGAACTAGTATCCTACCGAAATTTAGCCTATCTTCATATCTCTAAGTCCCCTTTCTGAGTCCATAAAGTCGTTACTAAACTTCAGGTTTATTCCAGTGATTTCAGTTGAGCAGTTTGACTAATTAATTCATATAAAATAATCCAGAACTTGTTTTACCAAAATTCCAGCTGGCATGTTCACTACACTCATAGGATTATTACCATGCCAAAAATCAGCTTTATTTGTCATCTACAAGGTCTCTTTTCTAGCCAACCAAAAGAGGCTACAATTCTGCTCAGTTCCCGTTTTTCAAGTCTGACCAGTCTTACCAAATATTTTATTAAAAATTAACCATAACTTATTTTAGCAAAATTCCAACTCTCATCTCTTCTAGACTCATGGGACTAGCTCTGTGCCAAATCCAGTGATCAATTCTGCCCAGCTCCATAATTTTCTACTGGAGCAGTTTTACCGTAAAATTTCTTAAACATAATCCGTAACTGATTTTAACAAAATTCCAACTCTCACTTGGGCTAAACTCATAAGGCTAGCTCTGTACCAAAAATTAGCTTCATTGAAGGCCTGTAAGGTCAGTTCTTAAACCATCTAATACGTCACTCTATTCTGTCCAATTCCAGTAGTTTGCTATTTCGTCCTCTTATCCAAGTCAAATGTCCATGTTTTCACTCAATACTTTGGCCGAAACTTGTGTGTTGCCTTAACCACATTTTACAACACATATTCAAGCATGCATTCATATTCAAGAGTCATCTTAATCTAAACTTACCAACAATCTCATAAAGCTCCTAGCTTTCACATGTATTCTTTCCTTAAGACCTTTTGTGTTACATTCACAAGTCAATCTTGTCTAGACCTACTTAGGTGAACCTTATTTCACTCTAGGTCAGCCTTATTTCATATAGCATATAGAAAAGACTTCATCTTTAAAGGAATAAATCACATGCAAGGCATTGTTCTTAGGGAATCACTAAGATATAGTCTCAAACTTAAGACATTCAACTAAAGATCATATCTTAAGAACCTCTAAGCATTCAAGTCACAAACTCTTTAAATAAATCATGAGAGATCATTGTATACTTGCCTCTTCAAGCTAAAGCTCTTGCCTTTGTTTGGTTATGGAGTGAGTTGAGTTGAAATCCTTCTCCTTCCTTACCTTGAGCATACGGTTTTGATGGAAATGAAAGGAAAAGATTAGTCTTTATTCAATAGAGGAATTAGGATATGTTTGAGGGCTAGAGCATCTTACCAAAATGAGCTTGGAATGGAGATTCAAGCACCTCAATATAACACCACCTAGAAAAGTTGAAGGCTTTCACCTATTGAACCATGGATGTCACGGTTTTGGCATGGAGAGAAGGAGGTCATGTGAGCTTCATTCTTCACCAAATAAGAATTCACTCAAGGAAGCTTGGAACAAGACTTACCTAGATGTCTTCTTGAGTCTTGAAAGTGAAGTTGAACTCCTATCCTCCAAGATGAAGAGGGCCGAATATTGGTGATGTGAGATGAGAGAAGTTTTGCTAAGTTTTGCTTGGCTTGCTTGATGGTAGGTTCTAGATAAATGAAAGATGTTGTCTTGCAAGATTTAAAAATCTAGGGGATGAAGGAGGCATGGCCGATTTTTGGAGGGAGAAAATGGGGGTTAGGGCTTCCATGAGTGCTAATCAAGGTTAGGTTAGCAATAACCTTGGTTACTTTATTTCAACTATGGTTAATTTGGTGCTAACCCAAGTTACTTTATGAAATCATGGTTATCTTAACCTTGGTTTAAGGGAAAAAGTAACCATGGTAGGATTTAAAGATCCTCCATGTCTAGACATATGGGGCGGTTTTGGTTGGGGTCTTTATGACCTCAACCATACTACCTCTTCCTTTAATGAGTTGTCTTACTTGTTCCTTAAATGCATGTCTACTTTATTTTCTATTTATTCTTTGCATAATATCTTCTTGTCTTAATGGTGTAGTAGACTTTAAGTAATTATTTTAACTGATAAAATTGGCTAGAGAATTCTAGAACCCTTACATGTCTTGGCCGAAATTTTTGAACTTCTTGGGCATCTTGATATTTCTTGTAATTTTAATTCATGTACTATATTGTTTTCTTTATTTTATCATATTCCAAGATTAGCATTTGTATGTATACATATATATACACGCCAGGTGTACTATATATATATATATATCTTCCTATGTATACGCATGTAGGTATTTATACATTTCGTACACATATATCTTATACACGCACATACATACATAGTGGTATGTATGGTTCATATCACTCTATATTTCATGTACTGCTTTCTTGAAGTTTCCCTTACTCAATTTGGCTTGGTATCACCTCAAGAATAATTAAGTAAAGAGGGTTAAGTTGACTTAAGTAACACGCGCTAAAAGAGATTGTCGCTTTCATTCTGTCTCATATTCATAGTTTTCACATACATGATCGTTGGGGTACAACATCCTCCCCCCTTATCATAAGTTTCGTCCTCGAAACTTCAAAAGCTAGTCAAAAAGAGATGGGGGTATCTACTCCTCATATCTTCTTCCGTTTCCCATGTGGCTTCTTCTTCCGAATGATGCCTCCATTGTACTTTCACCATGGGTATGGATCTCTTCCTTAAAGCTTTCTCTTTCCGATCAATTATTCTTAAGGGTTCCTCTTCATAAGTTATATCTTTTTTAACCTTCAACTGTTGATCTTCAAGGATGTGGCTTGGGTCATATACATATCGACGGAGTTGAGAAACATGGAATACATCATGTAACTGAGAAAGGGATGGTGGCAACGCTAGGCGGTACGCAACTTCTCCTACTTTCTCAAGCACTTCATAAGGTCCAACAAATCTTGGGCTAGTTTTCCTTTGATGCCAAATCTCTTAACTCCTTTGGTCGGAGAAACTTTCAGAAAGACTTTCTCTCCTTCTTGGAACTCTAAAGGTCTCCTTCTTTCATCTGCCCATATCTTCGTTCTATCTTGCGCTGCTCTTAGTCTTTGCTGACTAACTTTACCTTTTCTCGTGTTTGCTCAACAATGTCGGGTCCTGCATAGATTTTATCTCCAATTTCCTCCCAATAGAGTGGGGACCGACATTTTCGTCCATACAATGCCTCATAAGGTGCCATTCCAATGGATCTGTGGAAGCTATTATTGTAAGAAAACTCAACGAGCTTAAGGCTTTTATCCCAGCTTCCTCCAAAATCAAGAATGTAAGCGCGGAGCATGTCCTCAAGGGTTTGGATTGTTCTTTCTGATTGTCCATCTGTTTGAGGATGAAATGCGGAACTCATTCTTATCTCTGTGCCCATTGCCTTTTGAAAGGCGGTCCAAAATCTCGAAGTAAATCGGGGGTCGTGGTCGCAAACAATACTGATGGGCATCCATGTAAACAAACAATCTGATCAATATACATAGAGGCTAACTTCTCCATAGATGCTTTAATCGTCATAGCCAAAAAGTGAGCAGACTTAGTCAAACGATCCACAATGACCCATATAGCATCATTCCCATACTTAGTCTTGGGTAGGTCAGTCACAAAGTCCATGGTGATGTGATCTCATTTCTATTCTGGCACTTCTAAGGGTTGTAACAATCCAGCAGGTCTTTGGTGTTCGGCTTTTACTCTTTGGTAGATCAAACATCGCTCAACAAATTCTGCTATTTGTTTCTTCATACCGGGCCACCAAAACTTTTGCTTGAGATCTTGATACATCTTATTAGCTCCAGGATGTATAGATAATCGAGAGTTATGAGCTTCCATCAAGACTTCGTCCTTAATTTCTTTGTTTTCGGGGACACATAACCGTCCTTGATACCATAAACTGCCATCACTGCGAATCTTAAAGTCATCTCGCGGCTTTTCTTCCATCCTTTCCTTGACCTTCCTTAAGTTTTCATCAAGTCCTTGAGTCTCCTTGATCTTATCAATTAATGAAGGAACAAGAACTAACTTGGCAAGAACCTCATCGATTGAGTCAACTTCTTCTAGGCCAAATTCTTCCATATCTCGCTGAAGAGGTGGTTGCCGTGGGTGGCTTGTTTTTCGGCTTAGGGCATCAGCGACTTTGTTAGCTTTTCCCGGATGATACTGAATGGAGAGATCATAATCTTTAATCAATTCCAACCATCTACATTGCCGCATATTGAGCTCTTTCTGGGTAAAGAGATACTTTAGGCTCTTGTGGTCTGTGTAGATCTCGCACTTCTTGCCATATAAATAGTGTCTCCATATCTTTAACGCGAATACCACTGCGGCAAGTTCCAGATCATGGATAGGATAGTTTTGCTCAAATGGTTTCAACTGTCGGGATGCATAGGCTATCACTTTGTCATTCTGCATAAGGACGCATCCGAGACCATTCTTCGAAGCATCGCTGTACACTACGTACTTCTCACCAGGAGTGGGCTGAGCTAGAATAGGAGCGGATGTCAACTTTGCTTTTAGCTCCGAGAAACTCTTTTCACAATCGGCACTCCACTCAAACTTGGTCTTCTTTTGGATCAATCTGGTGAGGGGAACAGCTATCCTTGAGAATCCTTCCACAAACTTCCTGTAATATCCGGCTAGTCTGAGAAAACTTCTCACTTCAGTAACATTTGTTGGCCTGGGCCATTCCGTGATAGCTTCAATTTTCTTAGGATCCACCGAAATCCTATCTTCTGAAATCACATGACCAAGGAATGATACACTTCGCAGCCAAAACTCGCATTTGCCAAACTTAGCATACAACTGTCTTGCTCTTAGAATATTCAAGACTGTTCTTAAATGGGCTACGTGAGTCTCTTCATCGGGTGAATAAATCAAGATGTCGTCTATGAAGACCACTACGAACTTGTCCAACTGTTCTTGGAAGATTCGATTCATAAGATCCATAAAGGCGGCAGGGGCATTGGTCAAACCGAAAGGCATGACTAAGAAGTCATAGTGTCCATAGCGGGTTCTGAAAGCAGTCTTAGGGACATCTTCTGCCTTAATCTTAAGTTGAAAGTATCCAGATCGTAGGTCAATCTTACTAAAGTTTCGAGATCCCTGCATGAAAATACTTTAGATGGGGTTTCAAAGGATTTAAACTTAGTCAAGTTAAAGCTTAGGAGTTACTTACCCTGAGCTGGTCGAATAAGTCGTCAATCCGTGGTAATGGGTACTTGTTCTTTATGGTGATCTTGTTGAGCTCCCGGCAATCGATGCATAAGCGCATACTTCCATCTTTCTTTTTCACGAATAGCACCGGAGCACCCCAAGGTGAAACACTGGGGCGAATGAGTTTCCTTTCTAACAATTCATGTAACTGTTCCTTTAACTCCTTTAGTTCCGCAGGTGCCATGTGATAAGGGGCTTTCGATATGGGTTCAGCTCCTGGAACAAGGTTTATTTCAAAAGCAATCTCGCGATCAGGAGGTAGTCCAGGCAGATCATCAGGAAATACATCAGGGTATTCTCTAACAATTGGAACTTGTGCAAGGGTAGGGCTTTCTTGTTCAGCACTTAAAACATACACCAAGAATCCTTCATGACCTTTCCTTAATGCTTGTCTGGCACAAGCTGCGTTAACAAAGACTTTCTTGGATGGTTTCTTTGACTTAATTCCTCCTTGGAATGACATCTCCTCTCGAGCTGGGTTCTTAATGATAACTTGCCTGCTTCGGCAGTCAATGTAAGCATGATTCTTTTAGAGCCAATCCATTCCGAGAATCACGTCAAAATCACTCATAGATATAGGGATCAAATTGGCCTCAAACAGCTGGTCATTAAACTCCAGGGCACAATTCCTGAATATGTGATGGGAAACAAGCACTTGGTCGGCAGCTGCTTGTACTCTATAAGGTGAATCTAATCGGACTGGATCATGATCGATATTCTTAGCAAATTTCCTTGAGATAAATGAGTGGCTAGCGCCACTGTCGAACAACACATTTGCAGGTATGCGAACATCCATAACATAAGTCTTGGACTCCCATGCTAACCTTCAACATGGTAGTAAAATTTCGGCAGAATTAAAACTTTCCAAAATAAACATGCATTACTAAATTACTAGGTTCCCAAAAGTAGTAGTCCCACAAAATAACATAACTGAAATCCAGAGAGTTCAAACATAGTCATGATACAAAACGTCTTGGCTGCACAAAAGTCCTTAGCTTAGCTCCCTTCATATCTTCTCGCCTATGGATAAGGTACCCTCGACTCATCCTCGATCCATTCTACCTTAGCGTTATCTGGCTCTAGGGGGAAAAATAAACTGTGAGTGATAAAAATCACCCAGCAAGAATACAATAAACTACCATAAAATACGTAAAGAATCATAACATGAATGTATTACCCCAAAAACCTCAAATAATCATAATTCATACCTGATCTTGGATCCTGAACTCACTTGACGTTCGGCTTAAGCATGTATTAGGGAATGCTATACCATACCTGATCTTAGATCCTGAACTTACTTGGCGTTCGGCTTAAGCATGTTATTAGGTAATGCTATACCAATAATAACTTATAACCATTAACTGTAACATGCAACATGTCCTCATGATCGTGAATTATGCAAGATGCAATGCATGATGTCATGTCATGTCAAAACATCATTTTGGTCTCATAAAGTAACATGTCGTAAAAACAGAGTGTCAGATCAATTAACCCCGGATCTGAGCGGGTCCAGAACATATCATCAGCCAATTAACCCTGGGTCTGAACGGGTCTAGAACAGATATCAGATCAATTAACCCCGGATCTGAACGGGTCCAGAACAGATATCAGATCAATTAACCCTAGATCTGAATGGGTCCAGAACAGATATCAGATCAATTAACCCCGGATCTGAACGGGTCCAGAACATATATCAGATCAATTAACCCCGGATCTAAACGGGTCCAGAACATATCATGTCATCAGACCAATTAACCCCGGGTCTGGAGTCGGGTTAGTCGCATGCTTGGCCGGCAAAGGAATCATGAAGCTTTCTTCAAAAACATGGGACCGTAAAAACTTTTCATGCATAACGAAAACATAGTCGCTTGTAAAACTTGCTTGCATCATAAAATCCATGAAAATTAGTTTTATGATCATGCATGATACATGTAGTGATATGCAATGCAAGTCATGACATGGATAAGCGTATGCATTCCTTTTAACATATCAACATGCATGAATGCGGAAGCTAAATTCTTCCAAACTTTTACTTCGTATTCATGGGACGGTTAAGCTAACCAAATAGGTTCATTTCCCTGATCTTTTGTCACAAATACATTTGGTGGAATCTTAGATACATATCGTAAAAATTTCAGATTATTTCGATCATCATAAAGGGGCTCATTTACTTAATTTCCGAAATGAGTTAGATGCTGAAACTGATCTGACCTATTTTACCAAAAATTCAATTGCGGCAAATCCGTGATTCGTTTTTCAGAAATTCCAACTTGCACAAGTCAAAAACATGTGGAACTAGTATCCTACCGAAATTTAGCCTATCTTCATATCTCTAAGTCCCCTTTCTGAGTCCATAAATACGTTACTAAACTTCATATTGATTCCAGTGATTTCAGTTGAGCAGTTTGACTAATTAATTCATATAAAATAATCCAGAACTTGTTTTACTGAAATTCCAGCTGGCGTGTTCACTACACTCATAGGATTATTACCATGCGAAAACTCAGCTTTATTGGTCATCTACAAGGTCTCTTTTCTAGCCAACCAAAAGAGGCTACAATTCTGCTCAGTTCCCGTTTTTCAAGTCTGACCAGTCTTACCAAATATTTTATTAAAAATTAACCATAACTTATTTTAGCAAAATTCCAACTCTCATCTCTTCTAGACTCATGGGACTAGCTCTGTGCCAAATCCAGTGATCAATTCTGCCCAGCTCCATAATTTTCTACTGGAGCAGTTTTACCGTAAAATTTCTTAAACATAATCCGTAACTGATTTTAACAAAATTCCAACTCTCACTTGGGCTAAACTCATAAGGCTAGCTCTGTACCAAAAATTAGCTTCATTGAAGGTCTGTAAGGTCAGTTCTTAAACCATCTAATACGTCACTCTATTCTGTCCAATTCCAGTAGTTTGCTATTTGGTCCTCTTATCCAAGTCAAATGTCCATGTTTTCACTCAATACTTTGGCCGAAACTTGTGTGTTGCCTTAACCACATTTTACAACACATATTCAAGCATGCATTCATATTCAAGAGTCATCTTAATCTAAACTTACCAACAATCTCATAAAGCTCCTAGCTTTCACATGTATTCTTTCCTTAAGACCTTTTGTGTTACATTCACAAGTCAATCTTGTCTAGACCTACTTAGGTGAACCTTATTTCACTCTAGGTCAGCCTTATTTCATATAGCATATAGAAAAGACTTCATCTTTAAAGGAATAAATCACATGCAAGGCATTGTTCTTAGGGAATCACTAAGATATAGTCTCAAACTTAGATTGCTGAGATCATAACTTAGTCCTACGTTCTGTCCAAAATCTAGAGCCTGGGCTCTGATACCACCTGTAGCGCCCCGCACCCGAGCCTCGTCCGGATACGGTGCACCCGCTGTACTTCACTAAGGAGAGTACAAGGCGTCATGCGTAACATACGAAAATCCATAACATAAATCGTGGACTCACATGCTAACATTCAACATGGTAGTAAAATTTAGGCAGAATTAAAACTTTTCAAATTAAACATGCATCACTAAATTACTAAGTTCCCAAAAGTAGTAGTCCCACAAAATAACATAACCAAAATCCAGAGAGTTCAAACATAGTCATAATACAAAACATCTTGACAGCACAAAAGTCCTTAAGCTTAGCTTCCTTCATATCTCCTCGCCTATGGATAAGGTACCTTCGGCTCATCCTCGATCCATTCTATATTGGCATTACCTGGTTCTGGGGAAAAATAAAGTGTGAGTGATAAAATCACTCAGCAAGAATACAATAAACTACCATGATATACGTAAAGAATTATAACATGAATGTAATACCCCAAGAACCTCGAATAATCATAGTTCATACCTGATCTTTAATCCCGAGCTTGCTTGACATTCGGCTTAAGTATGTTATTAGGTAATGCTATACCAATAATAACTTATAACCATTAACTGTAACATGCAACATGTCCTCATGATCGTGAGTTATGCAAGATGCAATGCATGATGTCATGTCATGTCAAAACATCATTTTTGGTCCCATAAAGTAACATGTCGTAAAAATAACGTGTCATATCAATTAACCCCGGATCTGAGCGGGTCCAGAACATATCATCAGACCAATTAACCCTGGGTCTGGGACAGGTCCAGAACAGATATCAGATCAATTAACCCCAGATCTGAACGGGTCCAGAACAGATATCAGATCAATTAACCCCGGATCTGAACGGGTCCAGAACAGATATCAGATCAATTAACCCCAGATCTGAATGGGTCCAGAACAAATATCAGATCAATTAACCCCGGATCTGAACGGGTCCAGAACAGATATCAGATCAATTAACCCTGGATCTGAACGGGTCCAGAACATATCATGTCATCAGACCAATTAACCCCGGGTCTGGAGTCGGGTTAGTCGCATGCTTGCCGGCAAGGAATCATGAAGCTTTCTTTACAAACATGGGACCGTAAAAAAACTTTTCATGCATAACGAAAACATAGTTGCTTATAAAACTTGCTTGCATAAGTAAAATCCATAAAATCAGTTTCATGATCATGCGTGATACATGTAGTGATATGCAATGCAAGCCATGACATGAATAATCGTATGCATTCCTTATAACATGTCAACATGCATGGTTTCAGAACCGAATATTTCCAGACTTTTACTTCATATTCATGGGACGGTTAAGCTAACCAAATAGGTCCATTTCTATAATCTTGTGTCACAAATACGTTTGGTGGAATCATAGATACATGTCGTAAAAATTTCAGATTATTTCAATAACCATAAAGGGGCTCATTTACTTAATTTCCGAAATGGGTTATGTGCTGAAACTGAACTGACCTATTTTACTAAAAATTTAACTGTGGCAGATCCGTAACTTGTTTTTCAGAAATTCCAACTCTCACGAGTTATAAACATGTGGAACTAGTATCCTACCGAAATTTAGCCTATTTTCATATCTCTAGGTCCCCTTTCTGAGTCCAGGAAGTCGTTACTAAACTTCAGGTTGGTTCCAGTGATTTCAGTTGAACAGTTTGGCTAATTAATTCATTAAAAATAATCCAGAACTAGTTTTACCAAAATTCCAGTTGGCGTGTGCACTACACTCACAGGATTATTACCATGCCAAAAATCAGCGGTATTGGTTGTAGCGCCCCATTCCCGGCCTCGTCCGGATACGGTGCACCCGCCGTACTTCACTGAGGAGAGTACAAGGCGTCATGCATAACATGCGAACATCCATAACATAAGTCTTGGACTCCCATGATAACCTTCAACATGGTAGTAAAATTTCGGCAAAATTAAAACTTTCCAAAATAAACATGCATTACTAAATTACTAAGTTCCCAAAAGTAGTAGTCCCACAAAATAACATAACTGAAATCCAGAGAGTTCAAACATAGTCATGATACAAAACGTCTTGGCTGCACAAAAGTCCTTAGCTTAGCTCCCTTCATATCTTCTCGCCTATGGATAAGGTACCCTCGGCTCATCCTCGATCCATTCTACCTTGGCGTTATCTGGCTCTGGGGGAAAAATAAAGTGTGAGTGATAAAAATCACCCAGCAAGAATACAATAAACTACCATGAAATACGTAAAGAATCATAACATGAATGTATTACCCCAAAAACCTCAAATAATCATAATTCATACCTGATCTTAGATCCTGAACTCACTTGACGTTTGGCTTAAGCATGTATTAGGGAATGCTATACCATACCTGATCTTGGATCTTGAACTTACTTGGCGTTCGACTTAAGCATGTTATTAGGTAATGCTATACCAATAATAACTTATAACCATTAACTGTAACATGCAACATGTCCTCATGATCGTGAATTATGCAAGATGCAATGCATGATGTCATGTCATGTCAAAACATCATTTTGGTCCCATAAAGTAACATGTCGTAAAAACAGAGTGTCAGATCAATTAACCCCGGATTTGAGCGGGTCCAGAACATATCATCAGACCAATTAACCCGGGGTCTTAACGGATCCAGAACAGATATCAGATCAATTAACCCCGGATCTGAACGGGTCCAGAACAGATATCAGATTAATTAACCCCGGATCTGAACGGGTCCAGAACAGATATCAGATCAATTAACTCCGGATCTGAACGGGTCCAGAACATATCATGTCATCAGACCAATTAACCCCGGGTCTGGAGTCGGGTTAGTCGCATGCTTGGCCGGCAAAGGAATCATGAAGCTTTCTTTAAAAACATGGGACCGTAAAAACTTTTCATGCATAACGAATACATAGTCGCTTGTAAAACTTGCTTGCATCATAAAATCCATGAAAATCAGTTTTATGATCATGCATGATACATGTAGTGATATGCAATGCAAGTCATGACATGGATAAGCGTATGCATTCCTTATAACATATCAACATGCATGAATGCGGAAGCTAAATTCTTCCAAACTTTTACTTCGTATTCATGGGACGGTTAAGCTAACTAAATAGGTTCATTTCCCTAATCTTTTGTCACAAATACATTTGGTGGAATCTTAGATACATATCGTAAAAATTTCAGATTATTTCGATCATCATAAAGGGGCTCATTTACTTAATTTCCGAAATGGGTTAGATGCTGAAACTGATCTGACCTATTTTACCAAAAATTCAATTGCGGCAAATCCGTGATTCGTTTTTCAGAAATTCCAACTTGCACAAGTCATAAACATGTGGAACTAGTATCCTACCGAAATTTAGCCTATCTTCATATCTCTAAGTCCCCTTTCTGAGTCCATAAATACGTTACTAAACTTCAGGTTGATTCCAGTGATTTCAGTTGAGCAGTTTGACTAATTAATTCATATAAAATAATCCAGAACTTGTTTTACTGAAATTCCAGCTGGCGTGTTCACTACACTCATAGGATTATTACCATGCCAAAACTCAGCTTTATTGGTCATCTACAAGGTCTCTTTTCTAGCCAACCAAAAGAGGCTACAATTCTGCTCAGTTCCCGTTTTTCAAGTCTGACCAGTCTTACCAAATATTTTATTAAAAATTAACCATAACTTATTTTAGCAAAATTCCAACTCTCATCTCTTCTAGACTCATGGGACTAGCTCTGTGCCAAATCCAGTGATCAATTCTGCCCAGCTCCATAATTTTCTACTGGAGCAGTTTTACCGTAAAATTTCTTAAACATAATCCGTAACTGATTTTAACAAAATTCCAACTCTCACTTGGGCTAAACTCATAAGGCTAGCTCTGTACCAAAAATTAGCTTCATTGAAGGTCTGTAAGGTCAGTTCTTAAACCATCTAATACGTCACTCTATTCTGTCCAATTCCAGTAGTTTGCTATTTGGTCCTCTTATCCAAGTCAAATGTCCATGTTTTCACTCAATACTTTGGCCGAAACTTGTGTGTTGCCTTAACCACATTTTACAACACATATTCAAGCATGCATTCATATTCAAGAGTCATCTTAATCTAAACTTACCAACAATCTCATAAAGCTCCTAGCTTTCACATGTATTCTTTCCTTAAGACCTTTTGTGTTACATTCACAAGTCAATCTTGTCTAGACCTACTTAGGTGAACCTTATTTCACTCTAGGTCAGCCTTATTTCATATAGCATATAGAAAAGACTTCATCTTTAAAGGAATAAATCACATGCAAGGCATTGTTCTTAGGGAATCACTAAGATATAGTCTCAAACTTAGATTGCTGAGATCATAACTTAGTCCTACGTTCTGTCCAAAATCTAGAGCCTGGGCTCTGATACCACCTGTAGCGCCCCGCACCCGAGCCTCGTCCGGATACGGTGCACCCGCTGTACTTCACTAAGGAGAGTACAAGGCGTCATGCGTAACATACGAAAATCCATAACATAAATCGTGGACTCACATGCTAACATTCAACATGGTAGTAAAATTTAGGCAGAATTAAAACTTTTCAAATTAAACATGCATCACTAAATTACTAAGTTCCCAAAAGTAGTAGTCCCACAAAATAACATAACCAAAATCCAGAGAGTTCAAACATAGTCATAATACAAAACATCTTGACAGCACAAAAGTCCTTAAGCTTAGCTTCCTTCATATCTCCTCGCCTATGGATAAGGTACCTTCGGCTCATCCTCGATCCATTCTATATTGGCATTACCTGGTTCTGGGGAAAAATAAAGTGTGAGTGATAAAATCACTCAGCAAGAATACAATAAACTACCATGATATACGTAAAGAATTATAACATGAATGTAATACCCCAAGAACCTCGAATAATCATAGTTCATACCTGATCTTTAATCCCGAGCTTGCTTGACATTCGGCTTAAGTATGTTATTAGGTAATGCTATACCAATAATAACTTATAACCATTAACTGTAACATGCAACATGTCCTCATGATCGTGAGTTATGCAAGATGCAATGCATGATGTCATGTCATGTCAAAACATCATTTTTGGTCCCATAAAGTAACATGTCGTAAAAATAACGTGTCATATCAATTAACCCCGGATCTGAGCGGGTCCAGAACATATCATCAGACCAATTAACCCTGGGTCTGGGACAGGTCCAGAACAGATATCAGATCAATTAACCCCAGATCTGAACGGGTCCAGAACAGATATCAGATCAATTAACCCCGGATCTGAACGGGTCCAGAACAGATATCAGATCAATTAACCCCAGATCTGAATGGGTCCAGAACAAATATCAGATCAATTAACCCCGGATCTGAACGGGTCCAGAACAGATATCAGATCAATTAACCCTGGATCTGAACGGGTCCAGAACATATCATGTCATCAGACCAATTAACCCCGGGTCTGGAGTCGGGTTAGTCGCATGCTTGCCGGCAAGGAATCATGAAGCTTTCTTTACAAACATGGGACCGTAAAAAAACTTTTCATGCATAACGAAAACATAGTTGCTTATAAAACTTGCTTGCATAAGTAAAATCCATAAAATCAGTTTCATGATCATGCGTGATACATGTAGTGATATGCAATGCAAGCCATGACATGAATAATCGTATGCATTCCTTATAACATGTCAACATGCATGGTTTCAGAACCGAATATTTCCAGACTTTTACTTCATATTCATGGGACGGTTAAGCTAACCAAATAGGTCCATTTCTATAATCTTGTGTCACAAATACGTTTGGTGGAATCATAGATACATGTCGTAAAAATTTCAGATTATTTCAATAACCATAAAGGGGCTCATTTACTTAATTTCCGAAATGGGTTATGTGCTGAAACTGAACTGACCTATTTTACTAAAAATTTAACTGTGGCAGATCCGTAACTTGTTTTTCAGAAATTCCAACTCTCACGAGTTATAAACATGTGGAACTAGTATCCTACCGAAATTTAGCCTATTTTCATATCTCTAGGTCCCCTTTCTGAGTCCAGGAAGTCGTTACTAAACTTCAGGTTGGTTCCAGTGATTTCAGTTGAACAGTTTGGCTAATTAATTCATTAAAAATAATCCAGAACTAGTTTTACCAAAATTCCAGTTGGCGTGTGCACTACACTCACAGGATTATTACCATGCCAAAAATCAGCGGTATTGGTTGTAGCGCCCCATTCCCGGCCTCGTCCGGATACGGTGCACCCGCCGTACTTCACTGAGGAGAGTACAAGGCGTCATGCATAACATGCGAACATCCATAACATAAGTCTTGGACTCCCATGATAACCTTCAACATGGTAGTAAAATTTCGGCAAAATTAAAACTTTCCAAAATAAACATGCATTACTAAATTACTAAGTTCCCAAAAGTAGTAGTCCCACAAAATAACATAACTGAAATCCAGAGAGTTCAAACATAGTCATGATACAAAACGTCTTGGCTGCACAAAAGTCCTTAGCTTAGCTCCCTTCATATCTTCTCGCCTATGGATAAGGTACCCTCGGCTCATCCTCGATCCATTCTACCTTGGCGTTATCTGGCTCTGGGGGAAAAATAAAGTGTGAGTGATAAAAATCACCCAGCAAGAATACAATAAACTACCATGAAATACGTAAAGAATCATAACATGAATGTATTACCCCAAAAACCTCAAATAATCATAATTCATACCTGATCTTAGATCCTGAACTCACTTGACGTTTGGCTTAAGCATGTATTAGGGAATGCTATACCATACCTGATCTTGGATCTTGAACTTACTTGGCGTTCGACTTAAGCATGTTATTAGGTAATGCTATACCAATAATAACTTATAACCATTAACTGTAACATGCAACATGTCCTCATGATCGTGAATTATGCAAGATGCAATGCATGATGTCATGTCATGTCAAAACATCATTTTGGTCCCATAAAGTAACATGTCGTAAAAACAGAGTGTCAGATCAATTAACCCCGGATTTGAGCGGGTCCAGAACATATCATCAGACCAATTAACCCGGGGTCTTAACGGATCCAGAACAGATATCAGATCAATTAACCCCGGATCTGAACGGGTCCAGAACAGATATCAGATTAATTAACCCCGGATCTGAACGGGTCCAGAACAGATATCAGATCAATTAACTCCGGATCTGAACGGGTCCAGAACATATCATGTCATCAGACCAATTAACCCCGGGTCTGGAGTCGGGTTAGTCGCATGCTTGGCCGGCAAAGGAATCATGAAGCTTTCTTTAAAAACATGGGACCGTAAAAACTTTTCATGCATAACGAATACATAGTCGCTTGTAAAACTTGCTTGCATCATAAAATCCATGAAAATCAGTTTTATGATCATGCATGATACATGTAGTGATATGCAATGCAAGTCATGACATGGATAAGCGTATGCATTCCTTATAACATATCAACATGCATGAATGCGGAAGCTAAATTCTTCCAAACTTTTACTTCGTATTCATGGGACGGTTAAGCTAACTAAATAGGTTCATTTCCCTAATCTTTTGTCACAAATACATTTGGTGGAATCTTAGATACATATCGTAAAAATTTCAGATTATTTCGATCATCATAAAGGGGCTCATTTACTTAATTTCCGAAATGGGTTAGATGCTGAAACTGATCTGACCTATTTTACCAAAAATTCAATTGCGGCAAATCCGTGATTCGTTTTTCAGAAATTCCAACTTGCACAAGTCATAAACATGTGGAACTAGTATCCTACCGAAATTTAGCCTATCTTCATATCTCTAAGTCCCCTTTCTGAGTCCATAAATACGTTACTAAACTTCAGGTTGATTCCAGTGATTTCAGTTGAGCAGTTTGACTAATTAATTCATATAAAATAATCCAGAACTTGTTTTACTGAAATTCCAGCTGGCGTGTTCACTACACTCATAGGATTATTACCATGCCAAAACTCAGCTTTATTGGTCATCTACAAGGTCTCTTTTCTAGCCAACCAAAAGAGGCTACAATTCTGCTCAGTTCCCGTTTTTCAAGTCTGACCAGTCTTACCAAATATTTTATTAAAAATTAACCATAACTTATTTTAGCAAAATTCCAACTCTCATCTCTTCTAGACTCATGGGACTAGCTCTGTGCCAAATCCAGTGATCAATTCTGCCCAGCTCCATAATTTTCTACTGGAGCAGTTTTACCGTAAAATTTCTTAAACATAATCCGTAACTGATTTTAACAAAATTCCAACTCTCACTTGGGCTAAACTCATAAGGCTAGCTCTGTACCAAAAATTAGCTTCATTGAAGGTCTGTAAGGTCAGTTCTTAAACCATCTAATACGTCACTCTATTCTGTCCAATTCCAGTAGTTTGCTATTTGGTCCTCTTATCCAAGTCAAATGTCCATGTTTTCACTCAATACTTTGGCCGAAACTTGTGTGTTGCCTTAACCACATTTTACAACACATATTCAAGCATGCATTCATATTCAAGAGTCATCTTAATCTAAACTTACCAACAATCTCATAAAGCTCCTAGCTTTCACATGTATTCTTTCCTTAAGACCTTTTGTGTTACATTCACAAGTCAATCTTGTCTAGACCTACTTAGGTGAACCTTATTTCACTCTAGGTCAGCCTTATTTCATATAGCATATAGAAAAGACTTCATCTTTAAAGGAATAAATCACATGCAAGGCATTGTTCTTAGGGAATCACTAAGATATAGTCTCAAACTTAAGACATTCAACTAAAGATCATATCTTAAGAACCTCTAAGCATTCAAGTCACAAACTCTTTAAATAAATCATGAGAGATCATTGTATACTTGCCTCTTCAAGCTAAAGCTCTTGTCTTTGCTTGGTTATGGAGTGAGTTGAGTTGAAATCCTTCTCCTTCCTTACCTTGAGCATACGGTTTTGATGGAAATGAAAGGAAAAGATTAGTCTTTATTCAATAGAGGAATTAGGATATGTTTGAGGGTTAGAGCATCTTACCAAAATGAGCTTGGAATGGAGATTCAAGCACCTCAATATAACACCACCTAGAAAAGTTGAAGGCTTTCACCTATTGGACCATGGATGTCACGGTTTTGGCATGGAGAGAAGGAGGTCATGTGAGCTTCATTCTTCACCAAATAAGAATTCACTCAAGGAAGCTTGGAACAAGACTTACCTAGATGTCTTCTTGAGTCTTGAAAGTGAAGTTGAACTCCTATCCTCCAAGATGAAGGGGGCCGAATATTGGTGATGTGAGATGAGGGAATTTTTGCTAAGTGTTGCTTGGCTTGCTTGATGGTAGGTTCTAGATAAATGAAAGATGTTGTCTTGCAAGATTTAAAAATCTAGGGGATGAAGGAGGCATGACCGATTTTTGGAGGGAGAAAATGGGGGGTTAGGGCTTCCATGAGTGCTAATCAAGGTTAGGTTAGCAATAACCTTGGTTACTTTATTTCAACTATGGTTACTTTGGTGCTAACCCAAGTTACTTTATCAAATCATGGTTATCTTAACCTTGGTTTAAGGGAAAAAGTAACCATGGTAGGATTTAAAGATCGTCCATGTCTAGACATATGGGGCGGTTTTGGTTGGGGTCTTTATGACCTCAACCATACTACCTCTTCCTTTAATGAGTTGTCTTACTTGTTCCTTAAATGCATGTCTACTTTATTTTCTATTTATTCTTTGCATAATATCTTCTTGTCTTAATGGTGTAGTAGATTTTAAGTAATTATTTTAACTGATAAAATTGGCTAGAGAATTCTAGAACCCTTACATGTCTTGGCCGAAATTTTTGAGCTTCTTGGGCATCTTGATATTTCTTGTAATTTTAATTCATGTACTATATTGTTTTCTTTATTTTATCATATTCCAAGATTAGCATTTGTATGTATACATATATATACACGCCAGGTGTACTATATATATATATATCTTCCTATGTATACGCATGTAGGTTTTTATACATTTCGTACACATATATCTTATACACGCACATACATACATAGTGGTATGTATGGTTCATATCACTCTATATTTCATGTACTACTTTCTTGAAGTTTCCCTTACTCAATTTGGCTTGGTATCACTCAAGAATAATTAAGTAAAGAGGGTTAAGTTGACTTAAGTAACACGCGCTAAAAGAGATTGTCGCTTTCATTCCGTCTCATATTCATAGTTTTCACGTACATGATCATTGGGGTACAACATCGGTCATCTACAAGGTCTCTTTTCAAGCCATTCAAAACGTTGCACCATTCTGTCATGTTTCAGAATTTACAGCCTGAGCAGTCTCACCAATTATTTTATTAAAAATTAACCATGACTTATTATACCGAAATTCTAATTCTCACCTCTTCTACACTCATGGAGCTAGCATTGTGCCAAAAATCAGATTTATTGAAGGTCCCCAATGTCCTCTTTTAATTCGTTGAAACCAGTGATCAATTCTGCCTAGCTCAAGAATTTTCTACTGGATCAGTTTTACCGTATAATTTCTCAAAAATAATCCGTAGCTTATTTTAACGAAATTCCAACTCTCACTTGTGCTACACTCATAAGGCTAACTTTTTACCAAAAATTAGCTTCATTGAAGGTTTGCAAGGGCAGTCCTTAAGCCGTTTAAAATGTCATTCCATTCTGCCCTATTCCAGTAGTTTGCTATTTTGTCATCTATACAAGTCAAATGTCCATGTTCACCTTCTATTCAATCCTTTAAGCCGAAACTTGTGTGGTGTCTTAACCTATTTTACAACATATTTTCCAACATGTATTCATATTCAAGAGTCATCTTAGTCTAATCCCACAAACAACCTCATAAAGCTCCTATCTTTCACATGTATACTTTTCTTAGGACCTTTTGTGTTACATTCACAAGTTAATCCTGTCTAGACCTACTTAGGTGAACCTTATTTCACTCTAGATCAGCCTCATTCCATAATGCATATAGGAAAAGACTCCATCTTTGAAGGAATAAATCACATGAAAGGCATTGTTCTTAGGGAATCACTAAGATATAGTCTTAAACTTAAGATATTCAACTAAAGATCAAATCTTAAGGACCTCTAAGCATTCAAGTCACTAACTCTTTAAATAAATCATGAGAGATCATTGTATACTTGCCTCTTCAAGCTAAAGCTCTTGTCTTTGCTTGGTTATGGAGTGAGTTGAGTTGAAATCCACCTCTTTCTACTCCCTTGGTCACACGGTTTTGATGGAGAGGAAAGAAGAGGGTTAGTCCTCATTCAATAGTGAAAATAGGATATGTTTGAGGCTAGAGCATCTTACCAAAATGAGCTTGAGTGGGGATTCAAGTACCACAATATGTCTCCACCTAAGAAAGTTGATGGCTTTCACCTATTTGAACCATGAATGTCACGGTTTTGATGTGAATGGAAGGATTCGTGTTAGCTTCATTATGTACCAAAATAAGAATTCACTTAAGGAAGCTTGGAACAAGACTTACCTAGATGTCTTCTTGAGTTTTGAAGTTAAAGTTGAACTCCTATCCTTCAAGATGAAGGGGCCGAATTGTTGGTGAGGGAGATGAGGGTTGTCTAAGTGTTATGCTCTTGCTTGAATGTATCTTGAGAGGAATCTCAAGATGACAAGAAGGTAGATGTTTCTAGAAGGGTTTAAATCAAAACATATTAGGGACTTAGGAAGGGGAGGGACGGTTTTGGAGGGAGAAATATGAGAGTTAGGGTTCTCATGAGTGTTAACCAAGGTTAGGTTAGTAATAACCTTGGTTACTTTATTCCAACTATGGTTACTTTAGTGCTAACCCAAGTTACTTTATCAAATCATGGTTATCTTAACCTTGGTTTAAGGAAAAAGTAACCATGGTAGAATTTAAAAATCCTCCATGTCTAGACATAAAGGGGGCGGTTTGGGTTGGGGTCTTTATGACCTCAACCATACTTCCTCCTGCTTTAATGAGTTGTCTTATTTGTTCTCTAAATGCATGTCTATTTTGTTTTCTATTTAGCTTTTTTTTCCTAATAATGGATAGAAAAATCAAGAGGATTCTAGAATCCTTTACATGTCTTGGCCGAATTTTGAGGCCTCTTAGGCAATTTGATTTTTCTTGTAATTTTAAATTCATGTACTATAGTGTATTCCAAGATTAGCATATGTATGTATACATATATATCCTCCTATGTATACGCATTTTATACACATATATCATATACCCGCACATACATATATAGTGGTATGTATGGCTCATATAACCCATATTTCAAGTATCACTTCAATAATATTTAAGTAAAGAGAGTTAAGTTGACTTATGTAACACGCGCTTAAAGAAATTGTCGTTTCATTCCGTTTCTTATTCATAGTTTTCACGTACATGATCGTTGGGGTACAACAAGTGAGACCATCACTACAAGTATTAACGAAGATGTATTCTCCAACAGATGAAGAGAAGATATTTTCGGAAATGATGATATTTCATATGAAGTTCTATTTACCATGGGTATTCCAATGGAGGGCAGAATATACTCCAAATACAAAAGTACCCTTGATAAAAAGAAAATTTTATATCAAATGGTGGACAGCAATCAATATTCCAGATTCCATTTACCTCACAAAAACAAATTGCGGAGCACAGAAAGACAATAAATACACCGGTGAAGCCCGGACATGAACAATTTTTGCTACATAAATCAAGGATGCAATCTCATCTTGCTATGGGGAAAGACCCTGAAGAAATGCAGAATATTTTTGATGAAATTTGCTCCGTTATTACAAGAGGCAAAACCATCATCATCTTCAGGATCAACAAATGCAGTTGAAGAGGAGGATATTGATTTAATAGCATAAATTGAATATTGTAATATTTGTAATATTGTTGTAATATTTCTATAATTCTTTGTAATATTTCTTGTAATATTCTTAATGTACTCATGGTTATATCTTTGATATAATATGCAAAAAAAATATTAAAATATTCAGACGGAAATCTCCACGCAGCAAATAGTGGAGGGACCCTTATTTTGTCCATATTCCCCTCAAAATTCCTATAAAAGGAGGGGGTATGCAACCTTGAAAAAACCCAAGCTTTTCTTACAATCTTTCTTTCACTTTCTCTCTCTCTCCATTCTCCCTCTCCATTTCCATCCAATATTTCCTATCCTTTCTCCAATATTTTTCCATACCAAGAACACTTTATTTGTTCTTGAATATCTTCAATAGCCTTGAAGCCAATAACCCTGAAGATCTCCAATCTTCAACAATAATTGTATCTCCATATTTTGAAGAAATATTTATGGTATGAATTGAATTTTTTTATTTTTGAGTTCTTTAATATTATGTTCTTTATTTTATTTATTGCTTTTATATACTATATATCTTTATAATTGGGTCGGTATATACCGCCTAATTTTATTATTGTTAATATTGTTATAAATATATATATATATATATAAATGGCTGGAATTAGTTCCGCCTAACCTTATTCTCCCTCCCTTTTATATTTACTGTTCTTTATTTATCTTCATGGGGAGTTTAATCACCCCCTTTTTAGTTTTGATTTTACTTTCTGTTTATTTCTTTACAGCATTTACTTATTTTCCTGTTTTGTTAAAGTTTTGTTTATTATTGTTTCATTTAGTGTCGTTAGTTAAATTTCCTGTTTGTGGTGTGGTATCAGAGCCAAACGGTTCAGATCTACCGACAACTCATTCAGTTTTATATATCTTTTAATTATATTTGTATAAATCTTTGGTGAGTGTTTGCTTTGTACACGCTGGGTTATAAGTCTCATCTAAAGAGCAATAAATCTTGTATGCGTTAAAGTGTTTGTAGCCAAAGATCCAAACAAATATAAAAGAAAGCATATATAAAAATGGAAGATATGTTTGAAGGATCTGCTTCATGCAGCTCGGTAACATGTGCAAATAAGAATAAAATTGTCAACACTGAGGAAATAATAATAGAGAATTTTGACAAAGCAGTAAATAACTAGGTCATTCCAAAGATTAAGAAGAATGAAATATACGAGTCTTCAATATTCAATATGTTAAATCAGATTACATAATTAAAACGGAGGAAAGAGATATTCCACTCTCTAAACCGTTTGAAGCAATACAACTTCTATCTTATAAGTCACCTGAAAAACATAAAAAGAAAGGATATCAATATTTATATGTTGGTCTAATACAAGTAGGTATCAAACCTTTAACAAGAGAAGGTTTGGATACATCAATATTAGTAGTCTTAAGAGATATAAGACATAATAACTTTGAAAAATCACTTCTTAGTTCAGTCGAGTGCAGTCTATGTACAGGACCAATCTCTTTTGATTGTTATCCTAATTTTTCATGTTCTTTAAAAGATACACAAATATTGAAAACTTTAGTACTTCAAATAAAAACACATGGATATGATATGTTGCCAGGATCAATTCCATTAGATTTAATATATCAGATTCATTATAAGGTAATGAGTTCAATGTTTATTGGTCCAAAACCAAAACACTCTTTAAAAAGAGGAGAAACAATGATTCTACATACAGATCCGACCAGATCTAATGCTGTAATTTCAAGATCTATAAAATGGAACGATGTAAATCTTCCAGAAGAATGGGTCTTAGGAGGAGCAGTAAAAGCTACAAATCAAAAATATGAACCAAATACTGAAATCAACAAAATAAGACAATTAAATGATGGATCAGTTAAATTAAGCTTCGCTAGAAGTTTCTCCACTAGAGAAAAAGATAACGCATCTATTTCTAGCACAATAAATTTAGGAAGATTTTCACAGATACCATCTGTGATAGATGTTCCCTACCAAAAACAAAGATTTTCAACATCAGATGTTGAATATGCCAACTCTTCATTTAGAAAAGCTGATTATTCTACGGAAATTCCTAGACCAGTTTATTCTAAAAAATAGTATTATTCTAAATCTGATATAAATGCACCTAGTACATCACAAAATATTTACACTAAATCAGATTTTAGTGAACCTAATATTCCAACGCAATCTGCAATAACAGATAATATTGCAAATGAATTAAATGTTATAGAAAAAGAATTTACGGTAAATAAAACTATTTTACACAACGATTTTTACAGTCAAGAAAATACTAATAAAAGAGAATGGTTTTTTAAACACTATTGCAATGTTAGAAAACAAATACAAGAAGAATATTATGAATTCATACATATTCATAAGATAAACATATATTTCTTTGATTGGTTTCAAATATATGCCTCAAAAAATAATATAGAATTTCCTTTTAAAACTTTAAACCCAATAATTCAAAAACAAAAAGAGTGGATAACCATCACGTCATCAAAAAAGATAGTGTCAAATCATCCACCTTTAGCATGTATAAAATTAGATGATCGGGGAATCCAATAGAGGCTATTCCTTATAAAAATATGACAGAAGATTCTCTTACAAATACTAAACATATTATTCAACAAAATAATTATACAAACACATCTACATACAATAGGAAAACAATTAGATAAGTTAGAAAAATATTACCAAACACAGCCAATAAAATCTATGAGTGTAGAACCACCTAACCAAAAATTTAAACAACCATTATTCAAACCCTTTCAAATATCATCTTCTAATATGCAACCTATATCTAATAAAGATGATTTTAATCAATTTATAAAACAACAATTAAGTCGTATAGAAAAAGGTTTGGAAAATAGTAATTCTATAACAAATGAAGTAGTAGCAGATTCAAATGTAAATACTTCTATAGCTAGCAGAACTAGAAATAAAGAAAAAGAAGTCAATTTTAAAATTAATAATCTAGAAGAAAAGGAATCTTCAAATAATTCTGATAGCTCAGATAGTGAAATAAATAAAGCGTATGAACAATTCCAAAATAATAAGGGAAATAAACTAGAAAAAATAGAATGTGATAAGTCTATAGTACCAGTACAAATGTATACAGATTTAAAAATAAAGCTTATTTCTCAATATCGTTTTAATGCACAATCAATATATTCTTGGAATATAGATGGAATGTCAGAATATCAAATAATTAATGTATTACAACAAATGACAATGGCAGCAAATGCTTATAGAACTCAGTTGACACCTGATGATAAAGCAATTGTTGAATATCTTATTTCTGGGTTCTCTGGACAACTTAAAGGTTGGTGGGATCATTACTTAACTCCCATACAGAGACAAGAAATATTAAATGCAATAAAAGTTGATGAAGAAAATAATCCTATAATTATTGATGATGGAACAGTATCTGATTCTGTTGCCACACTTATATTATGTATATCATTACATTTTATAGGTGATCCATCACATGTTAAAGATAAAAATGATGAATTATTAGCAAATTTAAGATGTTGAAAACTTAGTGATTTTCAATGGTATAAAAATACTTTTCTAACCAGATTTATGATTAGAGAAGATTCCAATCAGCCATTCTGGAAGGAAAAATTCCTTGCAGGATTACCAAATTTATTAGGAGAAAAAGTTAGGAATAAAATTAGAGAAAATTCAGGACAACAAATAATCTCTTATTCAAACTATACATATTGAGAATTATTGAGTTTTATACAAAAAGAAGGATTAAGATTATGCCAAGATATAAGATTACAAAGTGGTTTAAAGAAAGAATTAAGACAGACTAAGTCTGAATTAGGAAATTTCTGTAAACAATTTGATAATGATCCATATAAACCTTATAATAAAGAATGTCAAGGAGAATGTTCTAGAAAACCCTATAATAGAAATATTAAAAAACCTTATAATAACAAATATAACAACAGATATAATAAAAATAATAAATATTATAAAAGATTCCAAAAATCTTCTAATGAATTTTATAGGAACAATTACAACAATAAAAATACTAAGAAACCTTATACAAAAAAAATTACAAGAAAAATAAAAATACAAAAGATTACAAAAATATTGAGTGTTATAAATGTCATAAGAAAGGACATACTGCAAATTATTGTAGATTAAAAACAAAATTACAAGAATTAAATCTAGAAGAATCTATACTAGAGAAAATATCAAATCTACTTGTTGAATCTTCTTCGGAGACAGAAGAAACATCTTTCAAGTCTGCTGAAGATCTTCAAGTTGATGAACTATACACATCTTCTTCAGATTCCTCTGACGAAGAAAAACATATTTATGTTCTGACAAAAGAACAAGAAACAATATTAGAAATGTTAAAACATATAGAAAATCCTCAATTACAAAAAGAATATTTAGATAGAATAATAGATATAAATTCAAAACAAAAGGAAACAAATAAACCAGTTATATTACCAAATGTTTCAACTAGTTATTATGATTTAACTAGTATATTAAATAAAAACAAGAATACAAAGAATAAAAGTACAACAATCCCAGATCTACAAAAAGAAATAAAAGAAATAAAAATAGAATTAAAAGAATTAAAAAAATAAACAAAAACAAGATTCAGAAGTTATGAAATCAATACTTACAAAATTACAGACTGCAGAAGAGTCTGATCAATCTTCAGAAACAGAACCAGTAAATATAGATACAAATATAGATAAAAATATAGATACAAATATCATAGAAAATATTTCTAATGTGCCAGAAGATTTTTTATTCGTTTTAAGAGAAATAACATCAAGAAAATATTTAATAAGAATAACCATAAAATTCTCGGAACAATATCATGTAGATACAATTGCTCTATTTGATATGGGGGCAGACTTAAATTGTATTAAAATAAATTTAGTCCCAAAATCTTATAGAGAATCTACAACTACAAGACTCTCTACAGCAAATAATACTAAATTACAAGTTAAATGTAAAACTGAAGCTTACCTTATAAAATCCAATACATCAATAAAAACAATGTTCTTAGTTGTAGATGATATTCATCATGCAGTTATACTAGGAACACCTTTTATGAATTTAATTACACCATATAAGGTATGAATTAATTCTATTTCTTTTAAAATAAGAAATAAAAAATTACATTTTGAATTTTTAGAAAAATCTAAAACAAAAAAATTAGATGTAATTAAAACTTGTTCGATTCATAAAGAACAAACAAATTCAATAATCAAAAGTAAAACTTTCCAATTACAATCATTAAAAGATACACTAAATATCCATAAGATAGAACAATCTTTAAAAGATCCTAAGATAATTACTAAAATACAAAATCTTAAATTATCATTTGAAAATGAACTTTGTTCAGATCTTCCAAATGCTTTCTGGTCAAGGAAACAACATATAGTTGATCTTCCATACACCCCAAAATTCAAAGAAGAAGAAATACCTACAAAAGCAAGAGCAATTCAGATGAATGCTGAATTAGAAAAGCATTGTAAAAAAGAAATACAAAATTTAGAATCAAAAGGGTCAATACAAAAAGCAAGGTCTCCTTGGAGTTGTGCTGCTTTTTATGTAAATAAAAATGCAGAAATAGAAAAGGGAACACCTAGATTAGTAATAAATTATAAACCATTAAATAAAGCATTAAAATGGATAAGATACCCATTACCTAATAAAAAAGACTTATTAACAAGATTACATTCTGTATGTATATATTCAAAATTTGATATGAAATCAGGATTTTGGCAAATACAAATATCTGAAAAAGATAGATATAAAACAGCATTCACAGTTCCATTTGGGCAATATGAATGGAAAGTAATGCCTTTTGGATTAAAAAATGCACCTTCTGAATATCAGAGAATTATGAATAATATATTTATGGATTATTCTAATTTTTGCATTGTCTATATAGATGATGTATTAATATTTTCCAAATCAATAGAAGAACATTTTAAACACCTAAAAACTTTCTTTTATATAGCAAAGAAAAATGGCTTAGTATTATCCAAATCTAAGATGTCTTTATTTCAGACTAAAATAAAATTCTTAGGACATCATCTAACCCAAGGTACAATCTTACCAATAGAAAGATCTTTAGAATTTGCATCCAAATTTCCAGATAAAATACTGGATAAAAATCAATTACAAAGATTTCTTGGATCTTTAAACTATGTTGTTGATTTTATTCCAAATATAATAATAATTGCAAAACCATTACATAATAGATTTAAAAAAATCCACCAATATGGACTGAAGAATATACTTCAGTTGTTAAGAAAATAAAAAGTCTAGTATCTGATATACCGTGCTTACATATAGCAGATCCAAATCTATTTAAAATAGTTGAAACAGATGCATCAAATATAGGATATGGTGGAATATTAAAACAATTACAAAATGGAAAAGAGTTTATAGTTCAATATACTTCTGCTCATTGGAATGATACCCAAAAATCATATTCTACTATTAAAAAAGAAATTTTGAGTATTGTATTATGTATTAATAAATTTCAAAGTGATTTGTTGAATAAAAAATTTCTTTTACGTATTGATTGCAAATCTGCGAAAGAAATTTTGCAAAAGGATGTTAAAAATTTAGCTTCAAAACAAATATTTGCTAGATGGCAAGCTTTATTAAGTATTTATGATTTTGATATTGAATATATAAAAGAAGATATAAATTTTGTTCCCGACTTTCTGGCCAGAGAATTCCTCCTAAAACAGACATAATGCCGAGGAAGTCAAAGGACAAAGGAAAGCTTCCAGCCAATAACGACAATACTATCCCACGAAAAACATGGGAAGATAAGGTTGAAGAAGATGAAGAGCTTCTTTAAAAAACCCCAATAGCTGCAGTCCCAATTTCCCAAATATCTCCAAATAAAATACCAATATCCATTATTGAAAGCCTATCCAATAGTTTAGAATTTCAAGCATTTCTTGAAAAATTCAATATACCAAAAACTACAAAAATAGCCGAGACTTCATCAGCTATATCAAAACCTCAGCCATCCACTTCAATAACCCAAAAAACCAATAAAGTTTTTAAACCACAATCCACTGAAGTTACCAGTAAAATGCCTACATATAAAAAGATCGTGCAAACAACCCAGTTTGTGGAGAAGTCTTTCTATCAATATATTACTACTATAGAAAAATCATACTATCATAATAATCCCTTAATTGCCTTACAAAATTATTTTGGAAAAGAATTTTTCTATAAATCATGGAATATTGTGAAAACCACAGAATATTATCAACATCTGTTGATAATGACACATTCTGTTGAAATAAAACATCATTTTAATAAAGAAAATACTGAGTATGCCTTCTCCAACCTTAAAATATTGTCTATAATGACACTGGAGCAATGGCAAAAACAATTTGGATCTTTATCCGAGGAAATTGATTTTCCTGCAGGATATAATTCAAATTTATTTTCAAATGTCTCTTTTAATTATTGGGATTACCAACAAGCTTAGTATAATTCCCTATATTTTTAAAACTCCAGGGGCTCACACACCTGGTTGATATTTTTTGATAACAGGAACATAACGACGAGAAATATCCCATACTGGTTCGCAGCATGGTGGGATCATTTTGGATCTTGCGCAGAATATTTGAATGATGTAGTGAGACCATCACTACAAGTATTAACGAAGATGTATTCTCCAACAGATGAAGAGAAGATATTTTCGGAAATGATGATATTTCATATGAAGTTCTATTTACCATGGGTATTCCAATGGAGAGCAGAATATACTCCAAATACAAAAGTACCCTTAATTAAAAGAAAATTTTATATCAAATGGTGGACAGCATTCAATATTCCAGATTCCATTTACCCTCACAGAGTTATGGAACAAATAAAAATATGGAATGCACAAAAACAAATTGCGAATCACAGAAAGACAATAAATACAACGGTGAAGCCCGGACATGAACAATTTTTGCTACATAAATCAAGGATGCAATCTCAGCTTGCTATGGCGAAAGAACCTGAAGAAATGCATAATATTTTGATGAAATTTGCTCCGTTATTACAAGAGGCAAAACCATCATCATCTTCAGGATCAACAAATGCAGTTGAAGAGGAGGATATTGATTTAATAACATAAATTGAATATTTGTAATATTTGTAATATTGTTGTAATATTCCTTTAATTCTTTGTAATATTTCTTGTAATATTCTTAATGTACTCATGGTTATATCTTTGATATAACATACAAAAAAAATTAAAATATTCAGACGGAAATCTTCAGGCAACGAATAGTGGAGGGACCCTTATTTTGTCCATATTCTCCTCAAAATTCCTATAAAAGGAGGTGGTATGAAACCTTGAAAAAACACAAGTTTTTCTTACAATCTTTCTTTCACTTTCTCTCTCTCCATTCTCCCTCTCCATTTCCATGTAATATTTCCTGTCATTTCTCCAATATTCTTCCATACCAAGAACACTTTATTTGTTCTTGAATATCTTCAATAGCCTTGATGTAGCGTGTTGTAACCCAATAAGGGAATCCTTTTTTTTTACTATGATCTATTAAGGGAATATGTGACAAGGTAAGATTGCAATTATAATTTATTGAGCCGATGACTATTATTATTATAGATTACATTACGAGAAGTAATATACGTATATGTTATTCGAGCAAGAATATTGGACCATGAGGAGAGGACCAATTCACCCCCAGAGCTTGGAAGGTTTCGGACCCAAGGTTAGGGAAGGCCCAATTGAATTTCTTAAGATTGTTAGGGCCATCTTCTAAGTAAGATAATAAGCCCTTAGAACATATGGGTAATAGCAAGAGGATTTGGTTGCAACCCAAAATTTCTTTACCCTTTTCTCTCGGCCCTTAGCCCAAAGAGGGCTTCAACATTTGCCAAATTAGTTATTTTAAGAGAAAGAAAAAGGAAAAAGAAACTAAAAACAAATTAAATAAAACAACTCTTAAAAGGGGATAAAGTATGGTTGGGGTCATTAAAGACCCCCAACCAGCCGGCCACTTCATGGCTAACCATGGAGGATTTTTAAATCCTATCATGGTTACTTTTTCACTTAAACCAAGGTTAAGGTAACCATGATTGGATAAAGTAACTTGGGTTAGCTCTAAAGTAACCATAGTTGGAATAAAGTAACCAAGGTTAGTACTAACTTAACCTTGATTTACTAAAGTAATCAAGGTTAATACTTATGGTAAACTCTAACCCCTCCCTTTACCCTCCCAACGGCTACAACATAGCCAAAAGAAAGAAAGAATTCCCTCCAACCACACTTGAGAATTCTCTAGGCTTTTCAAAACACTCCAAAGGACTTCTAGTGCAAGAGAAGTGAATTCTCTTCCTCTTTCCTTAAACCACACGGCCAAGAGCATACAAGGAGGCCTAAGATTCATACAAGCTAAAGAGGGAATTAGGTAAGTAAATACTCAACTATTCAAGGGGAATTTTTACATTTCACTTAGCTTGAAAACTCTCTTATCTTTTGCCCTAAACCGTGACCTTCAATGGTCACTAGGCTCAAGAATCTCAAGCTTTTGAGGATCCTAGTTTTGAGAGAGGGTCAAATACTACTCAAGCTTCATTTTGGTAAGTTCATATAACCCTTACTAAATATATCTTTTATTTGAAGAAAAGTAACTAACTATTGACCTCTTCTTTTCCCCAAAAACCGTGGGATGCATGCATAGAAGAGAAGAAAGGTTCTAACTTTCCATACATTTTCAAGAAGAGTAAGCAAGAAGGCAAGTACACTATACTCTTTGTGGCTTGAATGATGCGCCCCGCACCTGGGCCTCGTCCGAATACGGTGCACCCGCCGTACTTCACTAAGGAGAGTACAAGGCGTCATGCGTAATGTTGTACCCCAACGACCATGTACATGAAACCGTGACTAAGTGGTGTAATGAAAATGATGATTCTATCAATTACTTGTTACTTAGGTCAAGTAGCACCACTTTACTTAAGTACTTTTGAATTGGACACTGAATAATTAAGTAGGGGGAATGTCACTAGGTATTGTGATACCTTATGAAATTCGGCTAAGAGGCCTTGATCACCCATAAAACAATTATAATTCATAAGGAGGCAATCGTAAATGATCCTCACCAAGCAATATTAAAATCATAATTAGATGAAATAAGTAATATCACAAATTATAAAAGTATGAGATAGGATAAACATGAAAAATACCAAAATGCCCAAAGGCCCCAAAATTTCAGCCTAGACATGGATGTATTCTAGAATTCTCTAGCCAATTTTATTAGTTAAAATAATTACTTAAAGTCTACTACACAATTAAGACAAGAAGTTAGCATGCAAAGAATAAATAAAACAACTCATTAAAGGAGGAGAAAGTATGGTTGAGGTCATTAAAGACCCCAACCAAATCGCCCCTTAATGACTAGACATGGAGGATTTTTAAATTCTACCATGGTTACTTTTTCCCTTAAACCAAGGTTAAGATAACCATGATTTGCTAAAGTAACTTGGGTTAGCACCAAAGTAACCATAGTTGGAATAAAGTAACCAAGGTTATTACTAACCTAACCTTGATTAGCACTCATGAAAGCCCTAACCCTCACTATTATCCCTCCAAAAATCGGCCACCCCTTCCCAAGTCCCCTACATGTTTTAATTTAAACCCTTCTAGAAACATCTACCTTCTCATCATGCAAGAGCATAACACTTAGACAATCTCAATCTCCCTCACCAATATTCGGCCCCTTCACCTTGAAGGATAGGAGTTCAACTTCACTTTCAAGACTCAAGAAGACATCTAGGTAAGTCTTGTTCCAAACCTCCTTAAGTAAATTCTTATGTTGGTAAACAATGAAGCTCACATGAACTCTTGTTCTTCATACCAAAACCGTGGCCTCCATGGTTCACATAGGTGAAAGCCATCAACTTTCTTAGAAGGTGACATTTTGAAGTGTTTGAATCTCCATTCCAAGCTCATTTTGGTAAGATGCTCTAGCCTCAAGCATATCCTATTTTCACTATTGAATGAGGACTAACCCTCTTCTTTCCTCTCCATCAAAACCGTGTGACCAAGGGAATAGAAAGAGGTGGATTTCAACTCAACTCACTCCATAACCAAGCAAAGACAAGAGCTTTAGCTTGAAGAGGCAAGTGTACAATGACCTCTCATGATTTATTTAAAGAGTTAGTGACTTGAATGCTTAGTGGTCCTTAAGATTTGATCTTTAGTTGAATATGCTAAATTCAAGACTATATCTTAGTGATTCCCTAAGAACAATGCTTTGCATGTGATTTATTCCTTCAAAGATGCTATATGAAATAAGGCTGACCTAGAGTGAAATAAGGTTCACCAAGTAAGTCTAGACAAGATTAACTTGTGAATGTATTACGAAAGATCCTAGGAAAGCATACATGTGAAAGATAGGAGTTTTAAGAAGTTGTTTGTAAGATTAGTTTAACATGACACTTGAATGTGATTGTATGCTTGAATATGTGTTGTAAAATGTGGTTAAGGCACCACACAAGTTGCGGCCCAAAGTATTGAGTGGAAGGTAAACATGGACATTTGACTTGGATAGATGACAAAATAGCAAACCACTGGAATTGGACAGAATAGAGTGACGTTTTAGATGGATTAAGAACTGATCTTTTAGACCTTCACTGGAACTGATTTTTGGTACAGAGCTAGCCTCGTGATGTAGTACAAGTGAGAGTTGGAATTTCGTTAAAATCAGTTACGGATTATTTTTAAGAAATTATACGGTAAAACTGCTCCAGTAGAAAATTCTGGAGCTGGACAGAATTGATCATTGTAGTCAACGAATTAAATAAGGACCTTGTCGACCTTCAATAAATCTGGTTTTTGTCACAGAGCTAGTACCATGAGTATAGCAGAGGTAAGAGTTTGAATTTATGTAAAATAAGTTATGGTTAATTTTTAATAAAATAATTGGTGAGACTGCTCAGGCTGTAAATTCTGGAACATGACAGAATGGTGCAACGTTTTGAATGGCTTGAAAAGAGACCTTGTAGAGGACCAATAAAGCTGATTTTTGGCATGGTAATAATACTATGGTTTAAGTGACCACGCCAACTGGAATGTTGGTAAAACAAGTTCTGGATTATTTTTAATGAATTAATTAGCCAAACTGCTCAACTGAAATCACTGGAACCAATCTGAAGTTTAGTAACGACTTTCTGGACTCAGAAAGGGGACTTAGAGATATGAAAACAGACTAAATTTCTGTAGGATACTAGTTCCGCATGTTTATGATTTGTGCGAGTTGGAATTTCTGAAAGAACGAATCATGGATTTGCCGCAATTGAATTTTTGGTAAAACAGGTCAGTTCAGCTTCAGCATCTAACCCATTTCGGAAATTAAGTAAATAAGCCCCTTAAAAGTTATTGAAATAATCTGAAATTTTTACGACATGTATCTAAGATTCCACCAAACGTATTGGTGACAAAAGATTATGGAAATGAACCTATTTGGTTAGCTTAACTGCCCCATGAATATGAAGTAAAAATCTGGAAATATTCGGTTTCGAAACCATGCATGTTGATATGTTATAAGGAATGCATACGATTATTCATGTCATGACTTGCATTGCATATTATTACATGTATCAAACATGATCATGAAACTGGTTTTATGGATTTTACTTATGCAAGCAAGTTTTATAAGCAACTATGTTTTCGTTATGCATGAAAAGTTTTTTTTACTGATGAGGATCAAGGGTCCGACGAGGATCAAGGGCCCCATCAAGAGGTCAAAGGTCCTATGACAAGAAGGAGGGCAAGGGAACTTTGTCATCAAGTTGCCACCTTCTTGTACAAGCATTTTCAAGATGAACCTAAGACTCCTTGGGTTCATTTCATTGAACCTTCAACTTGAGCATGTATCACATGCACGTCTACATTCTTGTTTTTGAATTTTATCTTGTGTCGTGTGATCTTAGTTTTATGTATTTGCTTTGTAGGTAAATTAGGTACATGGAATGTTGAAGAGAATGTTTGAAGAGAATGTTGAAGAGAATGTTGAAGAGAATGTTTGAAGAGAATGTTGAAGAGAATGTTTGAAGAGAATGTTGAAGAGAATGTTTGAAGAGAATGTTTGAAGAGAATGTTTGTCTACGCTAAGACAAATTCAAATGTGTCAAGATGAAATCCCTTCTTTCAAAATTAGCTCAAAGTATCTTCATCCACCAAAGGAGGGGCCGGCCATATGGGATTCAAAAAGGAAGATTAACCTGAATTTAAAATTCAGCCACGATTTCAAATTCAAGTTCCAACCAGATTAGGCCTTCAAATTCAAGATAAAGATTTCAGCCATTTTTGAAGAAATCACACGCCAATCTTGAAGCAAGGATGAGGATAGATCACAAATCAAATTTGAATCCAAGTTTGAATTCAAATTCAAACTCAATTTGAATTCAATCTTCAATCAACATTTGAATTCAAGTCCAGCCATCTTATCATCATCCAAATCAGATTTTCTACACTTCTTTATCCTTCCACACGCCCACTTGAAGATCAAAAAGGATGGGATCATAATTCAAAGATTGAATTCAAGTTTGAAGTCAAAGTGAATCCAACCTTCAACTAGCCTTTGAATTCAAGCTCAACCACTTCATCTATATCTCCAACGCCAATTTCATCACCAAACATGACCAGATTCATTGAAGATAATGTCTTGCAAGATTTGAAGTTTTTAGCTAGGATTTGTTTTAGCTTTGAATTCAAATAGTTTTCAATTTTCAAACATTGTTAGCTAGCTTTATTTTGAATTATTTCTAGCCTTTCAAAGCTGAATGGGGACGTTTTCTAGGCCTATAAATAGACCCCTTTGGCTGATTGTAAACACACCTTTTGATGAATAACAATTCTTGATATTTCATTCACTTTGTGTGATACTTTGTTTTCTTGGTTTTGCATTAAAAACCTAGGTTAAGATCCTTCAAAGTTGAGCATATTGAAGGTGTTGCCATTGCTTAAAGGTGCCGTCCAGGAGGGCCGTTTTGGTTTGCCTGATCAACGACCATCTTGAAGTGTTGGTCTTGCTCATTCGTTTAATCCACACGTTTTTAATCACTAAGGAAGCAAGGGGAAGTCTTCTTCCTTGTGCCTAACCCTTTGTGGAGGACGTTTGGAAGGTGGAATCGTTGGAGCCCACGAGTTGTACGCATCATTTACGGTCCCATGTTTTTAAAGAAAGCTTCATGATTCCTTGCCGGCCAAGCATGCGACTAACCCGACTCCAGACCCGGAGTTAATTGGTCTGATGACATGATATATTCTGGACCCGTTCAGATCAGGGGTTAATTGATCTGATATCTGTTCTGGACCCGTTCAGATCCGGGGTTAATTGATCTGATATCTGTTCTGGACCCGTCCCAAACCCGGGGTTAATTGGTCTGATGATATGTTCTGGACCTGCTCAGATCCGGGGTTAATTGATCTGACACTATGTTTTTACGACATGTTATATTATGGGACCAAAATGATGTTTTGACATGACATGACATCATGCATTGCATCTTGCATAACTCACGGTCATGAGGACATGTTGCATGTTACAGTTAATGGCTATATGTTATTATTATTATTGGTATAGCATTACCTAAAAAAAAGCTTAAGCCGAACGTCAAGCAAGCTCAGGATTTAAGATCAGGTATGAATTATGATTATTTGAGGTTTTCAGGGTAATACATTCATGTTATGATTCTTTACGTATTTCATGGTAGTTTATTGTATTCTTGCTGGGTGATCTTTATCACTCACACTTTATTTTTCCCCAGAGCCAGATAATGCCAAGATAGAATGGATCGAGGACGAGCCGAGAGTACCTTATCCATAGGCGAGAAGATATGAAGGGAGCTAAGCTTAAGGACTTTTGTGCCGCCAAGACGTTTTGTATTATGACTATGTTTGAACTTTCTGGATTTCAGTTATGTTATTTTGTGGGACTACTACTTTTGGGAACTTAGTAATTTAGTGATGCATGTTTAATTTGAAAAGTTTTAATTCTGCCTAAATTTTTCTACCATGTTGAATGTTAGCATGGGAGTCGACGACTTATGTTATGGATTTTCGCATGTTACGTATGACGCATTGTACTCTCCTTAGTGAAGTACGGCGGGTGCACCGTATCCGGACGAGGCCCGGGTGCGGGGCGCATCAGGTGGTATCAGAGCCCAGGCTCTAGATTTCGGGCAGAACGTAGGACTAAGTTATGATCTTAGCAATCTAAGTTTGATCTTAGACCTAAGTCATGATCTTAGATGAGTGATGGCCTTAGACTAGGACCACGTAGACCGGGTTTAGGATGTAACTAAATAAAGAATCCTGAACTATGAAGCTAGGTCTATGACGTAAGACATGCCATTTCCTTCCGTATTTTAAAATTTTTGAATTATGGTCCTTGGTAGAAATAAATTGATTTTATTCCGATATTCTAAAGAGACGATAAACCCATAAGTGCAGATGGTGAGACCACGTGGCAGACCTCCTAGAGCACGACCAGTTGCTCAGGAGCCTATTCCTCCACCACCAGCACAGGTCCCGCCGCCACCTCAGCCGGACCAGGATCCTCCAGTACAGAATAATCCATCACCAGCTCCACAGGCACCTGTTCCTCCAGTCATCCCGGATATAAATGCATTTCAGACCCTTTGCCAAGTTGTTACTCAGATAGGACAAGGCCTAATTCATTAGAATGCTCCATCTCAGCCACATCAGCCAGTAAGGGATGCCCAGTACTATTTTGAGAAGCTCAAGAGAGCTAATGTACCACCGTTTGAGGGAAAACCAGACCCTGATACCGCGGAGAAGTGGCTAGATGAAGTTGAAAATTGTTTTGAGCTAATTCAAGCCCCAGAGGAGATGAAGGCTCAGGCTATCAGACCTTTATTAATCAGTGAAGCTAATCAATGTTGGAAGACAAATCTGCAACCCTTGCCCAGACCGATTACTTGGGAAAGATTTCTGCAAGAATTTCATAAGTTCTATATCCCTCCGTTAGTCAAATTGCAAAAGAGGCATGAGTTTGAATCTCTGAGGCAAGAGTTGGGTATGACAGTAGCTGAGTACGCAAATAAGTTCATTGCACTTGGGAGGTTTCAGCCTGTTACTATGAACGATGAAGAAACGAAAATGCTAAAGTTTGAACGAGGTCTGAATCCGAGGATTAGGACGTGGTTGGTGAACGCAAATCCTGCCAATTTTGGAGCACTTCTGGATGCGTGCTACCGCATAGAGAGAGATATTGTACGAAGAGATGATGTGGGTCAAAAGCGAGAAAGACAAGGAACCGGAAATGAGAAGTATAGGAAAATGGCTAAGAAGAATTTCCGAGGATCCGTTCGTCAGGGACAATATCAAGGACAGAATCAGCGTCGCAAGCAAAACCAAATTAATCAGCAAAAGAATCAGGCCCCATCTCAGCAGCCAGCGATACCAGTATGCCCTCATTGCCAAAAGAGGCACATGGGTGAGTGTAGGTGGAAGACAGGAAAGTGCTTCGGATGTGGAAAGGATGGTCACATGATTAAGGATTGCCCAGAAAAGGGAGCGCAACCACAACAACAGTAAAGGAACCAACGGCCCCGAGCAAATGCAAGAGTGCATGCCATGACAGATGCTGATGTTGAAAAGACAGTGACGTAGTGACTTGTAGCATACCTGCAAATGTGTTGTTCGACAGTGGCGCTAGCCACTCATTTATCTCAAGGAAGTTTGCTAAGAATATCGATCATGATCCAGTCCGATTAGAGTCACCTTACAGGGTACAAGCAGCTGGCGACCAGGTGCTTGTTTCCCATCACATACTCAGAAATTGTGCGCTCGAGTTTAATAACCAGTTGTTTGAGGCCAATTTGATCCCCATATCTATGAGTGATTTTGACGTGATTCTCGGAATGGATTGGCTCTCAAAGAATCATACCCACATTGACTACCGAAGCAGGCAAGTTATCATTAAGAACCCAGCTCGAGAAGAGATGTCATTCCAAGGAGGAGCAAAGTTAAAGAAACCCCCCAAGAGAGTATTCGTTAATGCAGCTCGTGCCAGCCGCGCATTAAGGAAAGGTCAGGAAGGATTTCTGGTTTATGTTTTAAGTGCTGAACAAGAAAGCCCTACCCTTACGCAAGTTCCGGTTGTTAATGAATACCCTGATGTATTTCCTGATGATCTGCCTGGACTACATCCTGACCGCGAGATTGCTTTCGAAATAAACCTTGTTCCAGGAGCTGAACCCATATCTAAAGCCCCTTATCGTATGGCACCTACAGAACTAAAAGATTTAAAGGAACAGTTACACGAACTGTTAGAAAGGAAACTTATTCGCCCAGTGTTTCACCTTGGGGTGCTCCGGTACTATTCGTGAAAAAGAAAGATGGAAGTATGCGCTTATGCATCGATTACCGGGAGCTCAACAAAATCACCATAAAGAACAAGTACCCGTTACCCCGAATTGACGATTTATTCGACCAGCTCAGGGTAAGTAACTCGTAAGTTTTAACCTGACTAAGATTTAAATCCTTTGAAACCCTATCTAAAGCATTTTAATGCAGGGATCTCGAATTTTTAGTAAGATTGACCTACGATCTGGATACTTTTAATTGAAGATTAAGACGGAAGATGTCTCTAAGACTGCTTTCAGAACCCGCTATGGACACTATGAGTTCTTAGTCATGCCTTTTGGTTTGACCAATGCCCCTGCCGCCTTTATGGATCTCATGAATCGAATCTTTCAAGAACAGTTGGACAAGTTAGTAGTGATCTTCATAGACGACATCTTGATTTATTCACCTGACAAAGAGACTCACGCAGCCCATTTGAGGACAGTTTTGAATATTCTAAGAGCAAGACAGTTGTATGCCAAGTTTAGCAAATGCGAGTTTTGGCTGCGAAGTGTATCATTCCTAGGTCATGTGATTTCAGAAAATGGGATTTCAGTAGATCCCAAGAAGATTGAAGCTATCACGGAATGGCCCAGGCCAATAAATGTTACTGAAGTAAGAAGTTTTCTCGGACTAGCCGGATATTACAGAAAGTTCTTTGAAGGATTTTCGAGGATAGCTGTTCCCCTCACCAGATTGACCCAAAAGAAGACCAAGTTTGAGTGGAGTGCCGATTGTAAAAAGAGTTTCTCGGAGCTAAAAGCAAAGTTGACATCCGCTCCTATCCTAGCTCAGCCCACTCCTGGTGAGAAGTACGTAGTATACAGTGATGCTTCGAAGAATGGTCTCGGATCTGTTCTTATGCAGAATGACAAAGTGATAGCCTATGCATCCTGACAGTTGAAGACATTTGAATAAAACTACCCCATCCATGATCTTGAACTTACCGCAGTGGTATTCGCATTAAAGATATGGAGGCACTATTTATATGGCGAGAAGTGCGAGATCTACACAGACCACAAGAGCCTAAAGTACCTCTTTACCCAGAAAGAGCTTGATATGCGGCAACGTAGATGGTTGGAACTGATCAAAGATTATGATCTCTCCATTCAGTATCATCCGGGAAAAGCTAACAAAGTCGCTGATGCCCTAAGCCGAAAAGCAAGCGACCCACGACAACCACCTCTTCTGCGAGATATGGAAGAATTTGGTCTAGAAGAAGTTGACTCAATCGATGAAGTTCTCGCCAAATTAGTTCTTGTCCCTTCATTAATTGACAAGATCAAGGAGACTCAAGGACTTGATGAAAACTTAAGAAAAGTCAAGGAAAGGATGGAAGAAAAGCCGCGAGATGACTTTGAGATTCGCAGTGATGGCAGTTTATGGTACCGAGGACGGTTATGTGTCCCCGAAAACAAGGAAATTAAGAATGAAGTTTTGATGGAAGCTCATAATTCTCGATTATCTATACACCCTGGAGCTAATAAGATGTATCAAGATCTCAAGCAAAAGTTTTGGTGGCCCGGTATGAAGAGACAAATAGCAGAATTTGTTGAGCGATATTTGATCTGCCAAAGAGTGAAAGCCAAACACCAAAGACCCGCTGGATTATTACAACCCTTAGAAGTGCCGGAATGGAAGTGGGACCATATCACCATGGATTTCGTGATTGACCTACCCAAGACTAAGTACGGGAATGATGCTATATGGGTCATTGTGGATCGTTTGACTAAGTCAGCTCACTTTTTGGCTATGACGATTAAGGCATCTATGGAGAAGTTGGCCTCTATGTATATTGATCAGATCGTTTGTTTACATGGAGTGCCCATCAGTATTGTTTGCGACCGTGACCCCCGATTTACTTCGAGATTTTGGACTGCCTTTCAAAAGGCAATGGGCACAGAGATAAGAATGAGTTTCGCATTTCATCCTCAAACAGATGGACAATCAGAAAGAACAATCCAAACCCTTGAGGACATGCTCCGCGCTTACATTCTTGATTTTGGAGGAAGCTGGGATAAAAGTCTTAAGCTCGTTGAGTTTTCTTATAATAATAGCTTCCACATATCCATCGGAATGGCACCTTATGAGGCATTGTATGGACGAAAATGTCGGTCCCCACTCTATTGGGATGAGATTGGAAAAAAAATCTACGCAGGACCCGACATTGTTGAGCAAACACGAGAAAAGGTAAAGTTAGTCCAGCAAAGACTAAGAGCAGCACAAGATAGAACGAAGATATGGGCAGATGAAAGAAGGAGACCTTTAGAATTCCAAGAAGGAGAGAAAGTCTTTCTGAAAGTTTCTCCGACCAAAGGAGTTAAGAGATTTGGCATCAAAGGAAAACTAAGCCCAAGATTCGTTGGACCTTATGAAGTGCTTGAGAAAGTAGGCGAGGTTGCGTACCGCTTGGCGTTGCCACCATCCCTTTCTCAGTTACATGATGTATTCCATGTTTCCCAACTTCGTCGATATGTATATGACCCAAGCCACATCCTTGAAGATCAACAACTGAAGGTTGAAAAAGATGTAACTTATGAAGAGGAACCCTTAAGAATAGTTGACCGGAAAGAGAAAGCCTTAAGGAAGAGATCTATACCCATGGTGAAGGTGCAAAGGAAGCATCATTCGGAAAAAGAAGCAACATGGGAAACGGAAGAAGATATGAGGAGTAGATATCCCCACCTTTTTGACTAGCCTCTGAAGTTTCGAGGACGAAACTTATGATAAGGGGGGAGGATGTTGTACCCCAACGACCATGTACATGAAACCGTGACTAAGTGGTGTAATGAAAATGATGATTCTATCAATTACTTGTTACTTAGGTCAAGTAGCACCACTTTACTTAAGTACTTTTGAATTGGACACTGAATAATTAAGTAGGGGGAATGTCACTAGGTATTGTGATACCTTATGAAATTCGGCTAAAAGGCCTTGATCACCCATAAAACAATTATAATTCATAAGGAGGCAATCGTAAATGATCCTCACCAAGCAAGATTAAAATCATAATTAGATGAAATAAGTAATATCACAAATTATAAAAGCATGAGATAGGATAAACATGAAAAATACCAAAATGCCCAAAGGCCCCAAAATTTCGGCCTAGACATGGATGTATTCTAGAATTCTCTAGCCAATTTTATTAGTTAAAATAATTACTTAAAGTCTACTACACAATTAAGACAAGAAGTTAGCATGCAAAGAATAAATAAAACAACTCATTAAAGGAGGAGAAAGTATGGTTGAGGTCATTAAAGACCCCAACCAAATCGCCCCTTAATGACTAGACATGGAGGATTTTTAAATTCTACCATGGTTACTTTTTCCCTTAAACCAAGGTTAAGATAACCATGATTTGAAAAAGTAACTTGGGTTAGCACCAAAGTAACCATAGTTGGAATAAAGTAACCAAGGTTATTACTAACCTAACCTTGATTAGCACTCATGAAAGCCTAACCCTCACTATTATCCCTCCAAAAATCGGCCACCCCTTCCCAAGTCCCCTACATGTTTTAATTTAAACCCTTCTAGAAACATCTACCTTCTCATCATGCGAGCATAACACTTAGACAATCTCCATCTCCCTCACCAATATTCGGCCCCTTCACCTTGAAGGATAGGAGTTCAACTTCACTTTCAAGACTCAAGAAGACATCTAGGTAAGTCTTGTTCCAAACCTCCTTAAGTAAATTCTTATGTTGGTAAACAATGAAGCTCACATGAACTCTTGTTCTTCATACCAAAACCGTGGCCTCTATGGTTCACATAGGTGAAAGCCATCAACTTTCTTAGAAGGTGACATTTTGAAGTGTTTGAACCTCCATTCCAAGCTCATTTTGGTAAGATGCTCTAGCCTCAAACATATCCTATTTTCACTATTGAATGAGGACTAACCCTCTTCTTTCCTCTCCATCAAAACCGTGTGACCAAGGGAATAGAAAGATGTGGATTTCAACTCAACTCACTCCATAACCAAGCAAAGACAAGAGCTTTAGCTTGAAGAGGCAAGTGTACAATGACCTCTCATGATTTATTTAAAGAGTTAGTGACTTGAATGCTTAGTGGTCCTTAAGATTTGATCTTTAGTTGAATATGCTAAGTTCAAGACTATATCTTAGTGATTCCCTAAGAACAATGCTTTGCATGTGATTTATTCCTTCAAAGATGAAGTCTTTTCCCATATGCTATATGAAATAAGGCTGACCTAGAGTGAAATTAGGTTCACCAAGTAAGTCTAGACAAGATCAACTTGTGAATGTATTACGAAAGATCCTAGGAAAGCATACATGTGAAAGATAGGAGTTTTAAAAAGTTGTTTGTGAGATTAGTTTAACATGACACTTGAATGTGATTGTATGCTTGAATATGTATTGTAAAATGTGGTTAAGGCACCACACAAGTTGCGGCCCAAAGTATTGAGTGGAAGGTAAACATGGACATTTGACTTGGATAGATGACAAAATAGCAAACCACTGGAATTGGACAGAATAGAGTGACGTTTTAGATGGCTTAAGAACTGATCTTTTAGACCTTCCCTGGAACTGATTTTTGGTACAGAGCTAGCCTCGTGAGTGTAGTGCAAGTGAGAGTTGGAATTTTGTTAAAATCAGTTACGGATTATTTTTAAGAAATTATATGGTAAAACTGCTCCAGTAGAAAATTCTGGAGCTGGACAGAATTGATCACTGTAGTCAACGAATTAAATAAGGACCTTGTGGACCTTCAATAAATCTGGTTTTTGGCACAGAGCTAGTCCCATGAGTATAGCAGAGATGAGAGTTGGAATTTTGGTAAAATAAGTAATGGTTAATTTTTAATAAAATAATTGGTGAGACTGCTCAGGCTGTAAATTATGGAACATGACAGAATGGTGCAACGTTTTGAATGGCTTGAAAAGAGACCTTGTAGAGGACCAATAAAGCTGATTTTTGGCATGGTAATAATACTATGGGTGAAGTGACCAGGCCAACTGGAATTTTGGTAAAACAATTTCTGGATTATTTTTAATGAATTAATTAGCCAAACTGCTCAACTGAAATCACTGGAACCAATCTGAAGTTTAGTTACGACTTTCTGGTCTCAGAAAGGGAAGTTAGAGATATGAAAACAGGCTAAATTTCGGTAGGATACTAGCTCCACATGTTTATGATTTGTGCGAGTTGGAATTTCTGAAAAACGAATCACGGATTTGCCGCAATTGAATTTTTGGTAAAACAGGTCAGTTCAGCTTCAGCATCTAACCCATTTCGGAAATTAATTAAATAGGCCCCTTAAAGGTTATTGAAATAATCTGAAATTTTTACGACATGTATCTAAGATTCCACCAAACGTATTGGTGACAAAAGATTATGGAAATGGACCTATTTGGTTAGCTTAACCACCCCATGAATATGAAGTAAAAATCTGGAAATATTCGGTTTCGAAACCATGCATGTTGATATGTTATAAGGAATGCATACGATTATTCATGTCATGACTTGCATTGCATATCATTACATGTATCACGCATGATCATGAAACTGGTTTTATGGATTTTACTTATGCAAGCAAGTTTTATATGCAACTATGTTTTCGTTATGCATGAAAAGTTTTTTTTTACGGTCCCATGTTTTTAAAGAAAGCTTCATGATTCCTTGCTGGCAAAGCATGCGACTAACCCGACTCCAGACCTGGGGTTAATTGGCCTGATGACATGATATGTTCTTGACCCGTTCAGATCCGGGGTTAATTGATCTGATATCTGTTCTGGACCCGTTCATATCAGGGGCTAATTGATCTGATATCTGTTCTGGACCCGTTCAGATCCGGGGTTAATTGATCTGATATCTGTTCTGGACCCGTCCCAGACCCGGGGTTAATTGGTCTGATGATATGTTTTGGACCCGCTCAGATCCGGGGTTAATTGATCTGACACTCTGTTTTTACGACATGTTATATTATGGGACCAAAATGATGTTTTGACATGACATGACATCATGCATTGCATCTTGCATGACTCACGGTCATGAGGACATGTTGCATGTTACAGTTAATAGCTATATGTTATTATTATTATTATTGGTATAGCATTACCTAAAAACAAGCTTAAGCCGAACGTCAAGCAAGCTCAGGATTTAAGATCAGGTATGAATTATGATTATTTGAGGTTTTCAGGGTAATACATTCATGTTATGATTCTTTACGTATTTCATGGTAGTTTATTGTATTCTTGCTGGGTGAATTTTATCACTCACACTTTATTTTTTCTCCAGAGCTAGATAATGCCAAGATAAAATGGATCGAGGACGAGACGAGAGTACCTTATCCATAGGCGAGAAGATATGAAGGGAGCTAAGCTTAAGGACTTTTGTGCCGCCAAGACGTTTTGTATTATGACTATGTTTGAACTCTCTGGATTTCAGTTATGTTATTTTGTGGGACTACTACTTTTGGGAACTTAGTAATTTAATGATGCATGTTTAATTTGAAAAGTTTTAATTCTGCCTAAATTTTTCTACCATGTTGAATGTTAGCATGGGAGTCCACGACTTATGTTATGGATTTTCGCATGTTACGCATGACGCCTTGTACTCTCCTTAGTGAAGTACGGCGGGTGCACCGTATCCGGACGAGGCCCAGGTGCGGGGCGCATCACGTAACATGCGAAAATCCATAACATAAGTCGTGGACTCCCATGCTAACATTCAACATGGTAGTAAAATTTAGACAAAATTAAAACTTTTCAAATTAAACATGCATCACTACATTACTAAGTTCCCAAAAGTAGTAGTCCCACAAAATAACATAACCAAAATCCAGAGAGTTCAAACATAGTCATAATACAAAACGTCTTGGCGGCACAAAAGTCCTTAAGCTTAGCTCCCTTCATATCTTCTCGCCTATGGATAAGGTACCCTCGCTCATCCTCGATCCACTCTATATTGGCATTACCTGGTTTTGGGGAAAAATAAAGTGTGAGTGATAAAAATCACCCAGCAAGAATACAATAAACTACCATGAAATACATAAAGAATCATAACATGAATGTATTACCCCGAAAACCTTAAATTATCATAATTCATACCTGATCTTAAATCCTGAGCTTGCTTGACGTTCGGCTTAAGCATGTTTTTAGGTAATGCTATACCAAAAATAACTTACAACCATTAACTGTAACATGCAACATGTCCTCATGATCGTGGGTTATGCAAGATGCACTGCATGATGTCATGTCATGTCAAAACATCATTTTGGTCCCATAAAGTAACATGTCGTAAAAACAGAGTGTCAGATCAATTAACCCCGGATCTGAGCGGGTCCAGAACATATCATCAGACCAATTAACCCCGGGTCTGGGACAGGTCCAGAACAGATATCAGATCAATTAACCCCGGATCTGAACGGGTCCAGAACAGATATCAGATCAATTAACCCCGGATCTGAACGGGTCCAGAACATGTAACAGACCAATTAACCTCGGGTCTGAACGGGTCCAGAACATATGTCATCAGACCAATTAACCCCGGGTCCTGAGTCGGGTTAGTCGCATGCTTGGCCGGCAAAGGAATCATGAAGCTTTCTTTAAAAACATGGGACCGTAAAAACTTTTCATGCATAACGAAAACATAGTTGCTTATAAAACTTGCTTGCATAAGTAAAATACATAAAATCAGTTTCATGATCACGCGTGATACATGTAGTGATATGCAATGCAAGTCATGACATGAATAATCGTATGCATTCCTTATAACATGTCAACATGCATGGTTTCGGAACCGAATATTTCTAGACTTTTACTTCATATTCATGGGGCGGTTAGGCTAACCAAATAGGTCCATTTCCATAATCTTTTATCACAAATACGTTTGGTGGAATCTTAGATACATGTCGTAAAAATTTCAGATTATTTCAATAACCATAAAGGAGCCCTTTTACTTAATTTCCGAAATGGTTTAGGTGCTGAAACTGAACTGACCTATTTTACTAAAAATTTAACTGCAGCAGATCCGTAACTTAGTTTTCCAGAAATTCCAACTCTCACGAGTCATAAACATGTGGGAATAGTATCCTTCCGAAATTTAGCCTATTTTCTCTCTAAGTCCCCTTTCTGAGTCCAGAAAGTCGTTACTAAACTTCAGGTTGGTTCCAGTGATTTCAGTTGAGCAGTTTGGCTAATTAATCCATTAAAAATAATCCAAAACTTGTTTTACCAAAATTCCAGTTGGCATGTGCACTAAACTCATAGGATTATTACCATGCCAAAAATCAGCGGTATTGGTCATCTACAAGGTCTTTTTTCAAGCCATTCAAAACGTTGCACCATTCTGTCATGTTCCAGAATTTACAGCCTGAGCAGTCTCACCAATTATTTTATTAAAAATTAACCATAACTTATTTTACTGAAATTCCAGCTCTCATCTCTGATATACTCATGGGACTAGCTCTGTGCCAAAAACCAGATTTATTGAAGGTCCACAAGGTCCTCTTTTAATTCGTTGAATCCAGTGATCAATTCTGCCCAACTACAGAATTTTCTACTGGAGCAGTTTTACCGTATAATTTCTCAAAAATAATCCTTAGCTTATTTTAGCAACATTCCAACTCTCACTTGTGATACATTCGTAAGGCTAACTTTGTAACAAAAATTAGCTTCATTGAAGGTCCGTAAGGTCAGTCCTTAAACTGTTTAAAATGTCATTCCATTCTGCCCTATTCCAATAGTTTGCTAGTTTGTCATCTATCAAGTCAAAAGTCCATGTTCACCTTCTATTACATCCTTTAGGCCGAAACCTATGTGGTTCCTTAACCACAATTTACAACATATATTCAATCATGCATTCACATTCAAGAGTCATCTTAGTCTAATCTTACCATCAATCTCATAAAGCTCCTATCTTTCACATGTATGCTTTTCTTAGGACCTTTCGTGTTACATTCGCAAGTTAATCTTGTCTAGACCTACTTAGGTGAACCTTATTTCACTCTAGATCAGCCTCATTCCATAATGCATATAGGAAAAGACTCCATCTTTGAAGGAATAAATCACATGCAAGGCATTGTTCTTAGGGAATCACTAAGATATAGTCTTAAACTTAAGGTATTCAACTAAAGATCAAATCTTAAGGACCTGTAAGCATTCAAGTCCCTAACTCTTTAAATAAATCATGAGAGATCATTGTATACTTGCCTCTTCAAGCTAAAGATCTTGTCTTTGCTTGGTTATGGAGTGAGTTGAGTTGAAATCCTTCTCCTTCTTCACCTTGAGCATACGGTTTTAAGGGAAATGGAAGGAAAAGATTAGTCTTTAGTCAATAGAGGAAATAGGATATGTTTGAGGGCTAGAGCATCTTACCAAAATGAACTTGAGTGGAGATTCAAGTACCACAATATGTCTCCACCTAAGAAAGTTGATGGCTTTCACCTATTTGAACCATGAATGTCACGGTTTTGATGTGAATAGAAGGATTCATGTTAGCTTCATTATGTACCAAAATAAGAATTCACTTAAGGAAGCTTGGAACAAGACTTACCTAGATGTTTCTTGAGTCTTGGAAGTAAAGTTGAGCTCCTATTCTTCAAGATGAAGGGGCCGAAATATTTGTGGCGATGGGAGGAGGGAAGTTCTGCTAAGTGTTGCTTGGCTTGCTTGATGGTAGGTTCTAGATGAAGTGTAGTGAGTTTAGTCTTGCAAAATTTAAAAATCTAGTAGGTAAGGGAGGCATGGCCGATTTTGGAGGGAGAAAATGGGGGTTAGGGCTTTCATGAGTGCTAATCAAGGATAGGTTAGTAATAACCTTGGTTACTTTATTTCAACTATGGTTACTTTGGTGCTAACCCAAGTTACTTTATCAAACCATGGTTATCTTGAACTTGGTTCTAAGGAAAAAGTAACCATGGTAGGATTTAAAAATCCTCCATGTCTAGACATAAAGGGGGCGGTTTGGGTTGGGGTCTTTATGACCTCAACCATACTACCTCCTTCTTTAATGAGTTGTCTTACTTGTTCTTTAAATGCATGTCTATTTGGTTTTCTATTTAGCTATTTAAATTTTCTAATAATGGATTGAAAAATCAAGACGATTCTAGAATCCTCCATGTCTTGGCCGAATTTAGAGGCTTCTTGGGTGATTTTGATATTTCTTGTAATTTTAATTCATGTACTATAGTGTATTCCAAAATTAGCATATATATATGTATATATAATAGGAAGTACAATGTGCATGTCACCTAAAACATATACTAGTGTACATGTATCCACGCATGTGTGTGTGTGTATATATATATATTTACACGCCTATATGTTCGGGTACTAGGTATATATACATATATACCTTCCTATGTATACGCATGTAGGTATTTATACACATATATCATATACACGCACATACATATATGGGGGTATGTATGGTTCATATAACTCTATATTTCATGTATCACTTCAATAGTATTTAAGTAAAGAGGTTAAGTTGACTTATGTAACACGCACTTAAAGAAATTGTCGCTTTTATTCCGTCTCTCATTCATAGTTTTCACGTACATGATCGTTGGGGTACAACATCCTCCCTCCTTATCATAAGTTTCGTCCTCGAAACTTCAGAAGCTAGTCAAAAAGATGGGGGTACCTACTCCTCATATCTTCCTCCGTTTCCCATGTTGCCTCTTCTTCCGAATGATGCTTCCATTGTACCTTCACCATGGGTATGGATCTCTTCCTCAATGCCTTCTCTTTCCGATCAACTATCCTTAAGGGTTCCTCCTCATAATTTACATCTTTTTCAACCTTCAACTGTTGATCTTCAAGGATGTTGCTTGGGTCATATACATATCGACGGAGTTGAGAAACATGGAATACATCATGCAGCTGAGAAAGAGATGGTGGCAACGCCAAGCGGTACGCAACCTCGCCTACTTTCTCAAGCACTTCATAAGGTCCAACGAATCTTGGGCTTAGTTTTCCTTTGATGCCAAATCTCTTAACTCCTTTGGTCGGAGAAACTTTCAGAAAGACTTTCTCTCCTTCTTGGAATTCTAAAGATCTCCTTCTTTCATCTGCCCATATCTTCGTTCTATCTTGTGCTACTCTTAGTCTTTGCTGGACTAACTTTACCTTTTCTCGTGTTTGCTCAACAATGTCAGGTCTTGCGTAGATTTTTTCTCCAATCTCGTCCCGATAGAGTGGGGACCGACATTTTTGTCCATACAATGCCTCATAAGGTGCCATTCCGATGGATCTGTGGAAGCTATTATTGTAAGAAAACTCAACGAGCTTAAGACTTTTATCCCAGCTTCCTCCAAAATCAAGAATGTAAGCGCAGAGCATGTCCTCAAGGGTTTGGATTGTTCTTTCTGATTGTCCATCTATTTTAGGATGAAATGCGGAACTCATTCTTATCTATGTGCCCATTGCCTTTTGAAAGGCAGTCCAAAATCTCGAAGTAAATCGGGGGCCGGGGTTGCAAACAATACTGATGGGCACTCCATGTAAACAAACGATCTGATCAATATACATAGAGGCCAACTTCTCCATAGATGCCTTAATCATCATAGCCAAAAATTGAGCTGACTTAGTCAAGCGATCCACAATGACCATATAGCATCATTCCCATACTTAGTCTTGGGTAAATCGGTCACAAAATCCATGGTGATATGGTCCCACTTCCATTCCGGCACTTCTAAGGGTTGTAATAATCCAGCGGGTCTTTGTTGTTTGGCTTTCACTCTTTGGCAGATCAAGCGTCGCTCAACAAATTCTGCTTTTTGTCTCTTCATACCAGGCCACCAAAACTTTTGCTTGAGATCTTGATACATCTTATTAGCTCTAGGATGTATAGACAATCGAGAATTATGAGCTTCCATCAAAACTTCATCCTTAATTTCCTTGTTTTCGGGGACACATAACCGTCCTTGGTACCATAAACTGCCATCACTGCGAACTTCAAAGTCATCACGCGGCTTATCTTCCCTCCTTTTCTTGACTTTTCTTATGGCTTCATCAATCCCTTGAGTCTCTTTGATCTTATCAATTAATGAAGGGACAAGAACTAATTTGGCGAGAACTTCATCGACTGAGTCAACTTCTTCTAGGCCAAATTCTTCTATGTCTCGCTGAAGAGGTGGTTGTCGTGGGTGGCTTTCCTTTCGGCTTAGGGCATCAGCGACTTTGTTAGCTTTTCCCAGATGATACTGAATGGAGATATCATAATCTTTAATCAATTCCAACCATCTCCGTTGCCGCATATTGAGCTCTTTCTGGGTAAAGAGGTACTTTAGGCTCTTGTGGTCTGTGTAGATCTCGCACTTTTCGCCATATAAATAGTGCCTCCATATCTTTAATGTGAATACCACTGCAGCAAGTTCAATATCATGTATAGGGTAGTTTTGCTCAAATGGCTTCAACTGTCTGGATGCATAGGCTATCACTTTATCATTTTGCATAAGAACACATCCGAGACCATTCTTCGAAGCATCACTGTATACTACGTACTTCTCACCAGGAGTGGGCTGAGCTAGGATAGGAGCGGATGTCAACTTTGCTTTTAGCTCCGAGAAACTCTTTTCACAATCGGCACTCCACTCAAACTTGGTCTTCTTTTGGGTCAATCTGGTGAGGGGAACAGCTATCCTCGAAAATCCTTCAACGAACTTTCTGTAATATCCGGCTAGTCCGAGAAAACTTCTTACTTCAGTAAAATTTGTTGGCCTGGGCCATTCCGTGATAGCTTCAATCTTCTTGGGATCTACTGAAATCCCATTTTCTGAAATCACATGACCAAGGAATGATACACTTCGCAGCCAAAACTCGCATTTGCTAAACTTAGCGTACAACTGTCTTGCTCTTAGGATATTCAAGACTGTCCTCAAATGGGCTGCGTGAGTCTCTTCGTCGGGTGAATAAATCAGGATGTCGTCTATGAAGACCACTACGAACTTGTCTAACTGCTCTTGAAAAATTCGATTCATGAGGTCCATAAAGACGGCAGGGGCATTGGTCAGACCAAAAGGCATGACTAAGAACTCATAGTATCCATAACGGGTTCTGAAAGCAGTCTTAGGGACATCTTCCGCCTTTATCTTCAATTGGAAGTATCCAGATCGTAGGTCAATCTTACTAAAAATTAGGGATCCCTGCATTAAAATGCTTTAGATAGGGTCTCAAAGGATTTAAATCTTAGTCAAGTTAGAACTTATGAGTTACTTACCCTGAGATGGTCGAATAAATCGTCAATCCGGGGCAATGAGTACTTGTTCTTTATAGTGATTTTGTTGAGCTTCCGGTAATCGATGCATAAGCGCATACTTCCATCTTTCTTTTTCACGAATAGCACCGGGCACCCCAAGGTGAAACACTGGGGCGAATAAGTTTCCTTTCTAACAGTTCATGTAATTGTTCCTTTAACTCCTTTAGTTCTGCAGGTGCCATGCGATAAGGGGCTTTAGATATGGGTTCAGCTCCTGGAACAAGGTTTATTTCAAAAGCAATCTCGCGATCAGGAGGTAGTCCAGGCAGATCATCAGGAAATACATCAGGGTATTCTTTAACAAATGGAACTTTCGTAAGGGTAGGGCTTTCTTGTTCAGCACTTAAAACATAAACCAAAAATCCTTCCTGACCTTTCCTTAATGCGCGGCTGGCACGAGCTGCGTTAACGAATACTCTCTTAGGGGGTTTCTTTAACTTAGCTCCTCCTTGGAATGACATCTCTTCTCGAGCTGGGTTCTTAATGATAACTTGCCTGCTTCGGCAGTCAATGTGGGCATGATTCTTTGAGAGCCAATCCATTCCGAGAATTACGTCAAAATCACTCATAGATATGGGGATCAAATTGGCCTCAAACAACTGGTTATTAAACTCGAGCTCACAATTTCTGAATATGTGATGGGAAACAAGCACCTGGTCGCCAGCTCCTTGTACTCTATAAGGTGAATCTAATTGGACTGGGTCATGATCGATATTCGTAGCAAACTTTCTTGAAATAAATGAGTGACTAGCGCCACTGTCGAACAACATATTTGTAGGTATGCTACACACTAGGATAGTTCCTGAACCATGCATATTTTGCTAAGCAATAATAGGTATGCATGATGAAAACATACTGAAGACATAAAACTTTTAAATCTTACCAATCACTATGTCAGCAGTCTCTTCAACATCAGCATCAGTCATGGCATGCACCCTTGCATTTGCACATGGCCGCTGGTTCCTTTGCTGTTGTTGTGGTTGCGCTCCCTTTTCTAGGCAGTCCTTAATCATGTGGCCATCTTTGCCGCATCCAAAGCATTTACCTGTCTTCCACCTACACTCTCCATGTGCCTCTTTTGGCAATGATGGCATACTGGTATCGCTGGCTGCTGAGATGGGACCTGATTCTTCTGCTGATTATTTTGGTTTTGCTTGTGGCGCTGATTCTGTCCTTGATATTGTCTCTGACGAACGGATCCTCGAAAATTCTTCTTAGACATTTTCCTATGCTTCTCCTTTCCGGTCCCTTGTCTTTCTCGCTTTTGACCAACATCATCTCTTCGTATAATATTTCTCTCTATACGGTAGCATGCATCCAGGAGTGCTCCAAAATTGGCAGGATTTGCATTCACCAACCATGTCCTAATTCTTGGGTTTAGACCTCTTTCAAACTTCAGCATTTTTGTTTCTTCGTCATTCATAGTAACAGGCTGAAACCTCCCAAGTGCAATGAACTTATTTGCGTACTCAGCTACTGTCATACCCGACTCTTGCCTCAGAGATTCAAACTCATGCCTCTTTTGCAATTTGACTGACGGAGGGATATAAAACTTATGAAATTCTTGCAGAAATCTTTCCCAAGTAATCGATCTGGGCAAAGGTTGCAGATTCATCTTCCACCATTGATTAGCTTCACTGATCAAGAAGGGTCTGATAGCCTGAGCCTTCATCTCCTCTGGGGCTTGAATTAGCTCAAAACAATTTTCAACTTCATCTAGCCACTTCTCCGCAGTATCTGGGTCAGGTTTTCCCTCAAACGGTGGTACATTAGCTCTCTTGAGCTTCTCAAAATAGTACTGGGCATCCCTTACTGGCTGATGTGGCTGAGGTGGAGCATTCTGATGAATTAGGCCTTGTCCTATTTGAGTAACCACTTGGCAAAAGGCCTGAAAGGTATTCATATCCGGGATGACTGGAGGAACAGGTGCTTGTGGAGCTGGTGGTGGATTATTATGTGCTGGAGGATCCTGGTCCGACTGAGGTGGCAGCGGAACCTGTGCTGGTGGTGGAGGAATGGGCTCCTGAGCAGCTGGTTGTGCTCTCGGAGGTCTGCCACGTGGTCTCACCGTCTGCACTTATGGGTTTAACGTCTATTTAGGATATCGGAATAAAATCAATTTATTTGACCAAGGACCATAATTCGAAGATTTTAAAATACGAAAGGAAAAGGCATGTCTTACGTCATAGACCTAGCTTCATAGTTTAGGATTCTTTATTAAGTTACATCCTAAACCCGGTCTACATGGTTCTAGTCTAAGGCCATCACTCATCTAAGATCATGACTTAGGTCTAAGATCAAACTTAGATTGCTACGTTCATAACTTAGTCCTACGTTCTGTCCGAAATCTAGAGTCTGGGCTCTGATACCACCTGTTGCGTCCTGCACCCGGGCCTCGTCCAGATACGGTGCACCCGCCGTACTTCACTAAGGAGAGTACAAGGCGTCATGCGTAACATGCGAAAATCCATAACATAAGTCATGGACACCCATGGTAACATTCAACTTGGTAGTAAAATTTAGGCAGAATTAAAACTTTTCAAATTAAACATGCATCACTAAATTACTAAGTTCCCAAAAGTAGTAGTCCCACAAAATAACATAACCAAAATCCAGAGAGTTCAAACATAGTCATAATACAAAACGACTTGGCGGCACAAAAATCCTTAAGCTTAGCTCCCTTCATATCTTCTCGCCTATGGATAAGGTACCCTCGGCTCATCCTCGATCCACTCTATATTGGCATTACCTGGTTCTGGGGAAAAATAAAGTTTGAGTGATAAAAATCACCCAGCAAGAATACAATAAACTTCCATGAAATACATAAAGAATCATAACATGAATGTATTACCCCGAAAACCTTAAATTATCATAATTCATACCTGATCTTAAATCCTGAGCTTGCTTGACGTTCGGCTTAAGCATGTTTTTAGGTAATGCTATACCAATAATAACTTATAACCATTAACTGTAACATGCAACATGTCCTCATGATCGTGGGTTATGCAAGATGCAATGCATGATGTCATGTCATGTCAAAACATCATTTTGGTCCCATAAAGTAACATGTCGTAAAAACAGAGTGTCAGATCAATTAACCCCGGATCTGAGCGGGTCCAGAACATATCATCAGACCAATTAACCCCGGGTCTGGGACGGGTCCAGAACAGATATCAGATCAATTAACCCCGGATCTGAACGGGTCCAGAACAGATATCAGATCAATTAACCCCGGATCTGAACGGGTCCAGAACATGTAACAGACCAATTAACCCCGGGTCTGAACGGGTCCAGAACATATCATGTCATCAGACCAATTAACCCCGGGTCCGGAGTCGGGTTAGTCGCATGCTTGGCCGGCAAAGGAATCATGAAGCTTTCTTTAAAAACATGGGACCGTAAAAACTTTTCATGCATAACGAAAACATAGTTGCTTATAAAACTTGCTTGCATAAGTAAAATACATAAAATCAGTTTCATGATCATGCGTGATACATATAGTGATATGCAATGCAAGTCATGACATGAATAATCGTATGCATTCCTTATAACATGTCAACATGCATGGTTTCGGAACCGAATATTTCTAGACTTTTACTTCATATTCATGGGGCGGTTAGGCTAACCAAATAGGTCCATTTCCATAATCTTTTGTCACAAATACGTTTGGTGGAATCTTAGATACATGTCGTAAAAATTTCAGATTATTTCAATAACCATAAAGGGGCTCTTTTACTTAATTTCTGAAATGGGTTAGGTGCTGAAACTGAACTGACCTATTTTACTAAAAATTTAACTACGGCAGATCCGTAACTTTTTTTCCAGAAATTCTAACTCTCACGAGTCATAAACATGTGGGACTAGTATCATTCCGAAATTTAGCCTATTTTCATATCTCTAAGTCCCCTTTCTGAGTCCAGAAAATCGTTACTAAATTTCAGGTTGGTTCCAGTGATTTCAGTTGAGCAGTTTGGCTAATTAATCCATTAAAAATAATCCAGATCTTGTTTTACCAAAATTCCTGTTGGCGTGTGCACTACACTCATAGAATTATTACCATGCCAAAAATCAGCGGTATTGGTCATCTACAAGGTCTCTTTTCAAGCCATTCAAAACGTTGCACCATTCTGTCATGTTCCAGAATTTACAGCCTGAGCAGTCTCACCAATTATTTTATTAAACATTAACCATAACTTATTTTACCAAAATTCCAACTCTCATCTCTGATATACTCATGGGACTAGCTCTGTGCCAAAAATCAGATTTATTGAAGGTCCACAAGGTCCTCTTTTAATTCGTTGAATCTAGTGATTAATTCTGCCCAGCTCCAGAATTTTCTACTGGAGCAGTTTTACCGTATAATTTCTCAAAAATAATCCTTAGCTTATTTTAGCAAAATTCTAACTCTCACTTGTGCTACACTTATAAGGCTAACTTTGTAACAAAAATTATCTTCATTGAAGGTCCGTAAGGTCAGTTCTTAAACTGTTTAAAATGTCATTCCATTCTGCCCTATTCCAATAGTTTGCTAGTTTGTCATCTATACAAGTCAAAAGTCCATGCTCACCTTCTATTCCATCCTTTAGGCCGAAACCTATGTGGTGCCTTAACCACAATTTACAACATATATTCAAGCATGCATTCACATTCAAGAGTCATCTTAGTCTAATCTTACCATCAATCTCATAAAGCTCCTATCTTTCACATGTATGCTTTTCTTAGGACCTTTCGTGTTACATTCGCAAGTTAATCTTGTCTAGACCTACTTAGGTGAATCTTATTTCACTCTAGATCAGCCTCATTCCATAATGCATATAGGAAAAGACTCCATCTTTGAAGGAATAAATCACATGCAAGGCATTGTTCTTAGGGAATCACTAAGATATAGTCTTAAACTTAAGGTATTCAACTAAAGATCAAATCTTAAGGACCTGTAAGCATTCAAGTCACTAACTCTTTAAATAAATCATGAGAGATCATTGTATACTTGTCTCTTCAATCTAAAGCTCTTGTCTTTGCTTGGTTATGGAGTGATTTGAGTTGAAATCCTTCTCCTTCTTCACCTTGAGCATACGGTTTTAAGGGAAATGGAAGGAAATATTAGTCTTTAGTCAATAGAGGAAATAGGATATGTTTGAGGGCTAGAGCATCTTACCAAAATGAACTTGAGTGGAGATTCAAGTACCACAATATGTCTCCACCTAAGAAAGTTGATGGCTTTCACCTATTTGAACCATGAATGTCACGGTTTTGATGTGAATAGAAGGATTCATGTTAGCTTCATTATGTACCAAAATAAGAATTCACTTAAGGAAGCTTGGAACAAGACTTACCTAGATGTTTCTTGAGTCTTGGAAGTAAAGTTGAGCTCCTATTCTTCAAGATGAAGGGGCCGAAATATTTGTGGTGATGGGAGGAGGAAATTTTTGCTAAGTGTTGTTTGGCTTGCTTGATGGTAGGTTCTAGATGAAGTGTAGTGAGTTTAGTCTTGCAAAATTTAAAAATCTAGTGGGTAAGGGAGGCATGGCCGATTTTGGAGGGAGAAAATGGGGGTTAGGGCTTTCATGAGTGCTAATCAAGGTTAGGTTAGTAATAACCTTGGTTACTTTATTTCAACTATGGTTACTTTGGTGCTAACCCAAGTTACTTTATCAAACCATGGTTATCTTAACCTTGGTTATAAGGAAAAAGTAACCATGGTAGGATTTAAAAATCCTCCATGGCTAGACATAAAGGGGGCGGTTTGGGTTGGGGTCTTTATGACCTCAACCATACTACCTCCTTCTTTAATGAGTTGTCTTACTTGTTCTTTAAATGCATGTCTATTTGGTTTTCTATTTAGCTATTTAAATTTTCTAATAATGGATTGAAAAATCAAGACGATTCTAGAATCCTCCATGTCTTGGCCGAATTTAGAGGCTTCTTGGGTGATTTTGATATTTCTTGTAATTTTAATTCATGTACTATAGTGTATTCCAAAATTAGCATATATATGCATATATAATAGGAAGTACAATGTGCATGTCACCTAAAACATATACTAGTGTACATGTATCCACGCATATGTGTATATATATATACACACGCCTATATGTTCGGGTACTAGGTATATATACATATATACCTTCCTATGTATACGCATGTAGGTATTTATACACATATATCATATACACGCACATACATATATGGGGGTATGTATGGTTCATATAACTCTATATTTCATGTATAACTTCAATAGTATTTAAGTAAATAGGGTTAAGTTGACTTATGTAACACGCACTTAAAGAAATTGTCGCTTTCATTCCGTCTCTCATTCATAGTTTTCACGTACATGATCGTTGGGGTACAACATTGAATGTGAGAGTGTTTGCATGAATGGCTAGATGAACTTAAGATTTAATCTTAGTTGTGATGTGCTAAGTTTTGATGCCTAAACTTTTGGCCTAGGGGCCAAATGGTGTGTAGGTGTGTATTCTTGCTTAAAGATGAATCTTTGTGGTTTTTATGCACCATTATGTGTTAATCTACGTTGAACATGTTAAAGATCTTTTTGTTTCCATGAAAAGGGCACATGGCGGAGAGGGTGAAGGAAATAAGAGTGATTTTGCATGAAAATGACAACTTATGTAGTAAAGTGGAGACACGGCTATGCTCTTGTGAGTGTTAAGCTTAACATGTACTTGGATACATCGTTTTGTCTTGCATGCACCGAAAAAGGGGCTGTGGTGACTAGGGTGCGTGTGCACCCAAAATCGTTACTAGTGTTGTTTTAGTAGGAATGTTGTATGTTAGCCAAAGGATGATGTATTGGGGCGTATAAACTGTTTGGTAAGGGATTTTCATGTGATGTTTGTAGTATGTTGAACCTGTAGATTTCCTATAAAAAGAGTAAGTTTGATGCTTAATTAAGTGTTTATGACAAAAATGCAAGTTAAGGTCATTTAGGAAGGAAATGTGACAAACTAAGAAATTTACTGGAACATGACAAAAATTTGGGCTATTTTATGAGACCTGAAAAGAGACCTTAGGAACTGTCAATTTAGTTGATTTTTGGCATGACATTAGTTTTATGTGTATATTAGATGTGAGAGTTAGAATTTCATTAAAAGGAGCTAGGGTTTATTTTTAATAAATTTTGAAGTAAAGTTGGTCCTGCTGAGAATACTGTACTGGACAGAATTTAAGTAACTTGTTGAGTAGCCTAGAAATGGACCTTAGGAGTGTACAAATTAGATAATTTTCGGTATGACACTAACCCCATGAATGAAGTAAAGGCGAGAGTTGGAATTTCGACAAAATGGGTTACGGTTTATTTTTAATGAATTTTCTAGTAAAATGGGTCAGGCCGAAATTCGATGGACTGGCAGAATTAGTGTGGCGTGTTGCATGATCTGGAATTGGACCTTAGAAAAATACAATTAGGCTAAATTTTGGTAAGGTGCTAGTCCAATGTGTTTATTAAGCTGGAGAGTTGGAATTACCAAAAAAGGACTTAAGGATTGGTCACAATAAATTTTATAGTGAAATTGGTCATTCCAGAATTCAGTTTGTACCCACTTTATGAAAAAGAATAAATGATACCCCTATCGATATCGTAATTCCGTAAAACTTTCACGGCAATCACTTAAGACATATATGAAGGAGTACATGCGAACCACTTAGTTTAAAATGATTATTTTAAAAGGAAATCACTAAGGTGAAGTTGGTGCCACTAAGCTGGAAATTTTTCAGCATAGCGACGAGACGTACATATATGTATATGTAACGCGTTATGCCATGGTTTGCATACTACATGTCATGTATTGCATCATCGTCACTTACATGATTTATGGCATTGATTTTATGCGAAAGAAAGATGAAAATCATTTTAAAAAGATGATCCTGTTTTTTTAAAAGAACGCTTCCCCACCGGTACCGTGTGCGTGTATGTGCCTGGCCGGTAAGAACCTGCCCAGATCCGGGTTAATTGATATGATGATATGACCGTTCAGGCCCCCGGAGAAGAATAGACCTGATAATGACCGTTCAGGCCCGGAGAAGAATAGACATGATAATGACCGTTTGGGCCCGGAGAAGAATAGATCCGATAAGTGATGATGCTACCGTTCCGAATCCGGGAATAATAGATTCGAAGGGGAGACGTTAGCGCCTCAGATCCGGAAAGATAGATCTGAACACTCTGTTGTTTTCTGACGATGATGATTTGAAAGAAAAGCATGAAAAGTCATATTCTCATTTTTATCATGATGCATCACACGTACATATGCATGCATATCACGTTTATGGAGTCAATGTGTAGTGACACATGATACTTAGACTAAGTTGTTATGACCTTGTAATCCTAAGTATGACTTCATTAGGTGATGATTCCTGTTATGTTATGAATTGATGCGAGTTACAGTCTTTTATTGTTATGTTCTGTATTGAATAACGATTTTGTTTAAGTTATGATCTTGAGGCATTAAGTGTTGATCCCTATCGAGTATTGGATGGAGGACAGGCATGCTTCTAACCGGATTTTTTGGGGTTCGGTTCTTGTACGCACTTTCCATTTAATCCTCAATTATTATAGTATACTTGCTAGTGACTTTGTCACTCACCCCCTATTTTTCCTCCCAGAGGCTGCAGGGAATAAAGTAGAGTGGATTGAGGATGAACCTAGGGTCCCCTACTCGTGAGCGCAGCGACGAATGGACGGATTTAGAGACCTGACTGGCCAGCTATGACTGATGACTGATGATGTATCTGAGATGGAAAAACATTTGTTTTTGTGACTTTCAATACTTTTGATTTAGGATGTAAACTATGAATGGTCGTGTGGATGTTTTTAATTTGAAGTTTTAAATTTTGCCACGGTTTCGTTTACTTATTTACGTGTAAGCGCAAAAATCCATGCATTATACCATGGATCATGACACGTATGGGACGACGCCTAGTACTCTCCTTAGTGAAGTACGGCGGGTGCACCGACTTTGGCTGGGTCGGGGTGCGGGGCACCACAGGTGGTATCAGATCTAAGGCTCCAGATCCGGGCAGAATATAGGATTAAGTTATGATTGTAGTCAACTAAGTTTGATCTTAGATCGAAGTTCTGATCTTAGATGAGAGTTGACCTTAGAATAGGATAACTTAGACTGGAAAATTAGGGTAAGGCCCATTGGTAATGCCATAATTAATGACCAATCACAGAATTTAATTTATAACGTATGCATGTATATGCTCCTCCGATATGCTAAATTAAATTCTGCTACTTATTATGATATTTCCGTATTGAATAAAGCCGACACTGCATACTGCAGATGGTGCGACCCAGAGGCAGACTAGCTAGAGCTAGACCCGAGGTGCAGGAGCCTATCCCTCCTCCACCCGCTCAGGTCCCTCCACCCTGCCGCCGCAAGGCCAAAATCCACCGTCAGTTCAGAACGTCCCTCCACCCCAAGGACCTTTTCCACAAATGATGCCTGATATTAATGCTTTTTAGAACTTTTGCCAAACATTCACCCAAATTGGGCAAGTAATGCTGCAACAAAATAACCCTCAACCTCACGAGCCGGTCAGAGATGCTCAATATTATTTTGAAAAGTTGAAAAGAGCAAACGTTCCGCCGTTTGAAGGGAAGTCAGATCCTGATGCCGTTGAGAAGTGGCTGGATGAGGTGGAAAACTGCTTCGAACTAATTAGAGCCCCGGAAGAAGTGAAAACTCAGGCGGTTAGACCATTTCTGTTAGGAGGGGCCAACCAATGGTGGAAGGCCAATTTACAAGCTTTACCTAGACCGATTTCCTGGGAAAGGTTTCTTCAGGAATTCAATAAGTTCTACACACCACCCTCCGTCAAGTTACAGAAAAAACATGAGTTTGAATCCCTAATGCAAGAATCAGGAATGACGGTTGCTGATTACGCTAAAAATTCATAGCTCTAGGAAGATTCCAACCATCCACCATGAACGATGAAGAAACCAAAATGTTGAAATTCGAGAGAGGACTGAACCCTATAATCCAAACATGGCTGGTTAATGCCAATCCAGCAAACTTTGGTGCCCTTCTAGATGCATGCTATCGAATTGAAAGAGATATCATCTGCCGTGATGAGTTTAGCCAAAAGAGAGGAAGAGAGGTGTCGGGAAGCGGAGGGCCCCGCAAGTCTGCGAAGCGAAATACAAAGGGGCCAGGGCGTCAAGGGAAGAATTGGTTTCAACGCCGCTTCCAAAAGAACCAATCAAAGAATCAAGGCCAACAATCTGCTATTCCAAGCTGCTCACATTGCGGTAGGCACCATGTGGGAGAATGTTATATTCAGGTTGAGAAATGCTTTGGATGCGGCAAGACAGGCCACATCCTTAAGGACTGTCCAGACAAAGGATCCATCTACTTTGGATGTGGGAAAGCAGGACACATAGCCAGGAGTATCTGGAGAAGGGGGCCCAGCAGCAACAACAGCCGCCAAAGCCTCAGCGACAGCGTACCAACGCACGAGTTCACGCTATGACTGACGCAACTGCTGAAGAGGCCAATGACGTGGTGACAGGTATTTTCAGAGAATCGTACTAATTTTTATAAATATTGTTGCCTTATAGTTGCCTAGTAAGTATTGTATGATCCAGGAGCTATACTAGTATGTTCAGTACCTGCAACGTGTTATTTGATAGTGGCGCTAGCTACTCTTTCATATCCAAGAGATTTGCAAAGAATATTGAGAAAAACCCAACCTATAGTGATGCACCTTATAGAATCCAAGCAGCTAGGGAACAAGTGCTTGTAGCTCACCATGTTTTCAAAAATTGTGAACTTGAGTTTGATAATCATCGGTTTGACGCCGATTTGATTCCCATACCCATAACGGACTTCGATGTAATTCTTGGGATGGACTGGCTTTCCAAGAATCATGTCAACATCGATTGTAGAGAAAAACAAGTTACCTTTAAAGATCCCACAAGTAAATAAATAACCTTTCAAGGAGGATCGAAGTTACGGAAGTGTCCTAAGAACATTTATGTAAATGCGATTTGCGCTAATAAGGCACTAAAGAGAGGACATGAGGGATATCTTGTCTATGCAATAAATGTCGATCAAGCACCCTCAGATCTGTCCCAAGTTCCAGTAGTTCGTGAATACTCAAATGTTTTTCCAGAAGAGTTACCAGGTCTTCCTCCGGACCGGGAGATATCTTTTGAAATCAACCTGGTTCCAGGAGCTGAACCAATATCGAAGGCTCCCTACCGAATGGCACCTGTGGAACTAAAAGAGCTGCATGAACAGCTGCGCGAATTACTGGAAAAGAAACTGATTCGCCCAAGTGTGTCACCTTGGGGAGCTCCCGTACTGTTCCTCAAGAAGAAGGACGGAAGTATGCGGTTATGTATTGACTATAGGGAGCTCAACAAGATCACTATAAAGAATAAGTACCCTTTGCCAAGGATCGACGATCTGTTCGATCAGCTTCGGGGGGAAATGATTTTCAGTAAAATTGATCTTCGCTCAGGATATTTCCAATTGAAGATAAGGCTGAAGACGTCCAGAAAACTGCATTCAGAACCCGTTATGGACATTACGAATTTTTAGTAATGCCATTCGGACTGACCAATGCCCCCGCAGCATTTATGGATCTAATGAATCGAGTCTTTCAAGACCAACTAGACAAGTTCGTTGTGGTCTTCATCAATGACATATTGATCTACTCGCCTGACGAAGAGACCCACGCAAACCACCTAAGGGTCGTTCTGGACATTCTATGAAGGAAACAACTGTACGCGAAATTTAGCAAATGCAAATTCTGGCTACGAAGTGTAGCATTTCTGGGGCATGTAATATCCGAAGAAGGTATATCAGTAGACCCCAAGAAAATCGAGGCAATCACGGAGTGGCCCAGACCGACCAACGTTACAGAGGTACGAAGTTTTCTCGGTCTCGCCGGTTACTATCGTAAGTTCGTGGAAGGATTTTCTCGAATCGCTATGCCTCTGACCCATTTGACTCAGAAGAAAACCAAATTTGAATGGACCTCAGATTGCGAAAAGAGCTTTACTGAATTAAAGAAGAGACTGACCTCTGCCCCAGTTTTAGTACAACCCATTGTAGAAAACTTTGTGGTATACAGTGATGCCTCTAAGAACGGACTAGGATGTGTATTAATGCAAAAAGATCGAGTGATTGCGTACGCATCCAGACAATTGAAGCCATTTGAACAGAACTACCCTGTACATGACCTCGAATTAGCCGTCGTGGTCTTTGCACTTAAAATATGGAGGCACTATCTATACGGTGAAAAGTGCGAAATTTTCACAGACCACAAAAGCCTCAAGTATCTATTCACCCAAAAAGAGCTAAACATGCGTCAACGCAGATGGCTAGAATTAATGAAAGACTACGACTTATCAATTCAGTATCATCCAGGAAAAGCCAACAAGGTAGCTGATGTATTAAGTAGAAAAACAAGCCATCTGCGTCAACCACCTTTGCAGCGTGACATGGAAGAATTTGATTTGAAAGAGGTCGATTCAATTGAAGGCATGCTCGCAAAGTTAGTGTTAATTCCTTCGCTGATAGACAGAATCAAAGAAGGACAAGAAAAAGATGAAACCTTAAAGAAGTTAAAGGACCGGGTGAGAATAAAACCTTCAAGAGAGTTTAAAGTCCGAAATGACAATAGTTTATGGTTTCAAGAAAGATTGTGTATACCCGATGACGAAGACATACTGAATGAAGTTCTTAAGGAAGCTCACAACTCTAGACTATCTATTCACCCTGGAGCCAATAAAATGTACCAAGATTTGAAGCAACGATTCTGGTGGCGTGGCATGAAAAGAAAGATTGCGGAATTCGTAGAAAAATGCCTCGTCTGCCAGAAGGTGAAAGCAGAACATCAGAAACCCGCTGGGTTGCTACAGCCTCTTGAAGTTCCCGAATGCAAGTGGGACCACATTACTATGGATTTTGTTACAGATCTGCCCAGAACGAGAAGCGGATACGATACCATTTGGGTAGTTGTCGATCGCCTAACAAAGTCCGCCCATTTCATGGCCATGACGATCAAGGCTCCGATGGAGAAATTGGCGACAATGTATGTTGAACAAATTGTAAGTCTTCATGGAGTACCCCTAAGCATTGTTTGCGACCGCGACCCTTGCTTCACATCACGATTTTGGATAGCTTTTCAGAAAGCGATGGGCACGGAGATCCACAGGAGCTCAGCATTTCATCCCCAAAAATGATGGTCAATCGGAAAGGACCATTCAGACATTGAAAGACATGTTGCGATCATGCGTACTTGACTTTGGGGGAAGCTGGGATCGGAGTCTCAAGCTAGTAGAATTTTCTTATAACAACAGTTACCATCAATCCATAGGGATGGCTCCGTATGAAGCACTCTATGGAAGAAAATGCCGTTCTCCGCTCTATTGGGATGAAATCGGAGATAAGATTCTTACTGGGTCTGACCTAGTGGAACAGACTCGAGATAAAGTAAGAATCATCAAGCAAATGTTACAAGCGGCCCAAGATAGAAGCAAGGTTTGGGCATATGAGAAACGGCGACCACTAGAATTTCAAGTTGGGGAAAAAGTGTTTCTAAAGGTATCGCCGACGAAAGGAGTTAAAAGATTTGGTATAAAAGGGAAGTTAAGCCCAAGATTTATTGGGCCATATGAGGTTCTTGAAAAGATTGGGGAAGTAGCTTATCGACTCGCTCTATTGCCCATACTATCTCAAATACATGATGTGTTTCATGTATCTCAACTACGACGATATGTGCACGATCCTAGACATGTCGTAAAGGAACCACCTTTGAAACTGGAAGCCGACACGACTTATGAGGAAGCACTAGAAAACATAGTTTATCATAGGGAAAAGGTGCTAAGAAAGCGATCTATACCAATAGTCAAGGTGCAGTGGAAGAACCATTCTGTGGATGAATCTACCTGGGAAATAGAAGAGAACATGAAGAACTTGTACCCTCACCTCTTTGATTAGCACTTTCAAGTTTCGAGGACGAAACTTATAATAAGGAAGGAGGATGTTGTAACCCAATAAGGGAATCCTTTTTTTTGTACCTATGATCTATTAAGAGAATATGTGACAAGGTAAGATTGCAATTATAATTTATTGAGCCGATGACTATTATTATTATAGATTACGTTATAAGAAGTAATATATGTATATGTTATTCGAGCAAGAATATTGGACCATGAGGAGAGGACCAATTCACCCCCAAGAGCTTGGAAGGTTTCGGCTCCAAGGTTAGGGAAGGCCCAATTGAATTTCTTAAGATTGTTAGGGCCATCTTCTAAGTAAGATAATAAGCCCTTAGAACATGTGGGTAATAGCAAGAGGATTTGGTTGCAACCCAAAATTTCTTTTCCCTTTTCTCTCGGCCTTTAGCCCAAAGAGGGCTTCAACATTTGCCAAATTAGTTATTTTAAGAGAAAGGAAAAGGAAAAAGAAACTAAAAACAAATTAAATAAAACAACTCTTAAAAGGGGATAAAGTAGGGGTCATTAAAGACCCCCAACCAGCCGGCCACTTAATGGCTAACCATGGAGGATTTTTAAATCCTACCATGGTTACTTTTTCACTTAAACCAAGGTTAAGGTAACCATGATTGGATAAAGTAACTTGGGTTAGCTCCAAAGTATTTATAGTTGGAATAAAGTAACCAAGGTTAGTACTAACTTAACCTTGATTTACTAAAGTAATCAAGGTTAATACTTATGGTAAACTCTAACCCCTCCCTTTACCCCCCAACGGCTACAACATAGCCAAAAGAAAGAAAGAATTCCCTCCAACCACGCTTGAGAATTCTCTAGGCTTATCAAAACACTCCAAAGAACTTCTAGTGCAAGAGAAGTGCATTCTCTTCCTCTTTCCTTAAACCACACAGGCCAAGAGCATACAAGTAGGCCTAAGATTCATACAAGCTCAAGAGGGAATTAGGTAAGTAAATACTCAACTATTCAAGGGGAATTTTTACATTTCACTTAGCTTGAAAACTCTCTTATCTTTTGCCCTAAACCGTGACCTTCAATGGTCACTAGGCTCAAGAATCTCAAGCTTTTGAGGATCCTAGTTTTGAGAGAGGGTCAAATACTACTCAAGCTTCATTTTGGTAAGTTCATATAACCCTTACTAAATATATCTTTTATTTGAAGAAAAGTAACTAACTATTGACCTCTTCTTTTCCCCAAAAACCGTGGGATGCATGCATAGAAGAAAAGAAAGTTTCCAACTTTCCATACATTTTCAAGAAGTGTAAGCAAGAAGGCAAGTACACTATACTCTTTGTGGCTTGAATGTGAGAGTGTTTGCATGAATGGCTAGATGAACTTAAGATTTAATCTTAGTTGTGATGTACTAAGTTTTGATGTCTAAACTTTCGGCCTACGGGCCAAATGGTGTGTAGGTGTGTATCCTTGCTTAAAGATGGAATCTTTGTGGTTTTTATGCACCATTATGTGTTAATCTACGTTGAACATGTTAAAGATCTTTTCTTTTCTATGAAAAGGGCACACGGTGGAGAGGGTGAAGGAAATAAGAGTGATTTTGCATGAAAAGGACAATTTATGTGGTAAAGTGGAGACACGGTTATGCTCTTGTGAGTGTTAAGCTTAACATGTACTTGGATACATCGTTTTGTCTTGCATGCACCGAAAAAGGGGCTGTGGTGACTAGGGCGCGTGTGCACCCAAAATCGTTACTAGTGTTGTTTTAGTAGGAAAGTTGTATGTTAGCCAAAGGATGATGTATTGGGGTGTATAAACTGTTTGGTAAGGGATTTTCATGTGATGTTTGTAGTATGTTGAACCTGTAGATTTCCTATAAAAAGAGTAAGTTTGATGCTTAATTAAGTGTTTATGACAAAAATGCAAGTTAAGGTCATTTAGGAAGGAAATGTGACAAACTAAGAAATTTACTGGAACATGACAGAAATTTGGGCTGTATTATGAGACCTGAAAAGAGACCTTAGGAACTGTCAATTTAGTTGATTTTTGGAATGACATTAGTTTTATATGTATATTAGATGTGAGAGTTAGAATTTTATTAAAAGGATCTACGGTTTATTTTTAATAAATTTTCTAGTAAAGTTGGTCCTGCTGAGAATACTGTACTGGACAGAATTTAAGTAACTTGTTGAGTAGCCTAGAAATGGACCTTAGGAGTATACAAATTAGCTAATTTTCAGTATGACACTAAGCCCATGAATGAAGTAAAGGTGAGAGTTGGAATTTTGACAAAATGGGTTACGATTTATTTTTAATGAATTTTCTAGTAAAATGGGTCAGGCTGAAATTCGCTGGACTGGCAGAATTAGTGTGGCGTGTTGCATGATCTGGAATTGGACCTTAGAAAAATGCAATTGGGCTAAATTTTGGTAAGATGGTAGCCCAATGTGTTTATTAAGCTGGAGAGTTGGAATTGCCGAAAAAGGACTTAAGGGTTGGTCACAATAAATTTTATAGTGAAATTGGTCATTCCAGAATTCAGTTTGTACCCACTTTATGAAAAAGAATAAATGATCCCCCTACCGATATCGTAATTCCGTAAAACTTTCATGGAAATCACTTAAGACATATATGAAGGAGTACATGCGAACCACTTAGTTTAAAATGATTATTTTAAAAGGAAATCACTAAGGCGAAGTTGGCGCCACTAAGCTGGAAATTTTTCAGCATAGCGACAAGACGTACATATATGTATATGTAACACGTTATGCCATGGTTTGCATACTACATGTCATGCATTGCATCATCGTCACTTACATGATTTATGGCATTGGTTTTATGCGAAAGAAAGATGAAAAGCGTTTTAAAAAGATGATCCTGTTTTTTTTAAAAGAACGCTTCCCCACCTGTACCGTGTGTGTTTGTGCCTGGCCAGTAAGAACCTACCCAGATCCGGGTTAATTGATCTGATGATATGACCGTTCAGGCCCGGAGAAGAATAGACCTGATAATGACCGTTCAGGTCCGGAGAAGAATAGACCTGATAATGACCGTTCGGGCCTGGAGAAGAATAGACCCGATAAGTGTTGACGCTACCGTTTCGAATCCGGGAATAATAGATTCGAAGGGGAGACGTTACCGCCTCAGATCCGGGAAGATAGATCTGAACACTCTGTTGTTTTCTGACGATGATGATTTGAAAGAAAAGCATGAAAAGTCATATTCTCATTTTTATCATGATGCATCACACGTACATATGCATGCATATCACGTTTATGGAGTCATTGTATCGTGACATATGATACTTAGACTAAGTTGTTATGACCTTGTAGATCCTAAGTATGACTTCATTAGGTGATGATTCCTGTTATGTTATGAATTGATGCGAGTTACAGTCTTTTATTGTTATGTTCTGTATTGAGTAACGATTTTGTTTAAGTTATGATCTTGAGGCATTAAGTGTTGATCCCTATCGAGTATTGGATGGAGGACAGGTATGCTTCTAAACCGAATTTTTGGGGTTTGGTTCTTGTACGCACTTTCCATTTAATCCTCAATTATTATAGTAAACTTGCTGGTGACTTTGTCACTCACCCCCTATTTTTCCTCCCAGAGGCTGCAGGGAATAAAGTAGTGTGGATTGAGGATGAACCTAGGGTCCCCTACCCGTGAGCGCAGCGAGGAATGGACGGAATTAGGAGACCTGACTAGCCAGCTATGACTGATGACTGATGATGTATCTGAGATGGAAAAACATTTGTTTTTGTGACTTTCGATACTTTTGATCTGGGATGTAAACTATGAATGGTCGTGTGGATGTTTTTAATTTGAAGTTTTAAATTCTGCCACGGTTTCGTTTACTTATTTACGTGTAAGCTTGAAAATCCATGCATTATACCATGGATCATGACACGTATGGGACGACGCCTAGTACTCTCCTTAGTGAAGTATGGCGGGTGCACCGACTTCGGCTGGGCCGGGGTGCGGGGTGCCACAAAGCGCCCTGCATCCCGGCCTAGCCGGAATCGGTGCACCCGTCGTACTTCACTAAGGAGAGTACCAGGCGTCGATCCATAACGTATCGTAATCCATGATAAAATGCATGGATTTTCGTGCTTACACATCATCAAGTAAGCGAAACCGTGGCCGAATGAAAACTTCAAATTAAAACATCTACGAGATCATTCTTAGTTTTACAACCCAAGTCAAATGTACCGAAATTCTCAAAGTAGATGTTTCCCATCACAATTACATAATCAGTCATCAGTCATCATCGGCAAGTCATGTCTCCTAATCCATCCATCCTTCGATGCACTCACGGGTAGGGGACCCTAGGTTCATCCTCAATCCATTCTACTTTGTTCCCTACAGCCTCTGGGAGGAAAAATAGGGGGCCAGTGACAAAGTCACCAGCAAGTATACTATAATAATCGAGGATTAAATGGAAAGTACGTACAAGAACCGAACCCCGAAAGTTTCGGTTTAGAAATATACCTGTCCTCCATCCAATACCCGATAGTGATCAACACTTAATGCGTAAAGATCATAACTTAAATAAGAGCGTTACTTAATAAAGAACATAACAACAAAAGACCGCAACTTGCATAAATTCGTAACATATCAAGGATCATTACTAAATGAGGTCATACTTAGGAGCTACCAAGTTATAACAACTTAGTCTAAGTATCATGTGTCACTACACGATGACTCAATAAATGTGACATGCATACATATGAACGTGTGATGCATCATGATAAAAATGAGGATATGATCTTTCACGCTTTTCTTTCAAAACATCATCGTCAAGAAAACAATAGAGTGTTCAGATCTATCTTCCCGGATCTGAGGCGGTCACATCTCCCCTTCAAATATATTATTCCTGGATTCGGAACGGTAACGTCATCACTTACCAGGTCTATTCTCTCCGGGCCCGAACGGTCCATATTAGGTCTATTCTCTCCGGGCCTGAACGGTCCATATCATCAGATCAATTAACTCCGGATCTGGGCGGGTCCTTACTGGCCAGGAACATACACACACGGTACCGGTGGGAAGCGTTCTTTTTAAAACAGAATCTTTTCTTTAAAAACGCTTTTCATCTTTCTTTCGCATAAAATCAATGCCATAAATCATGTATATGACGATGATGCAATGCATGACATGGATTATGCAAACCATGACATAATGTGTCACATATACACGTTCGTACAACTCATTCTTTATGCTGAAAAATTTCAGCCTTATCAATCCATATACACGGCCTTAATCTCTCATGGTTAGGCTCACTAACAAGAATGCTTGTCATGCGTATGCATAAAAAATGCTCTATTTGTTTATAATAAAATTCTCGTGACGATACAAAAATGCGTAAGACACTTAGTTTAATTAATCACGAAACAAGGCTGCTGAATTTCGGCAATTCAGCGCCCCTTTCTTTGGTCTTTCATGTAAGCCCATTAAACCTCTTTTAATTTGGGCCAGCTTTGGAAACTTATTATAAACATTCCATTAATTGGTGATTGTAAGCCCAAGTCGTATAACTAGCCTAAGTCCATTCAAATAAGGCTTTATAATAAGTTCCTCAATTCTGCCCAAAATCTCAGATTAGTGATGCCCACTTATTTATGGTGTTTACCCTTCAATTAGTCATTCTAAAACAAGTGGGTTCCATAGAAGGGTTCCCCTATGTCTTAAGTAATTGGTAAATAAATTTCGCAGCTTTATAATACCGTTAGAGGTATCATTTACTCTTTTTCCTAGACCCCGTTACATGCTGATTTCTGGATTGACCGATTTTACTACAAATTTTAGTGTGACCACACCGTAAATCCTTTTTCAGAAATTCCAGCTCTCAAGCTTAGTAAACACCTAGGACTAGTATCCTTCCAAAAATTAGCCCAATTGCATATTCCTAAGGTTCATTTCCTGGTTATTCATTATGTCACATAAAATCTGTCTAGCCCAGTAAAATTTCCAGCATGACCAGTTTTAGTAAAAATTTCACTAAAAATAATCCGTAACTCCTTTTAACGAAATTCCAACTCTCAGATCTAATATACACATAAGGCTAGTGTCATACCAAAAATCAACTAAATTGAATGTCCCTAAGGTCTCTTTTCAGGTCTCATAAGACGGCCTAAAATCTGCCCTGCTCCAGTAAATTTCAGATTTGGTCATATTTCATTCCTATATGGCCCCAACTTGCATTGTTTGATGTAAACACTTCATTAAGCCTCAACTCACCTTTTTCATGGGAAATTTACACATTAAAAATATCATATGCAAGTCTCTACAAAACAGTTTGTACACCACATACATTATCCTTTTGGCCAAGCACACCACATTTCCACTAAATCAACGTTAGCAAAATTTGGTGCACACGCACCCTAGCCCCCAAACCGCCCTTTTTATGCATATGCAAGGCAAAATCACAACTCCACAAAGAGAATATTAAGCTTAATGCATAAAAGCATAAATCTTGTTCCCACTATATCCCATAACTTATCACTTCATGCAAGAACTACCCCTATTTCTTTAGCCCGCTCCACCGTATGCCCTATCCATGGAAAAGAAGGGATCTTTAGCATGTTCATCTTGGATTATCACATAATAGTGCTTAAAACCAATAAAGAATCCACCCTTAAGCAATGCGCGGGTACATGTGATGGCTGATGTAGAAGTTGAAGAAGCAACGGATGTTGTGACAGGTATGACTTCAATGAATAATTGAATATTCACTTTATGTCATTATGCATTACTCGAAAAAGTATAAATGATTTAGGCGCAATACTAGTATGCCAAGTACCCGCGAACGTGCTTTTTGACAGTGGTGCCAGCCACTCCTTCGTATCTAAACAGTTCGCTAAGAACCTGAGCGGTTGTCCCTTCTGGACGGAGAACCCCTATCGTGTGCAGATAGCTGGTGATACGGTGCTGGTATCACACTATCTATATAAGAACTGTATCTTGGAAGTGGAAGGACAATAATTCGAAGCCAACTTAATTCCTATCCCAATGGAGGACTTCGACGTTACCCTCGGCATGGATTGGTTGTCCAAGAACCATGCACATATCGATTGCCGAAGTAAATGGGTGATCATCAAGGATCCTGCCCAGGAGGAATTAACATATCAAGGGAACATCAAAATAAGAAAAAATCCAAAGAACATCTATATGACCGCCACCCGAGCATACTAGTTAATAAAGAAGGGAAACGATGGATTTTTGGTGCATGCTCTTAGTGCAGAGCAGGACGCCCCCTCTTTTGATCAGGTTCTGGTAGTATGTGAATTTTCAGATGTCTTTCCCGATGAGCTATCCGGGTTACAACCAGATTGAGAAGTGGAATTTGAGATAAATCTAATTCTAGGTGCCGAGCCCATATCCAAAGCGCCATAGCAGATGGCACCTACGGAATTGAAGGAATTGAAAGAACAACTTAAGGACCTGATTGAGAAGAAGTTCATCAGACCGAGCATTTCACCTTGGGGAGCGCCGATGCTCTTTGTGAAGAAAAAAGATGGGAGCTTACGATTATGCATCGATTATCGTGAGTTCAATAAAATCACTATCAAAAAAAGTACCGGCTGCCCAGGATCGAAAACTTGTTTGACCAACTACCGAGAGCCCGAGTATACAGTAAGATCAATCGGCGCTCAGGGTACTATCATCTAAACATTAAAGATGCGGATGTGCCCAAGACTACATTCATGACTTGTTATGGAAACTACGAGTTCCTCGTTATGCCTTTTGGCCTAACAAACGCCCCAGATGCATTTATGGATTTAATTAATACAGTCTTTTGGGAGCAACTATAATTAAGTTTGTTGTAGTATTTATCGATGACATCATGATCTACTCACCGGATGAGAAGATGCACTCTGAACACCTGCGGATGGCATTGGACATTCTGAGGGGAAAAAACTTTATGCGAAATTTAGCAAATGTGAATTCTGGCTACACAGCGTAACCTTTTTGGGACATGAAATCTTGGAAGAAGGTATCTCAATTGATCCAAGGAAAGTCGAAGCAATAACTGAGTGGCTGAGGCCAACCGACGTTACAGAAATAAGAAGTTTCCTTGGTCTCGCCGGCTACTATCGAAAGTTTGTCGAATGATTCTTACAGATAGTTCCCCTCACAAGACTTACTCAGAAAAACACTAAGTTTGAGTGGACTCCTGACTGTGAGCAGATTTTCACGGAGCTTAAGAAGAAATTGACTACCGCCCCAGTTCTGGTACAACCAGTCTCATGTGAAGGATTTTTTGTCTTTAGCGATGGCTCAAAGAATGGACTGGGATGTGTATTGATGCAGAAAGAAAGGGTGATCGCATATGCTTCACGACAGCTCAAGCCGTATGAGCAAAATTATCCGATTCATGACTTGGAGTTAGCAGCTGTCATATTCACCCTAAAGATCTGGAGGCATTATTTTTATGGCAAAAGATGAGAAATATATACAGACCATAAGAGCCTCATGTACCTCTTTATGCAAAAAGAGCTTAACATGCGGCAATGACGATGGCTTGAGCTGATTAAAGCTTACGACCTCACCATTCAGTATCACCCGGGGAAAGCAAACAAGGTGGCAGATGCTCTGAGTCTAAAGTCAAATCACCCTCGTCAACCCCTGCTAGAGCATAAAATGGCAAAATTTGGATTGGATGTCGTGGATTCGGTTGCGAGTGTCTGGCCACCTTAGTTGTCACTCCCTCCCTGATCGATAGAACTAAGGATGCTCAAAAGACAGTTGATGCATCGACGAAGATCAAGAACCGCTTACAGGAAAAGTGCGTTGGTGATTTTCAGATAAGGGATGATGGAAGCCTTTGGTATCAAGGAAGGCTCTGTGTGCCGAATAACAAGTGAGAAGTATTTATAACAGCCAATAATGTATAAAGTTCAATGCAAGTTCAGAAAGTGTAATGACAACAAAATGATTTGTCCGGGTTGGCAATACAACAATGTGGGCTAAAATAGAGAATAACTAAATCTATACGAGAACCAAAGTTCAACAATGTCTTCAATCAATTTAAACAAACACAAATCAAAGGTGAATATTCAGCCAACGTTTAAGTATGAATTGATATGCTTGTAATCAACCAAGTTGTACTTTAGGCCACGGTTCAGGTTGTATGCAAGTCTCTTTTTTTAATTTTTCAAGCTATAAGCTGCAGATGATCTAGACAAGTTAAACTACTGGGGTTACGCTAGTTTGACATGAATTTGATCTATGATTAAGCAAAAATGGCGTTTAAACTAGGTGGCCAACCTAGGGTTATGATGCGCGGTTGTCACGCCTTATACGGATCGTCTCCTTTAACACTTGGATCCTTAACGGTTGTAGGCAAGAGTTTAACTCCCTCCTAGCCGTTGATTCACCAAGGTTTTTGTTTGAGCCTTCCTCCTTCAAAAGTTACCCGTTTTCCAAGCAAGTTTGCACCCTCTTGGACGGCCACACCTTTGATTTTGGATATCCCCCACAAGGTTGCTCACTCCTTGATTGGATTCTAACTTTGATCTTCAAAGAAACAAAGAAAACACTCAACTTGTTCTTAAGAAGAATCAAAAACAAAACTCACAAGTGTTTATGAAGAGAAAATAGGCTAATTTTGCCCAAGAATTCTTATGAATCAAGTTTCCAACTTTCTTAATCTGTTTGGACGTCCATGACTCCTTTAAATAGGGCCAAGAGGACCAAAAAAACTAGTCTACAAAGCTAAAGAAAAGGCTACAAAAAAGGCTAAAAATGTGTAATCTGTTGGCAAACGGTTTGACCCCTTCTAGAAGCAGATTCTGGTCTTTATCACTTCTTGAGAATTGTAGATCACGTTTTAAAATTGAATTTGGGCTTTGGAATCACCTCATTTGGATATGGGACGAGTTAGATATGGCCCTCCAAAGTTTGGGTGTCCTGAATGCTTTCTGTACGGGCTTCTGAAAACTTGTATGAATTGTGGCCTGTTTTTGGATCACTTGCAGCTCGAATTAGGCCTTGACTCCTCTTATAGAATTGTAGCCCATTGAGTGTAGAAAATAAACATATGCAGTTCTCTGAATTTGGCCCATCCATTAAAGAGATAAGTCCAAGTTACTAAACATGTGTCACAGAATTCGGCAGAAACAATACTTGAACTTCAATGCTGTTTTTGGCCATTATAACGACAGATCTTGGAAATGTGCAAAGCATGAATGTGCTAGGTCTTTGTCTTGTGTTTCCAAGGAATCTTGAATCACTTGATTTTCCCTTGTGGTTGAAGAGATACGCCTGTTTTATGAAAACTTGTTCTGCCAGAAAATTACATTCTGAAATGGGTTTGCTTCTCTTCAACTCCTTTGGTCTTCAAACGTCTCCTACCTTACAAGTCCTTAAAATAATTATAATAAATATAGAAACATAATAAACAACCCTAAAGGCCTAACAAGCTAAAAGACTCAAGGTTTGGTCATGCAAGATCGAAAGAACAACCATTACAAACAAGAAACTTTAAGCAAACGACTCATGGAATGAAAGAAATAATACAAAAGACTCATATATGTTACAACACATAAAAACTCAAAGATTGGGCTCAAGTAAGTGAACCCAACAACACTCTTTGTTTACAGGCTCGTCTTGCACGTGTCTGAACAAGAATGCATCAACTTCTTGGCTCAAACTCTTTGTCATACTTCTTGTCTCTTGTCCTCGACTTGCCTCGTCTTTGTTGCCGCTTGGCACCTGTACCTCATCATTCCCCCGATCCTCAAAAGGATTCAACCTCGAATCTAAAGCATCACTAAAAGTATATAGATCAGAAAAATTAAAAGTATTTGAGACAGAACCATACTTACCTTGCGGGAGGTCAATGATGTAGGCATTGTCATTGATCCTCTCAAGCACCTTGAAAGGACCATCACCTCTTGGCATCAATTTGGATTTCCTTTCATTAGGAAACCGCTCTTTGTGCAAGTGCCACCATACTAAGTCGCCTGGCTCAAAGACAACTCTCTTCCTTCCTTTGTTGGCTTGCTTAGCATACTGCTTGTTCTTCTTTTCAATTTGTAATCTCACTTTGGCATGTAACTTCTTCACCAATTCAGCCTTTGCCTTACCATCTAGGTTTAATTTTTCATTTGTAGGTATAGGCAATAAATCAAGTGGGGAAAGGAGATTGAATCCATAAACAATTTCAAAAGGAGAATACAAAGTACCACTATGCACACTCCTATTATATGCAAACTCAATATGTGGCAAATAATCTTCCCAATTCTTTAAGTTCTTCTGAATTAGAGAACGTAAAAGTTGAGACAACGTCCTATTTACTACTTCGGTTTGACCGTCAGTCTGTGGATGAGCAGTAGTAGAAAATAAGAGCGTAGTACCCAACTTACCCCAAAGGACACGCCAAAAGTGACTCAAAAATTTTGTATCCCTATCACTAACAATAGTTCTAGGCATACCATGCAAACGAACAACTTCCTTAAAGAACAAGTCAGCAACATGGGATGCATCATCAACTTTTCTGCATGATATGAAGTGATCCATCTTAGAGAAACGATCCACAACAACAAAAATACTATCCTTACCCGTCTTTGATCTAGGCAGTCCTAGAACAAAATCCATACTAACATCAACCCAAGGTGAAAGGGGTACGGGTAGTGGTTGATATAAACCATGTGGATGCAACTTAGACTTTGCTTGCTTACATGTAATGCAATGAGCATAAATCTTTTCTACATTTGCACGCATGTGGGGCCAGAAGAAATGCTCACGCAATGCCTCAAAAGTCTTAAAGACACCAAAGTGACCCATAAGGCCGCCTCCATGTGCCTCCTTAACAAGCAATTCACGCAAAGATGATTGTGGTATGCACAACTTACCTTCCTTAAACAAGAATCCATCATGAATGTAGAACTTACCAAAAGATGATTTAGCACATGCTGCATAGATAGAATGAAAATCATGATCACTAGCATATAACTCCTTAATTAGTTCAAATCCAAGCAAACGAGAAGACAATGTAGTAATCAAGGAATATCTCCTAGACAATGCATCAGCTACTACGTTATCTTTTCCTTGCTTATATTTAATCACATAAGGAAATTGTTCAATGAATTCCACCCACTTAGCATGTCTTTTATTCAACTTACCTTGGCCTTTAAGATACTTAAGAGATTCATGATCCGTGTGAATCACAAATTCCTTAGGTTGCAAGTACTGCTGCCAAGTTTGCAAAGATCTTACCAATGCATACAACTCTTTATCATATGTAGAATAATTCAATTGAGGACCTTTTAATTTCTCACTGAAGTATGCAATGGGACATTTAGCTTGTGTTAACACGGCTCCAATTCCTATACCACTAGCATCACATTCAATCTCAAATGTTTCTTCAAAGCTTGGTAGTTTAAGAATAGGTGTGAATCGTTAATCTTCTTTTAAGCTCATTAAACGCCAATTGTTGTGCCTCCCCCCAATGAAATCCAACATCTTTCTTTACAATCTCATTTAAAGGGGCAGCAATAGATGAAAAATCCTTAACAAACCGCCTATAAAAGCTGGCTAAGCCATGAAAACTTCTAACTTCACCAACTGTTTTAGGGATAGGCAACTCAAGGATTGACTTCACCTTTTCTTGGTCCATTTCAATGCCATTTTCACTAACAACATATCCTAAGAATATCACTTTGTCCAAGCAAAAGGAACACTTTTTAAAATTAGCATATAGTTGTTCTTTCTGTAAAGTCTCAAACACAGCTCTTAAGTGTCCTATATGTTCATGCAATGTCTTAGAATATATCAAGATATCATCAAAATAGACAACAACAAACTTCCCAATAAATGCACGTAAGACTTCGTTCATTAACCTCATGAATGTACTAGGTGCATTAGTTAAACCAAAAGGCATTACTAACCACTCATACAAACCAAACTTAGTCTTAAATGCAGTCTTCCATTCATCTCCCTCTTTGATACGCACTTGAAAGTACCCACTTTTCAAATCAATTTTAGTAAAGTATTTAGCTCCATGCAATTCGTCTAACATGTCATCGAGTCTAGGAATAGGGTACCGATACTTTACCGTGATCTTATTAATAGCGCGACAATCAATGCACATTCTCCATGAGCCATCCTTTTTGGGCACGACAATCACTAGTACAGCACATGGGCTCATGCTCTCCCTCACCTTGCCCTTGGCTAGTAGCTCCTCTACTTGGCGTTGGATCTCCTTTGTCTCCTCAGGATTTGCCCTATAGGCTGGTCTGTTAGGCAATGTAGCACCGGGTATGAAATCGATTTGGTGCTCTATCCCACGCAAAGGTGGCAATCCAGCAGGTTCCTCCTCAGGAAACAAATCTGAAAACTCTTCAAGCAAAGATACAACTCCACTGGGCAATGTAGATGGTAAGTCACTTACAGAAAACAATGATTCTTTGTAAAGCATCATATAAACAGTCTTTCGATCATATAAAGCATGTGAAACCTCAGAATGACTAGCAAAGAATGCATGCTTCTTTTCTTGCTTGATTAAGTTTTTCTTCGCCGAAGATTCAGCCTTGGCCGAACCCTCTTTTGTTGTCCCCTCCTTGGCCAAGCCCTTACTGGAATCGAGCCAAGTCTTTTCTTGCTTGAGGCTTTCAAGAAACTTCTTTTCAGCCTCTTTTTCAGTAGGATCTGAACGCTTTTGCGCAAGGCGTTTTTGATCCTCATAGACTTTGTGCGGGGGCAATGCACGCAATCTATACATCTTATTATCCATCTTAAATGAATATGTATTAAGGTAACCATCATGAATGACTCTACTATCAAATTGCCATGGTCGTCCCAAGAGAATATGACTAGCATGCATGGGTGCAACGTCACAAAGTATGTCATCCTTATAATTACCTATGGACAATGAAACAAAAACTTGCTTACTCACTTTAATTTCACCATAGTCATTAAGCCATGTCAAACTATAAGGTCGCGGATGTTTAGTCATGGGTAAATCAAGTTTCCGAACTAATTCTGCACTAGCAACATTAGTACAAGATCCTGCATCTACAATCATGGTGCACACTTTTTCTTTATCATGCAATGTGTATGAAATATGTTCTCCCTCTCTTGTTCATGCTCATCTACTTTAGTTTGTGCGTTAAGTGATCTCTTAACAACTAAAAGCTCACTAGATGCAAGTTCTTCCTCAATAGTGCATTCCTCAACCTCATTCTCTTCTACTCCCTCGTCGACATGCTCTTCCTCTTCATGCTCAGAATCAGAATAATACTCTCCACTCTCCTCTATGTACATGATACATTTAACATTAGGACATTCAGATGCAATATGACCTAAACCCTGACATCGAAAGCATTTAATGTCCCTAGATCTGCTAGAAGAGTTAGAAGATTTACCTTGAGGTTGTTCACCAACCTTTTGTTTGCCTTTGTCGATTCGGGAGGGAGCTTGTGGTGTACGATCTTGCTGCTGAGGTGGACGGTGTAGTGGCTGCTGCACACGGCCTTGAAATGGTGGTGGTGGACGGTGTGGAGCTTGGCTTGACCGTGTAAACAGTGGATTCTGTCGTGTGCTAAACCTGTTCATGGGTTGGGTAGAGGGCCAAATATTACCTTGTGTTGAAGGCCTCCTCAACTGTCTTTCCACCTTTTCTGCCAAGTGTACCATCGATGCTAAGGTTGCACAAGATTGCAACTCCACAGGAAGGGCAATTTCCTTGTTCAGTTCTTCTAGAAACCTTGCCATGGTAGCATCTTCTCTTTCATCAATCTGTGCTCTCATCATCAACAACTCCATTTCTTTATAGTATTCATCAACAGTTCTATTTCCCTGCTTGAGTTGGGTTAGTCTTTGAATCATAGTTCTTTCATAAAATTGAGGCACAAACCTTTTTCTCATTTATCTTTTCATCTCCTCCCATGTTTGAATGGGACCTTCTCCACTCCTTCTTCTTGAACTTAACGTTTGATCCCACCAAAGAAGTGCATATTCTGTAAACTCAATGGCTGCAAAACGCACTTTACTTAGTTCAGAAAAGGAAGTACAAGAGTAAATGAGTTCTACCTTTTTTCCCATTCGAGGTATGCTTCGGGATCACTTCGCCCCTGAAATGGAGGAATGTTCATCTTGATCTTATGGGAATCATCATCATGCTGGTTGTGCCTAGGATAGTACCCATGATTAGGAACATCATAGTCACGGTTTTGACGTTGAAAGTTACGGGTTTCAACATCAAACGGTTCCTCATAATCTCTTCCCCGTTGACCATCATGGATATGTGGATCATCCTCAGGATACCTCTCTTCTAATGGTGGCATGTACACTAGGGCGTGTTGTAGGCCTCCTCTGCCTCGTCCTCTTTGTCCCATCATTTGACCACGAATGGCTTGCCGTGGTGGATCAACTGGAATATGACTTGGACCCTCAAATTGGGTAGCCATGTTTCTAATCATGGAGCCATTTCCTTCGATGGTTCCCGGTTGAGTTGTTTGGTGGCGGGGGTTAGATCTTTCAGCCTCCAGTAGGCCTAACCTCTCGGTAATCCTTCTAGGCATTCCAAGTACATTCTCTTCCGTCACGGAATTCCTCATATCCTCCAAAGGTGGGGGAGTATTGGAATTTTTAAACGGTGCCTCATCCATCTAAACCTGAAAAAAAAATTTAAAAGAACACAAAGAAAAAAGGAAAACTAACACAAAGAGTAAAGAAGATTTGTTACGTTAGTGCAAAGAGAATTTCAACTTGTGCTTGTCCTTTCTTACTCGTATTTTGACACTCAAGGCTTTTACCTCCCCTCTTTAAGTCCTTTCAAGCCCTTACAAGCCTTTTACCTCTCTTTTCTTGTGCCTCTAATCCAATCGTGGGCTAGAAGCAACCAAGACGAGCAACAATATGGAGGTCTTCAGCAGCTTGTACAATCTTCAAAAACGGGGATAGTATCACCGAAGTAAGAATAGATACCGAGCAAAGGACACAAAACAATCTTGGACAAACTCTAAGATTCAAGAAAATTATGAAACCAAATGTGATGTAAAGGGCTGAGACAATGAATTGCTAAGGGGTTGCCTTGGGCAATCCTTAACCACACTTAGACTCAAGGCACTTAATCACACGTATGCAATGTCCAAGATGCATAAAGGAAGAAGTGTCCGAAGTTGTATATAAAAGGGTGTTTTGTTTTGGTCGTAGGTTTTGTAGGAAGTTTTTGTGTTTTGATTGTGCAAGGAGACCGTTTCAAGCAATTCAAATAGCCTCTTTTGAATAACGGCTATTTTGTGTTCCTCTTTTTTTTTGTAACGCTCCTTTTTTTTGATGTTCTCTTTTTTTTGGGCTGAAATACAAGAAACTCAAAGTAACCAAAGGATTAATCAAAGAACACAACAACCTTCTTGCTCCAATTTTTTTTTGTTCTAAGGCGAATTTTGTACAAAAGGATGTTTAAAGATGCTCTTGTGAAAAGAGACTCAATCTTTTGTAGTGTAAGGATTGTATGAGTATGGATCACTTGTATGCATCAATAAACACAACATACAATGCAAGTAAGATGCATAAACCCAAGCATGACTAAGAGCTTCAAATAGCAACAAGATTTAAAGTTAACAGTAGCTTTTTAGGCTAGTAGAAGCAATATAAGTGTGGCTGAAATGAAAGCTCTCTATGCAACGATCCTAATACCCAAGTATGTATTCAAGCAAGAGTGGATACAAGACAAAGTAACCCAAATGAAAATAGTTGTGAACAACAAAAAAGATGCAATCTTTTGAATGTTTTAAGATGTTTTAAAGATTGTCCTTGTCCTTGTATAGGGTCCTTGTCAAGGTATCTCCAATATGTCACGGTCCTTTGTCAAAATGTCCAAGGAGTTCGGTATTTGGTCCTGTCCAATTTGTCCAAATTGTCCAATATACTCCAATAGGTCCAAAGTGTCCAATAGGTCCAATATGTCAAATAGGTACAAAGTGTCCAATAGTCCAATATGTCAAGGAAATTTCGGTCCTTTGTTCAATATGTCAAGGTATTGATATTGTCAAGTCCAGAAAGATAGGTTGTTAATTTTTTTGATAATATATCAAGTTGGATGAAAGTTTTAAGGCTGATTTTTTTTGGAACGGGATTTTTTTTGATGACACAAAAAATGAAGATAAAAAAAGAAGACACGAAATGAATGATAGATTAAAGGAGAACCTTTGCTCTGATACCAAACTGATGCGCGGTTGTCACGCCTCGTACGGATCG
>AP025057.1:8415303-8498011 GCA_036186865.1 Eustoma russellianum | reverse complement strand
AAGACACGAAATGAATGATAGATTAAAGGAGAACCTTTGCTCTGATACCAAACTGATGCGCGGTTGTCACGCCTCGTACGGATCGTCTCCTTTAACACTTGGATCCTTAACGGTTGTAGGCAAGAGTTTAACTCCCTCCTAGCCGTTGATTCACCAAGGTTTTTGTTTGAGCCTTCCTCCTTCAAAAGTTACCCGTTTTCCAAGCAAGTTTGCACCCTCTTGGACAGCCACACCTTTGATTTTAGATATCCCCCACAAGGTTGCTCACTCCTTGATTGGATTCTAACTTTGATCTTCAAAGAAACAAAAAAAACACTCAACTTGTTCTTAAGAAGAATCAAAAACAAAACTCACAAGTGTTTATGAAGAGAAAATAGGCTAATTTTGCCCAAGAATTCTTATGAATCAATTTTCCAACTTTCTTACTCTGTTTGGACGTCCATGACTCCTTTAAATAGGGCCAAGAGGACCAAAAAAGTCTAGTCTACAAAGCTAAAGAAAAGGCTAGTCAAAAGGCTACAAAAAAGGCTAAAAATGCGTAATCTGTTGGCAAACGGTTTGACCCATTCTAGAAGCAGATTCTGGTCTTTGTTACCTCTTGAGAATTGTAGATCACGTTTTAAAATTGAATTTGGGCTTTTGAATCACCTCATTTGGATATGGGACGAGTTAGATATCGCCCTCCAAAGTTTGGGTGTCCTGAATGCTTTTTGTACGAGCTCCTGAAAACTTGTATGAATTGTGGCCTGTTTTTGGATCACTTGCTGCTCGAATTAGGCCTTGACTCCTTTTAGAGAATTGTAGCACATTGAGTGTAGAAAATAAACATATGAAGTTCTCTGAATTTGGCTCATCCATTAAAGAGATAAGTCCAAGTTACTAAACATGTGTCACAGAATTCGGCAGAAACAATACTTGAACTCCAATGCTGTTTTTGGCCATTATAACGACAGATCTTGGAAATGTGCAAAACATGAATGTGCTAGGTCTTTGTCTTGTGTTTCCAAGGAATCTTGAATCACTTGATTTTCCCTTGTGGTTGAAGAGATACGCCTGTTTTACGAAAACTTGTTCTGCCAGAAAATTACATTCTGGAATGGGCTTGCTTCTCTTCAACTCCTTTGGTCTTCAAACGTCTCCAACCTTACAAGTCCTTAAAATAATTATAATAAATATAGAAACATAATAAACAACCTAAAGGCCTAACAAGCTAAAAGACTCAAGGTTTGGTCATGTAAGATCGAAAGAACAACCTTTACAAATAAGAAACTTTAAGCAAACGACTCAAGGAATGAAAGAAATAATACAAACGACTCATATATGTTACAACACATAAAAACTCAAAGATTGGGCTCAAGTAAGTGAACCCAACAACACTCTTTGTTTACAGGCTCGTCTTGCACGTGTCTGAACAAGAATGCATCAACTTCTTGGATCAAACTCTTTGTCATACTTCTTGTCTCTTGTCCTCGACTTGCCTCGTCTTTGTTGCCGCTTGGCACCTGTACCTCATCAGGTTAGAGCCAACAAGATGAGAAATTAATGAGGTGGCCTTAGTGCAATATGTCTTCAACTATGCTTCACAACTCCAAATCAAATGCGATGGTTTTCAAACCAAGTCCATGCCCAATGCAGCCCTACCGACTAACCCAGTCAAGATGCGACGGTTTTAAGATCCTCAAATACAACTCACAACAGTTTGTTATGCCTTAAGACATTCCCAAATGATGATAAAACAGTTTGTAAGACAGTCCAAACGAATTTTACAAAAACAACTCCAAACTCAATCAAAACAATCCAATAGAGCAAAGGTATAAAGGCAGCATAAAAAATTGGACAAAACACTAGGAATCAAAGAGTAAATGAGGCCAAAAGTTATGTAAGAGACTGAGCCAAAGAAGAACTAAGGGTTGCCCTTAACAATCTTTAGTTAACCTTAGGCTTTATGCAATTTGAACCACAAGCATGTTTGATCAAATTGTAACCAATTGTGTCCAAGTGTTTTTTGGCTATATGTAGGTGTTGTATAAGGTTGAAATTTCAGTATTCTTTGTGGGGGTGAGTCACGATAATGTGGAGGGAGAAAAACAGTCACTTTTTGGAACAATTTGCACCTTAAACAACTTGCAACTTTCAAGCCCTTCTTGCCCTCTTTTCTTTTGATCTTTTCAGTTCTTTTATTTTTTTGTCTACTTTTTTTCAAAGGTATGTAGACTGATTTTTGTTTAAATGCAAGGGCAGTTTGGTAATTTCACACTTTAGGCACTTGGGCTCAACTTTTCAGCACAAAACTTTTCTATCTAGTAGGAGGATGTTTATGTCGTGGGGTCTAATGTGTGGGAAAAGTAGGATTTGCGGTGTGTAGGCTGAATTTATGATAGTAGAAGTTATAGTTTCTTTCGGCAACCTTGAACACAATGAATCACAGGCCAAATCAATCCACAAATGCAATTCAAACACATAAAGATTCAAGTTGGCTACTAGCTTCGTTAGCAACAAGAATTGTAAGGAAGACTAGGTAGTTTTGTAGGTAAAACTAGAAAGCTTTTTATGTGGCTGAGTTACATGTAATATGACACACATTTACAAGCTAAGATGAAAACAATTTTTTTTGTATTTATGATGCTTAAGGTGGATGATGAAGGAAAATAGATCAGGGAATTAAAATCAATATGAGGTGAAAATGGAGATGAAAGACAACAACAAAAAAATGGATATGGGTTAAAGGGGGAACCTTCGCTCTGATACCAAATTGATACAAGCACAAGCCTGCGGATTGTTGACAGATCATCCTTTTAACTCTACCTTCTCCTCCAACATTGGTTTAGGCACAAAAGTGTCAAACACTCCCTTGCTTCCAATGATGATAGGGACGGTTTTGGCAACCACATCAACGATTTCAGCGTTTGTCACACAAGCATTACACCCTCGTGGACGATTCAACTTTAGACGTAGGCAATATCACCTTCAAGGTTGGTCAAGCCTTGAAAGATCTAATCTACGGTTTTTATTCAAAACCTAGAAAACAAAAGGAACAAATTTTGTGCTCAAAAGAACAAGTTGTTTGTGGATAAAATTCTCCAAAGTCTTATTTTTACAAATGATGCAAAATGGCCTATAAACAGGAAAAGAATTGCAACTAAACATCTATCCTAGACAACAAGACAAGACAAGACATCATTCTTGGTCAAGAGAATTCATAACACACGTTTTGTATTCAGCTTAAAGGAGTCAAAAAGGTTTGGTCTTCATATGTTGAACAAAAGGCTAGATTTAAGGCAGCTTGTCCTCATTTTGTTTGACCAAGTGAATCGTCCATCTAGAAGCCGGATCTGAGGATGCATCCTTCTTCAGACATTTAGTTCACGAGCTGAACTTGATGTTTGGAATTTGAATGACTCAATTCAGATATTTTATGACCGAGATATGCCTTGACCAAGTTTATGCTTTTTCCAGCAACACAAAGTGGGTCAAATGGCTGGATTTAAGGAAGCTTGTCTTCTTTTTGTTTGACTGACTAGAGCGTCCATCTTGAAGCTGATTTGAGAGATGAGCCCGTCTTGAGACTTGTAGTTCACGAGTGGAACTTGAATTTTCAATCTGGAATGACTCAACTTGGAGCTCGTATGAATAAAATATGGATGGAAAAAATTTAAGCAATTTTAGCAATTTTCAGCAACACTTTGTCTTGATTTCACTCTTGCTTGTCCATGTTTTTAGCACCTCCAAAAGACCAACATAGCTTCTTGAACACCACAAATGCATTCTACAAATTAAATAGAAGACGAGATAGAACCAAAACAGAAAAATATGAAATGTAATGCATGGAACGCAATGCAACTTAGCTAGACATGATGCATTAAATGCAACGTAATACACACAAATAATGTCTTGCCACATGTGTGGACATGTCAAGTAGAGGCTCCTAGTCGTGTGTCAATCCTCCTTCCTAGAAAAGATTCGTCCTCGAATCTTGGCATGCAGGCAATGAGGGGAAAAGAACCACAATAATACAACGACTATGCAAGACTCACCTAAATAATAAGAACATCTTAACAAGAATGCTTAACAAACAACACATTTTCTTAATGTGTTTTGGATGCATAAACAAGGACAACTCAAATTTCTCATTCATGTAGATAGGACTATCATAAGCATGCAATGTACTTATGCAAAAATTTGGAACATGGTTTTTATATGTGGGCAGCATACTTTCAACAGAAAATGCATTAGGCACAAGAGTTAATGTATGTAAAACGTTAAGAACAAGCATCTTACGTGGCACATTTCTTAGCATTCCCAATTCAGATTCTTCAACCGTGGTTTCAAACTCACTTTCATGGGGTTTGAGTGAAATTTCAACATGTTTATCATCACCTTTAGCCAACTTAAGCTTAAAAATCTCATATGTAATTTCGGCATCATGTTCATGAATGAACAAAAGATTATCATGTACTAATTTATTTGAATGCAAGCTAGAACCTTCAAGTAATATATCATCGTTTTCATGCATTTCAAACAAAGGATTGCTATAATCTTTCCATTCATGTTGCATTAAGTTTTCATGCTCAATTGTACCATCATTTTCACTAGATATATCACTTAAGTCATCATTTAAGTCATGCAAATCAGTAGCAAAGTTATCATGCATGTTAAGACTTTGATCATGCAACACATCTTCCTAAGGTTCATCTTTGTTATCAACACTCAAATCATGTTCAACCAAAGGAATTTCATCAACTTTTTCATGCGTATCATCATGCAAGACTTTATGATTAAGCACACTAGAATCATTGCTAGGTTCATATATGATTTCAGATTGGAATGCAAGTAACATAGATTGCAACTCTAGCATTGTTTTATCCATGTAATCATAACAAGATCGTGTTCTACTCATCTTGTTATTCAATTCCAAAGACAATGCTTTCTTATACATATCTCTAAGAGATGGAAACCAATCATTTAGCATACATTCAACAATATTCTTGTTTAAACCTGCAATAAACCTATTTCTCACATTCCTTATTGTTAGCATAATAATAATCATCAAACACATAATTGTAATATGCTCCAACACTTTGTTTTTCTTAAGGAAACCTTTGACAAGATGGTACCTTTTGGCAATAATTTCTTACCCAAATCTTATTTGCCTTACCAAAGTGATACATGCGCCATTCAACATCATTACAGTCATGTTCATGAAGCATGACTCCTCAAATGGTTTCAATCCTCATTGGAACCCTAAAAAAACACATGAAACAAACAAACCTTTGCAAAGATAGTTAGAAAATCATTTTGCGCTTGTACGTATTTGTTGCCTCACTTGCTCTCTTTTCTTTTCTCTCAACAACACTTTGTTCCCTTGGCCAACTTAGGGTTACAACCAACAAAATTAGCAATCAATGAGGTGGCCTTAGTCCAATATGTCTTCAACTATGCTTCACAACTCCAAATCAAATGCAATGGTTTCAAACCGAGTCCATGCCCAATGCAGCCCTACCAACTAACCCAGTCATGATGCGACGGGTTTAAGATCCTCAAATACTACCCACAACAGTTTATGCCTTAAGACATTCCCAAATGATTGAAAAACAGATTGTAAGATAGTCCAAACGAATTTTACCAAAACAACTCCAAATTCAATCAAAACAATCCAATAGAGAAAAGGTATAAATGCAGCATCAAAAATTTGACAAAACACTAGGAATCAAAGAGTAAATGAGACCAAAAGTTATGTAAAAGACTGAGCCAAAGAAGAACTAAGGGTTGCCCTTAACAATCTTTAGTCAACCTTAAGCTTTATGCAATTTGAACCACGAGCATGTTTGATCAAATTGTAACCAATTGTGTCCAAGTGTTTTTTGGCTATATGTAGGTGTTGTATAAGGTTGAAATTTCAGTATTTTTTGTGGGGGTGAGTCACGATAATGTGGAGGGAGAAAAACAGCCACTTTTTGCAACAATTTGCACCTTAAACAACACTTGCAACTTTCAAGCCCTTCTTGCCCTCTTTTCTTTTGATCTTTTCAGCTCTTTTCATTTTTTGTCTACTTTTTTTCAAAGGTATGTAGACTGATTTTTGTTTAAATGAAAGGGCAGTTTGGTAATTTCACACATTAGGCACTCGGGCTCAACTTTTCAGCACAACTTTTCTTTGTCTAGTAGGAGGATGTTTATGCCGTGGGGTCTAATGTGTGGGAAAAGTAGGATTTGCGGTGTGTAGGCTGAATTTATGATGGTAGAAGTTATAGTTTCTTTCGGCAACCTTGAACACAATGAATCACAGGCCAAATCAATCCACAAATGCAATTCAAACACATAAAGATTCAAGTTGGCTACTAGCTTCGTTAGCAACAAGAATTGTAAGGAAGACTAGGTAGTTTTGTAGGTAAAACTAGAAAGCTTTTTATGTGGCTGAGTTACAAGCTGCAGCACAAAACCTATTGTCCAAGTTCATACAAAAACAGTTCATGTAATATGAAACACATTTAGAAGCTAAGATGAAAACAATTTTTTTTGTATTTATGGTGTTTAAGGTGGATGATGAAGGAAAATAGATCAGGGAATTAGAATCAATATGAGGTGAAAATGGAGATGAAAGAAAACAACAAAAAAATGGATATGGGTTAAAGGGGGAACCTTCGCTCTGATACCAAATTGATACAAGCACAAGCCTGCGGATTGTTGACGGATCTTCCTTTTAACTCTACCTTCTCCTCCAACGTTGGTTTAGGCACACATGTGTCAAACAATCCCTTGCTTCTAATGATGATGGGGACGGTTTTGAGGCAGCCACACCAACGATTTCAGTGTTTGTCACACAAGCATTCCTCCCTCGTGGACGGTTCAACCTTTAGACGTAGGAAATATCACCTTCAAGGTTGCCCAAGTCTTGAAAGATATAATCTAAGGTTTATATGCAAAACCTAGAAAACAAAAGGAACACATTTTGTGCTCAAAAGAACAAGTTGTTTGTGAATAAAATTCTGCAAAGTCTTTTTTTTAAAAAAAATGATACAAAATGGCCTATACATAGGAAAAGAATTGCTAGACAACAAGACAATGCAAGACATTATTCTTGGTCAAGAGACTTCATTACACACGTTTTGTATTCAGCTTAAAGGAGTCAAAAAGGTTTGGTCTTCATATGTTGAACAAAAAGCTAGATTTAAGGCAGCTTGTCCTCCTTTTGTTTGACCAAGTGAATCGTCCATCTAGAAGCCAAATCTGAGGATGAATCCTTCTTGAGACATTTACTTAACGAGGTGAACTTGATGTTTGGAATCTGAATGACTCAATTCAGAGATTTTATGACCGAGATATGCCTTGACAAAGTTTATGCTTCTTCCAGCAACACAAAGTGGGTCAAATGGCTGGATTTAAGGAAGCTTGTCCTCTTTTTGTTTGACTGACTGGAGCGTCCATCTTGAAGCTGATTTGAGATGAGCCCGTCTTGAGACTTGTAGTTCACGAGTGGAACTTGAATTTTCAATTTGGAATGACTCAACTTGGAGCTCGTATGAATAAATTATGGATGGACAAAATTTAAGCAATTTTCAGCAACACTTTGTCTTGATTTCACTCTTGCTTGTCCACGTTTTTAGCACCTCCAAAAGACCAACATAGCTTCTTGAACACCACAAATGCATTCTACAAATTAAATAGAAGACGAGATAGAACCAAACCAGATAAAAATGAAATGTAATGCATGGAACGCAATGCAACTTAGCTAGACATGATGCATGAAATGCAACGTAATACACACAAATAATGTCTTGCACGTGTGTGGACATGTCAAGTAGAGGCTCCTAGTGGTGTGTCAATCCCTCCTTCCTAGAAAAGATTCATCCTCGAATCTTGGCATGTATGCAATAAGGGAAAAAGAACCACTACAATACAGCGACTATGCAATACACAAATAAACAATTTAAACACAACATTCATGGAAATTTTCATCCTAATATTTTTAGGGTGGATATATAACTCAAGAATAAACCATGCATCCAACGACACATATAAGAACATCTTAACCAGAATGCTTAACAACCAGCACCTTTTATTAATGTGTTTGTGATGCATAAAAAAGGACAACTCAAATTCCTCGTTCATATAGCTAGGACTATCATAAGCATGCAATGTACTTATGCAACAACTTGGAACATGGTTTTTATATGTGGACGGCATACTTTCAACACAAAATGTATTAGGCACAAGAGTTAAAGTATGTAAAACATTAAGAACAAGCATCGTACTTGGCACATTCCTTAGCATTCCCAATTCATATTCTTCAACCTTGGTTTCAAACTCACTTTCATTGGATTTGAGTGAAATTTCAGCATGTTTATCATCACCTTTAGGCAACTTAAGCTCAAAAATCTCATATGTAATTTCAGCATCATGTTCATGAATGAACAGAGGATTATCACGTACTACTTTATTTGAATGCAAGTTAGAACCTTCAAGTAATATATCTTCATTTTCATGCATTTCGAACAAAGGATTGCTATAATCTTTCCATCCATGTTCCATTAAGTTTTCATGCTCAATTGTACCATCATTTTCACTAGATAGATCACTTAAGTCATCAATTAAGTCATGCAAATCAGTAGCAAAGTCATCATGTAAGTTAGGTCTTTGATCATGCAACACATCTTCCTTAGGTTCATCTTTGTTATCAACACTCAAATAATGTTCAACCAAAGGAATTTCATCAACTTTCTCATTTGTGTGATCTCATCATGCAAGACTTTATCATTAAGCACACTAGAATCATTGCTAGGTTCATGCATGATTTAAGATTCGAATGCAAGTAACATAGATTGCAACTCTAGCATTGTTTTATCCATGTAATCATAACAAGATTGTATTCTACTCATCCTGTTATTCAATTCCAAAGACAATGCTTTCTCATACATATCTCTAAGAGATGGAAACCAATCATTTAACATACATTTAGCAGTATTCTTGTTTAAACCTGCAATAAACCTAATCATTCTCAATTTCTCACACTCCTTAGTGTTAGCATAATATTAATCATCAAACACGTAATCGTAATATGCCCCAACACTTTGTTTTTCTTGAGGAAACCTTTGACAAGATGGTACCTTTTGGCAATAATTTCTTAACCAAATCTTATTTGCCTTACCAAAGTGATACATGCACCACTCGACATCATTACAGTCATGTTCATGAAGCATGACTCCCCAAATGGTTTCAATCCTCATTGGAACCCTAAAAGAAGACATGAAACAAACAAACCTTTGCAAAGATAGTTAGAAAATCATTTTGCGCTTATATGTATTTGTTGCCTCGCTCTCTTTTCTTTTCTCTCAACAACACTTTGTTTCCTTGGCCAACCTAGGGTTACAGCCCACAAGATGAGCGATCAATGAGGCGGCTTTAGTCCAATATGTCTTCAACTATGCTTCACAACTCCAAATCAAATGCGACGGTTTTCAAACCGGGTCCATGCCCAATGCAGCCCTACCAACTAACCCAGTGAAGATGCGGCAGTTTTAAGTTTCTCAAATACAACCCACAACAATTTGTTATGCCTTAAGACAAATCCAAATGATTGAAAAACAGATTGTAAGGCAGTCCAAACGAATTTTACCAAAACAACGCCAAATTCAATCAAAACAATCCAATAGAGCAAAGGTATAAAGATAGCATCAAAAATTGGACAAAACACTAAGAATCAAAGAGTAAATGAGACCAAAAGTTGATGCGTTCAAGACGTGGGCTCCAACAAATTCCACCTTCCAAACGTCCTTCAATAGGTTTAGGCACAAGGAAGAAGACTTCCTCTTGCTTTCTTAGTGAAATGAATGATTTGGATCAACGAGCAAGGACCAAGACTTCAAGATGGTCGTTGATCAGGCAAACCAAATGGCCCTCCTTGACAACACCTTAGACCAATGGCAACACCTTCAAAACGCAAAACATTGAAGGATATTAACCTAGGTTTTTAATGAAAAACCAAGAAAACAAAGTCTCACAAGAATAGGAGAAAATATCAAGATTTTATTTCATCAAACTTGTCCTTTGCTATGCGCCCCAAGGGCTTTATTTATAGGCTGAAAGTCGTCCTTCTCAAGCCTTAAAATGGCTAGATATTATCTCAAATAAACTACCTAACAAGTGTTTAAAATTGAAACTTGTTTGAAATTCAAACTAAAACAAATTCTACCTAGAATTTGAAATGCTTGTAGATGCCAACTCCATATCCAGCCGTGTATGATGAGTCAATGAGGGTATTGGAGACTTGATTTGATGTTGAGGAAGTGGTTGGAGTAGAATTCAAATGTTGGTTGAAAATTGAATCCAAATTGAATTTGAATTTGAATTCAAGGTTGGATTCAATTTTAATTTGTCATCTAATATCCTTCCTTCTTTAAGATGGCGTGTGGAGTGATTCAAAAACTGGCTGAAGTCTTTTCTTGTGTCTTGAAATTTAAGTCTCAAATTGGTTGGAGCTTGAAATTGAAATCATGGTTGAATGTGAACTCAAGTTTAACTTCAAGTTGATCTCCCTCTTTCCTCCAAGTTGGTGTGTGATTGATCTACAAGGATGGTAGATGACTTGTCTTGTATCTTGAACTTCAAACCTCAGCTTAGTTGGAACTTGAATTCAAATCATGTTTGAATTTGAATTCAAGTTTACATTCAATTTGATCTCCACTTTGACTACATCATGGCCGCCCCCATTCTTGGAGATTGAAGATAATTTTGAGCTAGCTTTGGATAGAAATCCATCTTGATCAAGTCTTGAAAAACGCCACTCTTGAGTTTGTCTTTGTTGAGATAAACATTCTTCTCAAGACAAACATTCCTTTTGTCTCCATCCAACGCATACGTCCTTAAATCATCTTGTGGACCTCCGTTTGGCATGGGAATTTGCATGTACCTATTTTCCTACAAGACAAACACATAGAAACAAGGATCACAAGAAAACAAAACAAAAATTCAAAAATAAAGAACACACGCTTGGGGGTGGAACATTCATTGTGTGGGTCCAATGAGGTGAACCCAATGAGCCTTAGGTTCATCTTAAACATGCCTATACAAGAAGGTTCCAACTTGATGTCCAAGTTCTCTAACCCTCCTTCTTGTCATAGGACCCATGACCTCTTGATGGTCCTCATCAATCCCCCCTCCTCAAGAGGATTCATCCTCAAATCGAAGGGTTCGTCAGTGAAAGGTGTGAGGTCAGCAACATTGAAAGTAGAAGAAATAGAACCATACCTCTCGTGAAGATCAAGGATGTAGGCATTGTCACCTATGCGTTTCAAGACTTTGAATGGTCCATCTCCTCTAGGCAACAATTTTGACTTTCGTTCTTTCTGAAACCTTTCTTTTCGTAAATGTAACCAAACCAAATCACCTGGTTCAAACACAACTCGTTTTCTATGTTTGTTGGCTCGCTTTTCATATGCTTTGTTTTTCTTCTCAAGTTGTGCTTTAACATTTTCATGCAATTTCTTTATCTTTTCCGCTTTTTATTTACCATCAAGACTTGAACCTTCATGTACAGGAATGGGAATTAACTCCATACACGACTTCAAATGGACTATACAATGTACCATGACGAACACTCCTATTGTATGTAAATTCAATATATGGTAAACAATCTTCCCAGTGTTTAAGATGTTTTTGCAAAATAGCACGCAAAGTTGAGATAGAGTACGGTTAACAACTTCAGTTTGTCCATCCGTTTGTGGGTGAGCTGTGGTAGAAAACAACAATTGAGTATCAAGTTTAGCCCACAAAACACGCCAAAATGATTTAAAAATTTTGTATCCCTACACTTACAATGGGATACGTGGCATGCCATGCAATCTCACGATTTCTTTAAAAAAAAGTCAGCGGCATGTGTAGCATCATCAACTTTCCTACACGCAATAAAGTGTGCCATTTTTGAAAACCTATCTACCACAACATAAATGCTATCGCGCCCTCCTCGAGACCTAGGAAGTCCTAAAATGACATCCATTGAAATGTCAATCCAAGGGAAATCAGGGACGGGTAAGGGTTTGTAAAGGCCATGTGGTTGGGACTTCGATTTGGCTCGTTTGCAAGTGATGCAACTACACATAATCTCTCAACATCTACGTGCATGTGTGGCCAATAGAAATGTTCCTTAAGGGTTTCAAGGGTTTTGAACACTCCGAAATGGCCCATTATTTCTCCTCCATGGGCTTCTTTAGTCAATGCTTCTCGTGGGGATGATTGGAGAACACACAATTTATGCTCTTTGAAAAGGTAGCCCTTATGCATGTAGAATTTTCCGAAGGGTGCTTCTTTACATGCCTCAAAGATTGTGCCAAAATCATGATCATTGGGGTATAAGTCCTTAAGTGATTTGAATCCTAAGAATCGAGATGATAAAGTAGTCACTAACGTGTATCTCCTAGAAAGGGAATCAGCAACTATATTGTCCTTGCCTGGTTTGTACTTAATCACATAAGGAAATTTCTCAATAAACTCTACCCATTTAGCATGTCGTTTGTTCAACTTTCCTTGCCCTTTAAGGTATTTGAGGCTTTCATGGTCAGTGTGGATCACAAACTCTCTAGGTTGAAGGTAGTGTTGCCAAGTTTGTAGGGATCTCACGAGGGCGTAAAGTTCTTTGTCGTAGGTAGAGTAATTCAGTGCGGCACCTTTCAACTTCTCGCTAAAGTAGGCTATGGGTTTCTTTCCTTGGGTCAATACCGCACCAATACCAACTAAACTTGCATCACACTCAGTTTCAAAAGTCTCATCAAAGTTTGGTAACCTAAGTATGAGTGCAGTGGTTAGCCTCCTTTTAAGTTCATCAAATGCTTGTTGTTGTGGCTCCTCCCACCGAAAAGGCACATCTTTTTTTACAATCTTATTTAGGGGTGCAGCTATGGATGAAAAATATTTGACAAATCGCCTATAAAAACTTGCAAGTCCATGGAAACTGCGAACTTCCCCTATAGCCTTAGGTGTAGGCACTCCACAATTGACCTAACCTTCTCCTCATCCATGTCTACTCCCTCAGCCGAAATGACAAAGCCTAGGAAGACTACTTGTTCCAAACAAAAAGAGCACTTCTTAAAGTGGGCGTAAAGTTGTTCTTGCTTAAGCTTCTCAAAAACGGCCCTAATATGGTCAAAGTGGTATTCTATGGTTTGGGAATAGATTAGGATATCATCAAAGTAAACCACAACAAATCATCCTATGAAGGCCCGTAAGACTACATTCATCAACCTCATAAAGGTGCTAGGGGCGTTGGTGAGCCCGAAGGGCATCATTAACCACTCAGAGCCCAAACTTGGTTTTGAATGCAATCTTCCGTTCATCCCCTTCTCTTATCCGCACTTGGAAGTACCCTTGCTTAAGGTCAATCTTGGTGAAGTATCTAGATCCATGCAACATATCCAACATATTATCCAACCTAGGTATGGGGTATCTATACTTGATGGTAATTTTGTTTATAGCACGGCAATCGGTACACATTCTCTAGGTTCCATCCTTTTTGGGTCAGTAGGCTGGTCTGTTGGATAGGACGGCTCCTGGGACAAAGTCTATCTGATGATAAAGTGGTCGAGATTGAATTCAAAGGCTGGTTGAAGATTGAATTCAAATTGAATTTGAATTTGAATTCAAACTTGGATTCAATTTGAATTGTGATTTATCCTTCTCTTTATCTCCAAGATGGCGTGTGAAATGGCTCAAGATAATGGCTGAGAACTTCTTGAAATCTAAGTCTCAAATTGGTTGAAACTTGAATTCAAATCATGGTTGAATTTAAATTCAAGTTTAACTTGAAGTTTAAGTTCAATTTGATCTCCATCTTTGCACTTCAAATGGCCGGCCCCTTTGTTGATGGTTAGAGATGATTTTGAGTTCAATTTGAAAAGGAATTCCATCTTGGACCACATTTGGACTTGTCTTTGTGTAGACAATCACTCCTTTCAAGACAACATTCCTTTTGTCCCTCTTTTTGAAACACACGCCCTTATCCATTTTTGGACCTCCATTTGGCTTGTAATTTGCGTACACCTACTTACCTACAAGGCAAACACATAACACAAGAATCACAAGAAAACAAGACAAAATTCAAAAGAAAAATAGCACATGTTTTGGGGGGGTGGGAGAACACGTTCACCATGCGGGCTCCATGAGATGAACCCAATGAGCCTTAGGTTCATCTTGAACATGCTTGTACAAGAAAGTTCCAACTTGATGACCAAGTTCTCTAACCCACCTTGGCATAGGACCCGTGACCTTTTGATGGGATTTCCGATCCTCATTAATCACCCCTCCTCAAAAGGATTCGTCCTCAAATCGAAAGGGTCATCAGTGAAAGGGGTGAGGTCAGCAACATTAAAAGTAGGAGAAATAGAACCATATCTCTTGGCAAGATCAATGATGAGCTACAGCCTAACCTTGTGGATACAAACACTGACGATGACACCTCATTGCCCCACAATGGTCCCATAACAAGGAGTATGGCTAAGAAATTGTTGCATTGTGTTGAATCATTTCTTTACAGGCATGAAGAGGATGAGCCAAGCAAAGATGATGTCCATTGGGTTTATATGATACAAGCTATGATCTAGTTGTATCAAATGCATGTTGTACATATCTTTAGATGTTCTTTTTAATATTATTAGTTTGTTAACTTTGTTTTAGGATAGTTTGTGTTGTATACTTGCCTTATCTTTCAGGTACACGTTTTTAGCTTGAAGATGCAAATCAAACCTGAATTTTTGTCCAAGCAAAGAGGTGAAATGCAAGTAGCTTACAAGCAAGGTGGTGACAAGCACCCATGTCAAAAATCTGATTATTTCTCACGCAAACAAGGAAGAAACAACCAGCTCAAACCTTCAACCAATAGAAAGGAGTCTTCTAAATGCTTGAACCAATCATAAACAACTAAAGAAAGTTCAACAAGCTGCTCAACCAAGGATCCAATCACAAGCTTGAAGATTTCGGCTGGTTCATGGCAAAATATGTTTGAATATTCAACACCAAATTTGGAACCAATCAAAACCAAGTTCTAGCAAGCAGCACACTACATCAACCAATCAAAACCTTGGCTGAAACTTGCAAGGAGGAGAACGTATGATTGAGCCAAAATTCTTTGAAAAATCAAAGCTACAACTCACAACCAATCAAGGCTAAGATCCAAGCAAGCTGCTCAATGTTTAAACCAATCAAATTATGGCTGAAGACAAGCAAAGAAGAAAGGAGAAGCAACCAGCTTCTTTCAACCGAAAGTTACTCCAACAAGTTGTCAAAAAGCAAGCATCTCATTGTATTCTTGTACCTTGTACATTAAAGCTTGTACTTTTCTTCATTTTCGTGTGCTATAAGAAGGTTTAGAACCTGAATGTAATTTACAACCATTATCAAACATATTTCAATCAAATTTCCTTCAAGGAGTTCACAACTATTTCTTAGTTGAAGTTTGAAACCACTAACGGTTTTCTTTCAAGTTCCTAGCCTAGAACTTGTTCGTATTTGCTTCATCATTTGGTTTACAGCATCTTAGGGTCTCATTGAGGTTTTAGATGTGTTGGAGTGCCAAAGAGGGAGAGGTGTTGGCATAAATTGAGCCAAGAACAATGGTTAAAGTTCAAGGGGTATCTTGGAGATGTTCTTTGACATAGCTTGTGTTCAAATCAGTTTGGAATAGGAGACAAAGTCCTTGGCAACGTTTTCTAGCCTTCATTTGGCTCATCAATTGGTATCAGAGCTTTGGTTAGTCATCTATTCATGTTTACATTGATTAAATTTGCATATGAATGTTGCTGCCCAACCGTATGTTGAAGTGATTTTTATTGCGTTTAGTTGCTGTTTGTTAGGTAGTTAGTTTATGTTTTAAAGTGCTTGTTAGATAGTATACTATAGTTTGGTAACTTAGTTAAGTAGGCAAAACGAAAACACCCCACAAAAACAACTTAGACTAGACTTAGTGTTGTTAGGAGCTGTTTGTGTAGTTTGGAACAAAACCGTGTGTGAAGCTGATTGTTCTTGTTTAATCTAGCTTAGACATTGTTCATTAGACCCTAATCTAGGAGTTTTAAATGGTAGTTTAATTGACTCAAAACAGAAAACTTTGAACACAAAAATAGACTAGTTGATAGTTTAGTTTTTCATCAAGTTGTAGTAGTTAAAATTCTGTTTTAGTACTTTTGAGCAAACTGTTTAGACGTTTTATATGCTGCCATATTTAGCTTAGTTGATATTCATTAGACCTTAATCTAGTAGTTTAAGTGTTAGTTTAGTTGTGTCCTTAAAAGAGAAAACTTGAACACAAAAATAGATTAGTTGGTAGTTTAGCTTGTAATCAAGTAGTTAAAATTCTGTTTTTAGTTCTTGTGTGCAATCTGTTTAAAACGTTTTAGTGCTGCCTTATTTAGCTTAGTTAGGCTAGTTTACAACATAGTTTAAGTGTTTTAGTTGGTTGATTAGTTTAGCACCATAAATCCGAAAACCAAAGAACCAAAACAAAGTAGTTTTAGCTAGCAAGTGTGCTGCCTAGTTCAAGAGACATACGTTTGAACATCAACCCTTGCATCTAGTATCATTTAGTCTAGAATCTGATTGCATCATACAAACAAAAACCAAACAAAAACAAAGTAGGATAGGTCACTTAAAAACCAAACAAAACAAGTTAGCTTAGTTGCATCAAAACTGATTTTCCATTAGTTGTTAGTAATCAGCCTTTATAAACTTCATCTAGGAACAACTAAGTTGCATTTAGCTATCTTATGACTAGTTAGATCACTTACCTCAAAAACAGAAAAAGCAAAAAAAGATAAGTGCCCAAAACCGTGTGGATTAAAACAACTTTTAAAGCTCATTTGAAGTCTTGGTGTATGCTAATAGCTTTATCTTTTTGTTGATTTCAATTGTTTCAAACAACTTGTTGGACTTAGATATATTCTGAAAGTTAGGAATTGTTTAAGCCCCACATTGTTAAAGAGCTATCCAAATGTTGTTTTAGATCAACTTCTGAACTTACATTGCACTATATACAATTTGATCTTGTTGTAATTGTAAATTGAATTCCCACTACATAGTGTTTAGCCGTGTTGTGTACGAGGAACTTTCAAATTCCAAATACAACAAACCTTGTGCAATTAAAGGCCGTGGGCAATGTCTCATGTAGGCCGTGAGGAGTAGTCTCACAACAATCAAGCAAACCCATCCAAAGAAAGAAAATTAAGCTTGATTGAGAAATACGCGAGAGAAAAGCCAATATTTGTCAACAAGTAAGAGGCAAGACAAGAGAGAATTGCACAAGAAAGCCAAGTGAGGAAAAGGCCAAAAGTTAAACGTTGCAAAAAGGGAAAATCCCGTGCAAAGCTCCAAAGAAAGAAAGTGCCCAAACCAAACCCCAAAGTGTTGTAGTTTTGAAATATTGAAAGTTTCTAAAGCAAACCCTTGCTAGCACTTTGTTTGTGTGTCTTTACTTTCACTTTACTACAATTGATAATTGCATATGCTGTAAAGTAAATTGAGGGATTGTCTTAAAACAACCCCGTAGATTTCTTTCAGCCCGAACTACAATTTGACTTCTGTGATTTACTTGAATCTTTAGGAGAAATAGTCCAAATTGCTGTTTTGAACAATTGTCAACATAAAGTAGAGTATTTGCATCTTGTCAATATTTTAATTGGCTTTTGAGATTGTTTTCTGAATCATGGGTCCCCAACAGAAAGATAATGCATCATCCCCGTCCCCATCTACTCCTGTTCCATCCCCAGTCCCTGTTACCCTAGAGAATATACAGCAAACACTCACTTTCCTTGTTAATCAATTTGGTTTAATGAGAAGTGACATAGAGGATAACAAACAAAGGATAAGCAAAGTAGAAAAGCCAACCTCAGATCAAAAGGAACCTAGTATACCTTTTCAAGAAGGCACCTCTTATGGTAATAAATCTCATGTTGAACGTAGAAAAGTCACATCACTTAGAGGTAGAGGTAGAGGTCGAGGTAGTAATGGTGGTCGTAGGAACATTTCTTTTGAGGAAAGATTTGATAGTCTCCCTGAGTACAATGAAGAACCCTATCTAGAGGAAAGATATGATGAACGTCAACCTGATAGAGATGAACACCTTGAAGAAGAATACATTACTACTAAATTGACAATACCCCCCTTCCATGGAAAAAGTGATCCTGAAACATATTTGCAATGGGAAACAAAGGTAGATCTCATATGTATTCTTGCACTAACTATTCTGAATTGGCCAAAGTGCGGTATGCAACTTTTGAATTTGTAGATTATGCTTTACTTTGGTGGGAACAATTGAAGAACACCAGGAGAAGAACAAGACAACCCCCTGTTGTCACTTGGTCCGAGCTGAAACAAGAGATGAGGAAGAGATTCATATCTCCTTCCTATGAAAGAAGCGTCTTCCAGAAATTGCAACAACTTTCTCAAGGTAATAGATCTGTTGATGAATTTTATAAAGAATTAGAACATCTGCTTACCAGGGCTAACATAGAAGAAGCTGAGGAAGCCACAATGGCTAGATTTCTAGCTGGCTTGAACAAAGAAATTGCATTTAAGGTGGAACTTACACCTTACTCAGATCTGGCTTCTATGGTTCACATTGCTGAGAAAGTGGAGAGACAATTGAAGGTAAAAACTTCTAACCCTTCTTTTCGGACTAATCCTGTGAGTTTTCCTAGAACACAGCCCAGGACGCCATTCCGTCCACAACAAGGTCAAGGCCGTGGATACCAAGGAAAACCAACCCAGAACATCCAAAATCGTCCAAAGCTTCCAATCACTGATAAAGGCAAAGCCAAGGTGGAAGGTACGTCTAATTTTAAGACTCGTGATATTCAATGTTTTAAATGCTTAGGAAAAGGTCATTTTGCTAATCAATGTCCCAACCCTAAACGCATCTTGTTTATTGAAGAGTCTAATGAGTATTATTCTGAGGAAGAATTGGAAGAGAGTGAAGAAAACAAAGAAATTGAGCAACCGTGTGAGGAAGAAGAAGAGATTATTGAAGAGATTAATGAATGTGAAACAAAAGAGTTCTTAGTTGTCCGTCGAGCTCTAAGTGCCCAAATTAAGACTGAAGAACCTGAAATACAACGAGAGAACATATTCTACATTCACTGTATGGTTAAAAAGAAAGTCTGCACTTTAATCATTGACTCCGGTTCATGTACCAATGTTGCAAGTTTTGAACTTGTTAGGAAACTTGAGTTACCTTTAATTAATCACCCCCGTCCTTATAGACTTATGTGGCTTAATGAGTGTGGTGAAGTTAAAGTAACAAAGCAAGTCCTAGTTCCTTTGTCAATTGGTGGGTATTCTGCTGAGGTGTTATGTGACGTAGCCCCTATGCAATCAAGTCATATCTTATTAGGTAGACCGTGGCAATTTGACAACAAAGTTACATATGATGGTTACCTGAATAGATATTCCTTTAGGCATAACAACAAACTGTTCAAATTAAACGCCTTGCCCCCACACAAAGTCTTTGAGGATCAACAACGAATGTTAAAAAGCTATAATGATCCAAAAGAAAAGGAATTGGAAAGGATCTTTATCAAAGAACACCAACTGAGAAGTTCTCATCTTAAAGTTGAACCGAAAGAAAACAAAGTTTCTACTGAACCATCTCTAAAGAAAAGCGCATTCTTTGCATCTCAAAGTGAGGTATTCCATGCTATCCATTCAAACAAAAATGTTTATATCTTACTTTACAAAGAAGCACTGTTCTCTTCAACTGAAATACCATCTACTTTACCAAGTGAAGTTGCATCTTTACTTCAAGAATTTTCTGGCTTGTTTCCTGAAAGAGATCCCCCAGGTTTACCACCTCTCTGAGGCATTGAACATCAAATAGATTTTATTCCAGGAGCTGTTCTGCCAAACAGACCTGCCTATAGAGCCAATCCAGAGGAAACTAAGGAAATCCAAAAACAAGTTGAGGAATTATTGACTCAAGGTAAAGTAAGAGAGAGTATGAGTCCTTGTGCTGTTCCTGTAATCATTGTCCCTAAGAAAGATTGAACTTGGAGAATGTGTACTGACTGTAGAGCCATCAATAAGATCACTGTGAAGTATAGATACCCTATTCCTAGGTTGGATGACATGTTGGATATGTTACATGGGTCTAGGTGCTTTAGCAAAGTAGATCTTAAGCAAGGATATTTCCAAGTGAGAATTAGGGAAGGTGATGAATGGAAAACTGCCTTTAAGACTAAGTTTGGATTGTACGAATGGTTAGTTATGCCCTTTGGTTTAACCAATGCCCCTAGTACTTTCATGAGGTTAATGAATGAGGTCTTAAGGAAATTCATAGGGAAATTTGTAGTAGTTTACTTTGATGACATTCTTATCTACTCCAAAACCCTAAGTGAACACCTAAACCATCTAAGAGCCGTTTTTGTCACCCTACAGAAAGAAAAGTTGTATGCTAATTTCAAGAAGTGTTCTTTTTGTCTGGAGAAGGTTACATTCTTAGGATTTGTGATTAGTGCTGAAGGAATTGAAGTAGATCAAGAGAAAGTTAAATCCATAACTGAGTGGCCAACCCCTAAGTCTGCTGGAGATGTTAGGAGTTTTCATGGATTAGCTAGCTTCTATAGACGTTTTGTAAAGGATTTCTCTACCATAGCTGCACCCTTGAATGAATTAGTCAAGAAAGATGTAAGATTTGAATGGGGAGAATCACAACAACAAGCCTTTGAGGAACTTAAGAAACGTCTAACTTCTGCACCTATCCTGAGATTGCCCAACTTTGATGAAACGTTTGAAGTTGAATGTGATGCCAGTGGAGTTGGCATTGGAGCTGTATTGCATCAAGGTAACAAACCTGTTGCCTACTTTAGTGAAAAATTGAAAGGAGCTTCCATCAATTATTCAACCTATGACAAAGAATTATATGCCCTTGTCCGTTCTTTACAAACTTGGCAACATTACCTGCAACCTAAGGAATTTGTGATTCATACTGATCATGAGAGCCTTAAGTATCTAAAAGGTCAAGGAAAATTGAACAAAAGACATGCCAAATGGGTTGAATTCATTGAACAATTCCCTTATGTGATCAAGTATAAGCAAGGAAAAGAAAATGTAGTAGCTGATGCCTTATCTCGTCGCTATACTTTGATTACTACTCTTTCATGTAACATGTTTGGTTTTGAGTCTATCAAAGAGATGTATCATTCTGATCATGACTTTAGTTCTATATATCAAGCATGCATTGTTTCACCTTTTGCTAAATATTACTTGCATGATGGTTACTTGTTTAAAGAACATAAGTTATGTGTACCAATGTGTTCATTAAGAGAGTTGTTGATAAAAGAAGCTCATGGAGGAGGTTTAATGGGTCATTTTGGCTCGTTAAAAACTTTGGAAACACTTAAGGAACATTTCTTCTGGCCGCATATGAGAGCACATGTTGATAAGGTATGTGACCAATGTATTACTTGCAAGCAAGCAAAATCTAGAACACAACCACATGGATTGTACACTCCCTTATCTGTTCCAACCTCACCTTGGACTGATATCTCTATGGACTTTGTGTTGGGATTGCCTCGATCCAAAACTGGTAAAGATAGCATCTTTGTTGTTGTTGATAGATTTTCCAAAATGGCACATTTCATCGCATGTAAGAAAGTTGATGATGCTATTCATATTGCTGATTTATTCTTTAAGGAGATTGTTAAATTGCATGGCATGCCACATACAATTGTTAGTGATAGAGATACAAAGTTTCTAAGTCATTTCTGGCGTGTTTTGTGGAGTAAACTTGGTACTAAATTGTTATTTTCTACAACTGCTCACCCACAAACCGATGGTCAAACTGAAGTTGTTAATAGAACTTTGTCTCAACTGTTACGTGTTGTCATTCAAAAGAACTTGAAGAATTGGGAAGATTGCTTAGCTTACATTGAGTTTGCATACAATAGAGTTGTTCATAGTGGAACATTGCATTCTCCTTTTGAAGTTGTTTATGGCTTTAACCCTTTGTCCCCGCTTGATCTTGTTCCCATACCTGTTCATGAACGTGTTAGTTTAGATGGTGAACGAAAAGCAAAACTTGTGAAAGAATTGCATGAAAAGGTTAAGTCACAACTTGAAGCTAAGAATAAAGTGTATGCCAATAGAGCCAACAGGAACCGTAAAGTTGTTATATTTGAACCTGGTGATCTTGTTTGGTTACACTTGAGGAAAGAAAGATTCCCTAAGGAAAGGGACTCCAAATTGAAGCCAAGAGGCGATGGACCGTTCAAAGTGTTGAAACGGCTTGGTGATAATGCCTATGTTCTCGATCTTCCTGAAGAAAGGTATGGTCCTATCTCTAAAACTTTTAATGTTGCTGACCTTTCTCCGTTTAGTATTGATTCAGATTCGAGGATGAATCCTTTTCAAGTGGGAGGGAATGATAAGCTACAGCCTAACCTTGTGGATACAAACACTGACGATGACACCTCATTGCCCCACAATGGTCCCATAACAAGGAGTATGGCTAAGAAATTGTTGCATTGTGTTGAATCATTTCTTTACAGGCATGAAGAGGATGAGCCAAGCAAAGATGATGTCCATTGGGTTTATATGATACAAGCTATGATCTAGTTGTATCAAATGCATGTTGTACATATCTTTAGATGTTCTTTTTAATATTATTAGTTTGTTAACTTTGTTTTAGGATAGTTTGTGTTGTATACTTGCCTTATCTTTCAGGTACACGTTTTTAGCTTGAAGATGCAAATCAAACCTGAATTTTTGTCCAAGCAAAGAGGTGAAATGCAAGTAGCTTACAAGCAAGGTTGTGACAAGCACCCATGTCAAAAATCTGATTATTTCTCACGCAAACAAGGAAGAAACAACCAGCTCAAACCTTCAACCAATAGAAAGGAGTCTTCTAAATGCTTGAACCAATCATAAACAACTAAAGAAAGTTCAACAAGCTGCTCAACCAAGGATCCAATCACAAGCTTGAAGATTTCGGCTGGTTCATGGCAAAATATGTTTGAATATTCAACACCAAATTTGGAACCAATCAAAACCAAGTTCTAGCAAGCAGCACACTACATCAACCAATCAAAACCTTGGCTGAAACTTGCAAGGAGGAGAACGTATGATTGAGCCAAAATTCTTTGAAAAATCAAAGCTACAACTCACAACCAATCAAGGCTAAGATCCAAGCAAGCTGCTCAATGTTTAAACCAATCAAATTATGGCTGAAGACAAGCAAAGAAGAAAGGAGAAGCAACCAGCTTCTTTCAACCGAAAGTTACTCCAACAAGTTGTCAAAAAGCAAGCATCTCATTGTATTCTTGTACCTTGTACATTAAAGCTTGTACTTTTCTTCATTTTCGTGTGCTATAAGAAGGTTTAGAACCTGAATGTAATTTACAACCATTATCAAACATATTTCAATCAAATTTCCCTCAAGGAGTTCACACCTATTTCTTAGTTGAAGTTTGAAACCACTAACGGTTTTCTTTCAAGTTCCTAGCCTAGAACTTGTTAGTATTTGCTTCATCATTTGGTTTACAGCATCTTAGGGTCTCATTGAGGTTTTAGATGTGTTGGAGTGCCAAAGAGGGAGAGGTGTTGGCATAAATTGAGCCAAGAACAATGGTTAAAGTTCAAGGGGTATCTTGGAGATGTTCTTTGACATAGCTTGTGTTCAAATCAGTTTGGAATAGGAGACAAAGTCCTTGGCAACGTTTTCTAGCCTTCATTTGGCTCATCAATCAAGCATATAGGCATTATCACCTATGCGTTTTAAGACTTTGAATGGTCCATCTCCTCTGGGCGACAATTTTGACTTCCGTTCATTGGGAAACCTTTCTTTTTGCAAATGTGTAGGACCAGCAAGGCACCACTAGAGGGGGGGATTGAATAGTGGGTGCGGAAAATTTGGTTTTAAAAATGTTTTGATCCAAAAACCAACTTCTGAAAACAGTTTCTGTTTTCAGATCCTGATTTGAAACGTTTGAAAAACTAGGTTACAGGCCTTCAAAAATTCTGAAATTTGGAGAAATTCTACTTTCAGATGTTTAGAATATCTCCTAAAAATTTCAGATCAAAATTCAACCTCTAACCCTTTGAAAAATTGTTTGTGGTCAGATTGCACAAATCAGCCAGAAAGAGTAGTCTAATTTGAAAATTTTATTCCGATTATTCCGTAACTCCAAATGGTCTGAGAATTTAATGACAAACCCCTTGCTATATGTATTTAAATGGGTTGAAACAGTTTTGAAAAATTCTTTTGGGAAGTATGTCAAATATGTTCAAGTTCTCAACCTTTGCAAGTCTGAAAATCAAATTGCACTAGTCTCAGAACTATTGACGTTTGAATGATTTATACTTGTCCAAAAGGGTTGAAACTTGCGCCAAATGAAACTTAAAACATGTTGGAAAGTTTTGTGATTTTTTAAATTTGTTTGATATTTTTGCTACTGCAATGAAAATGATACACAGTGTTGAAAACTGAAAGTAAAATGCTGAAAGTAATAACACCGAGAATTTTATACTGGTTCAGTTAACACAACCTCCAGTCTTCGAGGACACCTTCCTCGGTTATCACTAAACACAAAATAACACCTTATTACCAGGGTTGCTGGAGTTACACACCAACTCCAACCCTTTACAGACAATATAATCAATCACACCGGTCACGAACATCACCACCGAACGGATGAAGGTTTTATCAGACCTTGATCAATCCTTTTACAACAATTTGAACGTGTACGGTGGTCTAATCAAAGCCTATTCAATAAAATGAATATAAGAACGATAGGCTTGAGAGCAGAAGAAGAAAGAAAGGTAGAAGAAGAAAGTGGAAGACACATTTTGCACTTGAGAGAATATGAGAATTATCTTTTCTTTGAATGGCTCTTTTCCCTTCCTTACATTTGTTCTTGGCCGCCCCCCTTAGGGTGTTTCTCCATTTTGAAAATTCTCTTTTAAGTCCTTGGAAGAATGCCTTGTATAGATGTGACATCAACTTGCTTATTTGGCACAACTTGATTGGATGATTGTCTTGGCCTTGCTTACTCTGCACTCCTTGATTGGATGAGACTTGTCATCATTCGATGACTGTACAAATCTGAGAATTACACTTAAAACGTGTGCCAAATTAGTGTTTAAAACATTGCTAAATATCACATAATTAATCCCACAAAATTTGCCAAGAAAATTGTCTCCATTTAACTCCAAACATTCGGCCACCATATGCAACACATGCTAAAATTTTCAGCATGTGTAATATTCTAAATATGTTCAAATTATTGTCACATTAGTATTACATCAATCCCTTGAAAATGAAGAAGCAAAGATGTTAAAATCAAGACCAAATTTTCGGCCATATTAATTTACACATACTGAATTTTCAGCATGTGCCATATATGTGACATAGTTTGAAACATTACCTTGTGTAGCTCCCTCCATTATGTCACTAACCTTGTATAGTCCACTCTCCACCAATTAAGATGCCAACTAGGCTCCACATAAGCTTCTCCAAGCTGTAGTAGGCATGTGTAATGACCCACATTTTGCTGAATTTCATTTTTGTAAACTTTGTAAAATAGTGCACAATAATTATACACATGGTATATTCCAATCAGCCCTAAATTGAATTTTCTAGAACACTTTAGTATTTATTGAATATGTAAAAAGTATCTAGATACATGTCACATGTCATGCCAAAGACTTTCCATGTGTTGTGTTCGTAGAAAACCGAATGTTCGACTTTTGTCGATTACGCGATTTTTCTCCGAGTAAATTCAAACTTTTTGCACATGTTATATATATTATGTCACACATAATATACATAAAATAACTTGAATATCCAGCTCTAATGGCTGATTAAAGTGGCGCCAACATGTGCTTAAAAAGTGAATTTGGAATGTCCACAATTTGGCCTTAATTGGGGGTGATTTGTGTGTGCCAACATGGAGTGATTTTATGGCTGAATATATCATGTAAGCCACGAAATTTGTGGCCATTTTTGAAGTGTAGGGGCTGGCCATCTATATATGGCAAGTACGTGACACGTTAGGAAAGTTTCGGTAGTCACCCGATACGACAATTTTTGGTTTTGATGAGGATCAAGGGTCCGATGAGGATCAAGGGCCCCATCAAGAGGTCAAAGGTCCTATGACAAGAAGGAGGGCAAAGGAACTTTGTCATCAAGTTGACACCTTCTTGTACAAACATGTTCAAGATGAACCTAAGATCAACTTCTGAACTTACATTGCACTATATACAATTTGATCTTGTTGTAATTGTAAATTGAATTCCCACTACATAGTGTTTAGCCGTGTTGTGTACGAGGAACTTTCAAATTCCAAATACAACAAACCTTGTGCAATTAAAGGCCGTGGGCAATGTCTCATGTAGGCCGTGAGGAGTAGTCTCACAACAATCAAGCAAACCCATCCAAAGAAAGAAAATTAAGCTTGATTGAGAAATACGCGAGAGAAAAGCCAATATTTGTCAACAAGTAAGAGGCAAGACAAGAGAGAATTGCACAAGAAAGCCAAGTGAGGAAAAGGCCAAAAGTTAAACGTTGCAAAAAGGGAAAATCCCGTGCAAAGCTCCAAAGAAAGAAAGTGCCCAAACCAAACCCCAAAGTGTTGTAGTTTTGAAATATTGAAAGTTTCTAAAGCAAACCCTTGCTAGCACTTTGTTTGTGTGTCTTTACTTTCACTTTACTACAATTGATAATTGCATATGCTGTAAAGTAAATTGAGGGATTGTCTTAAAACAACCCCGTAGATTTCTTTCAGCCCGAACTACAATTTGACTTCTGTGATTTACTTGAATCTTTAGGAGAAATAGTCCAAATTGCTGTTTTGAACAATTGTCAACATAAAGTAGAGTATTTGCATCTTGTCAATATTTTAATTGGCTTTTGAGATTGTTTTCTGAATCATGGGTCCCCAACAGAAAGATAATGCATCATCCCCGTCTCCATCTACTCCTGTTCCATCCCCAGTCCCTGTTACCCTAGAGAATATACAGCAAACACTCACTTTCCTTGTTAATCAATTTGGTTTAATGAGAAGTGACATAGAGGATAACAAACAAAGGATAAGCAAAGTAGAAAAGCCAACCTCAGATCAAAAGGAACCTAGTATACCTTTTCAAGAAGGCACCTCTTATGGTAATAAATCTCATGTTGAACGTAGAAAAGTCACATCACTTAGAGGTAGAGGTAGAGGTCGAGGTAGTAATGGTGGTCGTAGGAACATTTCTTTTGAGGAAAGATTTGATAGTCTCCCTGAGTACAATGAAGAACCCTATCTAGAGGAAAGATATGATGAACGTCAACCTGATAGAGATGAACACCTTGAAGAAGAATACATTACTACTAAATTGACAATACCCCCCTTCCATGGAAAAAGTGATCCTGAAACATATTTGCAATGGGAAACAAAGGTAGATCTCATATGTATTCTTGCACTAACTATTCTGAATTGGCCAAAGTGCGGTATGCAACTTTTGAATTTGTAGATTATGCTTTACTTTGGTGGGAACAATTGAAGAACACCAGGAGAAGAACAAGACAACCCCCTGTTGTCACTTGGTCCGAGCTGAAACAAGAGATGAGGAAGAGATTCATATCTCCTTCCTATGAAAGAAGCGTCTTCCAGAAATTGCAACAACTTTCTCAAGGTAATAGATCTGTTGATGAATTTTATAAAGAATTAGAACATCTGCTTACCAGGGCTAACATAGAAGAAGCTGAGGAAGCCACAATGGCTAGATTTCTAGCTGGCTTGAACAAAGAAATTGCATTTAAGGTGGAACTTACACCTTACTCAGATCTGGCTTCTATGGTTCACATTGCTGAGAAAGTGGAGAGACAATTGAAGGTAAAAACTTCTAACCCTTCTTTTCGGACTAATCCTGTGAGTTTTCCTAGAACACAGCCCAGGACGCCATTCCGTCCACAACAAGGTCAAGGCCGTGGATACCAAGGAAAACCAACCCAGAACATCCAAAATCGTCCAAAGCTTCCAATCACTGATAAAGGCAAAGCCAAGGTGGAAGGTACGTCTAATTTTAAGACTCGTGATATTCAATGTTTTAAATGCTTAGGAAAAGGTCATTTTGCTAATCAATGTCCCAACCCTAAACGCATCTTGTTTATTGAAGAGTCTAATGAGTATTATTCTGAGGAAGAATTGGAAGAGAGTGAAGAAAACAAAGAAATTGAGCAACCGTGTGAGGAAGAAGAAGAGATTATTGAAGAGATTAATGAATGTGAAACAAAAGAGTTCTTAGTTGTCCGTCGAGCTCTAAGTGCCCAAATTAAGACTAAAGAACCTGAAATACAACGAGAGAACATATTCCACATTCACTGTATGGTTAAAAAGAAAGTCTGCACTTTAATCATTGACTCCGGTTCATGTACCAATGTTGCAAGTTTTGAACTTGTTAGGAAACTTGAGTTACCTTTAATTAATCACCCCCGTCCTTATAGACTTACGTGGCTTAATGAGTGTGGTGAAGTTAAAGTAACAAAGCAAGTCCTAGTTCCTTTGTCAATTGGTGGGTATTCTGCTGAGGTGTTATGTGACGTAGCCCCTATGCAATCAAGTCATATCTTATTAGGTAGACCGTGGCAATTCGACAACAAAGTTACATATGATGGTTACCTGAATAGATATTCCTTTAGGCATAACAACAAACTGTTCAAATTAAACACGCCTTGCCCCCGCACAAAGTCTTTGAGGATCAACAACGAATGTTAAAAAGCTATAATGATCCAAAAGAAAAGGAATTGGAAAGGATCTTTATCAAAGAACACCAACTGAGAAGTTCTCATCTTAAAGTTGAACCGAAAGAAAACAAAGTTTCTACTGAACCATCTCTAAAGAAAAGCGCATTCTTTGCATCTCAAAGTGAGGTATTCCATGCTATCCATTCAAACAAAAATGTTTATATCTTACTTTACAAAGAAGCACTGTTCTCTTCAACTGAAATACCATCTACTTTACCAAGTGAAGTTGCATCTTTACTTCAAGAATTTTCTGGCTTGTTTCCTGAAAGAGATCCCCCAGGTTTACCACCTCTCAGAGGCATTGAACATCAAATAGATTTCATTCCAGGAGCTGTTCTGCCAAACAGACCTGCCTATAGAGCCAATCCAGAGGAAACTAAGGAAATCCAAAAACAAGTTGAGGAATTATTGACTCAAGGTAAAGTAAGAGAGAGTATGAGTCCTTGTGCTGTTCCTGTAATCATTGTCCCTAAGAAAGATGGAACTTGGAGAATGTGTACTGACTGTAGAGCCATCAATAAGATCACTGTGAAGTATAGATACCCTATTCCTAGGTTGGATGACATGTTGTATATGTTACATGGGTCTAGGTGCTTTAGCAAAGTAGATCTTAAGCAAGGATATTTCCAAGTGAGAATTAGGGAAGGTGATGAATGGAAAACTGCCTTTAAGACTAAGTTTGGATTGTACGAATGGTTAGTTATGCCCTTTGGTTTAACCAATGCCCCTAGTACTTTCATGAGGTTAATGAATGAGGTCTTAAGGAAATTCATAGGGAAATTTGTAGTAGTTTACTTTGATGACATTCTTATCTACTCCAAAACCCTAAGTGAACACCTAAACCATCTAAGAGCCGTTTTTGTCACCCTACAGAAAGAAAAGTTGTATGCTAATTTCAAGAAGTGTTCTTTTTGTCTGGAGAAGGTTACATTCTTAGGATTTGTGATTAGTGCTGAAGGAATTGAAGTAGATCAAGAGAAAGTTAAATCCATAACTGAGTGGCCAACCCCTAAGTCTGCTGGAGATGTTAGGAGTTTTCATGGATTAGCTAGCTTCTATAGACGTTTTGTAAAGGATTTCTCTACCATAGCTGCACCCTTGAATGAATTAGTCAAGAAAGATGTAAGATTTGAATGGGGAGAATCACAACAACAAGCCTTTGAGGAACTTAAGAAACGTCTAACTTCTGCACCTATCCTGAGATTGCCCAACTTTGATGAAACGTTTGAAGTTGAATGTGATGCCAGTGGAGTTGGCATTGGAGCTGTATTGCATCAAGGTAACAAACCTGTTGCCTACTTTAGTGAAAAATTGAAAGGAGCTTCCATCAATTATTCAACCTATGACAAAGAATTGTATGCCCTTGTCCGTTCTTTACAAACTTGGCAACATTACCTGCAACCTAAGGAATTTGTGATTCATACTGATCATGAGAGCCTTAAGTATCTAAAAGGTCAAGGAAAATTGAACAAAAGACATGCCAAATGGGTTGAATTCATTGAACAATTCCCTTATGTGATCAAGTATAAGCAAGGAAAAGAAAATGTAGTAGCTGATGCCTTATCTCGTCGCTATACTTTGATTACTACTCTTTCATGTAACATGTTTGGTTTTGAGTCTATCAAAGAGATGTATCATTCTGATCATGACTTTAGTTCTATATATCAAGCATGCATTGTTTCACCTTTTGCTAAATATTACTTGCATGATGGTTACTTGTTTAAAGAACATAAGTTATGTGTACCAATGTGTTCATTAAGAGAGTTGTTGATAAAAGAAGCTCATGGAGGAGGTTTAATGGGTCATTTTGGCTCGTTAAAAACTTTGGAAACACTTAAGGAACATTTCTTCTGGCCGCATATGAGAGCACATGTTGATAAGGTATGTGACCAATGTATTACTTGCAAGCAAGCAAAATCTAGAACACAACCACATGGATTGTACACTCCCTTATCTGTTCCAAGCTCACCTTGGACTGATATCTCTATGGACTTTGTGTTGGGATTGCCTCGATCCAAAACTGGTAAAGATAGCATCTTTGTTGTTGTTGATAGATTTTCCAAAATGGCACATTTCATCGCATGTAAGAAAGTTGATGATGCTATTCATATTGCTGATTTGTTCTTTAAGGAGATTGTTAAATTGCATGGCATGCCACATACAATTGTTAGTGATAGAGATACAAAGTTTCTAAGTCATTTCTGGCGTGTTTTGTGGAGTAAACTTGGTACTAAATTGTTATTTTCTACAACTGCTCACCCACAAACCGATGGTCAAACTGAAGTTGTTAATAGAACTTTGTCTCAACTGTTACGTGTTGTCATTCAAAAGAACTTGAAGAATTGGGAAGATTGCTTAGCTTACATTGAGTTTGCATACAATAGAGTTGTTCATAGTGGAACATTGCATTCTCCTTTTGAAGTTGTTTATGGCTTTAACCCTTTGTCCCCGCTTGATCTTGTTCCCATACCTGTTCATGAACGTGTTAGTTTAGATGGTGAACGAAAAGCAAAACTTGTGAAAGAATTGCATGAAAAGGTTAAGTCACAACTTGAAGCTAAGAATAAAGTGTATGCCAATAGAGCCAACAGGAACCGTAAAGTTGTTATATTTGAACCTGGTGATCTTGTTTGGTTACACTTGAGGAAAGAAAGATTCCCTAAGGAAAGGGACTCCAAATTGAAGCCAAGAGGCGATGGACCGTTCAAAGTGTTGAAACGGCTTGGTGATAATGCCTATGTTCTCGATCTTCCTGAAGAAAGGTATGGTCCTATCTCTAAAACTTTTAATGTTGCTGACCTTTCTCCGTTTAGTATTGATTCAGATTCGAGGATGAATCCTTTTCAAGTGGGAGGGAATGATAAGCTACAGCCTAACCTTGTGGATACAAACACTGACGATGACACCTCATTGCCCCACAATGGTCCCATAACAAGGAGTATGGCTAAGAAATTGTTGCATTGTGTTGAATCATTTCTTTACAGGCATGAAGAGGATGAGCCAAGCAAAGATGATGTCCATTGGGTTTATATGATACAAGCTATGATCTAGTTGTATCAAATGCATGTTGTACATATCTTTAGATGTTCTTTTTAATATTATTAGTTTGTTAACTTTGTTTTAGGATAGTTTGTGTTGTATACTTGCCTTATCTTTCAGGTACACGTTTTTAGCTTGAAGATGCAAATCAAACCTGAATTTTTGTCCAAGCAAAGAGGTGAAATGCAAGTAGCTTACAAGCAAGGTTGTGACAAGCACCCATGTCAAAAATCTGATTATTTCTCACGCAAACAAGGAAGAAACAACCAGCTCAAACCTTCAACCAATAGAAAGGAGTCTTCTAAATGCTTGAACCAATCATAAACAACTAAAGAAAGTTCAACAAGCTGCTCAACCAAGGATCCAATCACAAGCTTGAAGATTTCGGCTGGTTCATGGCAAAATATGTTTGAATATTCAACACCAAATTTGGAACCAATCAAAACCAAGTTCTAGCAAGCAGCACACTACATCAACCAATCAAAACCTTGGCTGAAACTTGCAAGGAGGAGAACGTATGATTGAGCCAAAATTCTTTGAAAAATCAAAGCTACAACTCACAACCAATCAAGGCTAAGATCCAAGCAAGCTGCTCAATGTTTAAACCAATCAAATTATGGCTGAAGACAAGCAAAGAAGAAAGGAGAAGCAACCAGCTTCTTTCAACCGAAAGTTACTCCAACAAGTTGTCAAAAAGCAAGCATCTCATTGTATTCTTGTACCTTGTACATTAAAGCTTGTACTTTTCTTCATTTTCGTGTGCTATAAGAAGGTTTAGAACCTGAATGTAATTTACAACCATTATCAAACATATTTCAATCAAATTTCCTTCAAGGAGTTCACAACTATTTCTTAGTTGAAGTTTGAAACCACTAACGGTTTTCTTTCAAGTTCCTAGCCTAGAACTTGTTAGTATTTGCTTCATCATTTGGTTTACAGCATCTTAGGGTCTCATTGAGGTTTTAGATGTGTTGGAGTGCCAAAGAGGGAGAGGTGTTGGCATAAATTGAGCCAAGAACAATGGTTAAAGTTCAAGGGGTATCTTGGAGATGTTCTTTGACATAGCTTGTGTTCAAATCAGTTTGGAATAGGAGACAAAGTCCTTGGCAACGTTTTCTAGCCTTCATTTGGCTCATCAATCAAGCATATAGGCATTATCACCTATGCGTTTTAAGACTTTGAATGGTCCATCTCCTCTGGGCGACAATTTTGACTTCCGTTCATTGGGAAACCTTTCTTTTTGCAAATGTGTAGGACCAGCAAGGCACCACTAGAGGGGGGGATTGAATAGTGGGTGCGGAAAATTTGGTTTTAAAAATGTTTTGATCCAAAAACCAACTTCTGAAAACAGTTTCTGTTTTCAGATCCTGATTTGAAACGTTTGAAAAACTAGGTTACAGGCCTTCAAAAATTCTGAAATTTGGAGAAATTCTACTTTCAGATGTTTAGAATATCTCCTAAAAATTTCAGATCAAAATTCAACCTCTAACCCTTTGAAAAATTGTTTGTGGTCAGATTGCACAAATCAGCCAGAAAGAGTAGTCTAATTTGAAAATTTTATTCCGATTATTCCGTAACTCCAAATGGTCTGAGAATTTAATGACAAACCCCTTGCTATATGTATTTAAATGGGTTGAAACAGTTTTGAAAAATTCTTTTGGGAAGTATGTCAAATATGTTCAAGTTCTCAACCTTTGCAAGTCTGAAAATCAAATTGCACTAGTCTCAGAACTATTGACGTTTGAATGATTTATACTTGTCCAAAAGGGTTGAAACTTGCGCCAAATGAAACTTAAAACATGTTGGAAAGTTTTGTGATTTTTTAAATTTGTTTGATATTTTTGCTACTGCAATGAAAATGATACACAGTGTTGAAAACTGAAAGTAAAATGCTGAAAGTAATAACACCGAGAATTTTATACTGGTTCAGTTAACACAACCTCCAGTCTTCGAGGACACCTTCCTCGGTTATCACTAAACACAAAATAACACCTTATTACCAGGGTTGCTGGAGTTACACACCAACTCCAACCCTTTACAGACAATATAATCAATCACACCGGTCACGAACATCACCACCGAACGGATGAAGGTTTTATCAGACCTTGATCAATCCTTTTACAACAATTTGAACGTGTACGGTGGTCTAATCAAAGCCTATTCAATAAAATGAATATAAGAACGATAGACTTGAGAGCAGAAGAAGAAAGAAAGGTAGAAGAAGAAAGTGGAAGACACATTTTGCACTTGAGAGAATATGAGAATTATCTTTTCTTTGAATGGCTCTTTTCCCTTCCTTACATTTGTTCTTGGCCGCCCCCCTTAGGGTGTTTCTCCATTTTGAAAATTCTCTTTTAAGTCCTTGGAAGAATGCCTTGTATAGATGTGACATCAACTTGCTTATTTGGCACAACTTGATTGGATGATTGTCTTGGCCTTGCTTACTTGGCACTCCTTGATTGGATGAGACTTGTCATCATTCGATGACTGTACAAATCTGAGAATTACACTTAAAACGTGTGCCAAATTAGTGTTTAAAACATTGCTAAATATCACATAATTAATCCCACAAAATTTGCCAAGAAAATTGTCTCCATTTAACTCCAAACATTCGGCCACCATATGCAACACATGCTAAAATTTTCAGCATGTGTAATATTCTAAATATGTTCAAATTATTGTCACATTAGTATTACATCAATCCCTTGAAAATGAAGAAGCAAAGACGTTAAAATCAAGACCAAATTTTCGGCCATATTAATTTACACATACTGAATTTTCAGCATGTGCCATATATGTGACATAGTTTGAAACATTACCTTGTGTAGCTCCCTCCATTATGTCACTAACCTTGTATAGTCCACTCTCCACCAATTAAGATGCCAACTAGGCTCCACATAAGCTTCTCCAAGCTGTAGTAGGCATGTGTAATGACCCACATTTTGCTGAATTTCATTTTTGTAAACTTTGTAAAATAGTGCACAATAATTATACACATGGTATATTCCAATCAGCCCTAAATTGAATTTTCTAGAACACTTTAGTATTTATTGAATATGTAAAAAGTATCTAGATACATGTCACATGTCATGCCAAAGACTTTCCATGTGTTGTGTTCGTAGAAAACCGAATGTTCGACTTTTGTCGATTACGCGATTTTTCTCCGATTAAATTCAAACTTTTTGCACATGTTATATATATTATGTCACACATAATATACATAAAATAACTTGAATATCCAGCTCTAATGGCTGATTAAAGTGGCGCCAACATGTGCTTAAAAAGTGAATTTGGAATGTCCACAATTTGGCCTTAATTGGGGGTGATTTGTGTGTGCCAACATGGAGTGATTTTATGGCTGAATATATCATGTAAGCCACGAAATTTGTGGCCATTTTTGAAGTGTAGGGGCTGGCCATCTATATATGGCAAGTACGTGACACGTTAGGAAAGTTTCGATAGTCACCCGATACGACAATTTTTGGTTTTGATGAGGATCAAGGGTCCGATGAGGATCAAGGGCCCCATCAAGAGGTCAAAGGTCCTATGACAAGAAGGAGGGCAAAGGAACTTTGTCATCAAGTTGACACCTTCTTGTACAAACATGTTCAAGATGAACCTAGGACTCCTTGGGTTCATTTCATTGAACCTTCAACTTGAGCATGTCTCAGCATGCACGCCTACATTCTTTGTTTTTGGATTTTATTTTGTGTCGTGTGATCTTAGTTTTATGTATTTGCTTTGTAGGTAAATTAGGTACAAGAGAATGTTTGAAGAGAATGTTCAAGAGAATGTTTCAAGAGAATGTTTGAAGAGAATGTTGAAGAGAATGTTTCAAAAGAATGTTTGAAGAGAATGTTGAAGAGAATGTTTCAAGAGAATGTTTCAAGGGAATATTCGAAGAGAATGTTTGTCTATGCTAAGACAAATTCAAAAGTATCCAAGATAGAGTCTCTTGATCAAGTTGAAATCAAAATCATCTCCATTATCCACAAGAAGGGGGCAGCCATACCTAAAGCAAATGGATAATGATCAATTGAGTTTAAATTCAAAGCTAGGCTTGAATTTAAAATTCAACCTTAATTTGAATTCAATCTCAATCAATTGGAGACTTAAAGTTCAAGAGGATTTCAGCCTAATCTACATCCACTCCAAACGCCAACATGAAGTCAAATTTGAAGGATAACAAAGATGAGATTACAATTCAAATTTGAATCCAAGTTTAAATTCAAGTTCAAGTTAAACTCAATCTCCAACCAGCATTTGAATTCAACATCTCAACCATTTGAAGACATCTCACACGCCTAGATATACTTCCACACGCCAACTTGGAGCTAAGAAAAGGATGGGATCATAATTCAAAGATTGAATTCAAGTTTAAAGTCAAGTTGAATCCAATCTTCAACTAGCCTTTGAATTCAAGTTCAACCACTTCATCTTCATCTCCAACGCCAATTTCATCACCAAACGTGGCTAGATTCATTGAAGATAACATCTTGCAAGCATTTCAAGTTTTAGCTAGAATTATCTTAGTTTAAATTTTCAAGCAAAGTTCAAATTTAAACATTTGTTAGATAGCTTTATTTGAATTATCTCTAGCCATTTCAAGCTAAAGGGGGCGTCTACTAGGCCTATAAATAGACCCCTTTGGCTGGTTGTAATCTCACCTTTTGACGAATAACAATTCTTGATATTTCATTCACTTTGTGTGATGCTTTGTTTTCTTGGTTTTGCATTAAAAACCTAGGTTAAGATCCTTCAAAGTTGAGCATATTGAAGGTGTTGCCATTGCTTAAAGGTGCCGTCCAGGAGGGCCGTATTGGTTTGCCTGATCAACGACCATCTTGAAGTGTTGGTCTTGCTCATTCTTGATCCACACGTTTTTAATCACTAAGGAAGCAAGGGGAAGTCTTCTTCCTTGTGCCTAACCCTTTGTGAAGGACGTTTGGAAGGTGGAATTGTTGGAGCCCACGAGTTGCACGCATCAAATTGGTATCAGAGACCAGGTTACTCTATTCCACCATCTATCATTTCCTTTTCGTTTGAGTCTAGTCATTTCAAGTTCAGTTGTGTCCTTCTTCTACTTCCTCCCTCTACACGCCATTTGCCTTGCATCTCATTCATTCAAAAAAAAAACTCATTTACTTTGAATCTTTGCAAGTTGCTGCATTTTGCTTTTCATCATTCAAGTGTCATTTCCTTTATTTTCCTCTCATATCACAATCTGATTTTTTTAGTCATTCAAACTTGAACACATTAGGGTTCGTTGCATTTTAGGTTACATTCAGCTTTCTTTAAAATAGTCCAACCATCAGCCTATAAAGCTACCTCGGTTTCAAATCATCTTGTTGCTACCGAAGCTTTTAGTTGGTGATGATTGTGTGCATCTTATGATTCGCATTGTGATTGATTTCATGCTTTAAGACAAGTAGTCATACGTGTGTTTGCCTTCCCGAACCATTTTCAAAACCCTAATTCCACCACCCCACCCCACGGCCCAACCAACCCCACCCCAACCCATCCTTAAAACGCACCAACCTGGTCCCAAATAACTCTATTTACACCCCAAACAAAAAGCCCCAATCTAATTTACCCAAAAACAATCAGATTCTAAAGATCCCAATTCATTCAAATAAACCCTAACCCTAGAATTTGAATTTTGCTCAAATTCTGTCCTAAACCAGCCAATATCCAAATTGACCACACCAATCATCAATTACCAACCCAAATAGTCCATCTACAACGCCCATTCCGTTCCTACAACCCCATTCCGCAAATTCCCAAACCGTTCAAAAAAAACCTAAATCAAAAACCCTACCCCTACCCCAATCGGCCTTACCCAATTTACCTCACCTTCCAAGGTTAATTTTGTTGCAAGTCCAAGATACAAATTGCATTTTAAATACATTGCACTATTCTGTCCAAAGACGCAATTGCTAAGTGCAAAACAAGTGAAATCCCAATTCTGCCCTTAGTCAAAAAAAAAGGAGAATCTGAACCTTGCTCAATTGAAATAGCAAGGAAGAAAAAGAAAAAACAAAAGAACAAGAGCAAAGAAAAAGGGCAAAACGTTTGTGCATTGCGTGGAAAATTTTTTGGTACGACTTGCAAGCCTTGGATACCATATTACCCACATTGCCGTCCCCTATACCCAATTCTCCAACTCTTGATCTTCTTGAACCAATCACACATTTGGTTGCTCGATTGTTGCATGACTTGAACCATTTTGTGGATAGTAAGTGCATAGAATCAAAATTAACTAAAGATTGCCCACGGCAACCCTTAGTTTATCTTTGGTTCAGCCTTATACATGAACTTTGGTTGCTTATTTTCTTTGAATCTTAGTATAAAGTTCAAGTTTGAGTTCATTTCAATTGGTTCTACTTTGATACTAATTGGTGCAACTTGAAAGCAAAAAGAAAGAAACAAGCGGAGAACATTGTGGTTTGAAGAAGCCTTGGCAATACACTTCCTTATTGATCACTTTGAGACTTCTTAACTTCAGGTTATACAAGAACCAAAGTGGTAAGAGAGTGGAAAGAATAGAAAGCGGAGTGTTCATAGTTTATTTTTACTAATCCCTTAACGTTTGTTTGTCTTTGTGTTAGTTTGCTTCTTTCTTTTTTTTCCCTTTGTTTTCATTCAATTCCTTAGATACAATGGCCAGCAGCAATTCCGCATCTAGCAAGTCTAAAGGAGCCGAAACTGTTGACAATACTCAACAACAAATGCTGGAAATGCTTAAGAAACTCATGCACGACAATGAGATAATTAAGCATCGGTTGGAAGACATGGAGCGAAGCTACAAAACAAGTGATGGCCAAGGAACAAGCAGGGCCATTCCACCACCACAACCAAGGCGCCATCCTCCGGAAGAAGTTGAGGACGATAACATTCGACCCCCACACACCGAAGCGAGACGGTTTGCTCCTCCTACACAAGCAAGAAGGTACGCTCCAAGAAGGTACAATGATGATTACATTCCCTTTGAGCATGATGATTATGACTTTGATGACCACCATCCTCGTGGTTACCAAAGACGCCAAAATCCCCTTTTCCCACAAGATGACGATTTTCTCAAAACCAAAATAAGTATTCCCACGTTTTATGGTAAAAGTAATGCGGAGGAATATTTAGAATGGGAAACGAAAGTGGATTTGATATTTTCTTGTACCAATTATAGTGAATTGCAAAAAGTGAGGTATGCTTCCATTGAATTTTCTGGTTATGCACTTAATTGGTGGACGAATTTGTGTCGAAATAGAACTAAGACGAGACAACCCCCAATCGCCACTTGGGAAGAAATGAAGTTTGAAATGCGTCAACGTTTTATTCCAAACAATTATGAGAGTTCTATTTTCACGAGTTTGCATAACTTACGACAAGGTTCCAAAAGTGTAGACGAGTATTATAAAGAGTTAGAAATTTTGTTGGAGAGGTCTAACTTGCAGGAACCTGAAGAAGCCACCAAGGCTCGATTCTTACATGGTTTAAACAGGGAGATTGCTCAAAGGGTTGACCTTCAACCTTACCTCGACCTCACAACCATGGTCCATATGGCTGAAAAGATTGAAGCACAATTAAAGGTACGTAACTCCTCTAATTTCAATTCCAATTATCGTACTAATCAATCTTCGTCAAGATTTCACAGCAAGCCTTCAGGAACAGGAAGTTCACGGCCTACAGGAGGCCAAACGCGTGACCAAGGATCATCGCAAAGGATGGACAATCGTGTGCAATCCACACAAAGGAGAGATGAACGCACCCAACCAAAGGCTCCTACCGGCAATTCTTCGGATCCTTCAAACAGGTTTAGAGACATTAAGTGCTATAAATGTCAAGGACGTGGTCACATAGGAAAAGAATGTCCTAATGCAAAAAGAATCATGTTAATTGAAGAGACAAACGAATATGTGTCTGAGTCTGAGCATGAAAACGAGTCTGAACATGATCATGAAATTGAACCTGAAGAAGATCTAGGCGCATTAGATGATTTTGACACTAAAGAGTTTCTTGTTGTGCGTAGAGCTTTAAATGCATATCCGAAATTAGATGATCACGAACAACATAGAGAAAACATTTTCCATATTCATTGCATGATAAATGATAAAGTGTGCACCATGATCATTGATTCCGGTTCTTGTGCGAATGTGGCTAGCATCGAATTAGTAAGAAAACTGAATTTGCCTATGACTAATCATCCGCATCCTTACAAACTTGCATGGCTAAATGACTGCGGTGAAGTTAGCGTAAGTAAACAAGTTTTGATTTCTCTTAGCATTGGTAGTTACAAAGATGATGTTTTATGTGATGTCGCACCAATGCATGCTAGTCATATCTTACTTGGTAGGCCATGGCAATTTGATAGACATGTGACATATGATGGTTATTTGAATCGTTATTCTTTCAAATTGAATGGCAAATTGTATAAACTGCATGCACTTCCACCACACAAAGTCCACGAGGATCACCAACGCATGTCCAAGTCTAGAGCCGATCCTAAGGAAAAAGAAGCCGAGAGAAAATTCTTGGAGTGTATGAAAAGTGAGAACAAAAAACAAGAGAGCAAGGGAAAAGAGGTAGTGCCCATAAGTGTCAACGACTCCAAAAAGAAGTGTGGGTATTTCGCAAAGAAAAGAGAGGTTACACGTGCACTTTATAACAACCAAACTGTCCTCATCATTATTCCAAAGTCGTGTCAGCTCGCCCTTGAAGAACTCCCATCAGACTTACCTACCTCAGTTGCGTCCCTTATCCAAGAATATGAAGTTCTATTTCCCTCCGAACCACCATCCGGATTACCATCCATTAGAGGAATAGAACACCAAATCGACTTTGTTCCAGGAGCCGTGTTACCCAATCGCCCAGCCTACAGAGCCAACCCCGAAGAAACCAAAGAAATCCAAAGGCAAGTAGAGGAGCTCCTAGCTAGTGGACAAATCCGAGAGAGTCTGAGCCCATCTGCCGTCCCCGTCATTTTAGTACCCAAAAAGGATGGAACGTGGAGAATGTGTACCGATTGCCGAGCCATAAACAAGATTACCGTCAAGTATAGGTACCCCATACCTAGGCTAGACGATATGTTAGACATGTTGCACGGATCCAAATTCTTCACCAAAATAGACCTTAAGCAAGGGTACTTCCAGGTAGGCATTCGAGAAGGGGACGAATGGAAGACTGCATTCAAAACCAAGTTTGGGCTCTATGAGTGGTTAGTGATGCCCTTCGGGCTCACCAACGCCCCTAGTACCTTTATGAGGCTAATGAATGAAGTCTTACGTGCGTTCATAGGACGCTTTGTCATTGTCTATTTTGATGATATCCTAATCTATTCCCACACCATAGAAGATCATCTTGACCACATTAGAGCCGTTTTTGAAAAGCTTAAGCAAGAACAACTTTACGCCAACTTCAAGAAGTGCTCCTTTTGTTTAGAACGCGTGGTTTTTCTAGGCTTTGTCATTTTAGCTGAGGGAGTAGAGATGGATGAGGAAAAGGTTAGGTCAATTGTGGAGTGGCATACACCTAAGAATGTAGGGGAAGTTCGCAGTTTTCATGGACTAGCCAGCTTTTATAGATGCTTTGTCAAAGATTTTTCTTCCATAGCTGCACCCCTAAACGAAATTGTGAAAAAAGATGTGCCTTTTAGGTGGGAAGAGCCACAACAACAGGCATTTGACGAACTTAAACGTAGGCTGACCACTGCACCCATACTTAGACTACCAAATTTTGACGAGACCTTTGAGATCGAGTGTGATGCAAGTGGAGTGGGTATAGGCGCAGTTTTGACCCAAAGTAAGAAACCCATAGCCTACTTTAGTGAAAAGTTGAAAGGAGCATCATTGAATTACTCTACCTATGATAAGGAACTTTATGCCCTTGTGAGATCCCTACAAACTTGGCAACACTATCTTCAACCTAAAGAGTTTGTGATCCACACTGACCATGAAAGCCTTAAGTATCTTAAAGGGCAAGGAAAGTTGAACAAAAGACATGCCAAATGGGTAGAGTTCATAGAACAATTCCCTTACGTGATTAAGTACAAACAAGGAAAGGATAATATAGTTGCCGATGCCCTCTCTAGGAGATACACGTTAGTGACTACATTATCTTCCCCCTTCTTGGGATTTGAATCACTTAAGGACTTGTACCCCAATGACCATGACTTTGGCACCATATTCGAGGCATGTAAAGAAGCACCATTTGGAAAATTTTACATACATGAGGGTTATCTTTTCAAAGAACAAAAATTGTGCGTTCCCCAATCATCCCTACGAGAAGCATTGACCAGAGAAGCCCATGGGGGAGGTTTAATGGGTCATTTCGGAGTGTTCAAAACCCTTGAGACTCTTAAAGAACATTTCTATTGGCCCCACATGAGAGTAGACGTCGAGAGGTTGTGTGGTAATTTCATCACTTGCAAACAAGCCGAATCCAAGTCCCAACCACATGGCCTTTACACGCCTTTACCTGTCCCTGATTCCCCTTGGATTGACATTTCTATGGACTTTGTTTTAGGACTTCCTAGGTCTCGGGGAGGACGCGATAGCATTTATGTTGTGGTTGATCGATTTTCAAAAATGGCACATTTCATTGCATGTAGAAAAGTTGATGATGCCACACATGTTGCTGATTTGTTCTTCAAAGAAATTGTTAGATTGCATGGCATGCCACGTACAATTGTAAGTGATAGAGATACGAAATGTTTGAGTCATTTTTGGCGTGTTTTGTGGGCTAAACTTGGTACACAATTGTTGTTTTCCACCTCCGCGCACCCACAAACTGATGGACAAACTGAAGTCGTTAATCGTACTCTTTCTCAACTTTTGCGTGCCATTTTGCAAAAACACATTAAACATTGGGAAGATTGTTTGCCATATATCGAATTTGCATATAACAGGAGTGTCCATCACGGTACTTTGCATAGTCCATTTGAAATCGTGTATGGCTTTAACCCCTTGTCTCCCATCGATTTGATTCCTATTCCCGTGCATGAACGTTCTAGTCTTGATGGTAAACAAAAAGCGGACAACATAAAGAAACTGCATGAACAAGTTAAAACACAACTTGAAAAGAAAAACAAAGCTTATGAAAGACGAGCTAACAAACATCGGAAAAGAGTTGTGTTTAAACCTGGAGATTTAGTTTGGTTACATTTGCGCAAGGAAAGATTTCCCAATGAACGAAAATCAAAATTGTTGCCTCGAGGAGATGGACCCTTTAAAGTATTGAAACGCATAGGTGACAATGCCTACATCCTCGATCTTCCCGACAGGTATGGTTCAGTTTCACCTACTTTTAATATTGCTGATCTCACCCCTTTCAACGATGACCTTTTTGATTCGAGGACGAATCCTTTTGAGGAGGGAGGGATTGATGAGGATCAAGGGTCCGATGAGGATCAAGGGCCCCATCAAGAGGTCAAAGGTCCTATGACAAGAAGGAGGGCAAAGGAACTTTGTCATCAAGTTGACACCTTCTTGTACAAACATGTTCAAGATGAACCTAAGACTCCTTGGGTTCATTTCATTGAACCTTCAACTTGAGCATGTCTCAGCATGCACGCCTACATTCTTTGTTTTTGGATTTTATTTTGTGTCGTGTGATCTTAGTTTTATGTATTTGCTTTGTAGGTAAATTAGGTACAAGAGAATGTTTGAAGAGAATGTTCAAGAGAATGTTTCAAGAGAATGTTTGAAGAGAATGTTGAAGAGAATGTTTCAAAAGAATGTTTGAAGAGAATGTTGAAGAGAATGTTTCAAGAGAATGTTTCAAGGGAATATTCGAAGAGAATGTTTGTCTATGCTAAGACAAATTCAAAAGTGTCCAAGATAGAGTCTTTTGATCAAGTTGAAATCAAAATCATCTCCATTATCCACAAGAAGGGGGCAGCCATACCTAAAGCAAATGGATAATGATCAATTGAGTTTAAATTCAAAGCTAGGCTTGAATTTAAAATTCAACCATAATTTGAATTCAATCTCTATCAATTGGAGACTTAAAGTTCAAGAGGATTTCAGCCTAATCTACATCCACTCCAAACGCCAACATGAAGTCAAATTTGAAGGATAACAAAGATGAGATTACAATTCAAATTTGAATCCAAGTTTAAATTCAAGTTCAAGTTAAACTCAATCTCCAACCAGCATTTGAATTCAACATCTCAACCATTTGAAGACATCTCACACGCCTAGATATACTTCCACACGCCAACTTGGAGCTAAGAAAAGGATGGGATCATAATTCAAAGATTGAATTCAAGTTTAAAGTCAAGTTGAATCCAATCTTCAACTAGCCTTTGAATTCAAGTTCAACCACTTCATCTTCATCTCCAACGCCAATTTCATCACCAAACGTGGCTAGATTCATTGAAGATAACATCTTGCAAGCATTTCAAGTTTTAGCTAGAATTATCTTAGTTTAAATTTTCAAGCAAAGTTCAAATTTAAACATTTGTTAGATAGCTTTATTTGAATTATCTCTAGCCATTTCAAGCTAAAGGGGGCGTCTACTAGGCCTATAAATAGACCCCTTTGGCTGGTTGTAATCTCACCTTTTGATGAATAACAATTCTTGATATTTCATTCACTTTGTGTGATGCTTTGTTTTCTTGGTTTTGCATTAAAAACCTAGGTTAAGATCCTTCAAAGTTGAGCATATTGAAGGTGTTGCCATTGCTTAAAGGTGCCGTCCAGGAGGGCCGTATTGGTTTGCCTGATCAACGACCATCTTGAAGTGTTGGTCTTGCTCATTCTTGATCCACACGTTTTTAATCACTAAGGAAGCAAGGGGAAGTCTTCTTCCTTGTGCCTAACCCTTTGTGAAGGACGTTTGGAAGGTGGAATTGTTGGAGCCCACGAGTTGCATGCATCAGGTTTAGAACCTTGTAACGTGTCGCAATAATTTTGTCATCACCATGACTTATATCATATGATATAAGACCTGAATATACTCATAAATATGAGGTAAATATAGTGGTGTGACATTGACGTACGCTCGTAATATATATTACTTGTCGGTAGTACGTTGAAATATATGTGTATAGTGCCTTTTAAAAAATTCTGAATATATATAGAGAAATATATATATTGCGTGTGACTTAAAGAAGGAGAGAAGACTTTCAATTTCCATGTTTGTTGCCTTTGTGCCTTCTCCAAATATTTCTCCATTTAATGAACTACTTAGTTCATTTAAATAAGTACTTCCCTTAATGAACTAGTTTAGTTCATTAATGGTGGCGCCTAAAATAGTTCAAACACAACAAATGTTTGCCATTTGATTTAAGCTTTAAAGCTTCATGGCTTGTTAGTATGGAACATTATATATAAAATATATAAGGCAAGTTTGTCACAAAAACGTGTCAAGTCATAAAATGTGTCATGCATTTCTTTAGCACACGTTATTTAAATCATGCATTTTGTGAATCACTCAAACCCCTTTTTCTCAACAAAATGTACCCAAACCAAATCTCCTGGTTCAAACACAACTCGTTCTATGTTTGTTGGCCCGTTTTTCATATGCTTGGTTTTTCTTTTCAAGTTGTGTTCTTACGTGTTCATGCAGTTTCTTTATCTTTTCCGCTTTTTGTTTACCATCAAGACTTGAACGTTCATGCACTGGAATAGGAATCAAATCAAGGGGAGATAAGGGGTTAAAACCATACACGATTTCAAATGGACTATGCAAGGTACCGTGATGGACACTCCTATATGCAAATTCGGTATATGGTAAACAATCTTCCCAATGTTTAAGATGTTTTTTGCAAAATGGCAAGCAAGAGTTGAGAGAGAGTACGATTAACTACTTCAAGTTGTCCATCAGTTTATGGGTGAGCTGTGGTGGAAAACAACAATTGAGTGCCAAGTTTAGCCCACAAAACACGCCAAAAATGACTTAGAAATTTTGTATCTCTATCACTTACAATGGTACATGGCATGCCATGCAATCTCACAATCTCTTTAAAGAACAAATCGGCAATATATGTGGCATCATCAACTTTCCGACATGTAATGAAGTGTGTCATTTTTGAGAACCTATCTACCACAGCATAAATGCTATCGCGCCCTCCTCGAGACCTAGGAAGTCCTAAAACGGAGTCCATGGAAATGTCAACCCAAGGGGAATCAGGGACGGGTAAGGGCGTGTAAAGGCCATGTAGTTGGGACTTGGATTTGACTTGTTTGCAAGTGATGCAACTACTATATAATCTCTCAACATCTACGCGCATGTGCGGCCAATGGATATGTTCCTTAAGGGTTTCAAGGGTTTTGAACACTCCGAAATGGCCCATTATTTCTCCTCCATGGGCTTCTTTAGTCAATGCTTCTCGTGGGGACGATTGGAGAACACACAATTTATGCTCTTTGAAAAGGTAGCCCTTATGCATGTAGAATTTTCCGAATGGTGCCTCTTTACATGCCTCGAAAATGGTGCCAAAATCATGGTCATTGGGGTACAAGTCCTTAAGTGATTCGAATCCTAAGAATCGAGATGATAATATAGTCACTAACGTGTATCTCCTAGAGAGGGCATCATCAACTATATTGTCCTTTCCTTGTTTTTACTTAATCACGTAAGGAAATTGCTCTATGAACTCTACCCATTTGGCATATCTCTTGTTCAACTTTCCTTGCTCCTAAAGGTACTTAAGGCTTTCGTGGTTAGTGTGGATCACAAACTCTCTAGGTTGAAGGTAGTGTTGCCAAGTTTGTAGGGATCTCACGAGGGTATAAAGTTCCTTATCATAGGTAGAGTAATTCAATGCAGCACATTTCAACTTTTCACTAAAATATGCTATGGGTTTCTTACTTTGGGACAATACTACTCCAATACCCACTCCACTTGCATCACACTCAATCTCAAAAGTTTCTTCAAAATTTGGTAACCTATGTATGGGTGCAGTGGTCTAAGGTTGTCATCTTCAACTTCTTCGGGTGGATGTCGCCGTGTTTGTGGCATGGGTACGGCCCTGCTTGTGCTTTGTCCATCGCTTGTCTTTTGGCTCCTTTAACCATCCTCCAATCGATGTTTGATTACCTCATTGTCATGCATGAGTTTCTTTAACATCTCCAACATTTGTTGTTGTGTATTGTCAACAGTCTCGGCCTCTTTTGACTTGTTAAATGCGAAATGAGTGTTGTTCTCCATGTTTTACCTAAAATGATCAAACAGAAACAACAACAACAACAACAACATTACCCCATTGCCTTAGAGGCTCCCGTTTATGGTAGGGTATGGGGGGTCGATGTACGCAATCATACCCATGTGTTAGAAACACATGGAGGTTGTTTCCCGATGACCCATAATGAAAATTGCATGTCGATCAACTGCTACTTAACAATATAAGAAGCGCAGCTAAGTGATTAGTAAAAACAAAATATGAACACTCCTCTTTCTCTCATTTCCACTCTCTTACCACTTTGTTTCTTGGATAACCTGAAGTTAATAAGATTCAAAGCGATCAATTAAGAAAGTGTTTGCCAATACTTCTCCAAATCATAACGATCTCCACTTGTTTCTCCCTTTTACTTTCAATTTACACCAAATAGTATCAAAACAGAATCAAGAGAAATATAAACAACTTGGACTTTTCTACTAAGATTCAAAGAAATTAAGCAGCCAAATTTTATGTATAGGATAAATCAAAAATGAACTAAGGGTTGCCGTGGGCAATCTTTAGTTAATTTTGATTCTATGCACTTAGTATCCACAAATTGGTTCAAGTCATGCAATAATCGAGCATCCAAGTGTGTGATTGGTTCAAGAAGAGCAGTATAAGGAGAAGGAATGTGGGAGGACGGTTTGTGTATAGTAAGATGAAAGATGGTATCCAAGGTTGACAAATTGCACCAAAAAAAATTTCAAGTGTTGCACAAATGTTTTCCCCTCTTCCTTTTCACTTTTTCTTTTGTTTCTTCTTTCCTTGCTTGCTGTTTTCAACGCAATCAAGATTCAGATTCTTTTTTTTGACTAGGGGCAGAATTGGAATTTCACGCTTTTTTGCCCTAATAATTTTCGTTTTTGGGCAAAATAGTGCAATGACTTTGAATTGCAGTGTGCTACCTTTAATTGCAGCTAAAATAACCTTGGAAGTCAGGGAAATTGAGGTTGGACATAATTAAGGTTAGGGTTAGGGTTTTGAATTTGAGTTTTTTTTGTCGTTTTTGGGTCTTTGTGGGATTTGAGTTTTGGAACTGAATGGTCGGTATATGTGGCTATTTGGGTTGGTAATTGAGGATTTGTATGGTCAATTTGGGTAGTGGATGTTTTTAGGACAGAATGGAACAAAGTTCGAATTCTAGGGTTAGGGTTTTTTTGAACGAATTGGGAACTTTTGTGATGCACACATATATGCAAGACGTTATAGGTGTGTCTTAGTTAGATTGCACATCATGCATTTCATTTTTGTGTGTTTCTATTTCTTGCATTTTTGTTTATTTTCCTTTCTTTTACTTGTTTGATGCTTGTTATGTCTTTGCTTTCTTTGTAGGGGCTCTTGGAGTTGCCAAACCCGTTTAGAAGTGTTAGACAAAGAATGCTGAAAAGTGCAGAAAATTTCTTGAATTTTGTGGACGTATAATTCAATAATGCAAACTCCAAATGGAGTCATTCAAAAGCCAAAATTAAAGTTCAGGACATGAACTAAATTTCTCAAGAAGGACTCATCTTCAAATTCGCCTTGTATCTACGGAAAAAGTCCAGTCAACCAAGAGCGCCATTTCTTCCTTAAATCCAGCCATTTGACCCGCTTTGTGTTGCTGGAAGTTGCATAAACTTTGTCAAGACATATCTCGGTCATAAAATCTTTGAATTGAGTCACTCAAAATCCAAAGTTCAAGTTCAGCTCATGAACTAGAAGTCTCAAGAAGGATATGTCCTCAGATTCGGCTTCTAGATGGACGATTTACTTGGTCAAACAAAAGGAGGACAAGCTGCCTTAAATCTAGCTTTTTTTTTCAAAATATGAAGACCAAACGTTTTTTTTACTCCTTTAAGCTGAATACAAAACGTGTGTAATGAAGACTCTTGACCAAGAATGATGTCTTGCATTGTCTTGTTGTCTAGGATAGATGTTTAGTTGCAATTCTTTTCCTATTTATAGGCCATTTTGCATCCTTTGTAAAAAGCAGACTTTGAAGAATTCTATTCAAGAACAAGTTGTTCTTTTGAGCACAAAATGTGTTCCTTTTGTTTTCTAGGTTTTGCATAAAAACCTTAGATTAGATCTTTCAAGGCTTGAGCAACCTTGAAGGTGATTGCCTACGTCCAAAGATTGAACCGTCCACGAGGGTGTAATGCTTACGTGACAAACGCTGACATCGTTGGTGTGGCTGCCTCAAAACCGTCCCCATCATCATTGGAAGCAAGGGAGTGTTTGACACTTTTGTGCCTAAACCAATGTATGAGGAGAAGGTAGAGTTAAAGGGAAGATCCGTCAATAATCCACAGGCTTGTGCTTGTATCAATTTGGTATCAGAGCGAAGGTTCCCCCTTTAACCCATATCTGTTTTTGTTTTTGTTGTTTTCTTTCATCTCCATTTTCGCCCCATCTTGATTCTGATTCCCTCATCTATTTTCCTTCATCATCCACCTTAAACACCATCAATTCAAAAAAAAGAATGTTGTCTTCTTAGCTTCGAAACACGTGTTATACGGACTGCTTTTGTATAAACTTGGACAATACGTTTTGTGCTATAGATTGTAATTCAGCCACATAAAAAAAGCTTCCTACTTTTACCTAAAAAGCTACCTAGTCTTTCATACAATTCTTGTTGCTAACGAAGCTAGTGGTTAACTTGAATCTTTATGTGTTTGAATTGCGTTTGTGGATTGATTTGGGATGTGATTCATTGTGTTCAAGGTTGCTGAAAAACCATAACTTCCAGTATCATAAATTCAGCCTACACACCTTGAATCAAATCCTACTTTCCCCACACATTAGACCCCACGGCATGAAAAAAAACCTCCTAGTAGACAAAGAAAAGTTTTGTGCTGAAAAGTTGAGCCCAAGTGCCTAAAGTGTGAAATTACCAAATTGCCCTTGCATTAAAAAAATCAGTCTACATACCTTTGAAAAAAGTAGACAAAAGAAAAGAAAAGAGCTGAAAAGATCAAAAGAAAAGAGGTCAAGAAGGGCTTGAGAGTTGTAAGTTGTTTAAGGTGCAAATTATCCCAAAAAGTGGCTGTTTTTTTCCCTCCACATTATTGTGACTCACCCCCACAAAAATACTGAAATTTCAACCTTATACAACACCTACATATAGCCAAAAAAACATTTGGACACAATTGATTACAATTTGATCAAACATGCTTGTGATTCAAATTGCATAAAGCCTAATAAAGATTGCCCAGGGCAACCCTTAGATCTTCTTTGGCTCAGCCTCTTACATAACTTTTGGTCTCATTTACTCTTTGATTCCTAGTGTTTTTGTCCAATTTTTGATGCTGTCTTTATACATTTGCTCTATTGGATTGTTTTGATTCGCATCTGATTTGGAGTTGTGAAGCATGGTTGAAGACATATTGGACTAAGGCCACCTCGTTGATTGCTCGTCTTGTTGGCTCTAACCCTAGGTTGGCCAAGCAAACAAGGTGTTGTTGAGAGAAAAGAAAAGAGAGCAAGTGAGGCAACAAATACATACAAGTGCAAACTGATTTTCTAACAATCTTTGCAAAGGTTTGTTTGTTTCATGTCTTCTTTCAGGGTTCCAATGAGGATTGAAACCATTTGGGGGGTCATGCTTCATGAACATGACTGTAATGATGTCGAATGGCGCATGTATCACTTTGGTAAGGCAAATAAGATTTGGGTAAGCAAATATCGCAAACAGGTACCATTGTATCAAACTTTTCCTCAAGATAAACGAAATGTTCGAGCATACTACAAATACATGTTTGATCATTATTATTATGCTAGCACTAAAGAATGCGAGGAATTGAGAATGATTAGGTTTATTGCTGGATTGAATAAAAACATTGCTGATAAAATGGTGCATGATAGATTTGAAACTCTTAAATATATGTATTATCGTGCAAAAAGCATAGAAAAGAATCTTGACTTATGGGATCAATTTGATGCCATATGCGCTAGCATTTGCGATAGTAAAGTCGAGCATGATATGCATGAAAATGTTGCTGAAATTCCTTTGGTTGAACATGATTTAAATGTTGTTAACAATGAAGAATCTAAGGAAGATGTATTGCATAATGAAATTCTTGACTTGCATGATGATTTGTTGGCCTTAAAAGATGATTTAGCTACTGATTTGCATGACTTAGATGATGATTTACGTGATGTTTTAAGTGATATATCTAGTGAAAGTGATGATACAATTGAGCATGACAACTTGAAAGAACATGAATGGAAATATTGTAGTAATCCTTTGTTTGAAATGCATGAAAGTGATCTTACATTAATTGAAGGTTCTAACTTGCGTTCAAATAAAGTTGTGTTTGATAATTCCTTGTTCCTTCATGAACATGATGCTGAAATTACCCATCAGCTTATTGAGCTTAAGTTGCCTAAAGATTATTATAAAAATGCTGAAATTTCACCCAAACCCCATGAAAATGAGTTTGAAATCAATGGCGAAGAATCTGATTTGGAAATACTAAGGAATATGCAAGGTACGATGTTTGTTCCTAAAGTTTTACATACTTTAGCTTTCATAGATGCTACATTTTGTGTTGAACATATGCTGTCCACACATAAAAACCATGCTCCAAGTTGTTTCATAAGTATATTGCATGCTTATGATAGTCATGGCTACATGAATGAGGAATTTGAGTTGTCCTTGTTTATGCATCCAAAACACATTAGGAAAAGGTGCTGGTTGTTAAGCATTCTTGTTAAGAGGTTCTTATATGTGTTGTTGGGTGCATGCTTCATTTTCGAGTTATATATCCACCCTAAACATATTAGGATGAAAATATCCATGAATGTTGTGTTTCAATTGTTTAGGTGTGTCTTGCATAGTTGCTGGATTGTTGTGGTTCTTTTCCCCTCATTACATACATGACAAGATTCGAGGGCGAATCTTTTCTAGGAAGGAGGGATTGATGCACACATATATGCAAGACGTTATAGGTGTGTCTTAGTTAGATTGCACATCATGCATTTCATTTTTGTGTGTTTCTATTTCTTGCATTTTTGTTTTTTTCCTTTCTTTTACTTGTTTGATGCTTGTTATGTTTTGCTTGCTTTGTAGGGGCTCTTGGAGTTGCCAAACCCGTTTAGAAGTGTTAGACAAAGAATGCTGAAAAGTGCTGAAAATTTCTTGAACTTTGTGGACGTATAATTCAATAATGCAAACTCCAAATGGAGTCATTCAAAAGCCAAAATTAAAGATCAGGACATGAACTAAATTTAGGACTCATCTTCAAATTCGCCTTGTATTTACGGAAAAAGTCCAGTCAACCAAGAGCGCCATTTCTTCCTTAAATCCAGCCATTTGACCCGCTTTGTGTTGCTGGAAGTTGCATAAACTTTGTCAAGGCATATCTCGGTCATAAAAGCTTTGAATTGAGTCATTCAAAATCCAAAGTTCAAGTTCAGCTCATGAACTAGAAGTCTCAAGTAGGATATGTCCTCGGATTCGGCTTCTAGATGGACGATTTACTTGGTCAAACAAAAGGAGGACAAGCTGCCTTAAATCTAGCTTTTTTTTCAAAATATGAAGACCAAACGTTTTTTTACTCCTTTAAGCTGAATACAAAACGTGTGTAATGAAGACTCTTGACCAAGAATGATGTCTTGCATTGTCTTGTTGTCTAGGATAGATATTGCAATTCTTTTCCTATTTATAGTCCATTTTGCATCCTTTGTAAAAAGCAGACTTTGAAGAATTCTATTCAAGAACAAGTTGTTCTTTTGAGCACAAAATGTGTTCCTTTTGTTTTCTAGGTTTTGCATAGAAACCTTAGATTAGATCTTTCAAGGCTTGAGCAACCTTGAAGGTGATTGCCTACGTCCAAAGATTGAACCGTCCACGAGGGTGTAATGCTTGCGTGACAAACGCTGAAATCGTTGGTGTGGCTGACTCAAAACCGTCCCCATCATCATTGGAAGCAAGGGAGTGTTTGACACTTTTTTGCCTAAACCAATGTTTGAGGAGAAGGTAGAGTTAAAGGGAAGATCCGTCAATAATCCACAGGCTTGTGCTTGTATCATTTTGATTCTGATTTTGTTTGGCAAAATTGGTTTAGGCCTTTTGGTTAAGAGGTAAAACAAGGTAGTTTTGAAATCTGATTGGTGAGTTTTAGGGTCGGATTTGGGTTGGTTTTTCTTAGGCCGTGGGGATTGGGAATTGCTTAGGGTTTTGTTGGAGTTGAAAATGACTTGTGAAGACAAACACACGTATGACTAGCTGGATTTAAAGCATGAAATCAATCACAATGTGAATCACATGATGCATACGATCATCACCAACTAAAAGCTTCGGTAGCAACAAGATGATTTGAAACCGCGGTGCCTTTATAGGCTGATGGTTGTAGTGTTAAAAAGAAAGCTGAATGTGACCTAAATGCATCAAACCTTAACTTGTTCAAGTTACAAGTTCAGATGTGTGACGCCAATGATAAAAGAAATGACACTTAAACGATGAATAACAAGATGCAGAAAAATGCAAGAATTCAAAAAAAACTCTAGGACGTTTTTTTATACGTGTGGAAGGCTCAAATGATGTGAAGAATGAGGTAGAAGAAGGACTCAACTAGACTTGAAACAAATGGACTAAAATAAAAAGAAAACGATAGAAGACAGTGGAATAGAGTAACATGGCTCTGATACCAATTTGATGCGAGCAAGACATGGGCTCCAACAATTCCATCTTCCAAACGTCCTTCACAAAGGGTTAGGCACAAGGAAGAAGACTTCTCCTTGCTTCCTTAGTGAAACAAACGTATGGTTCAACCAGCAAGAACCAACACTTCAAGATGGTCGTTGATCAGGCAAACCACAATGGCCCTCCTGGACGGCACCTTTAAGCAATGGAAACGCCTTCAAAATGCTCAACTTTGAAGGATCTTAACTTGGGTTTTTAATGCAAAACCAAGAAAACAAAATCTCACAAGAAGTGAACAAAATATCAAGAATTTTAATCATCCAAAGTTGTGTCAATACACGCCCCAAGGGCCTTATTTATAGCCTAGAAATCGTGCCTGAGCCTTGGAATAGGTTGGTTTATTTCAAATAAAACTAGCTAAAAATTGAAACCTGTTTGAATTCAAAACTAAAACAAATCATAGCCAATATTTGAATTAATTGTAGGATGCCATTTTCACCATGTTCAGCCGTGTATGAGGATCAAATGAGGTCTTGGAGAAGCTGATTTGAGGAGTAGGATGTGCTTGAAGTTGAATTCAAAAGTTGGGTGAAGTTTGAATTCAAGTTGAGTTTGAATTTGAGTGCACTTTGTATTGGTTGTTGATTTATCCTTCCCACATCCTTCCAGCTTCGTATCTTGAATAATGAGGTGTTGGAAATCTGATTTGATGATGGTAAAGTGGTTGGGATTGAATTCAAAGACTGGTTGAAGATTGAATTCAAATTGAATTTGAATTTGAATTCAAACTTGGATTCAATTTGAATTGTGATCTATCATTCTCTTTATCTCCAAGATGGCGTGTGAAATGGCTCAAGATAATGGCTGAGAACTCCTTGAAATCTAAGTCCCAAATTGGTTGAAACTTGAGTTCAAATCATGGTTGAATTTAACTTCAAGTTTAAATTCAATTTGATCTCCATCTTTGCACTTCAAATGGCCGGTCCCTTTGTTGATTGTTGGAGATGATTTTGAGTTCAATTTGAAAAGGAATTCCATCTTGGACCACATTTGAACTTGTCTTTGTGTAGACAATCATTCCTCTCAAGACAACATCCCTTTTGTCCCTCTTTTTGAAACACACGCCCCATATCCATTTTTGGACCTCCATTTGGCTTGTAATTTGCGTACACCTACTTACCTACAAGGCAAACACTGATGCGTGCAAGACGTGGGCTCCAATAATTCCACCTTTCAAACGTCCTTCACAAAGGGTTATGCACAAGGAAGAAGACTTCCCCTTGCTTCCTTAGTGATAAAAACATGTGGATCAAATGAGCAAGACCAACCCTTCAAGATGGTCGTTGATCAGACAAACCAATATGGCCCTCCTAGACGGCATCTTTTAGCAATGGCAACACCTTCAAAATGCTCAACTTTCAAGGATCTTAACTTAGGTTTTTAATGCAAAACCAAGAAAACAAAGTCTCATAAGAAGTGAAGAAAATATCAAGAATTGTTATTCATCAAAAGTTGTTCTCCAATCGGCCAAAAGGGGACCTATTTATAGATGCCTAAAGACACTTAAAATAACCAGATATTATCTAAAAGAAATAGCTAGAAAACATTTGAATTGAACTTGAATTTGCTAATTGTTTGAATTTAAAAATAACTAGAAAATCCTAGCCAAAAAATCGGTTGAACTCCTCCTTTGTCCAGCCGTGTATTTGGTCATCAAATGAGGCCTTGGAGAGCTGATTTGATGAGTAAGATGGAGTTGAACTTGAATTCAAAAGTTGGGTGAAGTTTGAATTCAAGTTGAGTTTGAATTTGAATGCACCTTGAATTTGTTTGTTGTCTATCCTCTTTCCATCATTCCAGCCGTGTTCAAGATATCCAAGAGGTGTCTTGAAACCTTATTTGATGATGATAATATGGCTGGGGTTGAATTCAAAAGATGGTTGAAGTTTGAATTCAAAATTAAGTTTGGATTTGAATTCAAACTTGGATTCAATTTGAATTGGAATCTATCCTTCTTTTATCCTCCAAGATGGCGTATCCAAGGCTGGGAATATATGCTGATATCTTCTTGAAATTTAAGTCTCCAACTGGTTGAAACTTGAATTCAAATCATGGTTGAATTTAAATTCAAGTTTATCCTCAAGTCCAAATTCAAGTAGAGCTTCATCCTTGCATTCAAAATGGCTGGCCTCTTGGTTGTTGGTTGGATGTGATTTTGAGTTCAATTTTGAAAAGAGGATCCCATCTTGGACACATTTGAATTTGACTTTGTGGAGACAAACATTCTCTTCAAGACAACATTCCTTTTGTTTTCCATTTTGTAACACATGGCTACATTGCTCTTTTTGGGCCTTCATTTCATTTGGATCTTTCATGTACCTAATTTACCTAAAAAGCAAACATATAAAACAAAGATCACAAAAAAACAAGACAAAATCCAAAGTAATGAACACACGCATACTCATAATGCTCAAAGGGTGGGTTCGATGAAATGAACCCATGGAACTTTAGGTTCATCTTGAACATGCTTATACAAGAAGGTTCCAACTTGATGACAAAGTTCTCTTGCCCTCCTTGTCATAGGGCCCTTAACCTCTTGATGGGATCCTTGATCCTCATCAATCCCCCCTTCCTCAATAGAATTCGTCCTCGAATCAAAAAGGTCATCAGTGAAAGGGGTGAGGTCAGCAACATTAAAAGTAGGTGAAATAGAATCATACATTTCAGGGAGATCAAGGATGTATGCATTGCCACATATGCATTTCAAAACTTTGAAAGGTTCATCTCCTCTAGGTAACAGTTTTGACTTTTGCTCATTGGGAAATCTTTCTTTGCGCATGTGTAACCAGAATAAATCACCAGGTTTAAACACAACCCTTTTTCGATGTTTGTTAGCTCGTCTTTCATAAGCTTTGTTTTTCTTTTCAAGTTGAGTTTTAACGTGTTCATGCAGTTTCTTTATCTTTTTCGCTTTTTGTTTACCATCAAGACTTGAACGTTCATGCACGAGAATAGGGATCAAATCAAGTCGTGACAAGGGGTTAAAACCATACACGATTTCAAATGGACTATGCAAGGTACCGTGATGGACACTCCTATTGTATGAAAATTTGATATATGGTAAACAATCTTCCCAATGTTTAATATGTTTTTGCAAAATGGCACGCAAAAGTTGAGAGAGAGTACGATTAACTACTTCAGTTTGACCATCAGTTTGTGGGTGAGCAGTGGTATAAAACAACATTTGAGTACTAAGTTTAGCCCACAAAACACGCCAAAAATGACTAAGAAATTTCGTATCTCTATCACTTATAATTGTTTGTGGCATGCCATGTGATACGAATATGGTTCATATGTTGATGTTGTCCCGATCTTTCTTCACTCTCCAAACGTCCCTCAAGCCTTGAATGTGATGGACAATGGTGCCAAGCAACCACCTTCCTTTCAAGCCTCCCAATTCGTTTGGTTGTTATGTGTTTCAATCCGTCCAATCCAACCAGTCACTCCTAATCCTTGGATTGTGGGTCACCAACAAGGAACACACAATCCTTAATTGGGTCTAGCCTTGATTTAGATATGTGTAAACCAAAGGAAAAACACAAACTTTTATTCAAGAAACTCAAGAACAAAAGACAATACAAAACCGTATGGTTTTAGTCTCAAAGGTGCGAAAATAGTCTAACTACCAAAAGAAATGCTAAGTGATCAATATATTTGATTACAAGTCTTGTTGGCCATCCCAAAAAAACGTCTAGGTGCACTTGGAGCTTCAATGTTTGCACCATTTCCTTCCTTGAGATGCAAATCTGATTTGTTATTTTAGGTAAGCTTCTCTCTCTTGGCAAATCCACACTTATTGTCTCAATCACCAATTATTGCATCATTAACCATCCTTCTAGAACTTGCCTTGTGTATCCATGTGCCTTCAATACACGCCATTCAGCCCTCCTTGTGACACAAGATCAGATTTCCTAATTTTGGTAACTTTCTCTCACTTGAATTATCTCCTTAAATGCTCCAAATCTTCAATTATGACTCCATAATTCATTCCAATCATCCCAATCTGATTTATGACATTCTAGAAGGTCTCTTAATTGCATTTGCTGATAATATGCGGCTGCCACCCTCTCAAGAAGACCGAAAACCCTAATTTGCACAATTGGGCTTGTTTTGGACTTCTTCCTTGCAACTCTTGTAACTATTTTTTTGTGGACTGATTTTGACAAAACCCAAAACATGAAAGATGCTCTAAATTAAGTCTACTTCAAGGTCCAGCTGGTTCCATGCACGCCCAATCTCACTTGAAAGCCCAAAACCACAAAACAGCCTTGTATGGACAAGCTTGGTCCAAATCTGAGAAGCCTTCCTTTCCAAAACTCAAGGCGTTTGATCCAAGACCTTATAACACCTACAAATCACACTCATACACCAAACATAAGTATTCTAAAACAAACTTTAAAAGAATCAAAAGAAAAGAGCAACTAAAAGCCACAGAAACGGCACCAACAAGCAGACTGACTATCCTGCCCTCTCACCAACCGTTAACTTATTTATTGACATTGAAAATCATTGGATAATCAGTTCTTAAGCTCAACAATGAGCACCCATTTAGGAGGAACGTTCATTGGTTCATCTTGCACATGTTTGGTCAGAAAGGAGCCAACCTCAAAACCAACTTGAAGACAATTAATCCTCTTAGTTTGGCTCCTTGTCAAAGGCCCCTTATGGTTAAGGGCACCTTGTGCAAGCTCCTCATTAGGGGGCTGCTCCTCAGCCTCATCAATCCCCCCCTCCTCAAAAGGATTCGCCCTCGAATCATCAAGATAAAAATGCTCAAAAGGGGAAAGATCACTTACATTGAAGGTGTTGGAAACTGAACCATACCTGTCTTGAGGAAGATCAAGCACATAAGCATTTGGACCAACCTTTTTAATGACCTTAAAAGGTCCATCTCCTCTAGGCATAAGCTTGGACTTCCTCTCCTTAGGAAACCGTTCCTTCCTTAAATGCAACCAAACAAGATCTCCAGGATAAAACACAACATCTCGTCTATGCTTGTTAGCTTGTTTGGCATACTGTCTATTCTTTCTTTCAAGTTGGAGTTTAACCTTTTCATGCAACTTTTTGATCATTTCAGCTCGTTGTTTACCATCCATGCTTGTACGCTCATCAATTGGAATAGGCAACAAATCAAGTGGGGAGTGGGGTAGAAAACCATAGACAACTTCAAAAGGGGAATACAAAGACCCACTATGAACCGCCCTATTGTAAGCAAACTCAATATGTGGTAAACATTCTTCCCAATTTTTCAGATTGCTTTGGATTAAGGCACGCAACATTTGTGACAAGGTCCTATTTACCACTTGAGTTTGGCCATCTGTTTGTGGGTGTGCAGTAGTAGAAAACAAAAGCTTAGTTCCCAACTTGCTCCAAAGCACACGCCAAAAATGACTCAAGAATTTACTGTCCCTATCACTAACAATTGTTTTAGGCATGCCATGCAACCTAACAACTTCTTTAAAGAATAGATTTGCAATGTAGGAAGCATCATCTACTTTGTGACAAGCAATAAAGTGTGCCATCTTAGAGAATCTGTCTACCACCACAAAGACACTATCTTTACCACCTTTTGATCTAGGTAAGCCAAGAACAAAGTCCATAGAAATGTCCTCCCAAGGTGCACTAGGTACGTCCAAGGGTGTGTACAACCCATGAGGTTGTGTTTTGGACTTAGCTTGCCTACAAGTGATGCAACTACTACAAACCTTTGCAACAATTGATTTCATGTGAGGCCAAAAGAAATGTTCCTTTAAAGTTTCTAAAGTTTTAAAAACTCCAAAGTGTCCCATTAACCCGCCCCCATGTGCTTCCTTAACCAACAATTCACGCATTGATCCCTTAGGAATGCATAATCGTTTCTCCTTAAACAAATAGCCATCATGCAAATAAAATTTACCAAAAGGAGAAGCAACACATGCATCATAAATGGAAGCAAAATCAGAATCATCCTTATACAATTCCTTAACAAATTCAAAGCCAAGCAAGTGTGAAGATAACTTAGTAATCAAAGTATACCTTCTAGACAAAGCATCAGCAACTATGTTATCTTTTCCTTGCTTATACTTAATGACATAAGGAAATTGCTCAATAAACTCAACCCACTTTGCATGCCTCTTATTCAGTTTTCCTTGACTCTTAAGGTACTTCAAACTTTCATGATCAGTATGAATGACAAACTCTTTGGGTTGCAAGTAGTGTTGCCAAGTTTGTAAGGACCTTACTAAAGCATACAACTCCTTATCATAAGTAGGATAGTTCAATGCAGCACCTTTCAACTTCTCACTAAAATAAGCAATAGGATGCTTACCTCGGGTTAGAACAGCTCCAATTCCCACGCCACTTGCATCACACTCTACCTCAAATGTATCATCAAAGTTTGGCAACTTCAAGATAGGTGCTGTAGTGAGACGTCTTTTAAGCTCATCAAACGCCCTTTGTTGGGCTTCCCCCCAATGGAATCCAACCTCTTTCTTGACTATCTCATTCAATGGTGCGGCTACGGTTGAAAAGTCTTTGACAAACCGCCTATAAAAACCTGCCAAACCATGAAAGCTCCTCACTTCTCCCACACTCTTTGGTGTAGGCCATTCAAGGATGGATTTCACCTTGTCTTGATCCATTTCAATCCCTGCAGAACTGATTACAAAACCAAGAAAAACAACTTTGTCCAAACAAAAAGAACATTTCTTAAAGTTAGCATAAAGTTTTTCTTTTCTTAGCTTTTCAAAAACAGCCCTTATGTGATCTAAATGCTCTTCTAGGGACTTAGAATAGATCAAGATGTCATCAAAATAAACCACAACAAACTTCCCAATAAAAGCTCTCAAAACTTCATTCATTAGCCTCATGAATGTACTAGGTGCATTAGTTAACCCAAAAGGCATAACTAACCATTCATACAATCCAAATTTAGTTTTAAAAGCTGTTTTCCATTCATCACCCTCTCTTATTCTCACTTGAAAATAACCACTTTTCAAATCAATTTTCGTATACCATTGTGATCCATGCAACATATCAAGCATATCATCAAGTCTAGGAATGGGATACCTATACTTTACAGTGATTTTGTTGATGGCCCTACAATCTGTACACATCCTCCAAGTGCCATCCTTTTTCGGGACAAGGATGACTGGAACTGCACTTGGGCTCATACTTTCCCTTACCTTCTCTTTGTGATACGAATATGGTTCGTATGTTGATGTTGTCCCGATCTTTCTTCACTCTCCAAACGTTCCTCAAGCCTTGAATGTGATGGACAATGGTGCCAAGCAACCACCTTCCTTTCAAGCCTCCAAATCCGTTTGGTTATATGTGTTTCAATCCGTCCAATCCAACCAGTCACTCCTAATCCTTGGATTGTGGATCACCAACAAGGAACACACAATCCTTAATTGGGTCTAGCCTTGATTTAGATATGTGTAAACCAAAGGAAAAACACAAACTTTTATTCAAGAAACTCAAGAACAAAAGATAATATAAAACCGTATGGTTTCTTAGTCTCAAAGATGAAAAATAGTCTAACTACCAAAAGAAATGCTAAGTGAACAATATATTTGATTACAAGTCTTGTTGGCCACTCCCAAAAAACGTCTAGGGCATCTTGGAGTTTCCATGTTTGCGCCATTTCCTTCCTTGAGATGCAAAAATCTGAATTTGTTATTTTAGGTAAGTTTCTCTCTCTTGGCAAATCCACAATTATTGTCTCAATCACCAATTATTGCATTATTAACCATCCTTCTAGAACTTGCCTTGTGCATCCAGTTGCCTTCATAACGCCATTCAGCCTTCCTTGTGACACAAGATCTAATTTTGGTAACTTTCTCTTACTTGAATTATCTCCTTAATTGCTCCAAATCTTCAATTATGACTCCATAATTCATTCCAATCATCCCAATCTGATTTATGACATTCTAGAAGGTCTCTTAATTGCATTTGATGATGCTAGGCGGCTGCCACCCTCTCAAGAAGACCGAAAACCCTAATTTGCACAATTGAGCTTGTTTTGGACTTCTTCCTTGCAACTCTTGTAACTATTTTTGTGGACTGATTTTGACAAAACCCAAAACATGAAAGATGCTCTAAATTAAGTCTTCTTCAAGGTCCAGCTGGTTCCATGCACGCCCAATCTCACTTGAAAGCCCAAAACCACAAAACAGCCTTGTATGGACAAGCTTGGTCCAAATCTGAGAAGCCTTCCTTTCCAAAGCTCAAGGCGTTTGATCCAAGACCTGTAACACCTACAAATCACACTCATACACCAAACATAAGTATTCTAAAACAAACTTTAAAAGAATCAAAAGAAAAGGCAACTAAAAGCCACAGAAACGGCACCAACAAGCGGACTGACTATCCTGCCCTCCCACCAACCCTTTAACTTATTTATTGACATTGAAAATCATTGGATAATCAGTTCTTAAGCTCAACAATGAGCACCCATTTAGGAGGAACGTCCATTGGTTCATCTTGCACATGTTTGGTTAGAAAGGAGCCAACATCAAAACCAAGTTGAAGACAATTAATCCTCTTGGTTTGGCTCCTTGTCAAAGGCCCCTTATGGTTAAGGGCACCTTGTGCAAGCTCCTCATTAGGGGGCTGCTCCTCAGCCTCATCAATCCCCCCCCCCTCCTCAAAAGGATTCGCCCTCGAATCATCAAGATAAAAATGCTCAAAAGGGGAAGATCACTTACATTGAAGGTGTTGGAAACTGAGCCATACCTGTCTGGAGGAAGATCAAGCACATAAGCGTTTGGACCAACCTTTTGAATGACCTTAAAAGGTCCATCTCCTCTAGGCATAAGTTTGGACTTCCTCTCCTTTGGAAACCGTTCCTTCCTTAAATGCAACCAAACAAGATCTCCAGGATAAAACACAACATCTTTCCTATGCTTGTTAGCTTGTTTGGCATACTGTCTATTCTTTCTTTCAAGTTGTAGTTTAACCTTTTCATGCAACTTTTTGATCATTTCAGCCCGTTGTTTACCATCCATGCTAGTACGCTCATCAATTGGAATAGGCAACAAATCAAGTGGGGAGTGGGGTAGAAAACCATAAACAACTTCAAAAGGGGAATACAAAGACCCACTATGAAAAGCCCTATTGTAAGCAAACTCAATATGTGGTAAACATTCTTCCCAATTTTTCAGATGGCTTTGGATTAAGGCACGCAACATTTGTGACAAGGTCCGATTGACCACTTCAGTTTGGCCATCTGTTTGTGGATGTGCAGTAGTAGAAAACAAAAGCTTAGTTCCCAACTTGCTCCAAAGCACACGCCAAAAATGACTCAAGAATTTACTGTCCCTATCACTAACAATTGTTTTAGGCATGCCATGCAACCGAACAACTTCTTTAAAGAATAGATTTGCAATGTAGGAAGCATCATCTACTTTGTGACAAGCAATAAAGTGTGCCATCTTAGAGAATCTGTCTACCACAACAAAGACACTATCTCTACCACCTTTTGATCTAGGTAAGCCAAGAACAAAGTCCATAGAAATGTCCTCCCAAGGTGCACTAGGTACGTCCAAGGGTGTGTACAAACCATGAGGTTGTGTTTTGGACTTAGCTTGCCTGCAAGTGATGCAACTACTACAAGCCTTTGCAACGTCTGATTTCATGTGAGGCCAAAAGAAATGTTCCTTTAAAGTTTCTAAAGTTTTAAAAACTCCAAAGTGCCCCATTAAACCGCCCCCATGTGCTTCCTTAACCAACAATTCTCGCATTGATCCCTTAGGAATGCATAATCGTTTCTCCTTAAACAAATAGCCATCATGCAAATAGAATTTACCAAAAGGAGAATCAACGCATGCATCATAAATGGAAGCAAAATCAGAATCATCCTTATACAATTCCTTAGCAAATTCAAAGCCAAGCAAGTGTGAAGACAACTTAGTAATCAAAGTATACCTTCTAGACAAAGCATCAGCAACTATGTTATCTTTTCCTTGCTTATACTTAATGACATAAGGAAATTGCTCAATAAACTCAACCCACTTCGCATGCCTCTTATTCAGTTTTCCTTGACTCTTAAGGTACTTCAAACTTTCATGATCAGTATGAATGACAAACTCTTTGGGTTGCAAGTAGTGTTGCCAAGTTTGTAAGGACCTTACTAAAGCATACAACTCCTTATCATAAGTAGGATAGTTCAATGCAGCACCTTTCAACTTTTCACTAAAATAAGCAATAGGATGCTTACCTTGGGTTAGAACAGCTCCAATTCCCACGCCACTTGCATCACACTCTATCTCAAATGTATCATCAAAGTTTGGCAACTTCAAGATAGGTGCTGTAGTGAGACGTCTTTTAAGCTCATCAAACGCCCTTTGTTGGGCTTCCCCCCAATGGAATCCAACCTCTTTCTTGACTATCTCATTCAATGGTGCGGCTACGGTTGAAAAGTCTTTGACAAACCGCCTATAAAAACCTGCCAAACCATGAAAGCTCCTCACTTCTCCCACACTCTTTGGTGTAGGCCATTCAAGGATGGATTTCACCTTGTCTTGATCCATTTCAATCCCTGCAGAACTGATTACAAAACCAAGAAAAACAACTTTGTCCAAACAAAAAGAACATTTCTTAAAGTTAGCATAAAGTTTTTCTTTTCTTAGCTTTTCAAAAACAGCCCTTATGTGATCTAAATGCTCTTCTAAGGACTTAGAATAGATCAAGATGTCATCAAAATAAACCACAACAAACTTCCCAATAAAAGCTCTCAAAACTTCATTCATTAGCCTCATGAATGTACTAGGTGCATTAGTTAACCCAAAAGGCATAACTAACCATTCATACAATCCAAATTTAGTTTTAAAAGCTGTTTTCCATTCATCACCCTCTCTTATTCTCACTTGAAAATAACCACTTTTCAAATCAATTTTCGTATACCATCGTGAACCATGCAGCATATCAAGCATATCATCAAGTCTAGGGATGGGATACCTATACTTTACAGTGATTTTGTTGATGGCCCTACAATCTGTACACATCCTCCAAGTACCATCCTTTTTCGGGACAAGGATGACTGGAACTGCACTTGGGCTCATACTTTCCCTTACCTTCTCTTTGGCTAAGAGATCCTCCACTTGCCTTTGTATTTCCTTTGTTTCCTCCGTATTGGCCCTATAAGCTGGCCTATTAGGTAGGACAGCCCCTGGAATAAAGTCAATGTGGTGCTCAATCCCTCTTAAAGGTGGCAACCCATGTGGTTCCTCCTCGGGAAACAAATCTGCAAATTCTTCCAACAAAGAAACAACACCACTAGGCAAGGTAGATGGTAAGTCATTCTTAGAAAACAAGCATTCAACACTATCTTTGTAAAGCATCACCAAAACAGTTTTATTATCATACAATGCATGTGTAACTTCACGAGATTTTGCAAAGAAAGCATGCTTCTTAGGTGGATGTGAAATTTGTGGGGTGGATGCTTGTGAAAGTGTTTGAACCGTGGGTGAGGGTGGACTGATTTGGGCCGTGGGTTGTGTACCCTTGGCCGAGGAGTTCGTGGCCTCCAAAAGGCTTCTTCTCTCCTTTTTAAGAACCTCTAAGAATCTTTTTTCAGCCTCCTTTTCCTTAGGATCTGAATGGTTCTTCTTCATCCTCTTAGCATCCTCATAAACTTTATGTGGAGACAATGCATGTAACTTAAACTTTTTGCCATTAAAAGTAAAGGCATACATGTTCAATCTACCATCATAAATAACATGCTTGTCAAATTGCCAAGGTCTACCTAACAAAATTTGACTAGCATGCATAGGAGCTACATCACAGAAAATTTCATCTTTGTAGCCGCCAATAGATAAAGAAATCAGAACTTGTTTAGACACATGAATCTCACCACAATCATTTAGCCAAGATAACCTATAGGGATGGGAATGATCAATCATAGGTAAATCTAACTTTCTCTTACTTGAATTATCTCCTTAATTGCTCCAAATCTTCAATTATGACTCCATAATTCATTCCAATCATCCCAATCTGATTTATGACATTCTAGAAGGTCTCTTAATTGCATTTGATAATGCTAGGCGGCTGCCACCCTCTCAAGAAGACCGAAAACCCTAATTTGCACAATTGAGCTTGTTTTGGACTTCTTCCTTGCAACTCTTGTAACTATTTTTGTGGACTGATTTTGACAAAACCCAAAACATGAAAGATGCTCTAAATTAAGTCTTCTTCAAGGTCCAGCTGGTTCCATGCACGCCCAATCTCACTTGAAAGCCCAAAACCACAAAACAGCCTTGTATGGACAAGCTTGGTCCAAATCTGAGAAGCCTTCCTTTCCAAAGCTCAAGGCGTTTGATCCAAGACCTGTAACACCTACAAATCACACTCATACACCAAACATAAGTATTCTAAAACAAACTTTAAAAGAATCAAAAGAAAAGGCAACTAAAAGCCACAAAAACGGCACCAACAAGCGGACTGACTATCCTGCCCTCCCACCAACCCTTTAACTTATTTATTGACATTGAAAATCATTGGATAATCAGTTCTTAAGCTCAACAATGAGCACCCATTTAGGAGGAACGTCCATTGGTTCATCTTGCACATGTTTGGTTAGAAAGGAGCCAACATCAAAACCAAGTTGAAGACAATTAATCCTCTTGGTTTGGCTCCTTGTCAAAAATGTTCTCCCTTTGCAAGTTTTCTTCTTCCTCCTTCATGTGTGCACTTAAGGCTTTTCTTACCACAAGAAAGTCCTTATAAGCACCCTCTTCATCACTCTTTATCTCCTCAGCTGAGTCCTCTTGGTATTCTTCCTTTGTGGCTTCTTCTTCCTCCTCTTCGGAATAGAATTCATTTGTCTCCTCAAGGTACAACACTTTCTTGGCATTAGGGCAGTCCCTTGCATAATGCCCTCTCCCTCTACATTTAAAACACTCAATCTCCCTTGTCCTTGGAGAGTTTGCGGTTGCCTTGCCTTTGCCTTTGTCATTTTGACCTAGATTTGCACCATTGGTCCTTTGAGTGAAGTGTGGCTTATTTGGAGTGTTAGGGATGTTTTGGCCGAGGGTGTTTAAACTTGGCCGTGCTCCTCCATTGCCATTAGACCTAGGCTGCACTTTAGAAAAAGAAGAAGCATTAGTTCTAAAACCAAATCCACTAGTAGAAGAACGTACCTTTAATTGCCGCTCAATTTTCTCAGCTTTGTGAACCATGGAATTTAGATCAACATAGGTAGTGAGTTCAAGTTGAAACCCAATCTCCTTATTAAGACCTCCCAAAAACCGAGCCATGGTTGCCTCCTCAGTTTCTTCAGTATCAGTTTTTATCAACAAACTTTCTAACTCCTTAAAGTATTCATCCACACTTTTATTTCCTTGAGTTAGGCATTGCAACTTTTGGAACATGGATCTCTCGTAAGATTCTGGAATGAATTTCTTTCTCATCTCATATTTCATCTCATCCCAAGTTCCAATTGTTGGTTGTCTAGTCCTTCTTCTTATACTTTGAGTTTGGTCCCACCAAATCAAGGCATAATCCAAGAACTCTATACTTGCATATCTCACCTTTTGCAACTCAGTATAGTTGGTATAGGAAAAGATCATGTCAACTTTTCTTTCCCACTCAATGTAGGCTTCAGGGTCACTTTTACCATAAAAGGGTGGAATGTTTATTTTGGTTTTCAAATAATCATCCTCTTGAGGCACATGCCTCCTAGGTTGCATTCGGCCTTGAGGCCTTGGGTATACCTCCTCAACCTCTTCCTCTTCATAGTAATCATTCCATTCCTCCCTAACAGGTTGTTGTCTCATTCCGTGTCTCCTATCTCCTCTACCCCTTGCTCCTCCTCTACCTCCCATGCTTGTGGACCCCTTAGGTTCAGTTCCACGGGATGTTTGGCCTTGGTTTTGAGGTGGGGGCTGTTCTTGGGTAGGAGGTGTATTGGATGTCATCCTTGCTTCCCACTCATCCAACCTAGATTGCATAGTACTAAGCATTTGTGCCATCTTTTCCATGGAAAATTCCACTTTGTCTCCTCCTCCTTGGGTACTATTTGAACCATCCATGGCAACCTGAAACGCTTTCACAAACAAGAAAAGAAGAAAACTAACACAAGAAACAAAAGTGAGTTGTTAGTGAAAACAAAAAAAGGAAAACGAAAATCTGTTTGGCCTATTTTTTTTTTTTTTTGTTTGTCCTCCCTTGTTTTCTCTCAATTGTTCAAGTGTTTTTCCTTGGCCAATCTTGAGCCAGAACCTCTTAAGGCAAGTCCCAAATTGGCTAACCACAATCTGTTTCGTTTTCTGTCCTTGCAAACTTCTTTTGCCTTCAAAAACTCCAATTGATCAACAAGTGGTAAAACAGCATCAAGAAGTTTAGAGCACAATGTAAACACACTTAATAACTATGATTCAAAGAAACAAGAAAACAAAAGTGATGTAGTTGGTTGAACCAAAGAATTGCTAGGGGTTGTCCTGGGCAATCTTTAATTAAACCAACTGATGAAATATCAAATGCAAGCTCTTTGATTGATAGTATGAATGTGTATCCAAGGTTGAGAATTGAAGGCTTTATGTGTGTTGTTTTTGGGGTTGGATAGTAGATGCAAAAAGATGGAATTTTTGTTCAAAAGGAACTTCTTTTCTCTTCCTTTCTTTGTGCACTTCCTTTTGTTGCTTTTGTGCACGTTTTCTTTTCTTTTCTTTTCCTTTTTTTTTTGACGTTCAAAGCAGCCTTGATGCAACCTTTGTTTGCTTTTGCAAGAATCAGTTGTGTATGCTTGAAAGATGATCCTTTTTGTGTTTGTATGGATGTGTAGTAGAAAACAGATTTTCCTTGGATACCAATACAATCAAAACAAACAAACTTGTATTCAATATCACACAAGCAAATTTAATTAAAAGCTTCGATAACAACAAGGTGTTTGACTCAAAGGTGGCTTCTTTTAGGCCTTAGGCTGATTTGAGAGGGAGTTAAATCCTATTCAACGCAAACAACAATGATCCTATGATTAAGTGTGTTAAAGATGAGATCTTTAATGATAGGTGATTAATATTGATGCAAAAGGTGAAGCCTTTTTTTGTGGTTTTCGTTGGACTGAAGAAAAGAACAATCTTTGTTTTTGTTTTGATGAAATGAAGCAAAAGATCAATTTTTTTTTGGATGATTGAGAATAACAAGAATGACACAAACGACACAAGAAAAGATATTTGAGATGAAGATAAACGAGAGCTCTGATACCACTTGATACGAATATGGTTCGTATGTTGATGTTGTCCCGATCTTTCTTCACTCTCCAAACGTTCCTCAAGCCTTGAATGTGATGGACAATGGTGCCAAGCAACCACCTTCCTTTCAAGCCTCCAAATCCGTTTGGTTATATGTGTTTCAATCCGTCCAATCCAACCAGTCACTCCTAATCCTTGGATTGTGGATCACCAACAAGGAACACACAATCCTTAATTGGGTCTAGCCTTGATTTAGATATGTGTAAACCAAAGGAAAAACACAAACTTTTATTCAAGAAACTCAAGAACAAAAGATAATATAAAACCGTATGGTTTCTTAGTCTCAAAGATGAAAAATAGTCTAACTACCAAAAGAAATGCTAAGTGAACAATATATTTGATTATAAGTCTTGTTGGCCACTCCCAAAAAACGTCTAGGGCATCTTGGAGTTTCCATGTTTGCGCCATTTCCTTCCTTGAGATGCAAAAATCTGAATTTGTTATTTTAGGTAAGTTTCTCTCTCTTGGCAAATCCACAATTATTGTCTCAATCACCAATTATTGCATTATTAACCATCCTTCTAGAACTTGCCTTGTGCATCCAGTTGCCTTCATAACGCCATTCAGCCTTCCTTGTGACACAAGATCTAATTTTGGTAACTTTCTCTTACTTGAATTATCTCCTTAATTGCTCCAAATCTTCAATTATGACTCCATAATTCATTCCAATCATCCCAATCTGATTTATGACATTCTAGAAGGTCTCTTAATTGCATTTGATGATGCTAGGCGGCTGCCACCCTCTCAAGAAGACCGAAAACCCTAATTTGCACAATTGAGCTTGTTTTGGACTTCTTCCTTGCAACTCTTGTAACTATTTTTGTGGACTGATTTTGACAAAACCCAAAACATGAAAGATGCTCTAAATTAAGTCTTCTTCAAGGTCCAGCTGGTTCCATGCATGCCCAATCTCACTTGAAAGCCCAAAACCACAAAACAGCCTTGTATGGACAAGCTTGGTCCAAATCTGAGAAGCCTTCCTTTCCAAAGCTCAAGGCGTTTGATCCAAGACCTGTAACACCTACAAATCACACTCATACACCAAACATAAGTATTCTAAAACAAACTTTAAAAGAATCAAAAGAAAAGGCAACTAAAAGCCACAAAAACGGCACCAACAAGCGGACTGACTATCCTGCCCTCCCACCAACCCTTTAACTTATTTATTGACATTGAAAATCATTGGATAATCAGTTCTTAAGCTCAACAATGAGCACCCATTTAGGAGGAACGTCCATTGGTTCATCTTGCACATGTTTGGTTAGAAAGGAGCCAACATCAAAACCAAGTTGAAGACAATTAATCCTCTTGGTTTGGCTCCTTGTCAAAAATGTTCTCCCTTTGCAAGTTTTCTTCTTCCTCCTTCATGTGTGCACTTAAGGCTTTTCTTACCACAAGAAAGTCCTTATAAGCACCCTCTTCATCACTCTTTATCTCCTCAGCTGAGTCCTCTTGGTATTCTTCCTTTGTGGCTTCTTCTTCCTCCTCTTCGGAATAGAATTCATTTGTCTCCTCAAGGTACAACACTTTCTTGGCATTAGGGCAGTCCCTTGCATAATGCCCTCTCCCTCTACATTTAAAACACTCAATCTCCCTTGTCCTTGGAGGGTTTGCGGTTGCCTTGCCTTTGCCTTTGTCATTTTGACCTAGATTTGCACCATTGGTCCTTTGAGTGAAGTGTGGCTTATTTGGAGTGTTAGGGATGTTTTGGCCGAGGGTGTTTGAACTTGGCCGTGCTCCTCCATTGCCATTAGACCTAGGCTGCACTTTAGAAAAAGAAGAAGCATTAGTTCTAAAACCAAATCCACTAGTAGAAGAACGTACCTTTAATTGCCGCTCAATTTTCTCAGCTTTGTGAACCATGGAATTTAGATCAACATAGGTAGTGAGTTCAAGTTGAAACCCAATCTCCTTATTAAGACCTCCCAAAAACCGAGCCATGGTTGCCTCCTCAGTTTCTTCAGTATCAGTTTTTATCAACAAACTTTCTAACTCCTTAAAGTATTCATCCACACTTTTATTTCCTTGAGTTAGGCATTGCAACTTTTGGAACATGGATCTCTCGTAAGATTCTGGAATGAATTTCTTTCTCATCTCATATTTCATCTCATCCCAAGTTCCAATTGTTGGTTGTCTAGTCCTTCTTCTTATACTTTGAGTTTGGTCCCACCAAATCAAGGCATAATCCAAGAACTCTATACTTGCATATCTCACCTTTTGCAACTCAGTATAGTTGGTATAGGAAAAGATCATGTCAACTTTTCTTTCCCACTCAATGTAGGCTTCAGGGTCACTTTTACCATAAAAGGGTGGAATGTTTATTTTGGTTTTCAAATAATCATCCTCTTGAGGCACATGCCTCCTAGGTTGCATTCGGCCTTGAGGCCTTGGGTATACCTCCTCAACCTCTTCCTCTTCATAGTAATCATTCCATTCCTCCCTAACAGGTTGTTGTCTCATTCCGTGTCTCCTATCTCCTCTACCCCTTGCTCCTCCTCTACCTCCCATGCTTGTGGACCCCTTAGGTTCAGTTCCACGGGATGTTTGGCCTTGGTTTTGAGGTGGGGGCTGTTCTTGGGTAGGAGGTGTGTTGGATGTCATCCTTGCTTCCCACTCATCCAACCTAGATTGCATAGTACTAAGCATTTGTGCCATCTTTTCCATGGAAAATTCCACTTTGTCTCCTCCTCCTTGGGTACTGTTTGAACCATCCATGGCAACCTGAAACGCTTTCACAAACAAGAAAAGAAGAAAACTAACACAAGAAACAAAAGTGAGTTGTTAGTGAAAACAAAAAAAGGAAAACGAAAATCTGTTTGGCCTCTTTTTTTTTTGTTTGTCCTCCCTTTTTTTCTCTCAATTGTTCAAGTGTTTTTCCTTGGCCAATCTTGAGCCAGAACCTCTTAAGGCAAGTCCCAAATTGGCTAACCACAATCTGTTTCGTTTTCTGTCCTTGCAAACTTCTTTTGCCTTCAAAAACTCCAATTGATCAACAAGTGGTAAAACAGCATCAAGAAGTTTAGAGCACAATGTAAACACACTTAATAACTATGATTCAAAGAAACAAGAAAACAAAAGTGATGTAGTTGGTTGAACCAAAGAATTGCTAGGGGTTGTCCTGGGCAATCTTTAATTAAACCAACTTATGCAATATCAAATGCAAGCTCTTTGATTGATAGTATGAATGTGTATCCAAGGTTGAGAATTGAAGGCTTTATGTGTGTTGTTTTTGGGGTTGGATAGTAGATGCAAAAAGATGGAATTTTTGTTCAAAAGGAACTTCTTTTCTCTTCCTTTCTTTGTGCACTTCCTTTTGTTGCTTTTGTGCACGTTTTCTTTTCTTTTCTTTTCCTTTTTTTTTTGACGTTCAAAGCAGCCTTGATGCAACCTTTGTTTGCTTTTGCAAGAATCAGTTGTGTATGCTTGAAAGATGATCCTTTTTGTGTTTGTATGGATGTGTAGTAGAAAACAGATTTTCCTTGGATACCAATACAATCAAAACAAACAAACTTGTATTCAATATCACACAAGCAAATTTAATTAAAAGCTTCGATAACAAGAAGGTGTTTGACTCAAAGGTGGCTTCTTTTAGGCCTTGGGCTGATTTGAGAGGGAGTTAAATCCTATTCAACGCAAACAACAATGATCCTATGATTAAGTGTGTTAAAGATGAGATCTTTAATGATAGGTGATTAATATTGATGCAAAAGGTGAAGCCTTTTTTTGTGGTTTTCGTTGGACTGAAGAAAAGAACAATCTTTGTTTTTGTTTTGATGAAATGAAGCAAAAGATCAATTTTTTTTTGGATGATTGAGAATAACAAGAATGACACAAACGACACAAGAAAAGATATTTGAGATGAAGATAAACGAGAGCTCTGATACCACTTGATACGAATATGGTTCGTATGTTGATGTTGTCCCGATCTTTCTTCACTCTCCAAACGTTCCTCAAGCCTTGAATGTGATGGACAATGGTGCCAAGCAACCACCTTCCTTTCAAGCCTCCAAATCCGTTTGGTTATATGTGTTTCAATCCATCCAATCCAACCAGTCACTCCTAATCCTTGGATTGTGGATCACCAACAAGGAACACACAATCCTTAATTGGGTCTAGCCTTGATTTAGATATGTGTAAACCAAAGGAAAAACACAAACTTTTATTCAAGAAACTCAAGAACAAAAGATAATATAAAACCGTATGGTTTCTTAGTCTCAAAGATGAAAAATAGTCTAACTACCAAAAGAAATGCTAAGTGAACAATATATTTGATTACAAGTCTTGTTGGCCACTCCCAAAAAACGTCTAGGGCATCTTGGAGTTTCCATGTTTGCGCCATTTCCTTCCTTGAGATGCAAAAATCTGAATTTGTTATTTTAGGTAAGTTTCTCTCTCTTGGCAAATCCACAATTATTGTCTCAATCACCAATTATTGCATTATTAACCATCCTTCTAGAACTTGCCTTGTGCATCCAGTTGCCTTCATAAGGCCATTCAGCCTTCCTTGTGACACAAGATCTAATTTTGGTAACTTTCTCTTACTTGAATTATCTCCTTAATTGCTCCAAATCTTCAATTATGACTCCATAATTCATTCCAATCATCCCAATCTGATTTATGACATTCTAGAAGGTCTCTTAATTGCATTTGATGATGCTAGGCGGCTGCCACCCTCTCAAGAAGACCGAAAACCCTAATTTGCACAATTGAGCTTGTTTTGGACTTCTTCCTTGCAACTCTTGTAACTATTTTTGTGGACTGATTTTGACAAAACCCAAAACATGAAAGATGCTCTAAATTAAGTCTTCTTCAAGGTCCAGCTGGTTCCATGCACGCCCAATCTCACTTGAAAGCCCAAAACCACAAAACAGCCTTGTATGGACAAGCTTGGTCCAAATCTGAGAAGCCTTCCTTTCCAAAGCTCAAGGCGTTTGATCCAAGACCTGTAACACCTACAAATCACACTCATACACCAAACATAAGTATTCTAAAACAAACTTTAAAAGAATCAAAAGAAAAGGCAACTAAAAGCCACAGAAACGGCACCAACAAGCGGACTGACTATCCTGCCCTCCCACCAACCCTTTAACTTATTTATTGACATTGAAAATCATTGGATAATCAGTTCTTAAGCTCAACAATGAGCACCCATTTAGGAGGAACGTCCATTGGTTCATCTTGCACATGTTTGGTTAGAAAGGAGCCAACATCAAAACCAAGTGGAAGACAATTAATCCTCTTGGTTTGGCTCCTTGTCAAAGGCCCCTTATGGTTAAGGGCACCTTGTGCAAGCTCCTCATTAGGGGGCTGCTCCTCAGCCTCATCACTTTGGCTAAGAGATCCTCCACTTGCCTTTGTATTTCCTTTGTTTCCTCCGGATTGGCCCTATAAGCTGGCCTATTAGGTAGGACAGCCCCTGGAATAAAGTCATTGTGGTGCTCAATCCCTCTTAAAGGTGGCAACCCATGTGGTTCCTCCTCGGGAAACAAATCTGCAAATTCTTCCAACAAAGAAACAACACCACTAGGCAAGGTAGATGGTAAGTCATTCTTAGAAAACAAGCATTCAACACTATCTTTGTAAAGCATCACCAAAACAGTTTTATTATCATACAATGCATGTGTAACTTCACGAGATTTTGCAAAGAAAGCATGCTTCTTAAGTGGATGTGAAATTTGTGAGGTGGATGCTTGTGAAAGTGTTTGAGCTGGGTGAGGGTGGACTGATTTGGGCCGTGGGTTGTGTACCCTTGGCCGAGGAGTTTGTGGCCTCCAAAAGGCTTCTTCTCTCCTTTTTAAGACCCTCTAAGAACCTTTTTTCAGCCTCCTTTTCCTTAGGATCTGAATGGTTCTTCTTCATCCTCTTAGCATCCTCATAAACTTTATGTGGAGACAATGCATGTAACTTAAACTTTTTGCCATTAAAAGTAAAAGCATACATGTTCAATCTACCATCATAAATAACATGCTTGTCAAATTGCCAAGGTCTACCTAACAAAATATGACTAGCATGCATAGGAGCTACATCACACAAAATTTCATCTTTGTAGCCGCCAATAGATAAAGAAATCAGAACTTGTTTAGACACATGAATCTCACCACAATCATTTAGCCAAGATAACCTATAGGGATGGGGATGATCAATCATAGGTAAATCTAACTTTCTAACAAGTTCAATACTTGCAACATTAGCACAAGAACCACTATCAATAATTAAAGTGCAAGTTTTGCCTTTTACCAAACAATGGATGTGGAAAATGTTCTCCCTTTGCAAGTTTTCTTCTTCCTCCTTCATGTGTGCACTTAAGGCTTTTCTTACCACAAGAAAGTCCTTATATGCACCCTCTTCATCACTCTTTACCTCCTCAGCTGAGTCCTCTTGGTACTCTTCCTTTGTTGCTTCTTCTTCCTCCTCTTCTGAATAGAATTCATTAGTTTCCTCAAGGTACAACACTTTCTTGGCATTAGGGCAGTCCCTTGCATAATGCCCTCTCCCTCTACATTTAAAACACTCAATCTCCCTTGCCCTTGGAGGGTTTGCGGTTGCCTTGCCTTTGCCTTTGTCATTTTGACCTAGATTTGCACCATTGGTCCTTTGAGTGAAGTGTGGTTTATTTGGAGTGTTAGAACTGTTTTGGCCGAATGTGTTTGAACTTGTCCGTGCCCCTCCATTGCCATTAGACCTAGGCTGCACTTTAGAAATAGAAGAAGCATTAGTTCTAAGACCAAATCCACTAGTAGAAGAACGTACCTTTAGTTGCCGCTCAATTTTCTCAGCTTTGTGAACCATGGAATTTAGATCAACATAGGTAGTGAGTTCAAGTTGAAACCCAATCTCCCTATTAAGACCTCCCAAAAACCGAGCCATGGTTGCCTCCTCAGTTTCTTCAGTATCAGTTTTTATCAACAAACTTTCTAACTCTTTAAAGTATTCATCCACACTTTTATTTCCTTGAGTTAGGCATTGCAACTTTTGGAACATGGACCTCTCGTAAGATTCTGGAATGAATTTCTTTCTCATCTCATATTTCATGTCATCCCAAGTTCCAATTGTTGGTTGTCTAGTCCTTCTTCTTATACTTTGAGTTTGGTCCCACCAAATCAAGGCATAATCCAAGAACTCTATACTTGCATATCTCACTTTTTGCAACTCAGTATAGTTGGTATAGGAAAAGATCATGTCAACTTTTCTTTCCCACTCAATGTAGGCTTCAGGGTCACTTTTGCCATAAAAGGGTGGAATGTTTATTTTGGTTTTCAAATAATCATCCTCTTGAGGCATATGCCTCCTAGGTTGCATTCGGCCTTGAGACCTTGGGTATACCTCCTCAACCTCTTCCTCTTCATAGTAATCATTCCATTCCTCCCTAACAGGTTGTTGTCTCATTCCTTGCCTCCTATCTCCTCTACCCCTTGCTCCTCCTCCACCTCCCATGCTTGTGGACCCCTTAGGTTCAGTTCCACGGGATGTTTGGCCTTGGTTTTGAGGTGGGGGCTGTTCTTGGGTAGGAGGTGTGTTGGATGTCATCCTTGCTTCCCACTCATCCATCCTAGATTGCATATTACTAAGCATCTGTGCAATCTTTTCCATTGAATATTCCACTTTGTCTCCTCCTCCTTGGGTACCGTTTGAACCATCCATGGCAACCTGAAACGCTATCACAAACAAGAAAAGAAGAAAACTAACACAAGAAACAAAAGTGAGTTGTTAGCGAAATCAATAAGGAAAACGAAAATCTGTTTGGCCTTTTTTGTCCTCCCTTGTTTTCTCTCAATTACTCAAGTGTTTTCCTTGGCCAATCTTGAGCCAGAACCTCTTAAGGCAAGTCCCAAATTGGCTAACCACAATCTGTTTTGTTTTCTGTCCTTGCAAGCTTCTTTTGCCTTCAAAAACACCAATTGATCAACAAGTGGTAAAACAGCTTCAAGAAGTTTAGAGCACAATTTTAAACACACTTAATAACTATGATTCAAAGAAACAAGAAACCAAAAAGTGATGTAGTTGGTTGAACCAAAGAATTGCTAGGGGTTGTCCTGGGCAATCTTTAATTAAACCAACTTATGCAATATCAAATGCAAGCTCTTTGATTGATAGTATGAATGTGTATCCAAGGTTGAGAATTGAAGGCTTTATGTGTGTTGTTTTTTTGGGGTTGGATAGTAGATGCAAAAAGATGGAATTTTTGTTCAAAAGGAACTTCTTTTCTCTTCTTTTCTTTGTGCACTTTTTTTTTTGCTTTTGTGCACGTTTTCTTTTCTTTTCTTTTCCCTTTTTTTTTAACGTTCAAAGCAGCCTTGATGCAACCTTTGTTTGCTTTTGCAAGAATCAGTTGTGTATGCTTGAATATACTGCTTACATGTAGGAAAGATGATCCTTTTTGTGTTTGTATGGATGTGTAGTAGAAAACAGATTTTCCTTGGATACCAATACAACCAAAACAAACAAACTTGTATTCAATATCACACAAGCAAATTTAATTAAAAGCTTCGATAACAATAGGGTGTTTGACTCAAAGGTATCTTCTTTTAGGCCTTGGGCTGACTTTAGATGGAGTTAAACCCTATTCAATGCAAACAGCAATGATCCTATGATTAAGTGTGTTGAAGATGAGATCTTTAATGATAGGTGATCAATATTGATGCAAAAGATGAAGCCTTTTCTTTTTTTTTTGAATGATTGAGAATAACAAGAATGACACAAAAAAATGGATGAATAGATGAAGATTTGAAGAGGGGATGAGAAGAACAAGAATGACGCAAATGACACAAGAAAAGATATTTGAGATGAAGATAAACGAGAGCTCTGATACCACTTGATACGAATATGGTTCGTATGTTGATGTTGTCCCGATCTTTCTTCACTCTCCAAACGTCCCTCAAGCCTTGAATGTGATGGACAATGGTGCCAAGCAACCACCTTCCTTTCAAGCCTCCCAATTCGTTTGGTTGTTATGTGTTTCAATCCGTCCAATCCAACCAGTCACTCCTAATCCTTGGATTGTGGGTCACCAACAAGGAACACACAATCCTTAATTGGGTCTAGCCTTGATTTAGATATGTGTAAACCAAAGGAAAAACACAAACTTTTATTCAAGAAACTCAAGAACAAAAGACAATACAAAACCGTATGGTTTTAGTCTCAAAGGTGCGAAAATAGTCTAACTACCAAAAGAAATGCTAAGTGATCAATATATTTGATTACAAGTCTTGTTGGCCATCCCAAAAAAACGTCTAGGTGCACTTGGAGCTTCAATGTTTGCGCCATTTCCTTCCTTGAGATGCAAATCTGATTTGTTATTTTAGGTAAGCTTCTCTCTCTTGGCAAATCCACACTTATTGTCTCAATCACCAATTATTGCATCATTAACCATCCTTCTAGAACTTGCCTTGTGTATCCATGTGCCTTCAATACACGCCATTCAGCCCTCCTTGTGACACAAGATCAGATTTCCTAATTTTGGTAACTTTCTCTCACTTGAATTATCTCCTTAAATGCTCCAAATCTTCAATTATGACTCCATAATTCATTCCAATCATCCCAATCTGATTTATGACATTCTAGAAGGTCTCTTAATTGCATTTGCTGATAATATGCGGCTGCCACCCTCTCAAGAAGACCGAAAACCCTAATTTGCACAATTGGGCTTGTTTTGGACTTCTTCCTTGCAACTCTTGTAACTATTTTTTTGTGGACTGATTTTGACAAAACCCAAAACATGAAAGATGCTCTAAATTAAGTCTACTTCAAGGTCCAGCTGGTTCCATGCACGCCCAATCTCACTTGAAAGCCCAAAACCACAAAACAGCCTTGTATGGACAAGCTTGGTCCAAATCTGAGAAGCCTTCCTTTCCAAAGCTCAAGGCGTTTGATCCAAGACCTATAACACCTACAAATCACACTCATACACCAAACATAAGTATTCTAAAACAAACTTTAAAAGAATCAAAAGAAAAGAGCAACTAAAAGCCACAGAAACGGCACCAACAAGCAGACTGACTATCCTGCCCTCTCACCAACCGTTAACTTATTTATTGACATTGAAAATCATTGGATAATCAGTTCTTAAGCTCAACAATGAGCACCCATTTAGGAGGAATGTTCATTGGTTCATCTTGCACATGTTTGGTCAGAAAGGAGCCAACCTCAAAACCAACTTGAAGACAATTAATCCTCTTAGTTTGGCTCCTTGTCAAAGGCCCCTTATGGTTAAGGGCACCTTGTGCAAGCTCCTCATTAGGGGGCTGCTCCTCAGCCTCATCACCATGCAATCTCACAATTTCTTTAAAGAACAAGTCAGCAACACGTGTGACATCATCAACTTTCCTACATGCAATGAAATGTGCCATCTTTGAAAATCTATCAACCACAACATAAATGCTATCGCGCCCTCCTCTAGACCTAGGAAGTCCTTGATGAGGATCAAGGATCCCATCAAGAGGTCAAGGGCCCTATAACAAGAAGGAGGGCAAGGGAACTTTGTCATCAAGTTGGAACCTTCTTGTATAGGCATGTTCAAGATGAACCTAAGGTTCCATGGGTTCATTTCATTGAACCCACCCTTTGAGCATTAGGAGTAGGCGTGTGTTCATTACTTTGGATTTTGTCTTGTTTTCTTGTGATCTTTGTTTTTATGTGTTTGCTTTGTAGGTAAATTAGGTACGTGGAAGATCCAAATGAAATGAAGACCCAAAAACAGCAATGTAGCCGTGTGTTGCAACATGAGAGACAAAAGGAATGTTGTCTTGAAGAGAATGTTTGTCTCCACAAAGACAAATTCAAATGTGTCCAAGATGGAATCTTCTTTTCAAAATTGAACTCAAAATCATCTCCAAAGATCAAAAGGGGCCGGCCATTTTGAAGCAAAAAGGGCGATGATCAAATTGAATTTAAATTCAAAGCTAAACTTGAATTTAAATTCAACCATGATTTGAATTCAAGTTTCAACCAATTTGAGGCTCACATTTCAAAAAGAATTCAGCTATTATCTCAGCCAACCTACATGCCATTTTGAAGGAGAAAGGAAGGATAGATTCCAATTCAAATTGAATCCAAGTTTGAATTCAAATTCAAGCTCAATTTGAATTCAAATTTCAACCATCATTTGAATTCAATTCGAGCCAGCTTATCAACATCAAATCAGATTTTCTAATCTCCATTCCTCAACAAATACACGGCTGGAATGATGGGATGAGGATAGACAACAAGCAAATTCAAGGTGCACTCAAATACACGCCTGAACAAGGAAGATTTCAACCTTTTTTTAGCTAGGATTTTTCTAGTTAATTTTGAATTCGAACAATTAACAAATTCAAGTTCAATTCAAATGTTTTTCTAGCTATTTCTTTTAGATAATATCTGATTATTTTAAGTGTCTTAGGCATCTATAAATAGGCCCCTTTGGCCGATTTGTAAAGCACCTTTTAATGAATAACAATTCTTGATATTTCCTTCACTTTGTGTGAGACTTTGTTTTCTTGGTTTTGCATTAAAAACCTAAGTTAAGATCCTTCAAAGTTGAGCATTTTGAAGGTGTTGCCATTGCTAAAAGGTGTTGTCGTCCAGGGGGGCCATATTGGTTTGCCTGACCAACGACCATCTTGAAGTGTTGGTCTTGCTCATTTGATCCACACGTTTTTATCACTAAGGAAGCAATGGGAAGTCCTCTTCCTTGTGCCTAACCCTTTGTGAAGGACGTTTGGAAGGTGAAATTGTTGGAGCCCACGCCTTGCACGTATCAAATTGCTATCAGAGACCAGGTTACTCTATCCCACCATCTATCATTTCCTTTTCGTTTGAGTCTAGTCATTTCAAGTTCAGTGTGTCCTTCTTCTACCCCTAATTCTACACGTCATTTGCATTTCATACAGAAAAAAAGGTCCAAAAAAATCATTGCTTTGAGTCCTTGCATTTTGCTGCATTTTGCTTTTCATCATTCAAGTGTCACCTCTTTTATTTCCTTTTGCGTCACATCTGATTTTGAGTCGTTCAAACTTGAACAAATTAGGGTTTGTTGCATTTAGGTCCCATTCAGCTTCCTTTTAAACGTTACAACCATCAGCCTATAAAGCTACCTCGGTTTCAAATCATCTTGTTGCTACCGAAGCTTTTAGTTGGTGAAGCAATATGCATCTTGTGATTCGCATTGTGATTGATTTCATGCTTTAACTCAAGTTAGTCATACGTGTGTTTGTCTTCACAACCTTTTTTTCAACATCAAGAAAACCCTAAAATCATCCCCAACCCCATGGCCCAACCAGCAACCACCCAACCCGACCCTAAAACTCATCAACCAGATCCCAAACTACCTCATTTACACTCTTAACAAAATGTCGCAAACCAATTCTGCCAACAAAAATCAGAACCAAAAGTTCCCAATTCATTCAAAAAAACCCTAACCCTAGAATTTGAATTTTGGTTCAATTCTGTCCTACACTTAGCCATTATCCAAATTGACCACACAAATCATCAATTACCAACCCAAATAGCCATATATACCGAACAATCAATGATGAGGATCAAGGGCCCCATCAAGAGGTCAAAAGCCCTATGACAAGAAGGAGGGCAAGAGAACTTTGTCATCAAGTTGCCACCTTCTTGTACAAGCATGTTCAAGATGAACCTAAGATTCCTTGGGTTCATTTCATTGAACCTTCACCTTGAGTGTGTGTAAACGTGTGTGTGCCTTCTTTATCTTGAAGCTTATCTTGTTTTCTTGTGATCATTGTTTTATGTGTTTGCTTTGTAGGAAAATCAGGTACATGGAAGATCCAAATAAAATGAAGGCCCAAAATAAGGAAGATAGCCGTGTGTTACAAAAAAGGAGACCAAAGGAATGTTGTCTTGAAGGCCCCTTGTGGATAAATGGAGATGATTTTGATTTCAACTTGATCAAGATATTCTATCTTGGACACCTTTGAGTTTGTCTTGGTGGAGAAAAAGGATGATGATCAAATTGAATTTAAATTCAAAGCCAAACTTGAATTTAAATTCAACCTTGATTTAGATTCAAGTTTCAACCAAATTGAGGCTTCAAATTCAAGATGAATTCAGCCAAATCAACCAGCCATCCACACGCCATTTTTGAAGAGAAAGAAGGAGATAAAATCCAATTCAAATTAAATCCAAGTTTGAATTCAAATTCAAACTCAATTTGAATTCAAACTTCAACCATCTTTTGAATTCAACTCCAACCATATTATCATCATCAAAATCAGATTTCAATGCCTCTCTTGGACTTGTTATACACGGCTGGAACAAAGGAAAGGATGTGCAAGAAACAAATTCAAAGTAAGCTCAAATTCAAACTCAACTTGAATTCAAATTCACCCAACTTTTTGAATTCAAGTTCAGACCTATCCTACTCATCAAATCAGCTCAACAATGCCTCATTTGCTGAACAAATACACGGCTGGAAAAGGAGGATTTCAGCCAGATTTTAGCTAGGATTTTTCAAGTTGCTTTTGAATTCAAATAGTTAGCAATTTCAAGTTCAATTCAAATGTTTTTTCTAACTATTTCTTTTAGATAATATCTGATTATTTTGAAGTGTCTTAGGCATCTATAAATAGGCCCTTTTGCCGAATTGTAAGACCACCTTTGGATGAATAACAATTCTTGATATTTCCTTCATTTTGTGTGAGACTTTGTTTTCTTGGTTTTGCATTAAAAACCTAAGTTAAGATCCTTCAAAGTTGAGCATTTTGAAGGTGTTGTCATTGCTTAAAGGTGCCGTCCAGGAAAACCGTATTGGTTTGCCTGATCAACGACCATCTTGAAGTGTTGGCCTTGCTCATTGATCCACACGTTTTTTATCACTAAGGAAGCAAGGGGAAGTCTTCTTCCTTGTG
>AP025057.1:8326766-8415293 GCA_036186865.1 Eustoma russellianum | reverse complement strand
GCAAGGGGAAGTCTTCTTCCTTGTGCCTAACCCTTTGTGAAGGATGTTTGGAAGGTGGAATTGTTGGAACCCACGAGTTGCACGCATCAAACTGGCATCAGAGACCAGGTTACTCTATTCCACCATCTATCATTTCCTTTTTTCGTTTGAGTCTAGTCATTTTAAGTTCAGTTGTGTCCTTCTTCTACTCCTCACTCTACACGCCCTTGTCTTGCATTTCAAAAAAAAAGGTCCAAAACAAACATTGCTTTGAGTCCTTGCATGTTGCTGTATTTTGCTTTTCATCATTCAAGTGTCATTTCTTTTATTTCCTTTTCGCATCACAATCTGATTTTGAGTCATTCAAACTTGAACAAATTAGGGTTTGTTGCATTTTAGGTTACATTCAGCCTTCTTTTAAATATTCCAACCATCAGCCTATAAAGCTACCTCGGTTTCAAATTATCTTGTTGCTACCGAAGCTTTTAGTTGGTGATGATTGTATGCATCTTGTGATTCGCATTGTGATTGATTTCATGCTTTAAGTCAAGTAGTCCTACGTGTGCTTGTCTTCATAACCCATTTTCAACAACAAGCAAAACCCTAATTCTAGCCCCACACCCCACGGCCAACCAGCCCCACCCCAACCCAACCCCAAAACTCACCAACCTGATTCCAAACGACCCTATTTACACCCTCAACAAAAAGCCCCCAACCAATTTTACCAAACTCAATCAGAATCTAAAGATCCCAATTCATTCAAATAAACCCTAACCCTAGAGTTTGAATTTTGTTCCAATTCTGTCCTCAACCAACCAATATCCAAATTGACCACACCAATCATCACTTACCAACGACAAATAGCCATATACACCAAACAATCAACTCCCAAACCCCAATCCAGCAAATACCCAAAGCGTTCAAAAAAACTAGCTTGAAAACCCTAACCCTAATTCCAATTCTGTCCAACCTCCATTACCCTCACTTTCCAAGGTTAATTTCTTGCAATTCAAGGTTGCAAACAGCAATTTAAAGACATTGCACCATTCTGTCCAAAAACGAAAGTGCTAAGTGCAAAATGCGTGAGATTTCAAATTCTGCCCTAATAAAAGAAAGGAGATCTGAACCTTGCCTACGTTGAATTAGCAAGGAAAGAAAGAAAAACAAAAGAACAAGAGAAAAGAAAAAGGGCAACACGCTTGAGCATCACGTAGAAATTTCTTTGGTGCAATTTGAGAACCTTGGATATCATATTTCCTTTTTACCCCACATTGCCGTCTCCCTATACCCTATTCCCCATCTTTTGATCTTCTTGAACCAATCACACACTTGGTTGCTTGATTGTTGCATGACTTGAACCATTTTATGGATAGTAAGTGCATAGAATCAAATTTAACTAAAGATTGCCCACGGCAACCCTTAGTTTATCTTTGGTTCAGCCTTATACATCAACTTTGGTTGCTTATTTTCTTTGAATCTTAGTAGAAAGTTCAAGTTTGTGTTCATTTCAATTGATTCTACTTTGATACTAATTGCTGCAACTTGAACGCAAAAAGGAAGAAACAAGTGGAGAACATTGTGATTTGAAGAAGCATTGGCAATACACCTTCTTATTGATCACTTTGATCCTTCTTAACTTCAGGTTCTCCAAGAACCAAAGTGGTAAGAGAGTGGAAAGACGAGAAAGCGGAGTGTTCATAGTTTGTTTTTGTTTTTGCTAATCCCTTAACGTTTGCTTGTCTTTGTGTTAGTTTGCTTCTTTTCTTCTTTTCTTCTCTTTTCGTTTTTAATTGATCACTTTCGGTAAAACATGGATAGCAGCACTAACTCAGCATCTAGCAAGTCAAAAGAGGCCGAAACTGTTGACAACACGCAACAACAAATGCTGGAGATGCTTAAGAAACTCATGCATGACAATGATGTAATTAAGCATCGCTTGGAAGACGTGGAGCGAAGCTACAAAACGAGTGATGGACAAGGTACAAGCAGGGCCGTTCCCCTACCACAACCTAGGCGCCACCCACCAGAGGAAGTTGAAGATGACAACCTTAGACCGCCACACATCGAGGCACGAAGGTTTGTTCCTCCTACACACCCAAGAAGGTACGTCCCACGAAGGTACAACGATGATTACATTGCATATGAGCATGATGATTATGACTTTGATGACCACCCTCCCCGTGGTTACCAATGACGCCAAAATCCCCTTTTTCCGCAAGATGACGATTTTCTCAAAACCAAAATAAATATCCCCACGTTTTATGGTAAAAGTAATGCGGAGGAATATTTAGAATGGGAAACGAAAGTGGATTTAATCTTTTCTTGTACCAATTATAGTGAATTACAAAAAGTGAGGTACGCTTCTATTGAGTTTTCTGGTTATGCACTTAATTGGTGGACAAATTTGTGTCGAAATAGAACTAAGACAAGGCAACCTCCAATTGCCACTTGGGAAGAAATGAAGGTTGAAATGAGACAACGTTTTATCCCAAATAACTATGAGTGTTCTATTTTCACGATTTTGCAAAACTTACGTCAAGGTTCCAAAAGTGTAGACGAGTATTATAAAGAGTTAGAAATTTTGTTAGAAAGGTCTAACTTGCAGGAACCTGAAGAAGCCACCAAGGCTCGTTTCTTACATGGTTTAAACAGGGAGATCACGCAAAGGGTTGACCTTCAACCTTATCTCGACCTCACAACCATGGTCCATATGGCGAAAAAGATTGAACACCAATTAAAGGTACGTAGTTCCTCCAATTTCAATTCCACTTATCGTACTAATCACTCTTCATCAAGATTTCCCAGCAAGCCTTCAGGAACGGGAAGTTCACGGCCTATAGGAGGCCAATCACGTGACCAAGGTGCGTCAAAAGAATGGACAATCGTGTGCAATCCACACAAAGGAGAGATGACCGCAACCAACAAAAGGCTCCTACCGGAAATTCTTCAGATCCCTCAAACAGGTTTAGAGACATTAAATGTTATAAATGTCAAGGACGTGGTCACATAGGAAAAGAGTGTCCTAATGCAAAACGAATCATGTTAATTGAGGAGACAAACGAATATGTGTCTGAGTCCGAGCATGAAAACGAGTCTGGGCATGATAATGAAATTGAACCTGAAGAGGATCTAGGCGCATTAGATGATTTTGACACTAAGGAGTTTCTTGTTGTGCGTCGAGCTTTAAATGCATATCCGAAATTAGATGATCACGAACAACATCGAGAAAACATTTTCCATATCCATTGCATGATAAATGGTAAAATGTGCACCATGATCATTGATACCGGTTCTTGTGCGAATGTGGCTAGTATCGAATTAGTAAGAAAACTGAATTTGCCTATGACTAATCATCTGCATCCTTACAAACTTGCATAGCTAAATGATTGCGGTGAAGTTAGCGTAAGTAAACAAGTTTTGATTTCTCTTAGCATTGGTAGCTACAAAGATGATGTTTTATGCGATGTTGCACCAATACATGCTAGTCATATCTTACTTGGTAGGCCGTGGCAATTTGATCGACATGTGACATATGATGGTTATTTGAATCCTTATTCTTTCAAATTGAATGGCAAACTATACAAATTGCATGCACTTCCACCACACAAAGTCATCACCAACGCATGTCTAAATCTAGAGCCGATCCTAAGGAAAAAGAAGCCGAGAGAAAATTCGTGGAATGCATGAAAAGTGAGAACAAAAAACAAGAGAGCAAGGGAAAAGAGGTAGTGCCCATAAGTGTCAACGAATCCAAAAAGAAGTGTGGGTATTTCTCAAAGAAAAGAGAGGTTACACGAGCCCTTTATAACAATCAAACTGTCCTCATCATCATCCCTAAGGCGTGTCACCTTTCCTTAGAAGAACTCCCACCAAATTTACCTACCTCAGTTGCGTCCCTTATCCAAGAATATGAAGTTCTATTTCCCTCCGAACCACCATCCGGATTACCACCCATTAGAGGAATAGAACACCAAATTGACTTTGTCCCAGGAGCCGTGTTACCCAATCGCGCAGCCTATCGAGCCAACCCCGAAGAAACCAAAGAAATCCAACGGTAAGTAGAGGAGCTCCTAGCGAGTGGACAAGTCCGAGAGAGCCTAAGCCCATCTTCCATCCCAGTCATTTTAGTACCCAAAAAGGATGGAACGTGGAGAATGCGTACCGATTGCGGAGCCATAAACAAAATTACCGTCAAGTATAGGTACCCCATACATAGGCTGGATGATAAGTTGGATATGTTGCACAGATCTAAATTCTTCAAAAAAATCGACCTTAAGCAAGGGTACTTCCAGGTACGCACTGGAGAAGGGGACGAATGGAAGACTGCATTTAAAACCAAGTTTGGGCTCTATGAGTGGTTGGTGATGCCCTTCGGGCTCACCAACGCCCCTAGCACCTTTATGAGGCTAATGAATGAAGTCTTATGCGCGTTCATAGGACGATTTGTCGTTGTCTATTTCGATGATATCCTAATCTATTCCCAAACCATAGAAGATCATCTTGACCACATTAGAGCCGTTTTTGAAAAGCTTAAGCAAGAAAAACTTTACGCCAACTTTAAGAAGTGCTCCTTTTGTTTAGAACGCGTAGTTTTTCTAGGCTTTGTCATTTCGGTTGAGGGAGTAGAAATGGATGAGGAAAAGGTTAGGTCAATTGTGGAGTGGCCTATACCTAAGACTGTAGGGGAAGTTTGCAGTTTCCATGGACTTGCAAGTTTTTATAGACGCTTTGTCAAAGATTTTTCTTCCATAGCTGCACCCCTAAACGAAATTGTAAAAAAAGATGTGCCTTTTAGGTGGGAAGAGCCACAACAACAGGCATTTGATGAACTTAAACATAGGCTGACCACGCACCCATACTTAGGCTACCAAATTTTGACGATACCTTTGAGATCGAGTGTGATGCAAGTGGAGTGGGTATAGGAGCAGTTTTAACCCAAGGTAAGAAAACCCATAGCCTATTTTAGTGAGAAATTGAAAGGAGCTGCATTGAATTACTCTACCTACGATAAGGAACTTTATGCCCTCGCGAGATCCCTACAAACTTGGCAACACTATCTTCAACCTAAAGAGGTTGTGATCCACACTGACCACGAAAGCCTTAAGTATCTTAAAGGGCAGGGAAAGTTGAACAAAAGACATGCCAAATGGGTAGAGTTCATAGAACAATTCCCTTATGTGATTAAGTACAAACAAGGAAAGGATAATATAGTTGTTGATGCCCTCTCTAGGAGATACACGTTAGTGACTACATTATCTTCATGATTCTTAGGAGTCGAATCACTTAAGGAATTGTACCCAAACGACCATGACTTTGACACCATTTTCGAGGCTTGCAAAGAGGCACCATTTGGAAAATTCTACATCCATGAGGGTTATCTTTTCAAAGAACATAAGTTGTGTGTTCCCTAAATATCCCTACGAGAAGCATTGACTAGAGAAGCCCATGGGGGAGGTTTAATGGGTCATTTCGGAGTGTTCAAAACCCTTAAGACTCTTAAAGAACATTTTTATTGGTCCCACATGCGCGTAGATGTCGAAAGGTTATGTGGTAGTTGCATCACTTGCAAACAAGCAAAATCCAAGTCCCAACCACATGGCCTTTACACACCTTTACCTTTCCCTGATGCCCCTTGGATTGACATCTCTATGGACTTTGTTTTAGGACTTCCTAGGTCTCGGGGAGGACGCCATAGCATTTATGTTGTGGTTGATCGATTTTCAAAAATGGCACATTTCATTGCATGTAGGAAAGTTGATGATGCCACACATGTTGCTGATTTGTTCTTCAAAGAAATTGTGAGATTGCATGGCATGCCACGTACAATTGTAAGTGATAGAGATACGAAATTTTTGAGTCATTTTTGGCGTGTTTTGTGGGCTAAACTTGGTACACAATTGTTGTTTTCGACCACCGCACACCCACAAACTGATGGATAAACGGAAGTCGTTAATCGTACTCTTTCTCAACTTTTGCGTGCCATTTTGCAAAAACACCTTACATAATGGGAAGATTGTTTACCATATATCGAATTTGCATACGATAGGAGTGTCCATCACGGTACTTTGCATAGTCCATTTGAAATCGTGTATGGCTTTAACCCCTTGTCTCCCCTCGATTTGATTCCTATTCCCGTGCATGAACGTTCTAGTCTTGATGGTAAACAAAAAGCGGAAAAGATAAAGAAACTGCATGAACAAGTTAAAACACAACTTGAAAAGAAAAACAAAGCTTATGAAAGACGAGTTAACAAACATTGAAAACGAGTTGTGTTTAAACCTGGAGATTTAGTGTGGTTACATTTGCGCAAAGAAAGATTTCCCAATGAGAGAAAGTCAAAACTGTTACCTCGAGGAGATGGACCTTTTAAAGTGTTGAAACGCATAGGTGACAATGCATACATCCTTGATCTTCCTGACATGTATGGTTTAATTTTTCCTACTTTTAATGTTGCTGACCTCACCCCTTTCAACGATGACCTTTTTGATTCGAGGGCGAATCCTTTTGAGGAGGGGGGGATTGATGAGGATCAAGGGTCCGATGAGGATCAAGGGCCCCATCAAGAGGTCAAAGGCCCTATGACAAGAAGGAGGGCAAGAGAACTTTTTCATCAAGTTGCCACCTTCTTGTACAAGCATGTTCAAGATGAACCTAAGATTCCTTGGGTTCATTTCATTGAACCTTCACCTTGAGTGTGTGTAAATGTGTGTGCCTTCTTTATCTTGAAGTTTATATTGTTTTCTTGTGATCTTTGTTTTATGTGTTTGCTTTGTAGGAGGTACATGGAAGATCCAAATAAAATGAAGGCCCAAAATAAGGAAGATAGCCGTGTGTTACAAAAAAGGAGACCAAAGGAATGTTATCTTGAAGAGAATGTTTGTCTCCACCAAGACAAACTCAAAGGTGTCCAAGATAGAATCTCTTGATCAAGTTGAAATCAAAATCATCTCCATTTATCCACAAGGGGCCGGCCATGCTTGAAGAAAAAGGATGATGATCAAATTGAATTTAAATTCAAAGCCAAACTTGAATTTAAATTCAACCTTGATTTGAATTCAAGTTTCAACCAAATTGAGGCTTCAAATTCAAGATGAATTCAGCCAAATCAACCAGCCATCCACACGCCATTTTTGAAGAGAAAGAAGGAGATAAAATCCAATTCAAATTGAATCCAAGTTTGAATTCAAATTCAAACTCAATTTGAATTCAAACTTCAACCATCTTTTGAATTCAACTCCAGCCATATTATCATCATCAAAATCAGATTTCAAGACCTCTCTTGGACTTGTTATACACGGCTGGAACAAAGGAAAGGATGTGCAAGAAACAAATTCAAAGTAAGCTCAAATTCAAACTCAACTTGAATTCAAATTCACCCAACTGTTTGAATTCAAGTTCAGCCCTATCCTACTCATCAAATCAGCTCAACAATGCCTCATTTGCTGAACAAATACACGGCTGGAGAAGGAGGATTTCAGCCAGATTTTAGCTAGGATTTTTCAAGTTGTTTTCGAATTCAAATAGTTAGCAATTTCAAGTTCAATTCAAATTTTTTTTCTAGCTATTTCTTTTAGATAATATCTGATTATTTTGAAGTGTCTTAGGCATCTATAAATAGGCCCTTTGGCCGAATTGTAAGACCACCTTTGGATGAATAACAATTCTTGATATTTCCTTCTCTTTGTGTGAGACTTTGTTTTCTTGGTTTTGCATGAAAAACCTAAGTTAAGATCCTTCAAAGTTGAGCATTTTGAAGATGTTGCCATTGCTTAAAGGTGCCGTCCAGGAGGGCCGTATTGGTTTGCCTGATCAACGACCATCTTGAAGTGTTGGTCTTGCTCATTGATCCACACGTTTTTATCACTAAGGAAGCAAGGGGGAAGTCTTCTTCCTTGTGCCTAACCCTTTGTGAAGGACGTTTGGAAGGTGGAATTGTTGGAGCCCATGAGTTGCACGCATCAATCAACTCCCAAAATACCAATCCTACAAATACCCAAAAAGTTCAAAAACCCTTAATTGAAAACCCTAACCCTAATCCCAATTCCACCCTACCCCAATTTCCCTCACTTTCGAAGGTTATTTTGCTGCAATTCAAGGTTACAAACAGCAATTTAAAGACATTGCACTATTCTGTCCGAAAACGAAAGTGCTAAGTGCAAAACGCATGAAATTTCAATTCTGCCCCTACTAAAAATAAAGGGAATCTGAACCTTGCTTACGCTGAAATAACAAAGAAGGGAAGGAAAACAAAAGAACAAGAGAAAAGAAAAAGGGCAAACGTTTGTGCATTACGTGGAATTTTTTTTGTTGCAATTTGAAAAACCTTGGATACCGTATTTCGTTTTTGCTACATACAATCGTCCTCCCACATCATATGAACCAATCACACACTTGGTTGCTCGATTATTGCATGACTTGAACCATTTTGTGATAGTAAGTGCATAGAATCAAAATTAACTAAAGATTGTCCACGGCAACCCTTAGTTCATCTTTAGTTCAGCCTTATACATCAATTTTTGTTGCTTATTTTCTTTGAATCTTAGTAGCAAGTTCAAGATCGTTTCCATTCCGCTTGATCCTACTTTGATACTAATTGGTGCAACTTGAAAGCAAAAGGGAGAAACAAGTGGAGATCGTTGTGATTTGGAGAAACATTGGAAAAACACTTTCTTAATTGATCACTTTGAGCCTTCTTAACTTCAGGTTATCCAAGAAACAAAGTGGTAAGAGAGTGGAAAGAAGAGAAAGAGGAGTGTTCATAGTTTGTTTTTACTAATCACTTAGTGTTTGTTTCTCTTTGTGTTAGTTTGCTTCTTCCTTTTTTCTTTTTGTTTTCGTTTCAATTCCTTAGGTAAAATGGAGAGCAGTACTCATTCCGCTTCTAGCAAATCAAAGGAAGCCGAGACAGTGGACAACACGCAACAACAAATGCTGGAAATGTTAAAGAAGCTCATGCATGACAATGAGGTTATCAAACATCGATTGGAGGATGTTGAACGGAGCTACAAGGCAAGTGATGGCTAGGGCACAAGCAGGGCCGTTCCCATGCCACAACCAAGGCGTCACCGCCCAGAAGAAGTTGAGGATGACAACCTTATACCACCACACATCGAGGCAAGAAGGTATGTTTCTCCAACACAGCCAAGAAGGTACAATGATGATTATATCCCATTTGAGCATGATGATTATGACTTTGATGACCAACCTCCCAGTGGTTACCAAAGACGCCAAAATCCCCTTCGCCCGCAAGATGACAATTTTCTCAAAACCAAAATAAACATTCCCACGTTTTATGGTAAAAGTAATGCGGAAGAGTATTTGGAATGGGAAACAAAAGTGGGTCTAATCTTTTCTTGTACCAACTACAGTGAATTACAAAAAGTGAGGTACGCTTCTATTGAGTTTTTTGGTTATGCACTAAATTGGTGGACAAATTTGTGTTGAAATAGAACTAAGACAAGACAACCGCCAATTGCCACTTGGGAAGAAATGAAGTTTGAAATGGGACATCGTTTTATCCCAAACAATTATGAGAGTTCTATTTTCACAAGTTTGCAAAATTTACGACAAGGGTCCAAAAGTGTAGACGAGTATTACAAAGAGTTATAAATTTTGTTGGAAAGGTCTAACTTGCAGGAACCCGAAGAAGCCACCAAGGCTCGATTCTTACATGGTTTAAACAGGGAGATTGAGCAAAGGGTTGATCTTCGACCTTATCTCGACCTCACAACCATGGTCCATATGGCTGAAAAGACTGAACACCAACTAAAGGTACGTAGTTCCTCCAATTTCAATCCCACTTATCGTACTAATCAGTCTTCTTCAAGGTTTTCCAGCAAGCCTTCAGTAACGGGAAGTTCACGGCCTACAAGAGGCCAAACACGTGACGAAGGTGCGCACAAAGGATGGACAATCGTGTGCAGTCCACACAAAGACGAGATGACCGCGTCTAACAAAAGACTCCTACCGGAAATTCTTCTGATCTCTCAAACAGGTTTAAGGACATTAAATGCTATAAATGTCAAGGACGTGGTCACATAGGAAAAGAGTGTCCTAATGCAAAACGAATCATGTTAATTCAGGAAACAAACAAATATGTGTCCGAGTCCGAGCATTGAAAACGAATCTGAGCATGATAATGAAATCTAACCTGAAGAAGATCTAGGCGCATCAGATGATTTTGACACTAAGGAGTTTCTTGTTGTGCGTAAAGCTTTAAATGCATATCCGAAATTAGATGATCACGAGCAACATGGAGAAAACATTTTCCATATTCACTACATGATAAATAGTAAAGTGTGCACCATGATCATTGATTCCGGCTCTTGTACGAATGTGGCTAGTATCGAATTGGTAAGAAAACTGAATTTGCCTATGACTAATCATCCGCATCCTTACAAACTTTCATAGTTAAATGATTGCGGTGAAGTTAGCATAAGTAAACAAGTTTTGATTTCTCTTAGCGTTGGTAGTTACAAAGATGATGTTTTATGCGATGTTGCACCAATGCATGCTAGTCATATCTTACTTAGTAGGCCATGGCAATTTGATCGACATGTGATATATGATGGTTATTTGAATCGTTATTCTTTCAAATTGAATGGAAAATTTTACAAATTGCATGCACTTCCACCACACAAAGTCCACGAGGATCACCAACGCATGTCTAAGTCTAGGGCCGATTCTAAGGAAAAAGAAGCCGAGAGAAAATTCGTGGAATGTATGAAAAGTGAGAACCAAAAACACGAGAGCAAGGGAAAAGAGGTAGTGCCCCTAAGTGTCAACGATTCTAAAAAGAAGTGTGGGTATTTCGCAAAGAAAAGAGAGGTCACACGAGCCCTTTATAGCAACCAAACCGTCCTCATCATCATTTCTAAGGCGTGTCACCTTTCCCTAGAAGAACTCTCACCAAACCTACCTACCTCTGTTGTGTCCCTTATCCAAGAGTACGCAGTTTTATTTCCCACCGAACCGCCATCTGGTTTACCACCTATTAGGAGAATAGAACACCAAATCGATTTTGTCCTAGGAGCCGTGTTACCAAATCGTCCAGCCTATCGAGCCAATCCCGAAGAAACCAAGGAAATCCAAAGGCATGTAGAGGAGCTCCTAGCGAGTGGACAAGTGCGAGAGAGCCTAAGCCCATCAGCCGTCCCAGTCATTTTAGTACCCAAAAAGGATAGAACTTGGAGAATGTGTACCGATTGCCGAGCCATAAACATAATTACTGTCAAGTATAGGTACCCCATACCTAGGCTGGATGATATGTTGGATATGTTGCACGGATCTAAATTCTTCACCAAAATCGACCTTAAGCAGGGGTACTTCTAGGTACGCATTAGAGAAGGGGACGAATTGAAGACTGCATCCAAAACCAAATTTGGGCTCTATGAGTGGTTAGTGATGCCCTTCAGGCTCACCAACGCCCCTAGAACCTTTATGAGGATAATGAATGAAGTCTTACGAGCGTTCATAGGACGATTTGTTGTTGTTGTTTATTTTGACGATATCCTAATCTATTCCCAAACCATAGAAGATCATCTTGACCACATTCGGGTCGTTTTTGACAAACTTAAGCAAGAACAACTTCACGCCAACTTTAAGAAGTGTTCTTTTTGTTTGGAACGAGTAGTCTTCCTAGGATTTGTCATTTCAGCTGAGGGAGTAGAGATGGATGAGGAAAAGGTTAGGTCAATTGTGGAGTGGCCTATACCTAAGAATGTAGGGGAGGTTCGCAGTTTCCATGGACTTGCAAGTTTTTATAGACGCTTTGTCAAAGATTTTTCTTCCATAGCTGCACCCCTAAATGAAATTGTGAAAAAAGATGTGCCTTTTAGGTGGGAAGAGCCACAACAACAGGCATTTGATGAGCTTAAACATAGGTTAACCACTGCACCCATACTTAAGCTACCAAATTTTGACGAGACTTTTGAGATCGAGTGTGATGCAAGTGGAGTGGGTATAGGTGCAGTTTTGACCCAAGGTAAGAAACCCATAGCCTATTTTAGTGAGAAATTGAAAGGAGCTGCATTGAATTACTCTACCTATGATAAGGAACTTTATGCCCCCGTGAGATCCCTACAAACTTGGCAACACTATCTTCAACCTAAAGTGTTTGTGATCCACACAGACCACGAAAGACTTAAGTATCTTAAAGGGCAAGGAAAGTTGAACAAGAGACATGCCAAATGGGTAGAGTTCATAGAACAATTCCCTTACGTGATTAAGTACAAACAAGGAAAGGACAATATAGTTACCGATGCCCTCTCTAGGAGATACACATTAGTGACTACATTATCCTCACGCTTCCTAGGATTCGAATCACTTAAGGAATTGTACCCCAATGACCATGACTTTGGCACCATTTTCGAGGCATGTAAAGAGGCACCATTTGGGAAATTCTACATACACGAGGGTTATCTTTTCAAAGAACATAAGTTGTGTGTTCTCCAAACATCCCTACGAGAAGCATTGACTAGAGAAGCCCATGGGGGAGGTTTAATGGGTAATTTCGGAGTGTTCAAATCCTTGAAACTCTTAAGGAACATTTCTATTGGCCCCACATGAGAGTAGATGTCGAGAGGTTGTGTGATAGTTGCATCACTTGCAAACAAGCCAAATCCAAGTCCCAACCACATGGCCTTTACACGCCTTTACCCGTCCCTGATTCTCCTTGGATAGACATTTCCATGGACTTTGTTTTAGGACTTCCTAGGTCTCGAGGAGGGCGCGATAGTATTTATGTTGTGGTTGATCGATTTTCAAAGATGGCACATTTCACTTCATGTAGGAAAGTTGATGATGCCACACATGTTGCTGATTTGTTCTTCAAAGAAATTGTGAGATTGCATGGCATGCCACGTACAATTGTAAGTGATAGAGATACGAAATTTTTGAGTCATTTTTGGCGTGTTTTGTGGGCTAAACTTGGTACACAATTGTTGTTTTCAACCACTGCACACCCACAAACTGGTGGACAAACTATAGTCGTTAATCGTACTCTTTCTCAACTTTTGCGTGCCATTTTGCAAAAACATATTAAACTTTGGGAACATCGTTTACCATATATCGAATTTGCATGCAATAGGAGTGTCCATGACGGTACCTTGCATAGTCCATTTGAAATCGTGCATGGCTTTAACCCCTTATCTCTCCTTGATTTAATCCCTATTCCCATGCATGAGCGTTCAAGTCTTGATGTTAAACAAAAAGCGAAAAAGATAAAGAAACTGCATGAACAAGTAAAAACACAACTTGAAAAGAAAAACAAGACTTACGAAAGACGAGCTAACAAACATCGAAAACGAGTTGTGTTTAAACCTAGAGATTTAGTGTGGTTACACTTGCGCAAAGAAAGATTTCCCAATGAGCGAAAGTCAAAACTGTTACCTAGAAGAGATGTACCTTCCAATGTTTTGAAATGCATAGGTGACAATGCATACATCCTTGATCTCCCTCAAAGGTATGGTTCTATTTCATCTACTTTTAATGTTGCTGACCTCACCCCTTTCATTGATGACCTTTTTGATTCGATGACGAATCCTCTTGAGGAGGGGGGATTGATGAGGATCAAGGATCCCATCAAGAGGTCAAGGGCCCTATAACAAGAAGGAGGGCAAGGGAACTTTGTCATCAAGTTGGAACCTTCTTGTATAGGCATGTTCAAGATGAACCTAAGGTTCTATGGGTTCATTTCATTGAACCCACCCTTTGAGCATTAGGAGTAGGCGTGTGTTCATTACTTTGGATTTTGTCTTGTTTTCTTGTGATCTTTGTTTTTATGTGTTTGCTTTGTAGGTAAATTAGGTACGTGGAAGATCCAAATGAAATGAAGGCCCAAAAACAGCAATGTAGCCGTGTGTTGCAACATGGGAGACAAAAGGAATGTTGTCTTGAAGAGAATGTTTGTCTCCACAAAGACAAATTTAAATGTGTCCAAGATGGAATCTTCTTTTCAAAATTGAACTCAACATCATCTCCAAAGATCAAAAGGGGCGGCCATTTTGAAGCAAAAAGGATGATGATCAAATTGAATTTAAATTCAAAGCTAAACTTGAATTTAAATTCAACCATGATTTGAATTCAAGTTTCAACCAATTTGAGGCTTACATTTCAAAAAGAATTCAGCTATTATCTCAGCCAACCTAAACGCCATTTTGAAGGAGAAAGGAAGGATAGATTCCAATTCAAATTGAATCCAAGTTTGAATTCAAATTCAAGCTCAATTTGAATTCAAACTTCAACCATCATTTGAATTCAATTCCAGCCAGCTTATCAACATCAAATCAGATATTCTAATCTCCATTCCTCAACAAAGACATGGCTGAAATAATGGGATGAGGATAGACAAGCAAATTCGAGGTGCACTCAAATTCAAATTCAACTTGAATTCAAATTTCACCCAACTTTTGAATTCAAGTTCAGCTCCATCCTACTCATCAAATCAGCTCCCCAAGGCCTCATTTGCTAACCAAATGCACGCCTGAACAAGGAAGATTTCAACCGTTTTTTTATCTAGGATTTTTCTAGTTAAATTTGAATTCGAACAATTAGCAAATTCAAGTTTAATTCAATTTTTTTCCTAGCTATTTCTTTTAGATAATATCTGATTATTTTAAGTGTCTTAGGCATCTATAAATAGGCCCCTTTGGCCGATTTGTAAAGCACCTTTTGATGAATAACAATTCTTGACATTTCATTCACTTTGTGCGAAACTTTGTTTTCTTGGTTTTGCATTAAAAACCTAAGTTAAGATCCTTCAAAGTTGAGCATTTTGAAGGTGTTGCCATTGCTAAAAGTGCCGTCCAGGAGGGCCATATTGGTTTGACTGATCAACGACCATCTTGAAGTGTTGGTCTTGCTCATTTGATCCACATGTTTTTGTCACTAAGGAAGCAAGGGGAAGTCTTCTTCCTTATGCCTAACCCTTTGTGAAGGACGTTTGGAAGGTGAAATTGTGGAGCCCACGTCTTGCACGCATCAGTCCTAAAACAAAGTCTATGGAGATGTCAATCCAAGGGGAATCAGGGATGGGTAAAGGCGTGTAAAGGCCATGTGGTTGGGACTTGGACTTGGCTTGTTTGCAAGTGATGCAACTACCACATAACCTCTCGACGTCTACGCGCATGTGGGGCCAATAGAAATGTTCCTTAAGAGTTTCAAGGGTTTTGAACACTCCAAACTGACCCATTAAACCTGCCCATGGGCTTCTCTAATCAATGCTTCTCGTAGGGATGATTGGGGAACACACAACTTATGTTCTTTGAAAAGATAACCCTCATGTATGTAAAATTTTTCAAATGATGCGTCTTTACAAGCCTCGAAAATGGTGCCAAAGTCATGGTCATTTGGGTACAATTCCTTAAGTGATTCGAATCCTAAGAAGCGTGAGGATAATGTAGTGACTAACGTGTATCTCCTAGAGAGGACATCATCAACTATATTGTCCTTTCCTTGTGTGTACTTAATCACGTAAGGGAATTGTTCTATGTACTCTACCCATTTGGAATGTCTCTTGTTCAACTTTCCTTGCCCTTTAAGATACTTAAGGCTTTCGTGGTCAGTGTGGATCACAAACTCTTTAGGTTGAAGATAGTGTTGCCAAGTTTGTAGGGATCTCACGGGGGCATAAAGTTCCTTATCATAGGTAGAGTAATTCAATGCAGCGCCTTTCAACTTCTCACTAAAATAGGCTATGGGTTTCTTACCTTGGGTCAAAACTGCGCCTATACCCACTCCACTTGCATCACACTCGATCTCAAAAGTCTCGTCAAAATTTGGTAACCTAAGTATGGGTGCAGTGGTTAGCCTACGTTTAAGCTCATCAAATTCCTGTTGTTGTGGCCCTTCCCACCTAAAAGGCACATCGTTTTTCACAATTTCATTTAGGGGTGCAGCTATGGAAGAAAAATCTTTGACAAATCGTCTATAAAAACTTGCAAGTCCATAGAAAATACGAACTTCCCCTACATTCTTAGGTATAGGCCACTCCACAATTGACCTAACCTTTTCTTCATCCATCTCTACTCCCTCAGCCAAAATGACAAAGCCTAGGAAGACTACTCGTTCCAAACAGAAAGAGCACTTCTTAAAGTTGGCGTAAAGTTGTTCTTGCTTAAGCTTCACAAAAACAGCCCTAATGTGGTCAAGGTGATCTTCTATGGTTTGGGAATAGATTAGGATATCATCAAAATAAACAACAACAAATCGTCCTATGAACGCTCGTAAGACTTCATTCATTAGCCTCATAAAGGTGCTAGGGGCGTTGGTGAGCCCGGAAGACATCACTAACCACTCATAGAGCCCAAACTTGTTTTGAATGCAGTCTTCCATTCGTTCCCTTCTCTAATGCGGACCTGGAAGTACCCCTGTTTAAGGTCGATTTTGGTGAAGAATTTAGATCCGTGCAACATATCCAATATATCATCCAGCCTAGGTATGGGGCACCTATACTTGACGGTAATTTTGTTTATGGCATGGCAATCAGTACACATTCTCCAAGTTCCATCCTTTTTTGGGTGCTAAAATGACAGGGACGGCTGATGGGTAAGCTCTCTCGGACTTGTCCACTCGCTAGAAGATCCTCTACTTGCCTTTGTATTTCCTTGGTTTTTTCGGGATTGGCTCGATAGGCTGGGCGATTTGGTAACACGGCTCTTGGGACAAAATCGATTTGGTGTTCTATTCCTCTAATAGGTGGTAATTCGGATGGTGGCTCGGTGGGAAATAGGACTTCATACTCTTAGATAAGGGACGCGACTGAGGTAGGTAGGTTTGGTGGGAGTTCTTCTAGGGAAAGGTGACACGCCTTAGGAATGAGAATGAGGACGGTTTGGTTGTTATAAAGGACTCGTGTGACCTCTCTTTTCTTTGCAAAAATACCCACACTTCTTTTTGGACTCGGTGGCTTCTATGGGTACTACCTCTTTTCCCTTGCTCTCTTGTTTTTTGTTCTCACTTTTCATGCATTCCACGAATTTTCTCTCGGCTTCTTTTTCCTTAAGATCGGCCCTAGATTTAGACATGCGTTGGTGATCCTCGTGGACTTTGTGTGGTGGAAGTGCATGCAATTTGTAAAGTTTGCCATTCAACTTGAAAGAATAACGATTCAAATATCCATTATATGTTACATGTCGATCAAATTGCCATGGCCAACCAAGTAAGATATGACTAGCATGCATTGGTGCAACATCACATAAAACATTATCTTTGTAACTACCAATGCTAAGAGAAGACAAAACTTGTTTGCTTACGCTAACTTCACCGCAATCATTTAACCATGCAAGTTTGTAAGGATGCGGATGATTAGTCATAGGCAAATTCAGTTTTCTTACCAATTCGATGCTAGCCACATTCGCACAAGAACCAGAATCAATGATCATGGTGCACACTTTACCATTTATCATGCAATGAATATGGAAAATGTTTTCTCTATGTTGTTTGTGATCATCTAATTTCGGATATGCATTTAAAGCTCTACGCACAACAAGAAACTCCTTAGTGTCAAAATCATCTAATGCGCCTAGATCCTCTTCAGGTTCAATTTCATTATCATGCTCAGATTCGTTTTCATGCTCCGACTCAGACACATATTCGTTTGTTTCTTCAATTAACATGATTCGTTTTCCATTAGGACACTCTTTTCCTATGGGACCACGTCCTTGACATTTATAGCATTTAATATCCCTAAACCTGTTTGAGAGATCAGAAGAATTTCCGGTAGGAACCCTTTGTTGACCGCGTTCATCTCGCCTTTGTGTGGACGGCATACGGTTGTCCACCCTTTGTGACGCACCTTGGTCACGTGTTTGGCCTCCTGTAGGCCGTGAGCTTCCCGTTCCTGAAGGCTTGTTGGAAAACCTTGATGAAGACTGATTAGTAGGATAAGTTGGAATTGAAATTGGAGGAAGTACGTACCTTTAGTTGGTGTCCAATCTTCTCAGCCATATGGACCATGGTTGTGAGGTCAAGGTAAGGTTGAAGCTCAACCCTTTGCGCAATCTCCCGGTTTAGTCCATGTAAGAAACGAGCCTTGGTGGCTTCTTCAGGTTCCTGCAAGTTAGAACTTTCCAACAAAATTTCTAACTCTTTGTAATACTCGTCTACACTTTTGGAACCTTGTCGTAAATTTTGCAAACATGTAAAAACAGAACTCTCAAAATTGTTTGGGATAAAACGTTGTCGCATTTCAAACTTCATTTCTTCCCAAGTGATGCGTGCAAGACGTGGGCTCCAACAATTTCACCTTCAAAACGTCCTTGACAAAAGGTTAGGCACAAGGAAGAAGACTTCCCCTTGCTTCCTTAGTGATAAAAACGTGTGGATCAAATGAGCAAGACCAACACTTCAAGATGGTTGTTGATCGGGCAAACCAATATGGCCCTCCTGGACGGCACCTTTAGGCAATGGCAACACCTTCAAAATGCTCAACCTTGAAGGATCTTAACTTAGGTTTTTAATGCAAAACCAAGAAAACAAAGTCTCGCAATAAGTGAAAGAAATATCAAGAAATTTTATTCATCAAAAAGTTGTTCCTAAAATTCGGCCAAAAGGCTCTATTTATAGACTAGAAAACGTGTTCCTCAAGCCTTAAAATGGCTAGAAATTATTTCAAATAAAGCTAGCTACCAAATGTTTAAATTTGAAATTTGGTTGAAATTCAAACCAAGATAAATTCTAGCTAAAACTTGAATTTACTTGTAGAATGGCAACCCTACTATATCCAGCCATCCTTGATGAGTGGTGAGGATGTTGGAGACTTGATTTGATGTTGATGAGGTGGTTGGAGTTGAATTCAAAAGTTGGTTGAAGTTTGAATCCAAATTGAGTTTGAATTTGAATTCAAACTTGGATTCAAATTTGAATTGTCATTTCCTCTTCATTATCCTCCAAGTTGGTGTGTGGAATGTCTCAAGATAAGGCTGAGAATCTCTTAAAATCTAAATCTCAAATTGGTTGAAACTTGAATTCAAATAATGGTTGAATTTAAATACAAGTTTGTCTTCAAGTTTGAATTCAATTTAACCTCCACTTTTGAACTTCCAAATGGGCACCCCTTCTGTTGTGGATGGAGATAATCTTGAACTAAATTTAAGAAGAGATTCCAGCTTGGACCACATTTGAACTTGTTGAGACATTCTTCTCATGACAACATTCCTTTTGTCTCCCTTTTGAACACACACGCCTTTTTCCCTTTGTGGTCCTCCATTTGTCTTGGACTTTTCATGCACCTACTTACATACAAGGCAAAAACATGAAACAAAAATCACAAAATTCAAAATAAGCACACACACACACACACGCACCTCCTACACATTCATAGTGTAGGTTTAAGGAAGTGAACCCAATGAACCTTAGGTTCATCTTGAAGTGTTTGTATAAATAGGTTCCAACTTGATGACCTAGTTCTTTTGCCCTCCTTCTTGTCATGGGGCCCATGACCTCTTGATGGGATCCCCAATCCTCATCAACTTTGTGGCTGGTTTACCGAGAGCAAAAAAGTGGATATAAAGTGATTTTGGTGATTGTGGATCGGTTAACCAAATCTGCATATTTTCTACCAATATCGAGGGAAGTATCTCTCGATAAGTTGGTAAATTCGAATATGGACAACATTGTCAGCCTGCATGGTGTTCAATGAACATAGAGTCTGATCGAGACCAACAATTTACCTCCCAAGCTCTGGACAATATTTTGGAGAGCCACGGGTACAAAGTTAAGGATGAGTACATCCTATCATCCTCAGACAGATGGACAGCCTGAGCGGACTATGCAGACCCTAGAAGACATGTTAAGAGCTGGTGTCCTAGATTTCAAAAGGAGTTGGGATGGAATGGTGAAGTTAATGGAGTTCTATTAATAATAGTCACCACAGTACAATCGATATGACTTCCTTTTGAAGCTTTGTATCGAAAGAAGTGTAGGTCCCTAGTTTATTAGGATGAAGTCGGTGTGAGAACCATCAGCGGACCTGAGTTACTCGAGAAGACACTAGAAAAGGTGAAAATCATACGAGATAGACTCAAGATGGCTCAAGGACGCAACAAAAGTTGGCGAATTCCAAGCGGCGACCTTTGGAGTTTAACGTAGGTGAAAAGGTTTATTTAAAAGTATCACCTACGAAGGGTATTATGAGATTGGGAATCAAAGGCAAGCTAAGTCCCCGTTTTATTGTCCCTACAAGATACTTGAGAAAGTAGGAGCTTTGGCATATAGGTTGGCATTACCTCCGGTATTGGCACAAGCCCACAACATATTTCACGTGTCACAATTAAGGAAGTACGTGACAGATCCAAGCCATGTGCTCGAAGTCCAACCTTTGGAACTCAACGGCAATGTTACATACGAAGAGATGCTCGTGAGGATCGTAGAACGAAAGGACCAGGTGTTGAGGAAATGGGTGATCCTTTATGTGAAGGTCCAGTGGAGCAATCACATGAAACGGGAAGCTACTTGGAAACTTGAAGAGCGGATACAGGAAAAGTTTTCTCAACTCTTCAATTAAGATACGCAAGTTTCGAGGATGAAACTTTTTGTAAGGGGGTGGAATGTCATACCCCGTATCTTTCTACATCCGACTCTAAATAATTAAGAGAAACTTAATTTACGATGTTATTAATTGTATAGATTAATAGCTTAGTTAGTTAAAATATATGTGAGAAAATAATCAAGAAGCTGAAATTAAGAAAAGTAGGCTAAAATACCAAAATGCCCTCACCACTTAAATGATGGGGAGCTACAACATTTACTATAACTCCTCATGAGAGAGGAGTTGGGCGCCAGTTACAAGGCAAAAGAGGAAGAGAAGGAACGGCTGAGAGGAGGAGAAAGGAGGAGAAAAGAAAGAAGAAGAACGGAAGAAGAGAAGGAAGAAAGAGCGGCCAATCTAGGTTCAACCTTCCCAAAATCCTGCAGTACGCTCGTAAGACTAACTTAGAAGCAAAGACAAATAATCTTTCTATACGCTTTATGCAAATTTTGATACAATAGGCTCTATGTTCTTATAAAGGGAAAATTCGGATCACACATTAGTAATCTTGATTTGTTTATGTTACATGCTTTACTATACGTATTTGTTGTTGTTTGTTTGATTAAAGTCATGTTCTTTGGGCCCAAATCTGAACATATCCATGATGTGCTTAATTGTTGATAAATATGCCCTTAAAGTATCATCTTTGTTGTAAACATTGCTTTGTGATAATGGTCGTGTTCTATAAAGGTTGCCTTAGATGATTTGAGATGAAGTTGGGGAAGATTGGAAGGTTTTGGTGATGTGTGAAGCAAGTTGAGCATGGGGTAGAAGATTGATGACGCGTTCAGAGATATGAACATTCGAAGGCTTAAGGTTGATGCAAACTCATAGATGTATTGATTACACTGTGTTGTTAGGTGTTTTGCACGATGAATTCAAGCAATAAGGTTGAATTTTAGGTGTTAAGATGAAAGGAGTGAAGGAGGAAGATGAAGAAGGGAAGTTGCTGCAGAAATTTGCAGTTCTGGAACCGTCAGAACACTTCGAACACCTGCTTTAGGCGCTCAATGTCACATTAGGCGCCTAAAGTAGGCGTTCAATGTGTCCCAGTGCATTCCAGAACACTTCGAACACCTACATTAGGCGCTTCATGTAGGCGTTCGATGTGTCATAGCACATTCCCGAACACTTCGAACACCTCTGAAGGCGTTCAATGTCACATAAGGAACTTCATGCAGGCGTTCGATGTGTCACAGCACCTTCCCGAACACTTCGAACACCTCTGGAGGCGTTCAATGTCACATAAGGCGCTTCATGTAGGCGTTCGATGTATACCAGCACATTCTAGAACACTTCGAGCGCCTAGAATAGGCGCTCCAAGTCACTTTAGGTGCCTCCTGAAGGCTTTCCAAGTGTACTGCAAGTTCCTTTTGACCCATTGAGCGCTCCACGTGTGTGAGATACCTTTGTTCTCTTCAATAGCTCATAAAATACAAGTGTTTTTGAAGTGTGCTTGAGTTGTAAACATTAAGTGTGAATGAGTAGGGTTAAGTTTGAATTCGAAGTGAATTTGCGATACGAAAGGGCATGAAGTGGTATGAATGAGGTGTACTTGAGTTGTAAACATTAAATGTGAATGAGTGAAGTTAGGTATGAATTCGAAGGGAGTTAACAATATGAAAGGGGCATAAAATGGTACGAATAAGGTGTGTTTGAGGAAGTATGAATGAGCAAGGTTAAGTGTGAACTCGAGATGATTTTTGTAATACGAAAGGACATGAAAGAGTACGAGTTGGTGTGATAGAGGTTCAGGACTTTGTACTTGATATATAAAGTGTGTGCGCATGTTTACACGTTTGATATGATGTTACATGAGCATTCTGCATCATGACATGAACACTTGCATTTCGACATGAGTTTTGTTTTGCGAAAAGAATACGAGTTTGAAAAGAAGATTAAAGTTTTCGAAAAGCAATTGTGGCTGCTCGTTGATTGCAGGGTATAAAAGTCACGCCTACGAAAGCAGGGTATAAAAGCGTGACCTGTGAATCAACAACAGTGTATAAAGTATTTTATGGGGCCGTGGACCTATCAGCACAGAAAATAAAGTTATTTTATGGGGCCGTGGACCTATCAGCGCGGAAAATAAAGTTATGTTATGGGGTCGTGGACCTTTCAACACAGGGTTTAAAGTTATATGTTATGGGGCCGTGGACCTTTCAGCACGGGGTATAAAGTTATATGTTATGGGGCCGTGGACCTTTCAGAACGGGGTATAAATTTTTGTTTGTTGTGGAATGATCACCCATATGGTATAAAGTTCTGCTACGCAAAGAACATGATAAGAAGAATTATGAAAAGTTTTGTGAAATGACACGTATGACATGTTTACGAAAGAAGGCATACGCATGGATTATGTGTGTGGTTTTGAAGAAGTACATGCATCATGTTACACGAAGCATAAGATTTGACATGCAAGAAATGTTATTAGCATATGTTCTGTTTATGTAGTATGTTTGGCTCTACATGTGTTGGTTACATTTTGTTTGTCAATTATGTGGCTTATTCGTATTTGATGAATCGTTATAAAGATGTTATTTGCCAACCCGAGCATCATATTTTGGGCATTGATTTATATACTGGTGACTTGTCGTGTGTGGTCCCGTAAGATGTATAGACGGGTTACTGCTGGCGATGTTTTCGCTAAGAATAGATACTCCATCTTCTTTTCATGTGAGCCAGAATACGAAATGATATTTGTCGAAGACGGTGACGAGTGGGCTCAATGGGATGATGGTCATGGAAGTAGATAGATTTTTGATCATTCTCTTTTAAGTTGGAAGACTCGATGTTTATTATGTTGTACTGGAGGATATGTTAGACCGTTAACCGAACACATTTTATTTCCGCTGTATTTCTTTGGTGACATTGGTGTTAGTGAAGTTTTAAATTTTACAACGTTTCCGCTGATTTATCTTACGTCATGAATGACGTGCGCTTGATATGCTTTGACGCTTCATAGTCCTCGTAGTAGACTACAGCGGGTGCACTGGTTCCGATGCCAGTATTGGGCCGGGGCGCTACATGTGAACCCAGCAGGAAGACTCATACTCATCAAACACGTACTGGCAACAATTCCACTGCATACCCTAGCAGCTGAAAAAATACCAAAAGGGATAATAAGAGCAATGGAACAGAAAATGACAAAATTCCTATGGGGAACAAGAAAGCACCACTAGAAGAAATGGGAAACACTCACTAAGCCAACGGAGGAAGGAGGACTAGGAATCAGAAGTCTAGAAACAATCCAGAGAGCATACTCATGTAAAATATGGAAAAAATACCAAAACAGAACAAGCTTATGGGCTCGCTATATGAACGACAAATGTGGAAGAAGAGAAACAATGACAATCAAGCCCAATGACACCCCAAGCTGGAAATGGATATGTAAGGTAGACACCTTCTGTAAAGAAAGATACGCAGACACAGAGAAAATCACATTCAAAGAGGTATATGAAGACAACAGATCAGTAAAACCAACAATGATATCCCACAAACTGCTATGGCACAAAAAACAGAGAGGGAGTATCAAGATGTTCTTATGGAAACTACTAAACGGATCCCTACCAATCACAGACAATATCTCCAAATTCACAACCATACACCCCACAAGATGCCCAATATGCAAAAAGGATGAAGCATCACAACAACACATTCTTGCAATGTCCAGAAATCAGATCCATATGGAACTACTACTCAAGCATGCTAAATGGCCCCATCCCAGGAAATCAACACACAAGACAATACTTACTAGCATGGTGGATGCAAGGCTCAAAAACACAAATGGAAGAGCTACTCAAGAGAATAATACCAGGGACGATCCTATGGAACATATGGAAAGAATATAACAAAGTCGTCCAGGAAGACAAATAATGGAGTGCACAAGAACAAATCAAAGCAGATATCAGAGACTGGTGTATGACATTAAACAGCACAAAAATGGCATGCAACTCACAAATGCTAATTGATGCTGGAATCACACTAAAACTACAAATTAAAGCAGCAAGGATACTAAAATGGGAACAACCGTCGACAAAAAAGCTGAAAATCAACACAGATGCAGCGATTGGAAACAAATCAGCTGCAGGAAGAGCTATTATGAGAGATTCGAACGGAGAAATGATACATGCAATATCATTTCATCTACCAGTATCGACCCCAGTCATAGCAAAAGCACAAGCAGTGATGATATCGATAATATACTTCAGCATATTCAAAAGAAAAATGAGAAATGATCTAATAGAGACAAAAATTGAAACAGATTGTAAAGCAGTGGTGAGAAAACTACAGAACAAAGAAGAAACAGTGAAGATCGAACCAAGGACAGCAAAAATACAATTCGAGGAAGTGATAGACAGAACGCAGAAACTGATGAAGGAAAACAGGATAAAAATTAAACACTGCCCAAGAGAGATAAAACAACGCAGCACACAATCTGGCTCAATATGGAATGATGAGAAATGAGTTCACAGCATTCAACGAGAAAAAAGAACTCCCCCATACGTGAAGGGCTGCATACAAATAGACAAGAGCACAGCAGCACTAAGACAGAAATAAGAAAACAACACAGAAAATCCAAATAAAGGGAGACAACAAAGAAGCCTCAGTCAAGAGAAAAACGTAGAACACCTGGAAAGGAAGAAGACTGAAGAAGAAGACAATGAATGAAAGAGGAAAAACTCAGAGATGTAATTCTAAGAAATTGTATTTCCAAGAAAACAAGTGGGAAAACACTTGGCAAACATGCCGTATACATTGTAACATGTTCAACAAATTATAAATAAAATAAAATCCTTTTAAAAAAGATAACATCCACAACTAACAGCTTCAGCCTATAAATATTTTGGTACTTTATTTTCACATAACATTGTTCTAGCTATTTCTTGTATAGTTCTATTTTTACGTTCAACAACTCCATTGAGTTGTGGTGTTCTAGGTGGTGAGAATTCATGTTTAATTCCATGTAATTCACAAAACTTTACTATTTCTTTGTTTTTAAATTCTCCACCTCTATCGCTCCTAATTCTTTTAACATTTTCTTCGCAAAGATTTTTGAGTTGCTTGATAAGAGTTTCGATTGACAATGGAGCATCGTCTTTGTGTGTTAAGAACAATCTCCATGTGTATCGTGAGTAATCATCTACTATGACACACACATAGTAGTGTCCATCCAGACTTCTTGTCCAACCTGAACCAAATAAGTCTAAGTAAAGCAATTCTAGTGCATGACTAGTACTCACTTCATGTGTTGTATTAATGTTTCTTTAATATGTTTTTCTTTAATGCGCATTTCACACATTTGAAAATTATCTAAGTCTAACTTAGGCATGCCTCTAATTAAATTCTTCTTAGATAACTTTTCAATAATTGAAATTCCTATATGGCCTAGTCGTCTATGCAATAAATTTACATCTAAGTCATGTGATATTAAACACTTAACCTTAGCATCTATCATGTTATTTAGTGATAGTGTGTAGATGTTACCATCTCTATTTCCTTTTAATACAATTTCTCCTTTTTCATTTGTTATATCACAAGAATCAGGGAGAAAAGAAACATAATAATCGGAATCTAAAAGTTACGAAATGCTTAATAAATTATAAGAAAGATTTATTACTAACAATAAATTTCGTATTTGAAATGTGTTAGGGTTCTCGATTTTTCCTTTTCCAACAACTTTTCCTTTGTTGTTGTCACTGAATGTCACCTTTCCTCCATTCTCGATATGTTCAAGTTTGGTGAATAGTTTGGGGTTGCCCGTCATATGTATTGAACATCCACTGTCTAAAAATCATTTGGTTTTTAGCTTCTTTGACTTTGCTTCCTTCTTGCAGTTCTTGCTATTTTCCCACAATGGAGACAATGTTTTAGGTACCGTTTACATGGGTCCTTGAATGTTAGGGGCACCACCCTTGTTTAGATATCCCTTAGGTAGCCAAATTTGGACGTGCTTTCTAGGCACATATTTGACATTAGTTGAATATAAAGGATTAACATGTATTTGGTCATTCCATTTAAAAGATGATACATTGTCATACATGTTATATCTTGGTTGATAAGTACTATGTCTTGACCGAATTTCGATAACGAGTGAAAGGCGTATAATTTTGTTTCTTAAATGGCATTATGTATGCATTTCTATAAGTCATATGAATGTTGCCTATACTTAGGCTCATAATAAGTTGGATGCATTTGATTTTGTCTATATACATTTGTATACATATAGGCATAATTTCTATGTGGTCTAGATGCAAAATCTTGCCTAGTTGTACGTTTATATGTGTGTTTTTGTGGGTGCGTGTTGCACTTTTATCTTGGAATAAGCAGAAGAAGGAGTAGAAGAGGATGTAGTAGGCAAAGTTGAGTTTATTTTTGTTGCTTTATAAGGTTGTTTAGTACTTGACGAAACAAACTTAGTATTTTTATCTATTTTGACATCTTCTTCTTTATATCCTAATCTAGTTTTATCGTTTCCATATTTTTGTGATGATATCAGTGTATCTAGCATGTTGGTTCCGGACGTAAATTGTTTCAACATTTTTTCTAAGTTTAGTTTAGAAGATTTAAGTTGAACTATCTCATTTTCACAACTTTCTAACTTTGATTTCAACATACTATTTTCAGCTTTTAATGTTTGTTCATTTTTTTCTATATGATTCAATTCTAATCCCTAAAGAATCAAGAGTATTAGTAGACTCTTGTTTAAAAGATTCTAGTTGATTGGAAAATTCCAAGTTGGACGTCTTCAACTTGTCATTTTCTTCAATTAGTTTCTTCTTTTCTTTAGAGATCCTTTTACAGTGAGCATGCATCCTTAAAAATTCTTCATATGTTTTATCAAATGACAATTCATTATCAAAATCTTCTTTCGATGAAGAACTTATCTCGTTGGATACGAAGCAGACTTGAGCTTCCTTAGTGTCGGATTCTGAGTCAGACGAGTTGCTCCACGTGCTCGCCTTCATTGCTCGTTTGCCTCTTCTTGACTTGGTCTCCTTTGTATTTGATTTTTGCGTCTCCTTGCCTTGTTTATTGTTATTATTGTTAGTGTTTTTCTTTGTTGGACAATCATAAGAGATGTGTCCTTTTTGACCACATTCATAACATTTTAACTCTTTATTATACCATTTGTTTTTATTGGAGTTATTTTTCTTAGGTTGAGAAGAAGAAGAAGAAGATCGTTGTCTATTCCTATTAAGTCGCTTAAAAAACTTTCTAAGTTTTCTAGCTATTAATATTAAGTCATCGTCTAATTCATTATCACTATTAATATCATCATTATTTGTATGTGACTAGTTGATTTGAAAGCTATAGACTTACCGGATGATTTAGATGACTTGGATTTCCTCTGGTTTTGTTTTACCTCGTATACTCTTATTGATCCTATCAATTCGTTCATTTTTGTGATTGATTTTGTTTCTTCAATTGCTGTGACCTTAGGATCCCATTCAGCAGGAAGGCTTCGCAACACCTTTTGAACTTTCTCGTTGTTGGTAAATGATTTTCCTAAAGCTTCAAGGGCATTGAAAATGTTAGTAATCCTCAAATCTATATATGTTATGGATTTGTTCGGCAATACTTTGAAAGATTCAAGCTCAGACATAAGCATGTTTATTTTTCACTCTTTTACACCGTTCATACCTTCATTCTTTAATTCGAAACATATCCTGCTTCAGAAGTCGTTAGTCCGTTTAACAATAATTGCATTGCCTTAGCATTCATGTACATTTTTTATCTTTGGAAGTGATGAGCCAAATGAAGGCTAGAAAACGAATTCCAGGACTTTGTCTCCTATTCCAAACTGATTTGAACATAAGCTATGGCAAAGAACATCTCAAAGACACCCCTTGAACTGTAACCGTTGTTCTTGGCTCAATTTATGCCAACACCTCTCCCTCTTTGGCACTCCAACACATCTAAAACCTCAATGAGAGACCCTAAGATGCTGTAAACCAAAAGATGAAGCAAATACTAACAAGTTCTAGGCTAGGAACTTGAAAGAAAACCGTTAAGTGGTCTTAAACTTCAACTAGCATAAGTTGAGAACTCCTTAAAGGAAATTTGATTTAAATGTGATTGAATGTAGTTGTGTTTACAATCTGATTCTAGCTCTACTTATAACCAACGAAAATGCTAAGAAGTACAAGTTTTAATGTACAAAGTACTAGACTAAAATGACATGCTTTGCTTGGAAATTGTTTGAGCAACTTTTGGTTCCAAAAAGGCTGGTTGCTTTGCCGTGTATTCCAACCTGTTTTTCCAGCCTTTTTCCTTGATCAATTTGATTGGTTTAGACATGGAGCAGCTTGCCTTGGAATGGCCTTTGATTGGATGCAAGTTGGTGTTTGAATTTTCAACAAATACTCCTTAGACAACCGTTTCTTCCATCCTTGTTTTCAGCCAAAATTCTGATTGGATATTGCAATGAGCAGCTTGCTTAGAAATGCCTTTGATTGGTTGTATTTGAGGCTTTGAATCTTCAACTCAACTAAGCTTTCATCCAGCCAAAATCCTCATGCTTTGTGATTGGATCTTTTGTTGTGCAGCTTGCTGAATTTTCTTCATTTGTTTGTGATTGGTTCAAGCATTTGCAAGACTCCTTTCTATTGGTTGAAGATTTGAGCAGCTTGTTTCTTCTTTGTTTGCGTGAGAAGAAATCAGATTTTTGACATGGGTGCTTGTCACCACCTTGCTTGTAAGCTACTTGCATTTCACCTCTTTGCTTGGACAAAAATTCAGGTTTGAATTGCATCTTTAAGCGAAAAACGTGTACCTGAAAGACAAGGCAAGAATACAACACAAACTATCCTAAAACAAAGTTAACAAACCAACAATATTAAAAAGAACATCTAAAAATATGTACAACATGTTTTTGATACAACTAGATCAAAGCTTGTATCATATAAACCCAATGGACATCATCTTTGCTCGGCTCATCCTCTTCATGCCTGTAAAGAAATGATTTAACACAATGCAACAATTTCTTAGCCATACTCCTTGTTATGGGACCTGTGTGCGGCATTGAGGTGTCATCGTCAGTGTTTGTATCCACAAGGTTAGGCTGTAGCTCATCATTCCCTCCCACTTGAAAAGGATTCGTCCTCGAATCTGAATCAATACTAAACGGAGAAAGGTCAGCAACATTAAAAGTTTTAGAGATAGGACCATACATTTCTTCAGGAAGATCGAGAACATAGGCATTATCACCAAGCCGTTTCAACACTTTGAACGGCCCATCGCCTCTTGGCTTCAATTTGGAGTCCCTTTCCTTAGGGAATCTTTCTTTCCTCAAGTGTAACCAAACAAGATCACCAGGCTCAAATATAACAACTTTACGATTCCTGTTGGCTCTATTGGCATACACTTTATTCTTAGCTTCAAGTTGTGACTTAACCTTTTCATGCAATTCTTTCACAAGTTTTGCTTTTCGTTCACCATCTAAACTAACACGTTCATGAACAGGTATGGGAACAAGATCAAGCGGGGACAAAGGGTTAAAGCCATAAACAACTTCAAAAGGAGAATGCAATGTTCCATCATGAACAACTCTATTGTATGCAAACTCAATGTAAGCTAAGCAATCTTCCCAATTCTTCAAGTTCTTTTGAATGACAACACGTAACAGTTGAGACAAAGTTCTATTAACAACTTCAGTTTGACCATCGGTTTGTGGGTGAGCAGTTGTAGAAAATAACAATTTAGTACCAAGTTTACTCCACAAAACACGCCAGAAATGACTTAGAAACTTTGTATCTCTATCACTAACAATTTTACGTGGCATGCCATGCAATCTAACAATCTCCTTAAAGAACAAATCAGCAATATGAATAGCATCGTCAACTTTCTTACATGCAATGAAATGTGCCATTTTGGAAAATCTATCAACAACAACAAAGATGCTATCTTTACCAGTTTTGGATCGAGGCAATCCCAATACAAAGTCCATAGAAATATCAGTCCAAGGTGAGCTTGGAACAGATAAAGGAGTGTACAATCCATGTGGTTGTGTTCTAGATTTTGCTTGCTTGCAAGTAATACATTGGTCACATACCTTATCAACATGTGCTCTCATATGCGGCCAGAAGAAATGTTCCTTAAGTGTTTCCAAAGTCTTTAACGAGCCAAAATGACCCATTAAACCTCCTCCATGAGCTTCTTTTATCAACAACTCTCTTAATGAACACATTGGTACACATAACTTATGTTCTTTAAACAAATAACCATCATGCAAGTAATATTTAGCAAAAGGTGAATCAATGCATGCTTGATATATAGAACTAAAGTCATGGTCAGAATGATACATCTCTTTGATAGACTCAAAACCAAACATGTTACATGAAAGAGTAGTAATCAACGTATAGCAACGAGATAAGGCGTCAGCAACAACATTTTCTTTTCCTTTCTTATACTTGATCACATAAGGGAATTGTTCAATGAATTCAACCCATTTGGCATGTCTTTTGTTCAATTTTCCTTGACCTTTTAGATACTTAAGGCTCTCATGATCAGTATGAATCACAAATTCCTTAGGTTGCAGGTAATGTTGCCAAGTTTGTAAAGAAAGGACAAGGGCATACAATTCTTTATCATAGGTTGAATAATTTATGGAAGCTCCTTTCAATTTCTCACTAAAGTAGGCAACAGGTTTGTTACCTTGATGCAATACAGCTCCAATGCCAACTCCACTGGCATCACATTCAACTTCAAACGTTTCATCAAAGTTGGGCAATCTCAGGATAGGTGCAGAAGTTAGACGTTTCTTAAGTTCCTCAAAGGCTTGTTGTTGTGATTCTCCCCATTCAAATCTTACATCTTTCTTGACTAATTCATTCAAGGGTGCAGCTATGGTAGAGAAATCCTTCACAAAACGTCTATAGAAACTAGCTAATCCATGAAAACTCCTAACATCTCCAGCAGACTTAGGGGTTGGCCACTCAGTTATGGATTTAACTTTCTCTTGGTCCACTTCAATTCCTTCAGCACTAATCACAAATCCTAAGAATGTAACCTTCTCCAGACAGAAAGAACACTTCTTGAAATTAGCATACAACTTTTCTTTCTGTAGGGTGACAAAAACAGCTTTTAGATGGATCAGATGTTCACTTAGGGTTTTGGAGTAGATAAGAATGTCATCAAAGTAAACTACTACAAATTTCCCTATGAATTTCCTTAAGACCTCATTCATTAATCTCATGAAAGTACTAGGGGCATTGGTTAAACCAAAGGGCATAACTAACCATTCGTACAATCCAAACTTAGTCTTAAAGGCAGTTTTCCATTCATCACCTTCCCTAATTCTCACTTGGAAATATCCTTGCTTAAGATCTACTTTGCTAAAGCACCTAGACCCATGCAACATATCCAACATGTCATCCAACCTAGGAATAGGGTATCTATACTTCACAGTGATCTTATTGATGGCTCTACAGTCAGTACACATTCTCCAAGTTCCATCTTTCTTAGGGACAATGATAACAGGAACAGCACAAGGACTCACTCTCTCTTACTTTACCTTGAGTCAATAATTCCTCAACTTGTTTTTGGATTTCCTTAGTTTCCTCTGGATTGGCTCTATAGGAAGGTCTGTTTGGCAGAACAGCTCCTGGAATGAAATCTATTTGATGCTCAATGCCTCTTAGAGTGGTAAACCTGGGGGATCTCCTTCGGGAAACAAGTTAGAAAATTCTTGAAGTAAAGATGCAACTTCACTTGGTAAAGTAGATGGTATTTCAGATGAAGAGAACAGAGCTTCTTTGTAAAGCAAGATATAAACATTTTTGTTTGAATTGATAGCATGGAATACCTCACTTTGAGATGCAAAGAATGCGCTTTTCTTTAGAGATGGTTCAGCAAAAACTTTGTTTTCTTTCGGTTCAATTTTAAGATGAGAACTTCTCAGTTGGTTTTCTTTGATGAAAATCCTTTCCAATTCCTTTTCTTTTGGATCATTATGGCTTTTTAACATTCGTTGTTGATCCTCAAAGACTTTGTGCGGGGGCAAGGCATTTAATTTGAACAGCTTGTTGTTATGCCTAAAGGAATATCTATTCAGGTAACCATCATATGTAACTTTGTTGTCAAATTGCCACGGTCTACCTAATAAGATATGACTTGATTGCATAGGGGCTACGTCACATAACACCTCAGCAGAATACCCACCAATTGACAACGGAACTAGGACTTGCTTTGTTACTTTAACTTCACCACACTCATTAAGCCACGTAAGTCTATAAGGACGGGGGTGATTAATTAAAGGTAACTCAAGTTTCCTAACAAGTTCAAAACTTGCAACATTGGTACATGAACCAGAGTCAATGATTAAAGTGCAGACTTTCTTCTTAACCATACAGTGAATATGGAATATGTTCTCTCGTTGTATTTCAGGTTCTTCAGTTTTAACTTGGGCACTTAGAGCTCGGCGGACAACTAAGAACTCTTTTGTTTCACACTCATTATTCTCTTCACTAATCTCTTCTTCTTCCTCACATGTTTGCTCAATTTCTTTGTTTTCTTCACTCTCTTCCAATTCTTCCTCAGAATAATACTCATTAGACTCTTCAATAAACAAGATGCGTTTAGGGTTGGGACATTGATTAGCAAAATGACCTTTTCCTAAGCATTTAAAACATTGAATATCACGAGTCTTAAAATTAGGCGTACCTTCCACCTTGGCTTTGCCTTTATCAGTGATTGGAAGCTTTGGACGATTTTGGATGTTCTGGGTTGATTTTCCTTAGTATCCACGGCCTTGACCTTGTTGTGGACGGAAAGGCGTCCTGGGCTGTGTTCTAGGAAAACTCAAAGGATTAGTCCGAAAAGAAGGGTTAGAAGTTTTATCTTCAATTGTCTTTCCACCTTCTCAGCAATGTGAACCATAGAAGCCAGATCAGAGTAAGGTGTAAGTTCCACCTTAAATGCAATCTCTTTGTTCAAGCCAGCTAGAAATCTAGCCATGGTGGCTTCCTCAGCTTCTTCTATGTTAGCCCTGGTAAGCAAATGTTCTAATTCTTTATAAAATTCATCAACAGATCTATTACCTTGAGAAAGTTGTTGCAATTTCTGGAAAACGCTTCTTTCATAGGAAGGAGATATGAATCTCTTCCTCATCTCTTGTTTCAGCTGGAACCAAGTAACAACAGGGGGCTGTCTTGTTCTTCTCCTGGTGTTCTTCAGTTGTTCCCACCAAAGTAAACCATAATCTACAAATTCAAAAGTTGCATACCGCACTTTGGCCAATTCAGAATAGTTAGTGCAAGAATACATATGATCTACTTTTGTTTCCCATTGCAAATATGTTTCAGGATCACTTTTTCCATGGAAGGGGGGTATTGTCAGTTTAGTAGTAATGTATTCTTCTTCAAGATGTTCATCTCTATCAGGTTGACGTTCATCATATCTTTCTTCTAGATAGGGTTCTTCATTGTACTCAGGGAGACTATCAAATCTTTCCTCAAAAGAAATGTTCCTACGACCACCATTACTACCTCGACCTCTACCTCGACCTCTAAGTGATGTGACTTTTCTACGTTCAACATGAGATTCATTATCATAAGAGGTGCCTTCTTGAAAAGGTATACTAGGTTCCTTGTGATCTGAGGTTGGCTTTTCTACTTTGTTTATCCTCTGTTTGTTATCCTCTATGTCACTTCTCATTAAACCAAATTGATTAACAAGGAAAGTGAGTGTTTGCTGTATATTCTCTAGGGTAACAGGGACTGGGGATGGGACAGGAGTAGATGGGGACGGGGATGATGCATTATCTTTCTGTTGGGGACCCATGATTCAGAAAACAATCTCAAAAGCCAATTAAAATATTGATAAGATGCAAATACTCTACTTTATGTTGACAATTGTTCAAAACAGCAATTTGGACTATTTTTCCTAAGGATTCAAGTAAATCACAGAAGTCAAATTGTTGTTCGGGCTGAAAGAAATCTACGGGGCTGTTTAAGACAATCCCTCAATTTACTTTACAGCATATGCAATTATCAATTGAAGTAAAGTGAAAGTAAAGTCACACAAACAAAGTGCTAGCAAGGGTTTGCTTTAGAAACTTTCAATATTTCAAAACTACAACACTTTGGGGTTTTGTTTGGGCACTTTCTTTCTTTTGAGCTTTGCACGGGAATTTTCCCTTTATGCAATGTTTAACTTTGGGCTTTTTCCTCACTTCGCTTTCTTGTGCAATTCTCTCTTGTCTTGCCTCTTACTTGTTGACAAATATTGGCTTTTCTCTCGCGTATTTCTCAATCAAGCTTAATTTTCTTTCTTTGGAGGGGTTTGCTTGATTGTTGTGAGACTACTCCTCACGGCCTACATGAGACATTGCCCACGGCCTTTAATTGCACAAGGTTTGTTGTATTTGGAATTTGAAAGTTCCTCGTACACAACACGGCTAAACACTATGTAGTGAGAATTCAATTCACAATTACAACAAGTTCAAATTGTATATAGTGCAATGTAAGTTCAGAAATTGATCTAAAACAACAATTGGATAGCTCTTTAACAGTGTGGGGCTTAAACAATTCCTAACTTTCAAAATATATATAAGTCCAACAAGTTGTTTGAAACAATTGAAATCAACAAAAAGATAAAGCTATTAGCATACACCAAGATTTCAAATGAGCCTTAAAAGGTTGTTTTAATCACACGGTTTTTGGGCAGTTTGTCCTTTTTTTTATTTTTGATGCAATGATCTAACTAATCTTAAGATAGCTAAATGCAACTTAGTTGTTTCTAAATGAAGTTTATAGAGGCTGATTACTAACAACTAATGGAAAATCAGTTTTGATGCTAAGTATGCTAACTTGTTTTGTTTTGTTTTCAAGTGATCTAACCTACTTTGTTTTTGTTTGGTTTTTGTTTGTATGATGCAATCAGATTCTAAACTAAATGATACTAAATGCAAGTGTTTATGTCCTACTTATCAAACGTATAACACTAGGAACTAGGCAGCACACTTAGTTAGCTAAACTACTTGTTTTGATCTTTAGTTTTCGGTTTGGCTTGTGCCAACTAAACAACCAACTAAACCTCTTAATCTATGTTGTAAACTAGTCTAACTAAGCTAAATAAGGCAGCACTAAAACGTTTCAAACAGATTGCACACAAGTACTAAAAACAGAATTTTAACTACTTGATTACAAGCTAAACTATCAACTAATCTATTTTGTGTTCAAGTTTTCTGTTTTAAGGACTTATTTAAACTACCATTTAAACTTCTAGATTAGGACCTAATGAACAATATCTAAGCTAGATTGAACAAGTACAAGCTGGTTACACACGGTTCTAAACTTGAGCTACACAAACAGATTTTAACAACACTAAGTCTAGTCTAAGTTCTTTTTGTAGGGGTTTTCGGTTTTGCCTACTTAACTAAGTTACCAAACTATAGTATACTATCTAACAAGCACTTTAAAACATAAACTAACTACTTAAACAAACAAGCTATAAACGGACATAAAAAAACAGTTCACTACAAGATTTGGGCAGCATCATTCATATGCAAATTTAAACAATGTAAACATGAATAGAAGACTAACCAACGCTCTGATACCAATTGATGAGTCAAATGAAGGCTAGAAAACGAATTCCAGGACTTTGTCTCCTATTCCAAACTGATTTGAACATAAGCTATGGCAAAGAACATCTCAAAGACACCCCTTGAACTGTAACCGTTGTTCTTGGCTCAATTTATGCCAACACCTCTCCCTCTTTGGCACTCCAACACATCTAAAACCTCAATGAGACCCTAAGATGCTGTAAACCAAAAGATGAAGCAAATACTAACAAGTTCTAGGCTAGGAACTTGAAAGAAAACCGTTAAGTGGTCTTAAACTTCAACTAGCATAAATTGAGAACTCCTTAAAGGAAATTTGATTGAAATGTGATTGAATGTAGTTGTGTTTACAATCTGATTCTAGCTCTACTTATAACCAACGAAAATGCTAAGAAGTACAAGTTTTAATGTACAAAGTACTAGACTAAAATGACATGCTTTGCTTGGAAATTGTTTGAGCAACTTTTGGTTCCAAAAAGGCTGGTTGCTTTTCCGTGTATTCCAACCTGTTTTTCCAGCCTTTTTCCTTGATCAATTTGATTGGTTTAGACATGGAGCAGCTTGCCTTGAAATGGCCTTTGATTGGATGCAAGTTGGTGTTTGAATTTTCAACAAATACTCCTTAGACAACCGTTTCTTCCATCCTTGTTTTCAGCCAAAAGTCTGATTGGATTTTGCAATGAGCAGCTTGCTTAGAAATGCCTTTGATTGGTTGTATTTGAGGCTTTGAATCTTCAACTCAACTAAGCTTTCATCCAGCCGAAATCCTCATGCTTTGTGATTGGATCTTTTGTTGTGCAGCTTGCTGAATTTTCTTCATTTGTTTGTGATTGGTTCAAGCATTTGCAAGACTCCTTTCTATTGGTTGAAGATTTGAGCAGCTTGTTTCTTCCTTGTTTGCGTGAGAAGAAATCCGATTTTTGACATGGGTGCTTGTCACCACCTTGCTTGTAAGCTACTTGCATTTCACCTCTTTGCTTGGACAAAAATTCAGGTTTGAATTGCATCTTTAAGCTAAAAACGTGTACCTGAAAGACAAGGCAAGAATACAACACAAACTATCCTAAAACAAAGTTAACAAACCAACAATATTAAAAAGAACATCTAAAAATATGTACAACATGTTTTTGATACAACTAGATCAAAGCTTGTATCATATAAACCCAATGGACATCATCTTTGCTCGGCTCATCCTCTTCATGCCTGTAAAGAAATGATTTAACACAATGCAACAATTTCTTAGCCATACTCCTTGTTATGGGACCTGTGTGGGGCATTGAGATGTCATCGTCAGTGTTTGTATCCACAAGGTTAGGCTGTAGCTCATCAGGAAGACTGTTAACTTTTATATTTTTCAACTTCTTGTGTGACTCTACTAACTTGTACAATTTTCATTGGAATGTACGACCCATCTTCAACTATAGACAATAAATCGATGTCTATAGCCATTACGAATAGCCTCATTCTAAGTTTTCAATGAATGAAATTAGTTCCATCAAAAAGATGAGGACGTTGTGTAGACATACCTTCCAACTCACCTTTGTGAGAAACTATGGCTATTGTATGTAGCTTTGATTTGAGATTAGAAGGCTACTTTGAAATATTGTTTCTTGGCTTTTTCTTGCTTGTATGGTGTTGAATCTTACTTCTTTGAGTGGTGTCGGCCTGGCTCTGATACCAATTATTGGACCGTGCATCCACAATAAATACCACAAAAAGGGGGGTGAATAGTGGTTAGCGGAAATTACAGTACTACTTTTGATTAAATCCCATTTGAAAACAAAAATCTGACACCACCTCAGATTCAGAACACATTTTTGAAAAATTCAAACGTCCTTGTACACAACTTCAAAAATTATGAAAATTTTCAGAACATAACTTCAATGTCTTGACACGACTCTGTCCAAAAATCGAATAAAAATAAGATTGTTTGGCCCTTCAAACGAATAAAAAGATTCATATGGTCAATCTGGACATAATTGGACAGAATGTTGCTGAAAATAGAAAACATGTTTCTCTTTGAATACGCAACCAAAAAGGTTGATCTTTTTGTCAAACCACTCCTTAGGATGTCTAGTTTATGTTTCAAAAAGGCCCTCACCTCAAAAAACTCTTGGTTAAAACAGAATTCAAGTTTTCTCAAAATTGGTCAGATTGTAGCCAGATTGGAGCAGTTATCTTGCAACGACTGAAAGACTAACTTTTCCTTGCTCAAATTAAGTGATTCTTGTTACAAATGAAAGTTAACAGTGTGATGTAGAACTCCAACAAAAATCACGAATTTTGAAAGTGTTTAGCTATTTTTTCCACACGTGAGAAATCGTATGAAATATGCAGTAAAAAACGGGCAGAAAACAGAAAAATGTAAAGAAGACAAGAACACCAAGGATTTATCCTGGTTTGGTCAATGTGACCTACTCCAGTCTCAAGGAACACCTTTCCTTGGATTTCACTATGGTATGAACCAAATTACAATAAGAACCAATCTTGATCCTTGGGTTAAATACCAGCCCTATTCAAGATTTGGATGAACACCTCTATGCAACTCTTGGTTGCAACGCCTCTATCACTTATTTATGTAGCCTTATAGATTTGGCTAATCAACCTTACAAATGAGACACAAGTGGTTTGTAGCTCTACAACAAATATCATAAGAACACCTTGGCTGCAAATAATGAAACAAGAATGAAGAGAAGAAGATAGCTAGACAATTCAACTATTGCTTTCAAGTGTGTGTTCTTCTTTACCTTTGCCTCCAATTTATAGTGTGAAATGGCTCTTGAAATTAAGAACTCTTATGTGTCAAAATCTTTATCATCAATGCTTAAGTGTCTTCACATCATTGGTTGGCCACATAAACACCTTGTACACTTGGCAAAATGAAACAACATAATTTGTCCACCTTGGACACTCGTATTGCCGATTTTTCCACCTTGAAATATGACTTGGAATTTGCTTGAAAAATGAAGATAATAGCGAAGGATAATATGGCATAATTCTCCACTATCTCCTCAACTTATAGCCATGAGAATAGGCATGTAATGGCTGAACAATTCAAACAAAAAATCAGCTCCAACTTACCCACACTAGTCATTGGTTTTGAAATTGGAATTTCCAAGTTGGCAAGTTTGCCAACTAGCTTCTTTTTTGTTGGTCCACTTGTCACCAAGACATAAAATGAGTACACCATTATATCCACCTGAATATACACGTTTTTCAACACATATATATATATACATCAACTCAGATTTTTGAAGAAGAAATCAACAATAATAGTTGACAAGATTATGTCAATATATAACACCAAAATTCCCACTATTCCTTCTTGTATGTTGTGATCATTTTCACACCTTTAACACCTTTAAATTCTCTATAAAATGATGATTAATATCCTCCAATAACATATAGAAGAGGGTCTTCAAGAAAGAAATAGAATCATCACAACTCGCCACATATCCCGCTATTGTCGATAATATCAGAGAAATAATAGAAAATCACCTAATAATCTTCAATATAATTATCAATCAACTCCAGAATGAAGATAATAATATACCCAAGAGATTTCTTTAGTGAAAATACCAAAAATGCCCTCAGGGATAAAATGACCCAAATGCCCCTGGTGAGAGAAAACTCCAGAAATGACCTGGATTGTAACGACCAGCACTTATGGGCTAGAAGAGAAAGCCAAACGAACGAAAATTTCAACAAAACAGTTGAATTCAAATTCTGTGAACCCTAGTATAAATAAATTTCAACTGTTTTCACATGACTAAATGAGATGGATGCATGCTAAGGAACAAAGTTATTCTAAAAATTTAAATACCCATAAAAGATAAATTAAACATAGGATCAATAATAAAGGGTTATGTTGTATTATCTCACACTCCATTACACTTATAAACGCCTCTCAACCCATGTGTAAGACAAATTGTCTTACACACATGATTTTTATCCCATCTATCTTACACACTTAGGAAAACCTCACGTCATCATATCATCTACAAACTTGCACTATTCTTTTCCCTACACTACAAAAATTTTGGTCAAAAGGGGAGATAAGGAACAAAGAAAATTTGTTTGTTTGCAAGGCACATTTCCCATATCCCCATCACTTCCTTCTTACACCACCTCTACTTTTCTTACAACGATGACATCACCCTTTTTATTTTGACCAATGGAGATTCATGCAAGATTCACTCTCTTTTCACAACTATCCCAACCGCCCCTACTAGTTTAAATCCTAGAAAAATTCTAGATAATCTTCTTTATTCTTATCTTCAATCATTGCCATGTCTTATATTATGTAAGACATGCATCCAATAGAACAACATGCAAAAAGACTTTTAATTCCACCATCTCCTTAAGAACAATCATCATTTCTTATTTCCCATAACCCCATCCGATTTATTCCCTTTGAATATATCAAATTCCCTTTCAATTTTATTGCTCATGCCCTACCCTAACAAGCTACCCACTCAAGTTTCATGCAAGTTCCTTTCTCTTCCACTATCCAACCACAACAAATACAAAGGCATGCATGTCTTACACATCACTTACTTAACTCCTTTTATTTTATTCACTTTTCTACTTTCCCAATCACATTACTCCCTTACACACCTTAAGATTCTCCTAACCAAGAGTCATGAATGGCATATACCTTTACACTTTCAAATTCCCAAGCAAAAGATAATTGATGACTAACTATTTCTCCAAAGCCTCAAATTTCGGCTAAAATGGAAGAATAGGAGGTAAACACTACTCTTACATTATTTAATTCAAACCAATAGAATTTCATCCCTTCCAATCCATCAATATTTCACTTTTCCTTACACTCCTACCAAAATAATGACACTTTCAACACTATTCCCCCAAGAATTCTTATTCCTTCCTTTTATTAATTCTTCCATAGCTATTTCTAAGTCCTACACATTGTAAGACAAATACCCACTCTAATTACATGCAAATTACTTTTCATCCCCTCCAAAAATTCTCCTCAATTGCCCCCACCCCATCCGGCCAAAGCTACCCTTTAAACCTTAAAATGCATTTCAATTTGTCCTTTTCCTCAGTCTACACTTAGTGGCCTCATTCATCATTATTTACCATCTCCCTTCTCTCTCTCCCTCCTCTTTCTACAAAACCAAATCTTCTTCTTCTCCCATCATCTCAATTGAAAGGACTCAAACCAAGGGCCAAGGGAGCTCTTTCAATCTCAAGAAAATCACAAGCTTCATCCTAGGTAACCACATTTTCTATTTCATCTATCTTCTTTCCATTCAATTCTCTTTCTATCACCAAGACTCTCCATGTCTCTCATTTGGCCTCTGAAATCGTAGGCCTCAACAAGGGAGTAAGAGAGATTCTTCAACTTGACGAGTGAAGAATATCAAGTCAAAATCAAGGTAAAGTTCATCTAAGATTAATCTTAGCACATTTATACTCTTCCTTCTCGAATAGGACTAATTCCTCCTCCATTTTGGCCTTCAAGGCTGTAATTTCAAGCTGGGGGCCAAAGAAGCAATCTTTCTCCAATTAGTATAAGACTCAAGATACCAAGGCAAGTATTTCCTCCTAGTTTCTTCAAGCACATTTAAAATGAAGATTAGCATGCTCACTAATAACTATTGGATCATGCATTCAACTAAAACTATGAACTCTAAGTTTTGATGACATTAATGAAGGCTTGCATGTTGAAATTGTAGATGTATATGCTCTTTCCTTGAGTAAAATTATCAAATATGCCTAGAGTACTACTTAAATACAACATGCAAGATGGAATTAGACCATCACTTGGTCATACAGGCTGTGCATGTCATAAGGTGACAATGTTATTTTACTTTCATAACTTGGATGATCGTTGGTATATATATGAAGATGAGGTGCTAAGGAGTTTATAAGAATGCTCTTCTTTGTTATTTTAATATATGCATGTCTATCTTCTTCTTATGCATATGTGAAAAAGAAGATTTCCATGAAGATTAAAGGATTGTACTCTCAAGATGACATAAACCATCTATATCCATATGCATGTCCAAAAAGATGTCATCTTGGTCATTATAAGTGTTAGCATGTCCATTTTCACTCCCATAGGGGACGGTCCAAGGGCCTCCCACCTAAGCCATGAATTCATCACAATCATCATGATGTGTATCTTGATGATCATGGTCTTAGAAAGGAAAAATGTCATGATAATCTCTATTTTCTAGCTTCATATGTTGCATGTTATGTCTAGCATGGTCATCATCATAATGTGAGATTTATTATGTGCTTGCATGTTAATTTGGTATGCTCATTATCCATGCACCTTCATTTTTGGTGATAAGAAACATGTATGGACAGCTGGTTACTGCTAGGGTTCCGAGGGAGTTACTCCATTTATGAACAGTTCTGCAGTTTTTATCTCTCCCTGTATTGATGCTTGATACGAAACCTGCATTACTGTTTCCATGTCATCACTGGCACATATTTTATCTCCAATAGCTCAGTTACAGGGGGAGATACTCTGGGCATTTATCGAAGTTTTGATATGAACCCGCCAAGTAAACAAGACTGCACATGTTTCACCATCGACCGCACCGTCAGAGTTTCATATGAACCGTGACTCCATTTATGGACAGCTGGTTGCTGCTAGGGTTTTCGGTTTTGATGGAGAACCAGATACAGGCAAGGTGGAAAGATGGCTGAATAAAGTTGAGAATGGTTTCCAGCTAGCATGGGTTCCTGAAAAGGTGAAGGCACAAGTTGTACTGCCTTTTCTGGTGGGTAGCGCCCATCATTGGTGGATGAATTACATTTGGCCATTGCCCCGACTGGTGACTTGGGCGCAGTTCTTGGAACAGTTCTGCGGGTTTTATCTCTCCCTGCATTGATGTTTGATATAAAACCTGATGTGTGGTCCTAGGGGAGGATGTCAGGGGCAAATACGTTATCGTAGAGTGTAACACTGTGTCTGGGACCCGGGATCTCTACGATAGTGTGTCACCGTTAGTCCTATATACGTATGATGTAACACCATGATTGGACCATTGGGATTCATAGACGGTACTGTGGCTACTCAGGGAATCATTCGGTATGTCGTAGGTACCATTCTCATGTTATGAAAAGTCTATAGCCAATCGTGTTATGTCATGTCATGTTTATGCAAGTATAAAATAAAGTGTTTTCTTTTCAGAAAAGGTTTTTCGCTGCATATTAACAGAAAAGGTTTTCCCTTGCATATGTCACGATCATGTCTCATGTACCAAGTAACCTTAAGCCAAGAACCCCAAATATAACAAAAGAAATACTACAAAATGACGAAGACAAACCAAGAAGAACGCCTACAAGAACAAAGAATCCACAAGCTAAGACCAGTTGTCTAGTAGAATTATATGTTTACATTATAATGCTCTCTATCTGTATTGATGCTTGATATGAACCTGCATTACTGTTTCCATGCCTACATTTAGATGTATTGTGTGGCATCCACTCTGTGTTTCATGCTTCCTGTTACATTACGTGTTATGATTCGCTGTACTTCATCATACTGTATCTCCTATTACCCTACCCCAATGTACGATCTACTTGACGAACCTAGGCGGAATGACTTGCTGATCGATTCGTGATCGTTCACCCCTTTATTCTACCATGCAGATCCTCAGAACCCTGAACCGGAGCTTGTTGAAGACGAGCCCAGATACTAGATGTATGCAGCTGATTAGTAGTTGGTTATGATCTCTTTTGTATTTTGGGACATTCAGCTTTGTATTTTGATATTTTGTATTTCGGATGTATCTCTGAAACTTATGCGGATGTATTAGGATGTACTCTTGTTAACGTTTATCTATGCTTATGTCTTTTCGTTTCTGCTTATCGATACATGTTACTATTGTTTGTACATGTATGATAATGTCGCCTTGTACTCCTCATGGTAGAGTAAGGCGGATGCACCATACCGAGACCTTGGTCTTGTGTGGGGCGCTACACGGATGGTCAGAAATAGATATAGTAACATCTTTGTCATGATAAATAACATAAGAATAAGTCCTTGAAATATTTCCACCATATCATGTTCCTACAAAACTCAAAATACCAATTTTGCCTTTTTGGTAAGTTGTAGAAACTTCCAAGGCACATTAGTCACAATGCATTTATAATTATAAAAACCACATAATATCAACATAATGAACATATATAAATAATGTACAAATGAAAGCAACCACTTTATCACATTTTAGAAAAATATTTTTAAAAACCCTAGACATCGAAGTGCCTCAGCTTCAGAGATCGATGTCTCATAGTAAGTTGCAGAGTTTGTCTCTGACTTACATCGATCGATCAAAGTGAGTTTGATGTACATCGATCGATCAATGTGTCTCAAGCTTAGAGATTGATGTCTCACAGCAAGGTCTTGGTTTTTCTCTTCCTTACATAGATCGACCGACCGATGTGAGTGATCGAAGTACATCGATCGATCGAAGTACATCGATCGATTGAAGCGTAACAACCTGAGAGATTGATGTCATTTTTCTCAACTTTTTCAACTATGACATTTTTATGTATGCATCACTTAAAATCATGACCTTGAAAATTATATAAACATATTTCTCAACATTTGGTATGATCGTTTTGCTACCTTTCTTTTATAAATTGGATTTAAAAGAGGCACCATAGATGTAATTTATTCTTGAAACAAGAAAAATCGGATTTACTTATTATTCAAATTTATGTTGATGAGTTGAATTATTTTCTTGGCTTGCAAATTAAACAAACTAGTAAAGGCATTCATATAAGTCAAGTAAAATATGTGAATGACATGATTAAAAAGTTTAACTTCAAAAACTTGAAACCATCCCCCACCCTTATGAGTGTAACTACTAAACTTGATAAAGATAAGAATGGAAAAGACTTTGACAATGGTTTGTATAGGTCCATGATTGGTTCTTTGCTTTATCTTACCCCAAGCAGACCCGGTATCATGTTTAGTGTTTGTATGTGTGCTCATTTTCAAAGCAACCCTAAAGTGTCACACTACAATGCAGTAAAAAAGATATTTTGATACATTAAGCATACTCCCATCTTTGGAATTTGGTACGATAAGAATTGTGAATTTGACTTGCATGATTATGCTAATGCGGATTATGGCGGATGCAAAATAGAAGAAGCACAAGTGGCACATGTCAGTTTATTAGAAATTCATTGATATTTTGGTTCTCGTAAAAGCAAGCAAGTGTAGCATTATCTACTACTGAAGTGGAATACATGGCACGTAGTCTTTGTTGCACACAACTTTTATGGGTAAAACAACTATCTAATTTTGGGATATCGGTAAATCGCATCCCTATTTATTGTGATAGTATGAGTGCTATCAATTTGTCTAAGAACCCCGTATTACACTCTAAGGCAAAGCACATAGAGGTACGATATCACTTTCTTCGTGATCATGTAAATCATGGTGATATCGTTATAGAACATGTTTGTACTGAACCACAAGTAGCCGACATATTCACCAAAGCACTTAATCAAGCCACATATGAAAATCTACGCTCAAAATTAGGCATGATTTCGGTTAATTTGCTATAGATTGATATTTCTTTCCATCCTTACATATACTTTTGATATCATTTACAAAATAAAGAGGGAGAGAGAGAGAGAGCATGATTTAAGGGAGAGAGAGAGCATGATTGCATGAGTTAAGGGGGAGCACACGATGCTATAAAATTCAAAATTCAAATTTGTGCATAATTGGAGGGAGAGCGATCATATTTAAATCATGAACTAATATTATTTTGTAATTCATCAAAAGAGGGAGATTGTTGAGAAAAAGTGCTTGAATGATTTACAAATGCATGATTTAAATGGTACGAGTTTACGAAATGCATAGATAAATTATTACTTGACAAGTTTATGTGATATACATGCTTCATATGCTTATATATATTGTTGCCGTACTAACAAGCTATGAAGTGTTAAAGCTTACATCATATGTCAAATATTTATTGTCTTTGTACTATTTTCAGGTGCCACAATTAATGAACTAAACTAGTTCATTGAGTGGAGTGCTTAAGCTAATGAACTAACTAGTTCATTAAATAAAGACATATTTGGAGAAAGCTTTATGACAACAAATTTGAGAATGGAAAGTCTTCTCACCATTTATTCTACATGCCTAATATAATATATATATATATATATATATATATTCATATTTTTTAAAAAGGCACAATATACATATATTCCGACGTACCACCGACACGTTACATATTATAAACAAACGTCGACATCACACCACTATATACAACTCATATTAATGAGTATATTCAGGTCTTATATCATATGATAGAAGTCATGGTGACGTCAAAATTATAACGAGATGTTACAAGGTCACAAACCGAAAAATTATCGTATCGGGTGACTACCGAAACTTCACCGACATGTCACGTACTTGCCATATAAAGATGACCATCCACATAATTCGAAAATGGCCACAGATTTCGTGGCTCACATCTTAAACTCAGCCACTAAATCATTCCAAGTTGACACACAAAATCAGTGACAATTTAGGCTAAATTTGTGGAGATTTCAAATTCAAATCCATTTAGGGCACATGAGCGTTATTTTAAGTCATTTGAGCTATGTGTACACTTTATTTATGTATGTTATGTGTGACATAATATATTACATGTGCAATAAGTTTGAATTTAATCAGAGAAAAATCGCGTAATCGATGAAAGTCGAAAATTCGGTTTTCTATGCACATACAAGACATGTTAAAGTGTTCTAAAAAGTTCAAAATAAGGCTGATTATTAGTTATGTATAATTATTGTGCTTTATTTGACAAAGCTTACTAAAATGAAATTTTAGCACATGTCCAGCTCTCATACACACCTATTACATCTTGATTAGAGCCTAGGTGGAGCTTATTTGACATTTCGAGTGGTGGAAAATATACCACACAAGATTGGTGACATAGAAGAGGGCACCACACAAGGAAAGTATTCAAAAGAGACACATGCTGAAAATTTCAGCACATGTCTCTTAAGGTGGGCGGTTTTTTTGTAGTAATGGTGCTCAATTTGTCTCCCAAAATTCAAGGGATTGAAATGTGATTGTATGGTAATGTTTTGACTACATTTGACGACATGTTTTAAGAGTTTTTATGTACACTTTACCGCTCATTAAAGGATGCCAAGCTAGACCAATCAACAAGTGACAAGTAAGCAAGGTCAAGTCATCCTTCCAATCATATTGCGCCAATTTAGCAAGATTGTGTCATCTTCTACACAAAGCAATTTTCCAAGGATATTAAAGAGAATTCTCAAGAAGGAAGAATCCCTAAAGGGGGTGGACAAGTGTGAATAAAAGAAAGAAGATAGTGCAAAACAAGAAGAAGCTACAATTCACATTCTCTCAAGTGCAAAAAGCTATACTATTCTCTCTTCTCCCTTTCTTTCTTCTTCTTCTTGCTCAAGCCTATTGTGCATATATTCTATATATTGTATAGGCTTTGAATATACAACCCATACGCGCTCATTGTTGTAAAAGGTTGATCAAGCCTTCATTCGATCGGTGGTGTCCGTGATTCATTTGCTTGATTGTATTAATCGTAAAAGGGTGGAGTTAGTGTTTAACTCCAGTCACCCTTGTGGTAAGGAGTTTATTGTATTTAGTGATAACCGAGGAAGGTGTCCTGAAGACTGGAGTAGGTTGATTTAACCGAACCAATATAAAATCCTTGGTGTTCTTACTTTACTGCACTTTACTTTCAGTTTTCAGTTTTTTGTATTAAGTTTGTTGCAATGATAAAAATAGCAAACGATTTTCAAAAACCACAAAATTTTGTAAAAACATAGCCACACGTCCTAGGTTTCATTTGGCATAAGTTTCATCTCATTTGGATAAGTCGAAGTCAGTCAAATGTTAATAGATCTGAGACTAGTGCAATCTGATTTTCAGATCTGCAAAGGTTGAGAACATCAACGTGGTTGACATACTTGCCAAAGGAATTTTGAAAAACTGTTTCAATCTTTTAAAGTACATATCCTAAGGGTCATATCATAAAAGTTTCAAATCATTTGGAGTTGTAAATTAATAGGAATAATTTTTTTCATTTTGAGGAACAGTTTCTGGCAGATTGATACAATCTGAATAAAAACGGTTTTTAAGGCCTTATACATTGAATTTAATCTAAAATTTTTATGACAGATAACACCTGAAAGTACGTTGTCGACATATTTTACAATTTTTGGAGGTCTACAACCTGATCATTTATTATTCAAATCCCGGTATGAAAACAGAATCTGTTTTCAGAAGTGGGTAATTTGTAACAAAAAGTTCTAAAAACCAATTTTTTCTGCAACCACTATTCAATCCTCCTTCTAGTGGTGCTGTACAAGTCCTACAAGTGGTATCAGAGCGCAGGCATACTCACGATGAGAGGATCCAATGATATATATGAGGTGGCAACCATTAGTCACAAGACCGAACAAGGGTCGAGTCAAAAGCCTCCTCTTTTTGATGGTGAGTCCTTCATACAATGGAAACTTAGAATGAAACTTTTTCTTATGACCATTGATATAGACTTATGGTCCATTATAGAAGATGGTCCTTTTATTCCTTCTAAGTTATCTACTATTGATGGTGTCACACTAGAGGTCGTAAAACCGAAACAAGAATATACTAGTGATGACAAAAAGAAATTAAGTATGAATGCTAGAGCCATGCAACTTCTTTTAAACGGGTGGAGTAAAAGTGAATCGAGTTATGTGTCTAATTGCTCTAGTGTCCAAGAGATGTGGAGAATTCTTGAAATGATACATGAAGGGACTAGTCAAGTTAAAGTGCATAAAATAAATATGCTTATGTCTACTCTTGAGTCCTTCAAGTTATTACCAAACGAATCTATTGCTGATATGGACCTACGCTTGACTAACATGTACAATTCTCTTGAGTCTCTTGGAAAAGCTTTTTCTACACAGAGAAAGGTTCAAAAGGTGCTAAGAAGTCTTCCATCCGAATGGGACCCAAAAGTCACAGCGATTGAGGAAAGTAAAGAAACGAGATCAATAAAAATAGAGGAACTAATCGATCCTTAAAGGTATACGAAAACAAACTTATACTAAGGAAATCAGAATCAACTTCAAAACAAGGTAAGACTGTTGCTCTTAAATCAAATGAATACGTCTCTACCTCTTCCGATCACATAGATGATAGTGATACTGTTTCGAACAACGAAGATCTAATTTTATTGGCTAGAGGTTTGAGAAAATTTATGAGAAATCATTAAAGAATAAAACCTAAGGTTGTTCCAACTAAAAGATATAGAAATAAAAAAAATAACGATAAAGGCATAAAGTGCTATGAATGTCGAAAACTTAGACATTTGTCATATGACTGCCCGAACAAGGACAAACAAACAAACAAAAACCGTGACAAGGACTGGAACAAAAATAGACCCGTCTAAGAACCTAAACAAAGGAATTCAAGAAGAGCTCTCAAAGCCTCCACTTGGAGTGACTAATCCGACTTTGTGACTGACAATACCGAAAAAGAGACGGCACAAATATGCTTTGCATCCAAGCATCAAACAAGGTACCTTCTGACTCTGATTCTGATTCTGAACCCTCTTATGATGATCTATTTAGTCAATATGATGAGGATCAAGGGGCCGAAGAGGATCAAGGATCCCATCAAGGGGTCAAAGGTCCTATGACAAGAAGGAGGGCAAGAGAACTTTGTCATCAAGTTGCCACCTTCTTGTAAAAGCATGTTCAAGATGAACCTAAGATTCCTTGGGTTCATTTCATTGAACCTTCACCTTAAGCGTGTATAAGCATGCGTGTGTTTTCTTTATTTTTGAATTTTATCTTGTTTCTTGTGATCTTTGTTTTATGTGTTTTCTTTGTAGGAAAATTAGGTACATGGAAAATTCCAAATAAAATGGAGGCCCAAAAAGAGCATTATAGCCGTGTGTCACAAAAGAAGGGGACAAAAGGAATGTTGTCTTGAAAGGAATGTTTGTCTCCACAAAGACAAATTCAAATGTGTCATAGATAGAATTCCTTGTCCAAATTGAAATCAAAATCATCTCCAAGGATCACAAAAGGGGCCGACCACTTTGAATGCAAGGATGAAGTCCTACTTGAATTTGAACTTGAAGATAAACTTGAATTTAAATTCAACCATGATTTGAATTCAAGTTTCAACCAAATTGGAGACTTAAAATTCAAGAAGGCCTCAGCCTATTTTCCATCCATACACACGCATCTTGAAGGATAAAAGAAGGATAAATGCCAATTCAAATTGAATCCAAGTTTGAATTCAAATGCAACTCAATTTTGAATTCAAACTTCAACCATCATTTGAATTCAATTCCAAGCATTTTATCATCATCAAAATCAGATTCCCAAGGTTAAAAGAAGCATCACATATGGCTGGAAGGGAAAGGATATGCAAGAGCCAAAATTCAAATTGAACGCAAATTCAAACTCAACTTGAATTCAAATTCAACCAACTCTTGAATTCAACTTCAAGCCTCATCCTACTTATCAAATCAGCTCCTCCAAGAAAATATTTGACATCAAGCACGGCTGGATAGATGGAGATAATGTCTTGCAAGATTTTAAGATTTTAGGTAGAATTTGTTTTAGTTTGAATTCAAACAATTTTCAATTTTTGAACAATTATTAGCTAGCTTATTTGAATTAATTTCTCGCCATTTTATAGGCTGATAGGACGTTTATTGTAGCCTATAAATAGGCCCTTGGCCGATTGGAAAAAGACAACTTTGATGAATAACGATTCTTGATATTTCCTTCACTTTGTGTGAGACTTTGTTTTCTTGGTTTTGCTTTAAAAAACTAAGTTAAGATCCTTCAAAGTTGAGCATTTTCAAGGTGTTGCCATTGCTAAAAGGTGCCGTCTAGGAGGGCCATATAGGTTTGTCTGATCAACGACCATCTTGAAGTGTTGGTCTTGCTCATTTGATCCACACGTTTTTATCACTAAGGAAGCAAGGAGAAGTCTTCTTCCTTGTGCCTAACTCTTTATGAAGGACGTTTGGAATGTGGAATTGATGCGGCCCACGAGTTGCACGCATCAAATTGGTATCAGAGACCAGGTTACTCTATTCCACCATCTATCATTTCCTTTTCGTTTGAGTCTAGTCAATTCAATTTCAGTTGAGTCCTTCTTCTATCCCTCACTCTACACGCCATTGTCTTGCATTTCATACCAAAAAAAAACATCAACTTTGTTTGGATCATTTGCACTTTGTTGAGTCTTGTTCTTCATTATTCTAGCATCATTTCTTTTATATCCAACTGTGCATCAAACGACTGAAATTTATCATTCAAACTTGAACAATTAGGGTTTGAGCATTTACAGTATATTCAGCCTTCTTTTTACTACAACCATCAGCTTATAAAGCTACCTCGGTTTCAAATCATCTTGTTGCTACCGAAGCTTTTAGTTGGTGATGATTGTATGCATCTTGTGATTCGCATTGTGATTGATTTCATGCTTTAATTCAAGTAATCCTACGTGTGCTTGTCTTCATAGTCCATTTTCAACATCAAACACACCCTAAAATCATCCCACACCCCACGGCCAACCAGCACCCACCCCAACCCAACCCAAAAATTCACCAACCTGATCCCAAACCACCCTATTTACACTCCCTACAAAAAGCTCCAAACCAATTTTATCAAACACCATCAGAATCTAAAGATCCCAATTCATTCAAATAAACTCTAACCATAGAATTTGAATTTTGGGTCAATTCTGTCCTACCCATAGCTATTATCCAAATTGACCACACAAATCATCAATTACCAACCAAAATAGTCCATTTACCCCGCCCATTCAGTTCCCAAAACCCCATTCTGCAAATTTCCAAAACGTTCAAACAAACCCTAAATCAAAAAGAAACCCTCACCATAACCCAATTCGGCCTACCCAAATTTCCCTCACTTTCCAAGGTTGTTTTGTTACAAGTCAAAGTTGCAAATTGCATTTTAAAGACATTGCACTATTCTGTCCAAAAACGAAAGTGCTACGTGCAAAACGCGTGAAATTTCAATTCTGCCCCTAGCCAAAAAAAAAGATCAGAACCTTGCTTACGTTAAAACAGCAAGGAATAAAAAGAAAAACAAAATAACAAGAGAAAAGAAAAAGGGCAAAATGTTTGTGCATTACGTGGAAATTTGTTTTGGTGCACTTTGAGAACCTTGGATACCATATTTCCTTTTTAACCCATATTGCCGTCCCACTAGACCCTATTCTCCATCTCCTGGTCTTCTTGAACAAATCACACACTTGTTTGCTCGATTATTGCATGACTTGAACCATTTTGTGGATAGCAAGTGCATAGAATCAAAATTAACTAAAGATTGCCCACGACAACCCTTAGTTCATCTTTGGTTCAGCCTTATGCATCAATTTTGGTTGCTCATTTTCTTTGAATCTTAGTAGAAAGTTCAAGTTTGTTATCATTTCACTTGATCCTACTTTGATACTAATTGGTGCAACTTGAACGCAAAAAGGAAGAAACAAGTGGAGAACATTGTGATTTGACGAAGCATTGGCAATACACTTCCTTATTGATCACTTTGAGCCTTCTTAACTTCAGGTTATCCAAGAACCGAAGTGGTAAGAGAGTGGAAAGAAGAAAAAGCAGAGTGTTCATAGTTTGTTTTTTACTAATCCCTTAACGTCTGTCTTTGTGTTAGTTTGCTTCTTTCCTTTTCTTTTTGTTTCATTCCTTAGATAAAATGGAGAGCAGCAATCATTCCGCTTCTAGCAAGTCAAAGGAGGCCGAAACTGTTGACAATACACAACAACAAATGTTGGAGATGTTAAAGAAACTCATGCATGACAACGAAGTAATCAAACATCGCTTGGAAGATGTTGAACGGAGCTACAAGACAAGTGATGGCCAGGGCACAAGCAGGGTCGTTCCCATGCCACCATCAAGGCGCCATCCCCAAGAAGAAGTTGAGGACGACAACCTTAGACCACCACACATCGAGGCAAGAAGGTTTGTTCCTCCCATACAACCGAGAAGGTACGCTCCAAGAAGGTATAAGGATGATTACATTCTATTTGAGCATGATGATTATGACTTTGATGACCACCCTCCCCGTGGCTACCAAAGACGCCAAAATCCCCTTTTCCCGCAAGATAACGATTTTCTCAAAACCAAAATAAATATCCCCACGTTTTACGGTAAAAGTAATGCGGAGGAATATTTAGAATGGGAAACAAAAGTGGATTTAATCTTTTCTTGTACCAATTATAGTGAATTACAAAAAGTGAGATACGCTTCTATTGAGTTTTCTTGTTATGCACTTAATTGGTGGACAAATTTGTGTCGAAATAGAACTAAGACAAGACAACCGCCAATTGCCACTTGGGAAGAAATGAAGTTTGAAATGAGACAACGTTTTATCCCAAACAATTATGAGAGTTCTATTTTCACGAGTTTGCATAATTTACGACAAGGTTCCAAAAGTGTAGACGAGTATTATAAAGAGTTGGAGATTTTGTTGGAAAGGTCTAACTTGCAGGAACCCGAAGAAGCCACCAAGGCTCGATTCTTACATGGATTAAACAGGGAGATTGCGCAAAGGTTGACCTTCAACCTTATCTCGACCTCACAACCATGGTCCATATGGCTGAAAAGATTGAAAACCAATTAAAGGTACGTAGTTCCTCCAATTTCAATTCCGATTATCGTACTAATCAATCTTCATCAAGATTTCCCAGGAAGCCTTCAGGAACGGGAAGTTCACGGCCTACAGGAGGCCAATCACGTGACCAAGGTGCATCACAAAGAATGGACAATCGCGTGCAATCCACACAAAGGAGAGATGACCGCAACCAACAGAAGGCTCCTACCGGAAATTCTTCTGATCTCTCAAACAGGTTTAGAGACATTAAATGCTATAAATGTCAAGGACGTGGTCACATAGGAAAAGAGTTTCCTAATGCAAAACGAATCATGTTAATTGAGGAGACAAATGAATAATGTGTCTGAGTCCGAGCATGAAAACGAGTCTGAGCATGATAATGAAATTGAACCTGAAGAGGATCTTGGCGCATTAAATGATTTTGACACTAAGGAGTTTCTTGTTGTACGTAGAGCTTTAAATGCATATCCGAAATTAGATGATCACAAACAACATAGAAAAAACATTTTCCATATTCATTGCATGATAAATGGTAAAGGGTGCACCATGATCATTGATTCCGGTTCTTGTGCGAATGTGGCTAGTATCGAATTGGTAAGAAAACTGAATTTGCCTATGACTAATCATCCGCATCCTTACAAACTTGCATGGCTAAATGATTGCGGTGAAGTTAGCGTAAGTAAAGAAGTTTTGATTTCTCTTGGCATTGGTAGTTACAAAGATGATGTTTTATGCGATGTTGCACCAATGCATGCTAGTCATATCTTACTTGGTAGGCCATAGCAATTTGATCGACATGTGACATATGATGATTATTTGAATCGTTATTCTTTCAAATTGAATGGCAAATTGTACAAATTGCAAGCATTTCCACCACACAAAGTCCACGAGGATCACCAACGCATGTCTAAGTCTAGGGCCGGTCCTAAGGAAAAAGAAGCCGATAGAAAATTCGTGGAATGTATGAAAAGTGAGAACAAAAAACACGAGAGCAAGGGAAAAGAGGTAGTGCCCCTAAGTGTCAACGATTCTAAAAAGAAGTGTGGGTATTTTGCAAAGAAAAGAGAGGTCACACGAGCCCTTTGTAGCAACCAAACCGTCATCATCATCATTTCTAAGGCGTGTCACCTTTCCCTAGAAGAACTCCCACCAAACCTACCTACCTCTGTTGCGTCCCTTATCCAAGAGTACGAAGTTCTATTTCCCTCCAAGCCACCATCCAGATTACCACCCATTAGAGGAATACAACACAAAATCAATTTTGTCCCAGGAGCCGTGTTACCAAACCGCCCAGCCTATCGAGCCAACCCCGAAGAAACCAAGGAAATCCAAAGGCAAGTAGAGGAGCTCCTAGCGAGTGGACAAGTAAGAGAGAGCCTAAGTCCATCTGCCGTACCAGTCATTTTAGTACCCAAAAAGGATTGAACGTGGAGAATGTGTACCGATTGCCGAGCTATAAACAAAATTACCGTCAAGTATAGGTACCCAATACCTAGGCTAGATGATATGTTGGATATGTTGCACGGATCTAAATTCTTCACCAAAATCGACCTTAAGCAAGGGTACTTCCAGGTACGCATTAGAGAAGGGGACGAATGGAAGACTGCATTCAAAACCAAGTTTGGGCTCTATGAGTGGTTAGTGATGCCCTTCGGGCTCACCAACGCCCCTAGCACCTTTATGCGACTAATGAATAAAGTCTTACGAGCGTTCATAGGCCGATTTGTTGTTGTTTATTTCGATGATATCCTAATCTATTCCCAAACCATAGAAGATCATCTTGACCATATTAGGGCCGTCTTTGAGAAGCTTAAACAAGAACAACTTTACGCCAACTTTAAGAAGTGCTCCTTTTGTTTAGAACGCGTAGTTTTTCTAGGCTTTGTCATTTCGACTGAGGGAGTAGAAATGGATGAGGAAAAGGTTAGGTCAATTGTGGAGTGGCCTATACCTAGGACTGTAGGGGAAGTTCGCAGTTTTCATGGACTAGCAAGTTTTTATAGACGCTTTGTCAAAGATTTTTCTTCCATAGCGGCACCCTTAAACGAAATTGTGAAAAAACATGTGCCTTTTAAGTGGGAAGAGCCACAACAACAGGCATTTGATGAGCTTAAGCATAGGCTAACCATTGCACCCATACTTTGGCTACCAAATTTTGACGAGACTTTTGAGATCGAGTGTGATGCAAGTGGAGTGGGTATAGGCGCAGTTTTGACCCAAGGTAAGAAACCCATAGCCTATTTTAGTGAAAAATTTAAAGGAGCTGCATTGAATTACTCTACCTATGATAAGGAACTTTATGCCCTTGTGAGATCCCTACGAACTTGGCAATACTATCTTCAACCTAAAGAGTTTGTGATCCACACTGACCACAAAAGTCTTAAGTATCTTAAAGGGCAAGGAAAGTTAAACAAAAGACATGCCAAATGGGTAGAGTTCATAGAACAATTCCCTTACGTGATTAAGTACAAACAAGGAAAGGATAATATAGTTGTTGATGCCCTCTCTAGGAGATACACGTTAGTCACTACATTATCTTCACGCTTCTTAGGATTCGAATCACTTAAGGAATTGTACCCAAACGACCATGACTTTGGCACCATTTTTGAGGCTTGTAAAGACGCATCCTTTAGAAAATTTTACATACATGAGGGTTATCTTTTCAAAGAACATAAGTTGTGTGTTCCCCAAACATCCCTACGAGAAGCATTGACTACAGAAGCCCATGGGAAGGTTTACTGGGTCATTTCGGAGTGTTCAAAACCCTTGAGACTCTTAAAGAACATTTCTATTGGCCCCACATGCGCGTAGATGTCGAAAGGTTATGTGGTAGCTGCATCACTTGCAAACAAGCCAAATCCAAGTCCCAACCACATGTCCTTTACACGCCTTTACCCGTCCCTGATGCCCCTTGGATTGAATTTCCATGGACTTTGTTTTAGGACTTCCTAGGTCTCGAGGAGGACGTGATAGCATTTATGTTGTGGTTGATCGATTTTCAAAGATGGCACGTTTCATTGCATGTAGGAAAGTTGATGATGCCACACATGTTGCTGATTTGTTCTTCAAGGAAATTGTGAGATTGCATGGCATGCCACGTACAATTGTAAGTGATGGAGATACGAAATTTTTGAGTCATTTTTGGCGTGTTTTGTGGGCTAAACTTGGTACACAATTGTTGTTTTCAACCACTGCACACCCACAAACTGATGGACAAACTGAAGTCGTTAATCGTACTCTTTCTCAACTTTTGCGTGCCATTTTGCAAAAACATATTAAACATTGGGAAGATTTTTTACCATATATAGAATTCGCATACAATAGGAGTGTCCATCACGGTACCTTGCATAGTCCATTTGAAATCGTGTATGGCTTTAATCCCTTGTCTCCCCTTGATTTGATCCCTATTCCCGTGCATGAACGTTCAAGTCTTGATGGTAAACAAAAAGCGGAAAAGATACAGAAACTGCATGAACAAGTTAAAACACAACTTGAAAAGAAAAACAAAGCTTATGAAAGACGAGCTAACAAACATCGAAAACGAGTTGTGTTTAAACCTGGAGATTTAGTGTGGTTACATTTGCGCAAAGAAAGATTTCCCAATGAAAGAAAGTCAAAACTGTTGCCTCGAGGAGATGGACCTTTCAAAGTTTTAAAACGCATAGGTGACAATGCATACATACTCGATCTCCCTGAAAGGTATGGTTCAATTTCGCACACCTTTAATGTTGCTGACCTCACCCCTTTCACTGATGATCTTTTTTATTCGAGGACGAATCCTTTTGAGGAGGGGGGATTGATGAGGATCAAGGGTCCGATGAGGATCAAGGATCCCATCAAGAGGTCAAAGGTCCTATGACAAGAAGGAGGGCAAGAGAACTTTGTCATCAAGTTGCCACCTTCTTGTACAAGCATGTTCAAGATGAACCTAAGATTCCTTGGGTTCATTTCATTGAACCTTCACCTTAAGCGTGTATAAGCATGCGTGTGTTTTCTTTATTTTTGAATTTTATCTTGTTTCTTGTGATCTTTGTTTTATGTGTTTTCTTTGTAGGAAAATTAGGTACATGGAAAAATCCAAATAAAATGGAGGCCCAAAAAGAGCATTATAGCCGTGTGTCACAAAAGAACGGGACAAAAGGAATGTTGTCTTGAAAGGAATGTTTGTCGCCACAAAGACAAATTCAAATGTGTCCTAGATAGAATTCCTTGTCCAAATTGAAATCAAAATCATCTCCAAGGATCACAAAAGGGGCTGACCACTTTGAATGCAAGGATGAAGTCCTACTTGAATTTGAACTTGAAGATAAACTTGAATTTAAATTCAACCATGATTTGAATTCAAGTTTCAACCAAATTGGAGACTTAAAATTCAAGAAGACCTCAGCCTATTTTCCAGCCATACACACGCATCTTGAAGGATAAAAGAAGGATAAATGCCAATTCAAATTGAATCCAAGTTTGAATTCAAATTCGACTCAATTTTGAATTCAAACTTCAACCATCATTTGAATTCAATTCCAAGCATTTATCATCATCAAAATCAGATTCCCAAGGTCAAAAGAAGCATCACATATGGCTGGAAGGGAAAGGATATGCAAGAGCCAAAATTCAAATTGAACTCAAATTCAAACTCAACTTGAATTCAAATTCAACCAACTCTTGAATTCAACTTCAAGCCTCATCCTACTTATCAAATCAGCTCCTCCAAGAAAATATTTGACATCAAGCATGGCTGGATAGATGGAGATAATGTCTTGCAAGATTTTAAGATTTTAGGTAGAATTTGTTTTAGTTTGAATTCAAACAATTTTCAATTTTTGAACAATTATTAGCTAGCTTATTTGAATTAATTTCTAGCCATTTTATAGGCTGATAGGACGTTTATTGTAGCCTATAAATAGGCCCTTGGCCGATTGGAAAAAGACAACTTTGATGAATAACAATTCTTGATATTTCCTTCACTTTGTGTGAGACTTTGTTTTCTTGGTTTTGCTTTAAAAAACTAAGTTAAGATCCTTCAAAGTTGAGTATTTTCAAGGTGTTGCCATTGCTAAAAGGTGCCGTCTAGGAGGGCCGTATAGGTTTGCCTGATCAACGACCATCTTGAAGTGTTGGTCTTGCTCATTTGATCCACACATTTTTATCACTAAGGAAGCAAGGAGAAGTCTTCTTCCTTGTGCCTAACCCTTTGTGAAGGACGTTTGGAAGGTGGAATTGATGCGGCCCACGAGTTGCACGCATCACAATATCTTGAACGGCTCACAAAGACTTGCAAAAGAAAAGAAATGGTTAATTGAAGACAAGAAGTTTTAGAATCATCTAACACGAACCTTGTTTCTCAATTAAACAATTCAAAAGAAGAGTCGTATTGCACAATTAATGCATTGAAATCAGAGATCTCATCATTAACGGCAGAAAATAATGAAATAAAATCCGAGACTTCAAATTTGACATTAAGAAATGCGAATTTAGAAAGAATGACAAAACAATTTCATACGGGTACAAACATGCTAGATCGCATCATTTTCTCACAAAAGCATGAAAGCGACAAAACCGGATTAGGATACGTTGAGAAAAACGAAACACAAAATAAATCAACCAAATTCATTCTATCTACATATAAGAAAATATATGCATGCAAGACAAATGTAGCACCTAAAAGGACGCCTAAATCACCCCTTTCTTCATCTCATCGTGCTTCTTCTTCGTATCATACAAGATATAACTATGTGCCGTATAAATATGAAAAGAAACCATTGATGCATACATGACATTCATACAATATAAATGCATTTAGATCACGCACCATGCACACTAACACAAAGGTATATCAAAAACAAAAATCATACCATGTGCATGATGGGATTCTCGGGTAAAGGCCAAACGCATTCCCACCTAATGTCTATAATATGGCTTCTTCATCTCTATTCTCACCATTTATAAGACCGAGAAAGGTCACCTAAGTTTGGATACCAAAAGGTACTCTTACAAAGGGGTGAAGAACTAACTCGTAAGGACCCAAAATAAAAGGGTACCTAAATCGTTGTTACACATTGCAGGGAACACATACATCTAAAGGTACATCAATCAAATGGTTCATTGGCAGTGGTTGCTAGAGGCAAATGACGGGTGACCCGACCTTGTTTTCAAAGTTAAAGAAGGTTACAAAAGGTGGATCGTGACCTTTGGAGACAACAACGAAGGGAGGATTATCGGAAAAGATACAATCGGAAACCCAAGCACTCTTCAAATCTCCAACGTCTTCTTAGTAAGTAATCTATCCTACAATTTGCATAGCATGTCACAGTTTCTTGACAATGGTTTTGATGTGTGTTTCACTCACCCATATTGCAGTATAGTAAATAAAAACGGAGAAAAGGTCTTAAAAGGAAAAAAGAGAAGGAAATATTTTTACACTTTATATAGATGACATGTTAGACGTTAAAGTTAAATGTTTTATGTCAAATGAAACCTAACATGAATTTGTGGCATAAGCAGTTTGGGCACATTGGCATCTCAATTCTTGAAAAACTTCAACGAAAGAATCTAGTACGAGGATTGCCTAAACTTGATTTAGACAACTTTCAGTTGTGTGAATCTTATATTAAAGGCAAACAAACAATTGAGTCACTTAAATCTAAAAATGAAATTAGCACATCTAGAGTCTTAGAATTATTACACATTGACTTGTTTGGTCCTAGTCGTACTAGGAGTCTTGATGGGCGATATTATGCATGTGTCATCGTTGACGATTTTTCTCACGATACATGAACTTTATTTCTTGCAAATAAAGATGATAGTGCCGTTGATTGCTAAATTAATAAAACAACTTGAAAATGAGTATGATTTGAATGTGAAAAAGATTATGGGCGATAGAGGCGGCGAATTTAAGAATAAGGACATGATTGCATTTTGCAAAGAAAAATGTATTAAAACGAGTTCTCGCCACATAGAACACCATAGTTAAACGGAAGCCGTAAATTGTGGGCGGAAGCTGTAAATTGTGCATGCTATATAGTTAACCGCTTATCGATTAGAAAGAAAATAAATAGAACTCCTTATGAAATTTTGAATGATCGCATGCCTAAAATTGATTACTTTCGTGTATTTGGCTGTAAATGCTTTGTTTTGAATACAAAAGATAATGTAGATAAATTTGAGTCTAAATCCATTGAATGCATCTTTACTGGATATTCCATGAATACTAAGGCATACAAATGCTATGATCCTATCACTAAACAAATCTTAGAATCTATTCATATGAAATTTAATGAGTTCGGTGAATATGAAATAAATAAAGAATATGACGATGATTTAAAACTAAAACCCGTGTTAGATTGTATAGAAGAAAATATCGTACATGATGGACACGACATGCTGGAAATGCATGATCACTTAGAAATGCATGACAACTTAGAAAATAATCAACCAAGATGGCATAGGGATCACTCATACGACCTTATCATAGGCGATATAACTCAAGGCGTCCGACCACGTAGAAGACTAAATCCATATGAAATAAATCAATTCCATGCTATGATATCTGAAATTGAACCCAAGAATGTATTTGATGCTTTGAATGATTCTTTTTGGATTGACGCTATGCATGATGAATTAAATCAGTTCACAAGAAATGATGTGTGGAACCCGAGCCCGATAAGGAAACGGCGTAATTTCTGAGTTCTTTTTCTTTTTGCTTACGATTTGAATTCCTTTCATTACAGTATTTCTGAACAAGTCCCAATTCGAATTCCTTTTATGTATTTAGTGCCACGACCACAAGATAAAATGTTAATAGGCACAAAGTGGGTCTTTAGAAATAAAATGAATGAAGAAGGAAAAGTTGTTAGAAGCAAAGCAAGACTTGTAGTACAAGGATATAATCAAGAAGAGGGAATAGATTACGAAGAAACATTTGCACCCGTAGCACGCTTAGAGGCCATACAATTATTACTTGCTATTGCTTGCATGAATGATTTTAAACTTTATCAAATGGACGTAAAAAGTGCATTTTTAAACGGTTTTATACAAGAAGAAGTATATGTTAAAATATCCTAATCATGTGTACAAATTAAAGAAGGCACTATATGGCTTAAAACAAGCACCTAGGGCTTGATGTTGGACCGTGCACCTACAATCAACACCACTAGAGGGGGGGTCAATAGTGTTTAGCAGAAATTACACTAAAACCCTTGATTAAAATCCCTTTTGAAAACAGAATCTGAGACAACCTTAAATTCAAAACCCGTTTTTTAAAATTTCAAAAATCCTTGTGCACAACTCTAAAAATTATGATAATTTCCAGAACTTAACTTTAATTTCTTGACAAGACTCTATCCAAAAATCAGATAAAAATATGATCGTTGGCCCTTCAAACAAATAAAAAGATTTAGATGGTCAACCTGGACAGAATTGGACAGAATGTTGCTGAAATTAGAAAACGTCTTTCTCTTTGAATACTCAACCAAAAAGGTTGATCTTTATGTCAAAACACTCCTTAGGATATGTAGTTTATGTTTCCAAAAGGCCCTGACTTTAAACAATTCTTTGTTAAAACAGAATTCAAGGTTTCTCAAAACTGGTCAGATTGCAGCCAAATTGGAGCAGTTATCTTGCAACGACTGAAAGACTAACTTTCGCATGCTCAAATCAAGTGATTCTTCTTGCAAATGAAAGGTAACAGTCTGAAGTATAGCTCGACCAAAAATCACAAATTTGGAAAGTGTGTAGCTATTTTTTCAAAACGTGAGAAGTTGTGTGAAATCTGCATTACAAATGGGCAGAAAACAGAAAAATGTAAAGGAGACAAGAACACCAAGGATTTATTCTGGTTCGGTCAATGAGACCTACTCCAGTCCCAAGGAACACCTTTCCTTGGATTTCACTATGGTATGAACCAAATTACAATAAGAACCAAGTTTGATCCTTGGGTTAAACACCAACCCAATTCAAGACTTGGATGAACACTTCTATGCAACTCTTGGTTGCAACACCTCTATCACCTATTGATGTAGCCTTATAGATTTGACTAATCAATCTTACAAATGAGAGACAAGAGGCTTGTAGCTCTACAACAAATATCACAAGAACACCTTGGCTACAAAGAATGAAAAAAAAATAAAGAGAAGAAGATAGCAAGACAATTCAACTATTGATTTCAAGTGTGTGCTCTTCTTATTCACCTTTGCCTCCTATTATAGTGTGAAATGGCTCTTGAAGATAAGAACTCTTATGTGTCACCATCTTCATCATCAATGCTTAAGTGTCTTCACATTATTGGTTTGCCACATAATCACCTTGTACACTTGGCAAAATGAAACAACATAATTGGTCCACCTTGGACACTTGTTTTGCCGATTTTTCCACCTTGAAAAATGACTTGGAATTTGCTTGAAAATAAAGATAATAGAAAGGGATAATATGGCATAATTCTCCAATATCCCCTCAACTTCTAGCCATGAGAATAGGCATGTGATGGCTGAAAAATTCAAACAAAAAATCAGCTCCAACTTACCCACACTAGCCGCTGATTTTGAAATTGGAATTTGCAAATTGGCAATTTTGTCAACTAGTTTTTTTTGGTTGGTCCACTTGTCACCAAGCCATAAAATAAGTACACCAACATATTCACCTGAATATGCACGTTTTTCAACACATACATATGTATATCAACTCAGATTTTTGCAGAAGAAATCAACAAATAATAGTTGGCAAGATTATGTCAACATATAACACCAAAATTCCCACTATTTCTTTTTGTATGTTTTGATCATTTCCACACCTTTAACACCTTTAAATTCTCTGTAAAATGGTGATTAATATCCTCCAAGAACATATAGAAGAGGGTCTTGAAGAAAGAAATAGAATGTAACATCACAACTCGTCACATATCCCGCTATTGTCGATAATATCATCAATTGAGAGAAATAATAGGAAATCACAAAATAATCTTCAATATAATTATCAATAAACTCCAGAATGAAGATAATAATATACTCAAGGGATTCCTTGAGTGAAAATACTAAAAATGCCCTCAGGGGTAAAATGATCAAAATGCCTCTGGTGAGAGAAAACTCCAGAAATGACCCGGATAGTCAGAAATAGATATAATAACCTCTTTGTCATGATAAATAACATAAGAATAAGTCCTTGAAATATTTCCACCATATCATGTTCCTACAAAACTCAAAATACCAATTTTTCCCTTTTTGGTAAGTTGTAGAAATTTCCAAGACACATTAGTCACAATGCATTTATAATTATCAAAACCACATAATATCATCATAATGAACATATATAAATCACGTAAAAATGAAAACAACCACTTTATCACATTTTAGAAAAATATTTCTAAAAACCCTAGACATCGATCGGTCGAAGTGCCTTAGCTTCAGAGATCGATGTCTCACAATGAGTTGCAGAGTTTGTCTCTGACTTACATCGATCGATCGAAGTGAGAGTTTGATGTACATCGATCGATGTGTCTCAGGTTTAGAAATCAATGTCTCACAGCAAGGTTTTGGGTTTTCTCTGCCTTACATGGATCGACCGATGTGAGAAATCGAAGTATATCGATCGATCGAAGTGCAACAACCTGAGATATCGATGTCATTTTTCTCAACTTTTTCAACTTTTAATCATTTATAACAATATGTATGACATTTTTAAGTATCCGCCACTTAAAATCATGACCTTGAAAATTATCCAAACATATTTCTCAACATTCTCCCCCTTTTAGATGATTTTCAAAATAACTTAACATGATTTTAATGTCACAACTCTTTAACAATTATTTATCACATATTTACCAATTTTATACCGATTGAATTTTTTTGAAAACCTTATCAATTACAAATTGTTTCATCAATTCTATACCAATTGTTTTCAAACTCTCAAATCTCATGTTTTTAACATATGTGTTCATGTGCTCCCCCTCAGTTTATACTCTCCCCCTTAACCTATGCTCAAAATTTATACCAATTAAGACTTAGCATATTATTCAACTCAAATCCAAATCATGACTTACCAACTAAAAATCATGTTCTTATTCTATCTCCCCCTTTATTTTGCAAATCATGCAAAAGATAGAACAATGCAATGGCATCGTAAATTATCATACCTAACATAGATCGTTAGTTTTCAAAAGTGGCTTGATTAAGGGGTTTGGTGAAGGTGTCAGCTATTTGATGATCAGTTCTTACATGATCTATGATTATGTCCCCATTTTGAACGTGGTCTCTAAGGAAATGGTATCTTACCTCAATGTGTTTGGCCTTAGAATGAAGTACCAGATTCCGAGAAAGATTGATCGCACTTGTGCTATCGTAGAAAATTGGAATCTTATTCATTTTAATGCCAAAATCACTAAGTTGTTGTTTAAGCCAAAGTATTTGGGTAGTGCATATGCTTAAGGCTATATACTCGGCTTCGGTGGTAGAGAGAGGTACACTAGCTTGATTTTTAGAAAACCAATGGATCAAGTTGGTTCCTATGAATTGACAAGTTCCACTAGTGGATTTTCTATCTAGTTTACAACCACCATAATCAACATCACTATAAGCATACAGCTCCAAGTTAGCGTTTCTATCATACCAAAGTCCTAAGTGAGGTGTGTGTTTAAGATATTTAAAGATATTTTTCACTGCATTGTAATGAGATACCTTAGGACAAGGTTGAAACATAGCACACATACACACACTAAACATGATGTCAGGTCTTGATGCGGTTAAATATAATAATGAGCCAATCATAAACCTATAAAGTGTGTCATCAAAAGGTTTACCATTTTCATCTTTGTCTAGTTTAGTGCTAACACTTATAGGGCTTGGTTTCAACTCTTCAAAGCCAAACTTCTTAATCATATCATTTACATACTTAAGTTGGCTATGTTGATTCCTTGAGGGGTTTGTTTTATTTGAAGTCCTAAGAAATAATTTAACTCTCCTACTATTGACATTTCAAATTCTGACTTCATACACTCTTCGAAATCTTTTACTAAGATAGGGTTGGTTGATCCAAAGATTATATCATCTACATATATTTGGACTATAAAAAGTCATTATCTTTTCTTTTCAGAAATAATGTGTTGTCTATAGTCCCCCTTTGATAATTATTTGAAATAAGAAAGTTTGGAAATCTATCGTACCAAGATCTTGGAGCTTGTTTCAAACCATACGAAGATTTCTTAAGCTTGTACACATGGTTAGGATTCTTTGGATCTTTGAATATAGGGGGTTGTTTGACAAACACCTCTTCTTGGATGTATCCATTCAAGAACGCACTCTTGACATCCATTTGGAAGAGTTTGATATTGCTTAGACTTGGAATCGCAAGTAACAATCTCATTGCTTCAAGTCGTGCAACAGGTGCAAAGGTTTCTTCATAATATATTCCTTCTTTTTGATTATAACTTTGTGCGACTAGCCTAGCCTTATTTCATGTGATGTTTCCTTGTTCATCTATTTTATTCCTAAATACCCATTTAGTTCCTATTATAGACTTATTTTCGGGTTTAAGTACTAAGTCTCACACGTTGTTCCTAGTAAATTGATTCAATTCATCATGCATGGCATCTATCTAAGATATATCACCTAAGGCTTCTTTAACATTATTAGGTTCTTAGTGTGAGATTAAACTATATCCTTCAAATTGACTTATGTTTCTCCGTGTTCTAACCCCAACACTTGGATCCCCAACGATTAACTCCTCAGGGTGTTTATGTTTATCTCTTATAAGCCACCAGTTCCTAGGTTGACTAGGTTCACCCTCATCTTGTTCAAATGTTTCATTTGTGTGAACATTATCGTATACAATTGGATCATCTTGCAAGTTAGTTGTATTATCTTACAATTAATTTCTTCATTTATTTCATCTAAGGGTTTATGCATATCTTGTTCAGGGGGAGTTGTTTCTAGATGATCGAGTACAAGCTCAAGTAATATATCATCATCATCAAACATATTTTCAATATTATTCTCTTGTTTATGTTGATTTTTATCACTAACTTCAAAATATGCATTTTCATTGAATTTTACATGTATGGATTCAATTATCTTTCTAGATTCAGGATTATAACACCTACATGCTCTAGAATTAGTTGAATAACCAACAAATATGCAATCAATAGACTTTTGTTCCAACTTGTCTAGATTATCCTTAGTGTTCAACACAAAACACTTACAACCAAAAACTCTAAGATAATCTACCTCAGATTTTCTATTATTTAACAATTCATAAGGTGTTTTATTGAATTTCTTTCTAATAGAAAGCCTATTTATAATATAACATGAACAACTAACAGTTTAATCCCATAAATATTTTGGTACTTTATTTTCACATAATATTGTTCTAGCTATTTCTTGTATAGTTCTATTTTTACGTTCAACAACTCCATTGAGTTGTGGTGTTCTAGGTGGTGAGAATTCATGTTTAGTTCCATGTATTCACAAAACTTTACTATTTCTTTATTTTTAAATTCTCCACCTCTATCACTCCTAATTTGATGAGCCAAACGAAGGCTAGAAAACGTTGCCAAGGACTTTGTCTTCTACTCCAAATTGATTTGAACCTCAGCTATGGCAAAGAACATCACAATGACACCCCTTGAACTGTAACCGTTTGTTCTTGGCTCAATTTATGCCAACACCTCTTCCTCTTTGGCATTCCAACACATCTAAAACCTCAATGAGACCCTAAGATGCTGTAAACCAAAAGATGAAGCAAATACTAACAAGTTCTAGGCTAGGAACTTGAAAGAAAACCGTTAAGTGGTCTTAAACTTCAACTAGCATAAGTTGAGAACTCCTTAAAGGAAATTTGATTGAAATGTGATTGAATGTAGTTGTATATTGTTGTTTGTACATTCAGCTTCCTATCTATTTATAGCAAATGAAAATGATAAAGAGTACAAGTTTTAATGTACAAAGTACAAGACTAAAAATAAGGTGCTTGCTTTTGAACAACTTTGTCTCCAAGATTCTGGTTGCTTTTGCCGTGCTTCTCATGCCTTGTTTCCAGCCTTTTTCTTGATCAATTTGATTGGATAATACATGGAGCAGCTTGCTTTGGAATGGCCTTTTGATTGGTTGCAAGTTGGCTTTGAATTTTCAAAGGATTAAACTCAATCATACGTTTCTTCCTTGCTTGATTTCAGCCATAATTTTGATTGGTTAATGTAGTGTGCAGCTTGGTTTGAACTTGGCTTTGATTGGTTCCAAGTTTGGTGTTGAATATTCAAACATATTAGCCATGAACCAGCCTCCTCTTCAAAGGATTTTGATTGGATCATTTGTTGTGCAGCTTGCTTGCTTGTCTCCTTGCTTGTTTTTGATTGGTTTGAAGATTTGCAAGACTTCTTCCAATTGGTTCATGAAGTGAGCAGCTTGTCCATCCTTTCCAACGTGAATAACAATTCAGATTTTGACATGGGTGCTTGTCACCACCTTGCTTGTAAGCTACTTGCTTATCACCTACTTGCTTGAACAAAAATTCAGGTTTTAGTTGCATCTTCAAGCTTTGTTTGAACAATGATATCATCCGATCAGATGGGACATGGATCGATCGGTGTTCATGCTTCTTCAATGTAAAGCTCTCTTTGACCTATCTTCAAAGACACCAAGCAACAAACACAATATGCACAACATATATGACATGTCCTAAGGGTTAGTTAAGACTATAAGACATAAGAACTAGCACTAGTGTGTGCGGAGTGAACAGTGAAATGTCATGTCTTACAGAACTAACATATGACAATAAATGATACATGAAAATATGTTGCGTTGCCCCCATCGTGGGCTCATCATAATTCTTTTAACATTTTCTACGTAAAGATTTTCAAGTTGCTTGATAAGAGTTTCGATTGCCAATGGAGCATCGTCCTTGTGTGTTAAGATCAATGTCCATGTGTATCGTGAGTAATCATCTATTATGACACACACATAGTAGTGTCCACCAAAACTTCTTGTCCTACTTGGACCAAATAAGTCTAAGTGAAGCAATTCTAATCTAAGTCAAACTTAGGCATGCATCTAATTAAATTCTTCTTAGATAACTTTTTAATAGTTGAAATTCCTATATGGCCTAGTAATCTATGCCGTAAATTTACATCTAAGTCATGTGATATTAAACACTTAAACTTAGCATCTACCATGTTATTTAGTGATGGTGTGTAGATGTTATCATCTCTATTTCCTTTTAATGCAATTTCTCCTTTTTCATTTGTTATATCACAAGAATCAGCGAGAAAAGAAACATAATGACCGGAATCTATAAGTTACGAAATGCTTAATAAATTATAAGAAAGATTTATTACTAACAACACATTTCGTATTTGAAATGTGTTAGGGTCTCCGATTGTTCATTTTCCAACAACTTTTCCTTTGTGTTGTCACCGAATGTCACTTTTCCTCCATTCTCGATATGTTCAAGTTCGGTGAATAGTTTGGGTTTGCCCGTTATATGTCTTGAATATCCACTGTCTAAAAACCATTTGGTTTTTAGTTTCTTTGACTTTGTCTCCTTCTTGCATTTCTTGCTATTTTCCTATAATGGAGACAATGTTTTAGGTACCCTTTACTTGGGTCCTTGAATGTTAGGGGCACCACCCTTGTTTAGATATCTCCTAGGTATCCAAATTTGGACGTACCTTCTAGACACATATTTGACATTAGTTGAATATAAAGGATTAACATGTATTTGGTCATTCCATTTAAAAGATGATGCATTGTCATACATGTTATATCTTGGTTGATAAGTACTATGTCTTGGCCGATTTTGATAATGAGTGAAAGGCATATGATTTTGTTTCTTAAATGGCGTTATGTATGCATGTCTTATATGAATGTTGCATATACTTAGGCTTGTAATAAGTTGGATGCATTTGATTTTGTCTATATACATTTGTGTATATATATATATAGGCATAATTTTTATGTGGTCTAGATGCAAAGTCTTGCCTAGTTGTACGTTTATATGTGTGTGCTTTTGTGGGTGCGTGTTGCACTTTTATCTTGGAATAAGCAGAAGAAGGAGTAGAAGAAGATGTAGTAGGCAAAGTTGATTTTATTTTTGTTGCTTTATAAGGTTGTTTAGTACTCGACGAAACAAGCTTAGCATTTTTATCTATTTTGACATCGTCTTCTTTATATCCTAATATAGTTTTATCGTTTCCATATTTTTGTGATGATATCAGTGTATCGAGCATGTTGGTTCCAGACATAAATTGTTCCAACATTTTTTCTAAGTTTAGTTTAGAAGATTTAAGTTGAACTATCTCATTTTCACAACTTTCTAACTTAGATTTCAACAGGCTATTTTCAGTTTTTAATGTTTGTTCATTTTTTCGATATGATTCAATTTTAATCCCTAAAGAATCAATGATATTAGTAGACTCTTGTTTAAAAGATTCTAATTGATTGGAAAATTCCATGTTGGACGTCTTCAACTTGTCATTTTCTTCAATTAGTTTCTTCTTTTTTTAGAGAGCCTATTACAGTGAGCATGCATCCTTAAAAATTCTTCATACGTTTCATCAAATGACATTTCATTATTAGAATCTTCATATGATAAATAACTTACCTCGTTGGATACGAAGCATACTTGAGCTTCCTCAGTGTCAGATTCTGAGTCGGACGAGTCGCTCCACGTGCTCGCCTTCATTGCTCGTTTGCCTCTCCTTGACTTGGTCTCCTTTGCCTTCGATTTTTGCGTCTCCTTGTCTTGTTTATTGTTATTATTGTTAGCATTTTTCTTTGTCGGACAATCATAAGAGATGTGTCCTTTTTGACCACATTCAAACATTTTAACTCTTTATTATACCATTTGTTGTTATTAGAGTTATTTTTCTTAGGTTGAGAAGAAGAAGAAGAGGATCGTTGTCTATTCCTATTAGGTCGCTTAAAAAACTTTCTAAGTTTTCTAGCTATTAATATTAAGTCATCGTCTAATTCATTATCACTATTACTATCATTATTATGTGTATGTGACTCAGTTGATTTGAAAGCTATAGACTTACCAGATAATTTAGATGACTCAGACTTCCGTTGGGTTAGTTTTACCTCGTATACTCTTAGTGAGCCTATCAATTCGTTCATTTTTGTGATTGATTTCGTTTCTTCCATCGCCATGACCTTAGGATCCCATTAAGCAGGAAGGCTTCGGCACCTTTTGAACTTTCTCGTTGTTGGTAAATGATTTTCCTAAAGCTTCAAGGGTATTGAAAATGTTAGTAATCCTCAAATCCATAGATGTTATGGATTCGTTCGGTAACATTTTGAAAGATTCAAGCTCAGACATAAGCATGTTTATTTATGACTCTTTTATATTGCTAGTACCATCATGCTTCAATTATAATGATTTCCACATGTCATGTGTACTTGTGCAATTCGAAACATATCTTGCTTCAGAAGTTGTTAGTCTGTTTAACAATAATTGCATTGCCTTAGCATTCATGTACATTTTCTTTTTATCTTTGAAAGATCATTCACTTTTATATTTTTCAACTTCTTGTGTGACTCCACTAACCTGTACAAATTTCATTGGAATATACGCCCATCTTCAACTACAGAACATAAATTTATGCCTATAGCCATTAAGAATAGCCTCATTCTAAGTTTCCAATGAACGATATTATTTCCATAAAAAAGAAGAGGACGTTGTGTAGACATACCTTCCAACTCACCTTTATGAGAACTATGGCCATTGTATGTAGCTTTGATTTGAGATTAGCAGGCTACTTTGAAATATTGTTTCTTGGCCTTTTCTTGTTCGTATGGTGTTAAATCTTGCTTCTTTGAGTGGTGTTGGCCTGACTCTGATACCAATTATTGGACCGTGTATCTACAATAAACACCACTAGAAGGGGGGTGAATAGTAATTAGCGGAAATTACAGTACTACCTTTGATTAAATCCCCTTTGAAAACAAAATCTGAGACCACCTGAGATTCAGAACCTATTTTTGAAAAATTCAAAAGTCTTTGTACACAACTTCAAATATTATGAAGATTTTCAGAACTTAACTTCAATGTCTTCATACGAGCAGATTACAGCCAGATTACAGCCAGATTACAGCCAGATTACAGCCAGATTACAGCCAGATTACAGCCAGATTACAGCCAGATTACAGCCAGATTAAATCCCCTTTGAAAACAAAATCTGAGACCACCTGAGATTCAGAACCTATTTTTGAAAAATTCAAAAGTCTTTGTACACAACTTCAAAATTCAAGTTTTCTCAAAACTGGTCAGATTACAGCCAGATTGGAGCAGTAATACTGCAATGACTAAAAAACTAACTTTCCCTTGCTCAAATCAAGTGATTCTTGTTGCAAATGAAAGCTAACAGTCTGAAGTATAACTCTATCAAAAATCACGAATTTTGAAAGTGTTTAGCTATTTTTTACAAACGTGAGAAGTTGTGTGAAATCTACAGTGAAAAGGGCAGAAAACAGAAAATGTAAAGAAGACAAGAACACCAAGGATTTATCCTGGTTAGGTCAATGTGACCTAATCCAGTCCCAAAGAACACCTTTCCTTGAATTTCACTATGGTATGAACCAAATTGCAACAATAACCAAGTTTGATCCTTGAGTTAAACACCAACCCTATTCAAGACTTGGATGAACTCCTCTATGCAACTCTTGGTTGCAACACCTCTATCACCTATTGATGTAGCCTTACAGATTTGGCTAATGAATCTCACAAATAAGACACAAGAGGCTTGTAGCTCTACAACAAATATCACAAGAACACCTTGGCTACAAATAATGAAACAAGAATGAAGAGAAGAAGATAGCAAAACAATTCAACTATTGCTTTCAAGTGTGTGTTCTTCTTCTTCACCTTTGGCTCCTATTTACAGTGTGAAATGGCTCTTGAAGATAAGAACTCTTATGTGTCACCATGTTCATCATCAATGCTTAAGTGTCTTCACATCATTGGTTGGCCACATAATCACCTTGTACACTTGGCAAAATACCACTTTGGACACTTGTATGGCTGATTTTTGCACCTTGAAAAATGACTTGGAATTTGCTTGAAAAATGAAGATAATAGCAAGGGATAATATGGCATAACTCTCCACTATCCCCTCAACTTCTATCCATGAGAATAGGCATGTGATGGATGAACAATTCAAGTAAAAAATCAGCTCCAACTTACCCACACTAGCCGTTGGTTTTGAAATTGGAATTTCCAAGCTGGCAATTTTGCCAACTAGCTTCTTTTTGGTTGGTCTTCTCTTCACCAAGCCATAAAATGAGTAACCATTTGATGAGCCAAACGAAGGCTAGAAAACGTTGCCAAGGACTTTGTCTCCTATTCCAAACTGATTTGAACACAAGCTATGTCAAAGAACATCTCCAAGATACCCCTTGAACTTTAACCATTGTTCTTGGCTCAATTTATGCCAACACCTCTCCCTCTTTGGCACTCCAACACATCTAAAACCTCAATGAGACCCTAAGATGCTGTAAACCAAATGATGAAGCAAATACTAACAAGTTCTAGGCTGGAACTTGCAAGAAAACCGTTGGTGGTTTCAAACCTCAACTAAGAAATAGTTGTGAACTCCTTGAAGAAAATCTGATTGAATTGTATTTGATAATGGTTTTGAATTGTTGAGTTTGAGTTCTTTTTACAATCTGATTCCTATGCTACTTATGCAAAACGAAATTTACAAAAAGTACAAGTTTTAATGTACAAAGTACTAGTCTAAAAATGACATGCTTGCTTTGAACAACTTTTGCTCCAAGATTGCTGGTTGCTTTTGCCGTGTAAACCTCTCTATTTCCAGCCTCCTTTTCTTGATTATTTTGATTGGATAAAAGATGGAGCAGCTTCCTTGAGGAATGCCTTTGATTGGTTGCAACTTGTAGCTTTGATTTTTCAAAGAATTTTGGCTCAACATACGTTCTCCTCTTTGCAAAATTCAGCCTAGGTTTTGATTGGTTGATGTAGTGTGCTGCTTGCTTGACCTTGGTTTTGATTGGTTCTTACTTTGGTGTTTGAATATTCAAACAAAATATCCATGAACCAGCAATTTCTCTTTTGAATTTGATTGGATCAAATGTTGGTCTTTGAATTTCAACCCTTTCTTGCGTGAGATAGGCTTTAAACAAACTCAATTTGATTGGTTCATTTGTTGTGCAGCTTGTTGAATTTTCTCAAGTTGTTTGTGATTGGTTCAAGCATTTGGAAGACTCCTTTCTATTGGTTCTTGAATTGAGCAGCTTGTTTCTTCTTTCCAACGTGAATAACAATCTTGAATTTGACATGAATGCTTGTCACCACCTTGCTTGTAAGCTACTTGAATATCACCTACTTGCTTGGACAAAAATTCAGATTCTAATTTGCATCTTCAAGCTTTGTTTGAACAATGATATAATCTGATTAAATGGAACATGGATTGATAGGTGTTCATGCTTCTTCAATGCAAAGCTCTCTTTGACCTATCTTCAAAGACACCAAGCAACAAACACAATATGCACAACATATATGACATGTCCTAAGGGTTAGTTAAGACTATAAGACATAAGAACTAGCACTAGTGTGTGCGGAGTGAACAGTGAAATGTCATGTCCTATAGAACTAACATATGACAATAAATGATACATGAAAATATGTTGCGTTGACCCCATCGTGGGCTCATCATTCCCTCCCTCTTGAAAATGATTCGTCCTCGAATCTCAACATGGATAGAATAAGGGATAGGGGTTTAGGATGTACACGTATGCTCAACTACACCATAACAAAATAGGAACATGATAATACAAATGGTGAAGGTGAAATACCTTGGTGCATCCTTATCTTTGAAGAAAGAATAAGGTGTGTACACGCTTTCTAAAATGTTTAGGATGTATTAACAATATGATAACAAAAATTTTAGAAGACATACATCCTAACAGATAAAACAACATCCAACAAACATATTGCAACATGTTAACACTAAATGTACAAATCTTACAAACATGTGCAATATTTAGACAAGATGTATCAATTGAGATGACAACAGGCAGACATTCAACATGATGAGATGAAATAGATATTTCAGAAATAGAATCTTCATCTATACTAAATATGTCATTCAATTCATTAACTAGTTCATCCAAGGATTTATGTTCATTTGTAGCTGAATCTATTTCAATAATGACATCATGATCAAGCTCTACATCAAGTAGACAATCTAGTTCAGCTAACATCAAATCATAAGAATCTAGTTTATCAATGTCATTCTCAACAGAATTACTTACATCAATGTCATCAATGAAATGTATAGGATGTAATTCAGATTGTAACCCAGAAACAAGCATCTCAGCAGAATGCAGATCATGCACAGGGATTTCATTTATATGCATGCCACAATGTAAATCATTTTCAGACAAAGTGTTATCACAATTGACATCATCTATAAGCAAACGACTAACACTTTGGAAATCACCAACAGATTCAAGTGAAGGGTCTTCTTCAGACAGTACACAAGGTTGAACATGCAATTCAGATAAAGGAGTTCCAGTTTCAGGCATGTTGGGGCTAATTTCATACAAACCATCATTCATAGAAAGGTCAGATTGCAAGTCTTTGTTCTTTTCAGATTCTATCAATACTTGCACCATGTCTCTAAGTTGAAGCAATGCATTTCCAATATTATCCATAGTCTGACTCAATTTGCTTAACTTAACTGGATTCGGTTTGTCATTTTCAGAATCACAAGAGTTCAGTTCATACCCATAGTTTTGATTAACTTGGCATGGGATTAGGTTTGATTGAACAATCTTTGCCCTTTTATACATGTCATTAAGTGATGAGAATTTTTCATTTAACATGCAATCAGCAATTTCTTTATCTAGACCAGCAAAGAACCTAATCATGCTTAATTTCTCATGTTCTTCAACATAAGCATAGTACAAATCATCAAGCATTTCATTGTAATATGCACTAACATCTTTATTGCACTGAGAAAGAGTTTGATATCTAGGAGTTTTACATTCCCAATATCCAACCCATAAACCATTCGTACGACCAAAGGAGTTCATACGTTTTTCCAGTTCATCATAGTCTCTCCTGTGGCATTCAACTCCCCAAATGGTTTTTAGAATCATGTTTAATCAAAACAATCTCAAAAGCCAATTAAAATATTGACAAGATGCAAATGCTCTACTTTATGTTGACAATTCCTTAAAACAACAACTTGGACTATTTCTCCTAAGGATTCAAGTAAATCACAGAAGTCAAATTGTTGTTCGGGCTGAAAGAAATCTACGGGGTTGTTTTAAGACAATCCCTCAATTTACTTTACAGCATATGCAATTATCAATTGTAGTAAAGTGAAAGTAAAGACACACAAACAAAGTGCTAGCAAGGGTTTGCTTTAGAAACTTTCAATATTTCAAAACTACAACACTTTGGGGTTTGGTTTGGGCACTTTCTTTCTTTTGAGCTTTGCACGGGATTTTCCCTTTATGCAACGTTTATCTTTGGGTTTTTTCCTCACTTGGCTTTCTTGTGCAATTCTCTCTTGTCTTGCCTCTTACTTGTTGACAAATATTGGCTTTTCTCTCGCGTATTTCTCAATCAAGCTTAATTTTCTTTCTTTGGATGGTTTGCTTGATTGTTGTGAGACTACTCCTCACGGCCTACATGAGACATTGCCCACAGCCTTTAATTGCACAAGATTTGTTGTATTTGGAATTTGAAAGTTCCTCGTACACAACACGGCTAAACACTATGTAGTGGGAATTCAATTCACAATTACAACAAGTTCAAATTGTATATAGTGCAATGTAAGTTCAGAAATTGATCTAAAACAACAATTGGATAGCTCTTTAACAATGTGGGGCTTAAACAATTCCTAACTTTCAGAATATATCTAAGTCCAACAAGTTGTTTGAAACAATTGAAATCAACAAAAAGATAAAGCTATTAGCATGTACCAAGATTTCAAATGAGCTTTAAAAGTTGTTTTAATCCACACGGTTTTTGGGCAGGTTGTTCTTTTTCCTTTTTCTGTTTTTGGATGCAAGTGATCTAACTAATTCTAAGATGGCTAAATGCAACTTAGTTGTGTCTAAATGAAGTTTACAAAGGCTGGTTACTAACAACTAATGGAAAATCAGTTTTGATGCTAAGTATGCTATCTTGTTTTGTTTTGTTTTCAAGTGATCTAACCTACTTTGTTTTGTTTGGTTTTTGTTTGTATGATGCAATCAGATTCTAAACTAAATGAGACTAGATGCAAACTCCTAACAAACGTGTATGAACTTAGCTAAAACTACTTTGTTTTGGTTCTTTGGTTTTCGGATTTTTGGTGCTAAACCTATCAACCAACTAAAACACTTAAACTATGTTGTAATCTAGTCTAACTAAGCTAAATAAGGCAGCACTAAAACGTTTTGGACAGTTTGCCCACAAGTTACTAAAAACAGAATTTTAACTATTTGATTACAAGCTAAAGTTTCAACTATTCTAATTTTGTGTTCAAGTTTTCTGTTTTGAGGACTTAACTAAACTAACACTTAAACTACTAGATTAAGGTCTAATGAAGATCAACTAAGCTAAATATGGCAGCATATAAAACGTCCAAACAGTTTGCTCACATGAACTAAAAACAGAATTTAAACAACTTGATTTCAACTACTATCAACTAGCCTATTTTTTTTGTTCAAGGTTTCTGTTTTGAGGAGTTAATTAAACTACCATTTAAAACTTCTAGATTAGGGTCTAATGAACAATATCTAAGCTAGATTAAACAATTAGAAGCTGGTCACACACGGTTATTGTTTCAAGCTACACAATCAACTCCTAACACACTTAAGTCTAGTCTAAGTTGTTTTTGTGGGGTGTTTTCGTTTTGCCTACTTAACTAAGTTACCAAACTATAGTATACTATCTAACAAGCACTTCAAAACATAAGCTAACTACCTAAACAAACAGCAAACTAAACGCAATAAAATCAGTTCAACATACGGTTGGGCAGCATCATTGTATATGCAAGTTTAATCAATGTAAACATGAATAGAAGACTAACCAAAGCTCTGATACCAATTGATGAGCCAAACGAAGGCTAGAAAACGTTGCCAAGGACTTTGTCTCCTATTCCAAACTGATTTGAACACAAGCTATGTCAAAGAACATCTCCAAGATACCCCTTGAACTTTAACCATTGTTCTTGGCTCAATTTATGCCAACACCTCTCCCTCTTTGGCACTCCAACACATCTAAAACCTCAATGAGACCCTAAGATGCTGTAAACCAAATGATGAAGCAAATACTAACAAGTTCTAGGCTGGAACTTGCAAGAAAACCGTTGGTGGTTTCAAACCTCAACTAAGAAATAGTTGTGAACTCCTTGAAGAAAATCTGATTGAATTGTATTTGATAATGGTTTTGAATTTGTTGAGTTTGAGTTCTTTTTACAATCTGATTCCTATGCTACTTATACAAAACGAAATTTACAAAAAGTACAAGTTTTAATGTACAAAGTACTAGTCTAAAAATGACATGCTTGCTTTGAACAACTTTTGCTCCAAGATTGCTGGTTGCTTTTGCCGTGTAAACCTCTCTATTTCCAGCCTCCTTTTCTTGATTATTTTGATTGGATAAAAGATGGAGCAGCTTCCTTGAGGAATGCCTTTGATTGGTTGCAACTTGTAGCTTTGATTTTTCAAAGAATTTTGGCTCAACATACGTTCTCCTCTTTGCAAAATTCAGCCTAGGTTTTGATTGGTTGATGTAGTGTGCTGCTTGCTTGACCTTGGTTTTGATTGGTTCTTACTTTGGTGTTTGAATATTCAAACAAAATATCCATGAACCAGCAATTTCTCTTTTGAATTTGATTGGATCAAATGTTGGTCTTTGAATTTCAACCCTTTCTTGCGTGAGATAGGCTTTAAACAAACTCAATTTGATTGGTTCATTTGTTGTGCAGCTTGTTGAATTTTCTCAAGTTGTTTGTGATTGGTTCAAGCATTTGGAAGACTCCTTTCTATTGGTTCTTGAATTGAGCAGCTTGTTTCTTCTTTCCAACGTGAATAACAATCTTGAATTTGACATGAATGCTTGTCACCACCTTGCTTGTAAGCTACTTGAATATCACCTACTTGCTTGGACAAAAATTCAGATTCTAATTTGCATCTTCAAGCTTTGTTTGAACAATGATATAATCTGATTAAATGGAACATGGATTGATAGGTGTTCATGCTTCTTCAATGCAAAGCTCTCTTTGACCTATCTTCAAAGACACCAAGCAACAAACACAATATGCACAACATATATGACATGTCCTAAGGGTTAGTTAAGACTATAAGACATAAGAACTAGCACTAGTGTGTGCGGAGTGAACAGTGAAATGTCATGTCCTACAGAACTAACATATGACAATAAATGATACATGAAAATATGTTGCGTTGACCCCATCGTGGGCTCATCACCATCATATCCACCTGAATATACACGTTTGTCAACACATATATATGTATATCAACTCAGATTTTTGAAGAAGAAATCAACAAATAATAGTTGATAAGATTATGTCAACATATAACAAAATTCCCACTATTTCTTCTTGTAATGTTGTGATCATTTCCACACCTATAACATAACACCTTTACATTCTCTGTGAAATGATGATTAATATCCTCCAATAACATATAGAAGAGGTTCTTGAAGGAAGAAATAGAATGTGATATCACAACTCGTCACATATCCCGCTATTGTCGATAATATCATCAATTGAGAGAAATAATAGAAAATCACCAAATAATATTCAATATAATTATCAATCAACTCCAGAATGAAGATAATAATATACGCAAGGGATTCCTTGAGTGAAAATACCAAAAATGCCCTCAGGGGTAAAATGACCAAAATACTCATGGTGAGAGAAAACCCCAGAAATGACCCGGATGGTTAGAAATAGATATAATAACATCTTTGTAATGATAAATAACATAAGAATAAGTCCTTAAAATATTTCCACCATATCATGTTCCTATAAAACTCAAAATACCAATTTTGCCCTTTTTGTTAAGTTGTAGAAACTTCCAAGGCACATTAGTCACAATGCATTTATAATTATCAAAACAACATAATATCAACATAATGAACATATATAAATCATGTACAAATAAAAACAACTACTTTATCACATTTTAGAAAAATATTTCTAAAAACCCTAAACATTGATCAATCGAAGTGCCTTAGCTTCAGAGATCGATGTCTCACAGTGAGTTGCAGAGTTTGTCTCTGACTTACATCGATCAATTGATGTGTCTCAGGTTTAGAAATTGATGTATCACAGTAAGGTCTTGGTTTTTTCTCTATCTTACATGGATCGACCGATGTGAGCGATCGAAGTGTAACAACCTGAGAGATCGATGTCATTTTTCTCAACTTTCTCAACTTTTAATCATTTATAACAATATGTATGACATTTTTACTGTCCACCACTTAAAATCATGACCTTGAAAATTATCCAAACATATTTATCAACACTTGGTATGATCGTTTTGCTACCTTTCTTTTATAAAATGGATTTAAAAGAGGCACCATAGATATTACTCTATTCTTGAAACAAGAAAATTCGGATTTACTTATTATTCAAATTTATGCTGATGACATTGTCTTTGGATCTACATCTCACAAACTAGATGAAGAATTTGAAATATGCATGAAATCCGAATTTGAAATGTCTATGGTTGGTTAGTTGAATTATTTTCTTGGCTTGCAAATTAAACAAACTAGTAAAGACATTCATATAAGTCAAGTAAAATATGTGAATGACATGATTAAAAAGTTTAACTTTCACCATTCCCCACCCCTATGAGTGTAACGACTAAACCTGATAAAGATGAACGGAAAAGACTTTGACAATGGTTTGTATAGGTCCATGATTGGTTCTTTACTTTATCTTACCGCAAGTAGACCCGATATCATGTTTAGTGTTTGTATGTGTGCTCATTTTCAAAGCAACCCTAAAGTGTCACACTACAATGCAGTAAAAAAGATATTCTGATACATTAAGCATACTCCCATCTTTGGAATTTGGTACGATAAGAATTGTGAATTTGACTTGCATGATTATACTAATGCGGATTATGGCGGATGCAAAATAGATAGAAGAAGCACAAGTGGCACATGTCAGTTTATTAGAAATTCATTGATATTTTGGTTCTCGTAAAAGCAAGCAAGTGTAGCATTATCTACTACTGAAGTGGAATACATGGCACATAGTCTTTGTTGCACACAACTTTTATGGCTAAAACAACTATCTAATTTTGTAAAATATCGGTAAATCGCATCCCTATTTATTGTGATAGTATGAGTGCTATCAATTTGTCTAAGAACCCCGTATTACACTCTAAGGCAAAGCACATAGAGGTACGATATCACTTTCTTCGTGATCATGTAAATCGTGGTGATATCGTTATAGAACATGTTCGTACTGAAGCACAAGTAGCCGACATATTCACCAAAGCACCTAATCATACCACGTATCAAAATCTAAGCTCAAAATTAGGCATGATCTCGATTAATTTGCTATATATTGATATTTCTTTCCATCCTTACATATACTTTTGATATCATTTTCAAAATAAAAGGGGAGAGATGAGCATGGTTTAAGGGGGAGAGAGAGCATGATTGCATGATTTAAGAGGGAGCACACGATGTTATAAAATTCAAAATTCAAATTTATGCATAATTGGAGGGGGAGCGACCATATTTAAATCATCAAAAGAGGGAGATTGTTCAGAAAAAGTGTTTGAATGATTTACAAATGCATGATTTAAATGGTACGATTTTACGAAATGCATAAATTATTACTTGACACGTTTATGTGATATACATGCTTCATATGCTTATATATATTGTTTCCGTACTAACAAGCCATGAAGTGTTAAAGCTTACATCATATGATAAACATTTATTGTCTTTGTATTATTTTCAGGTGCCACAATTAATGAACTAAGCTAGTTCATTAAGTGGAGTGCTTAAGTTAATGAACTAACTAGTTCTTTAAATGAAGGCATATTTGGAGAAAGCTTTATGGCAACAAATTTGAGAATGGAAAATCTTCGCCCCATTTATTCTACACGCCTAATATATAATATTTATATTGTAGCGTCCTGCCTGGGACCAGGGTCTCGGCACGGTGCACCCATCGTACGCGTCATCATCATACATGTATAAATCGTAATAACATGTATCGACAAGCGGAAACAAAATGTCATAAGCTGAAATGTCCATAACGAGAGTACATCCTAATATATCCGCAAAAGTGTCATAATACATCCATGATACAAAATTCCAAAATACAGAGGTGGAATCTAAAAGTACAAAAGAGGCCATAGCCGGCTACTAATCAGCTCCATACGTCTACTCTCAAGGCTCGTCTTCAGTGAACTCCCGTTCAAGGTCTTGTGGATCTGCGTGGTAATATAAGGGGTGAGCGACAACGAATCGCTCAGCAAGTCGTACCCCCTAGGTCCATTAAGTGGACCATACATGGGGGTAGGGTAAGAGTTGATACAATATGATGAAGCATAGCGAAACATAACACATAATGTAACGGAAAACTGAAACATAGGGTAAATGCTGATCATTACAGCATGGAAATAGTAATGTAGATAACATATCAACATCAATACAGATAGAAAGTATCATAACGAAAACATACAAATCTGTTAGACAACTTCTCTTAGCTTATGGTACTTGTTCTTGTCTGTGTTCATCTTGGTTTGCCTTTGTTGATTTGCAGTGTTTCTTGTCTTATATTTGAGCTTCTTGTCTTAATGTTACTTTGTACACAGGACATGATCGTGACATATACAAGGGAAAAACCTTTTCTGACATGATATAACATGGATGGCTATAGCACTTCTCATAACATGAGAAAGTACCCATGACATACTGATTGATTCCCCAAATAGGCACGGGTACTGTCTATGAATCTCGATGGTCCAACCACGGTGTTACATCATATGTACATAGGACTAACGGTGACACGCTATCGCAGAGATCCCATGTCCCGGACACTGTGTTACACTCCACGATAACATATTTGCCTCTGACATCCTCCCCCAGGACCAGACATCAGGTAGGCCTCCACACTAAACATCATAGACGGAACAGAAAAGACAGAGATCTTTTATCCCGAGCAAGGTGTTACACTCAGCCTACAGATCATGCGTATAAAGATAGGTCAGAGCCCTTGTCCCAGACAGAGTGTTACACTTACCTATGGATACATGCATAAGTCCTATAGAATCAATCGTCTCGCATTACAATTCTTAAGAAATCTTAGTCTTGAAAACATTTTTGAAACCATAATCTTAGAAAACATGACATGCGGAAAACCAGCTTGGAAAACATGTTCATGATACCGAAACATGAGGACACAATGCATGACATAGACTCTTCTTGGGATGTGTCTTCATGGTTATTATTGATTGGACCGGAATCCCGTAGATACTTAAGTAGACAACACTTAATTATTTGGTGGAGTTCTTGTGTTGTATATCATCAGACATATGCATTTAGCTTCCTTGAATTAGACATTCGTGGGATTAGCATACTTATATCTTATGTGTAACCATTAAGATTTTGCCAAGGATGGTAATATGCATAAAGTTTGGGATTATATCCTTAGAGCCGTATATCCTGTCTTGGAAAGTTTTTGTATTCATGACGTTAGATATTCAAATCATATTGTGTTGTTAATTAGGCTAGTCTTAGACATGCTTAACTCTTATTTCCATGATAGGTCTAAGATTACTCCTTTGATAGGCAATGGCCGAATTATTGGGCTTAGGGCCTGATGGCTCTCTAGCCACAATTCCCTTTTATTCCTTCTTTTTTTTGTAATTACTCATTGGGCTTATTTGTTTTAGACATTTAATCCTTGTGCTTGTATTATAGTCTCATAAAAGAATTAATCTACACAAGGACTTTTAGGCTAAACCGAAAATGCCAGTTGGGCCGAAATTGGTGTGGCCCCAAATGTTTTAAAAAATGCACTATACATATTATCTATACCGTCAACCATATGAGGATAAAGGTGCACGTCTATAGGGAAGACGGCAGCGACTATCGACTTGCACCTTTATCCTCATATGGTTGATGGTATAGATAATATGTACAGTGCATTTTTTTCTTCCCTATCGACTTGCACCTTTATCCTCATATGGTTGATGGTATAGATAATATGTATAGTGCAATTCCATAATGAGCCCTTTTTCCTTTTATTACATTTCATAGTAAGAAGCATATTACATTAATAATTAGTACATCCAATTTTCCTATTCTCATGCCTTGGCCGAAAGTGAAAGTCAATAAAATGGACTTTTCTCATCACCGTTACTAAATTGATGTTCATAAAAAGTCTATTATATGTCCATCTTACTAATGATAATATGCTCAAGTCATATCATACATACATTTTTCCTTATCACCAAAAATGAAATTGCCTTAAAAATAAGCCTACCAAATTGACATGCAAGTACATAATGCACCTCATCTTATGATGCTAATGATGATACACATAACATGCAACATATGAGGCTATAAATAGAGGGTACTTTATCATTTCATCATCCTACAACAATGATCATCAGAGTACACATCATGATGATGGTGATGAATTCATGGTTTAGGTGGAAGGCCCTTGGACCGTCCCCTATGGGAGTGGAAATGATGATGTTCACATGGATGGTGTTCAAAGGTAGCATCTTAGTATGCATGCATCAAGAAGGAATTAATGTTGCATCATTATGAGGCTATCGTTCTCTATTTTCATGATAAGCCTTCCTATTACATATGTGCAAATAAGAATTGACATGCATATATGAAAATGAATATGGAGATGTTCATAAGCACATTCATTATCACACACCCTCATATGACTACTATTTGGCATCTAAGTGTGGAGATAATAGAAAAGGTACCTTCTTCGGGACATGCACGGCCTAAAGGTCCCATTGTTGACCAAATTTCATCTTGCACGTTAACTTAGAGTAGTATCCTAAACACATTTGATAGTTTCACGACATAGAAGAGCACATATATCAATCATTTCTACATACCAGCTATCTTTCATGTCATGAAACTTAGATATCTTGATTTTTCTTGAATGCCCCCCAATAGCTATTAGTGAGCATTCTAATCTTAGATCTTATTTCTCTTGAAGGAACTAGGAAGAAATACTTGCCTTTGTGACTTGATTCTTACTCTAAATGAGGAAAGATTTCTTCTTTGGGCCCTATTTGATCACTCTCGGCCCTTGAATCTATTGGATGATCGCTCCTTTCCATCTTTGAAAATCTTCTTACCTTTACTTTATGTCTCCTACGCCAATGTGGAGAAAGAAAAAGGAAGAGAATGTGAGCATTCGATTGAGTGGAGGAGGAAAGGTGTTTAGATCTTGATGGTATAATCCTTACTTTGAAGATTCTCACACATGCAAAAAGTCTTCTCCAAGTGAAGTGGGAGAACCTTCTTTGTCCTTTTTGAAAATCTTGGCCTAGTGGAGGAAATAGGGGAAATAATTGAACTTTTTGAGGAGGTAGAAGAGAAAAGTATATAAGTGATGGTAGGACCCTTACCTTGATAGATATTATACATGCAAGTGGTTCTATGCTTAAGAGTTGAAGAATTTCTTCTTCTTTTTCCTATGAGGCTCACGGTTTAGAGGCCTTTGGAGGGAGGGAAGATGCTTCTTTGAAGAGTATAACAAAGATTGGAATGAAGAAGAAGTGGTGAGATGGTTGGAATAAGAAGAAGGATGATATAACTTGAAGGATTCTTCTCCTTCTTTGCCTACGGAGGCCACGGGTGAGAGGATAAGATTTGTGGTGTTAAAGGAATAAGAATGCCTTGAGACTTTGAAGAAGGTTAAAGAGAGAGAACTTGTTGTGGCGTATGAGGAAGGAATGGGAAGGTTGAAGAATAAAGCATTGTTTATGTCTCCCCCTTGGTGATTTAACCGAGATAAGGGGAGGAAGTGAAGAAACAATTTTTCATGGTTCTTGGGTAGGGAGGAAAAGAAATTTATGATATGTAAGACATGCATGGTCCTTGATTGGATGGACAAAAAATGTGTATGGGGTAGTGTGTTGGAGAAGCAAAGCAAACAAATGTTTTCTTGCCCCTCCTACATGACCGAAATTTAGAGGTGTGTGGGGAAAAATGAACTTGTCTTGTAGTGACTTAGGGAAATGAATATAAGATGGTTGTAAGAATAAAGAAGAGGTGTGTAAGAGGGATGTGTAAGAATGCATGAAATGTTATTGATTTGGGGAAGAGGTACGATTGGTGGATGAGGAAATGAGGTGTAAGACAACATGTTTTGTCTTCTTGCATAATGCAATTCTTCTTGAAATAAAAGTAATGGCTGATTGCAAGATGAAAATGACAATATAGTTTAATGAATGAAATGTGATTGGTTAGGATTAATTTAGTGGAAGAAATATTTTTAATCTCCAATCTCTTATGTGGCTGAAATTTTAAAGAAATTAGTGGGGGGAGATTCCATCATTTGTTGAGGTTGGGGAGAGAAGGAAATGATAGGTGTAAGAATGCATGCAATACTAGTGGATGGAAATTTGGGAAAGGTAAGAATATTTGCTTACGTTTCTTACACCTTGAATGATGGCAAGACTAATTTATATTTTCTTGAATTACAAATATTGGTGTAATGTAAATGATAAGACAATATAGCGAGTGCATTAAATATGATTGGTTGGGTTTAAATTAGTGGAAGAAGTATTTTTGGTTTTCTAATTTCGTTATTGGCCGAAATTAAAGGGGCATGGTGGGGTGGAGGATTCATTATTTGTCTTGATTGGGAAGTGAGTTTTTAAGGGGTATATGCCATGCATGTTATTTGGTTGGAATAATCTTTCAAATGTGTAAGAGAATAATCATGATTGTAGAGAGAGAGAGAAGAAATAAAATAAGATAAGTAAGTGGGGTGTAAGAAAAAGAAACCTTGCATGAAATTCTAGTGGTAGATGAGTGGTTTTGTGTAAGAGTATCATCATGCATGTAATGTGATTGGGAGGTGGTCTTACATATTGTAAGAATGGAAATGATGGAAGAATATATAAAATAAAGTGGAATAATTAGTAATTGGTGGTTAAGGCATGCATGAAATGCCATTGGTTGAGGGTAGAAGGTGGATAAAATAAATAAAAGGGAATAAAATAAAAAGGAATACAAGTTTGTCTTATTCAAAGGGGGGTGGGATGGAAAGAATTTTAATCATGAGATGGAATGTTGGGAATAGAAATGGGAAGTTTGTAAGACATGCATGTTAGATGACTGGAGAATTTATATCATCATGTCTTATAGTAAAGAAAAGGAAAGGGTGAGATTGATTTGTGCATGAAATGTAATTGGTTGGAGAAAAGGTGGGGAGAAATAAATAATGGAAAATGGATTAACAAATTGCAAGACTATTTTGTCTTACACTAAGGGGGTAGGGCGGTTTTGGAGGGTATTGGTGAGAAAAATTACTATTTTGTCCTTTCCCACTATTCTTTTGTGTTATTTAATTTTTTCTTTAATTAAATTCCTAATAAATGTTGTGCAATTTTTATATGTTTAACTTAATTATTCATATGCCCCTTATAAGGCTTTAGGAATTCTCTATAGTTTATTTAAAGTATAGTTGCACACTTATTATGCTAAGTGCGATACGACGATCGCATTTAATTCCTGTTGTAATTCCCTTTGTTCTCTCTTCAAATAGCTCAGGGGTGCAGGTCGTAACAGTCCTCCCTCTTATAAAAAGTTCCGTCTGCGAAACTTGTAAGTTTAGTTGCAAGGTGCAGCTTAACATTATTCCATTAGATTAACTTTCATCACTTATCACGAACCTTATCCAATGTATTGATTTGACGTTCAGACCTATTTCCCAAGATCTTATCCTACATGGCTCTTATTTGGGAATCAGACTATTTATCATGACCCCTAATTTATTCATTTGACGATAAGTGAAAAGATGATTACCCTTAATACCTTTGTCTAAACCATTCTAGAGATTCTGTACTAAGGTTGTTGCACTCAGTCTAAAATCACTGACTTAGACTCTATCGTCTCATCTTAAGTCTATGATCATATACTAGGCTCTATGATCATAACCTAAGTACTCGTCGCTGTTTAGCTTATGTTGTCCGCTGTGGATCTGGAGCCTTGGGCTCTGATACCACCTGTAGCGCTCTGTCCAGGGCCAGGGTCTTGGCACAGTGCACCTGCCGTACCCTACTACGAGGAGTACAAGGCGTCATCATCATACATGTATAAATCGTAATAACATGTATCGACAAGCGAAAACAAATTGTGTGAAGATGAAATGTCCATAACGAGAGTACATCCTAATATATACGCAAAAGTGTCATAATACATCCATGATACAAAATACCAAAATTCAGAACTGGAATCCAAAAGTACAAAAGAGGCCATAGCCGGCTACTAATCAGCTCCATACGTCTACTCCCGAGGCTCGTCTTCAATGAACTCCGGTTCAGGGTCTTGTGGATGTTCATGGTAATATTAAGGGGTGAGCGATAACGAATCGCTCAGCAAGTCTTTCCGCGTAGTTCCGTCAAATGGACCATGCATGGGGGTAGGGTAAAAGGTGATACAGTACGATGAAGCATAGCGAAACATAACACATAATGTAACGGAGAACTGAAACATAGGGTAAATGCTGATCATTAAAGCATAGAAATTGTAATGCAGATAACATATGAACATCAATGCAGATAGAAAGTATCATAACAAAAACATACAAATCTGTTAG
>AP025057.1:8313881-8326756 GCA_036186865.1 Eustoma russellianum | reverse complement strand
AACAAAAACATACAAATCTGTTAGACAACTTATCTTAGCTTATGGTACTTGTTCTTGCCTGCGTTCATCTTGGTTTGCCTTTGTTGATTTGCAGTGTTTCTTGTCTTATATTTAATGTTCTTGTCTTAATATTACTTTGTACATGGGACATGATCGTGACATATGCAAGGGAAAAACATTTTCTGACATATGCAGCGGAAAACTTTTCTTGAACAGAAAATACTTGTTTCATACTTGCTTGAATCATGACATGACATAACATGGATGGCTATAGCACTTTTCATAACATAAGAAAGTACCCACGACATATCGATTGATCCCCCAAATAGCCACGAGTACCGTCTACGAATCCCAATGGTCTAACCACGGTGTTACATCATACATACATAGGACTAACGGTGACACGCTATCGCAGAGACCCCAGGTCTCGGACATGGTGTTACACTCCACGATAACATATTTTCCCCTGACATCCTCCCCCAGGACCAGACATCAGGCAGCACTCCACACTGAACGTCATAGACGTAACAGAAAAGGCAGAGATCCCTTACCCCAGGCAAGGTGTTACACTCGGCCTAAGTATCATGCGTATAAAGATGGGTACGGAGTCCTTGTCTCAGACAAGGTGTTACACTTACCTACGGATACATGCATAAGTCGTATGGAATCAATGATGCGTGCAACTCGTGGGCTCCAACAATTCCACCTTCCAAACGTCCTTCGAAAAGGGTTAGGCACAAAGAAGAAGACTTCCCCTTGCTTCCTTAGTGATAAAAAACATGTGGATCAAATGAGCAAGACCAACACTTCAAGATGGTCGTTGATCAGGCAAACCAATATGACCCTCCTGGACGGCAGCTTTTAGCAATGGCAACACCTTCAAAACGCTCAACTTTGAAGGATCTTAACTTAGGTTTTTAATGCAAAACCAAAAAAACAAAGTCTCACACAAAGTGAAGGAAATATCAAGAATTGTTATTCATCAAAAGTTTGTTCCTAACATTCGGCCAAAAGGCCCTATTTATAGACTAGAAAACGTGCTCCTCAAGCCTTAGAATGGCTAGAAATTATTTCAAATAATGCTAGCTACCAAATGTTTAAATTTAAAATCTGGTTGAAATTCAAACCAAGGTAAATTCTAGCTAAAACTTGAATTTTCTTGTAGAAAGCCAACTTCTCTCTTCCAGCCGTGTATGATGACTAAATGGAGGTATTTGAGACCTGATTTGATGATGATAAAGTGGTTGTATTTGAATTCAAAGGTTGGTTCAAATTTGAATTGGAATTGAGTTTGAATTTGAATTCAAATTTGGGTTTAACTTTGAATTGTGATCTCATCTCCTCCTTGCTTCAAGAATGGCGTGTAGATGGCTTCAAGGTGGCTAAGATGATGAATTCAAATGTTGGTTGAAGTTTGAATTCAAATTGAGTTTGAATTTGAATTCAAATTTGGGTTCAACTTTGAATCGTAGACTCATCTTCCTCTTAACCTCCAAGATGGCATGTGGAATGGACCAAGATAAGGTTGAGAATATCTTGAAATATAAATCTCAAATTGGTTGAAACTTGAATTCAAATAATGGTTGAATTTAAATTCAAGTTTGAATGCGATTTAATCTCCATCTTTGAACTTGAAGTTGGGCGCCACTATGGAGATAATTTGAGCTGGATTTTGAAAATAGAATTCCATCTTGGACACATTTGAATTTGTCTTTGTGGAGACAAACATTCTTCTCAAGACAACATTCTTTTTGTCTCCCTCTTTGAAGCACACGCCTATAATGCCTTTTGAGCTTCCATTTGGCTTGGAAATTTCATGTACCTAATTTACCTGCAAAGCAAACACAAGGAAGCAAGGATCCTAAGAAAACAAGACATACATTAGTTTATTTTATTGAAAGACGCCTATATGCATGAAAAATGATGCATGGAATGCAACCTAAGACTAAGACAAACTTTGTCTTGTATTTTGCACACCTTGGACCGCATCATTCCCTCCTTCCTAGAAAAGATTCGTCCCGAATCTTAGCATGTATGTCATGCGGGAGAAAGATCCTCAATAATGCAACAAAGATACAAGACACACACGTATGCACACTTTCATCCTAAGATGTTTAGGGTGAATGAGTAATGCAATGACAAAACATGTTCTTAGCGACTCATAAAAGCTGATTCGGTCATGCATCAACAATAAGTAAGTCCTCTTCCTCACATGTTTTGGATGCATTAGGATCTGATTTTCAAATTTTAGTTGATAATACGCATCATCAAATCCTATAGGGGGTGCATGACAAGAGGTGTTCGACAGAGGTTTCTTTATAGTGTTTTTAGGATGCATAGCCAATAAAAGCTCATAGTTATCGTGCATTTGATCCTCACACAAGGTCAGCACATGAATGTCAGATGATGTATCATGATGTGGTGACAAAAATAGCGCGTTTGGAGTTGTAATATTCATGTCGCCATTATTATCATTGACGCTCCTTAAGAGTTTCAAATCCGATGAATTTAAACTATCATGCTCATTAAAGCACAAATCAGTACTAACTTCCAGATTATTATCCTCAAAATCAGTTTGCAACGTAACGTCAAGTGGAATTCCATATTCATACTCATGTAAATTGGAATTTTCATGGGGTGGAATGTCACTATCAAAACACTCAAACAAAGGATTATTATAGGCAATCCATTCATGCTTCTCAACATTATCATGTTTGTCACCTAACACATCATTATTCTCACTTGAAATGTCACTCCGATCATCTTGTAAATCAGCATTTAAATCAAGCAAATCAAGTAAATCATGCGAAGCACAAAAAACTTTAGACTCATGATCATCACTTTCAGTACACAAGTCAGTTTCATGCATATGAACACTATGAACATCGACAAGTCTCCTGAGACCTTGCAATTTATTAAGGAGGTCTAATTTGTTGTACCTTTTGTTCTTCTACTTCTAAAAGGATTTCAGTGTTGCTTTCTTTTTGTGCTAAAAATTTCTTACGAATGTCAGCATTACGTTCTAAGAACTTCACAGAGTTATGTTCATTCAGCACATCAACTTTAGCATCATGAATGACATGTTTATCAATCAAAATTTCAGCATCATCATCATAAGAATCATGCTCATTACCAACACTAAAATCAAGCGAACCAATTTCGTAATAAGATTGATTGAAGCCTTTTACCATTACGTGATAGAGGTCTCTAATGTCATCTTCCATAGAATCCATGAGTAACCTGAAATTAATCGAGCAAAAAAGAAAGGAAAAACTAACACAAAGACGAAAGAGATTTCGTTACGTTAGTGGGAAAAAAAACAAAATACGGGCACTCCTCTTTCTTTAATCTCCCCTCTCTTACCACTTTGCTTCTTGGACAACCTGAAGTTAATAAGATTCAAAGTGATCAATTAAGAAAGTGTTTTGCTAATGTTTCTCCAAATCACAACGATTTCCACTTGTTTCTTCCGTTTGCTTTCAAGTTGCACCAAATAGTATCAAAAACAGAATCAAGTGAAATGGAAACAAACTTGAACTTTCTACTAAGATTCAAAGAAAATAAGCAACCAAAATTGATGTATAAGGCTGAACCAAAGATGAACTAAGGGTTGCCGTGGGCAATCTTTAGTTAATTTTGATTCTATGCACTTATTATCCACAAAATGATTCAAGTCATTCAATAATCAAGTATCCAAGTGTGTGATTGGTTCAAGATGTTCAGGATATGGATAATAGGTATGGCGTGGTTATGTATGAAAGATGACGCTAAGTTTGTCCAAAGGATTTTCAAACAATTGCACAACTACTTTTCCTCTTTTCTATTCACTTTTTTCTTTTGTTTTCCTTTCCCTTCTTGCTGTTTTGACGTCACCAAGTTCAGATTCTTCTCTTTTTTTTGTTCAAGGCAAGAAAATGTAACTTCTCTTCTTTTATCTAAACGTTGTTTTTTTTTGACAAAACCTGGCAAGGAGCTTTCAATTTCAGCCAAGGTAATCTCAACTATGCAATATTATGCAAGGTGAATATGAATGGGGATGAATCTCGGTTAGGGTTTAGTGGGTATACCGAGATTAGGGTTTTGAAGAATTAGGGTTTTGAGTGGCGGGTTTTCAGCTTTTGTGTTTGTTGCGGAAATGGTTTTCACACGCATGATCAGTAAGATTGAAGCATGAAATCAACCACAATATGAATCACAAGATGCATACAATCATCATCAACTAAAAGCTTCGGTAGCAACAAGATGATTTGAAACCGAGGTAGCTTATAGGTTGATGTTTGTAACGTTTAAAAGAAAGCTGAATGGGACCTAAATGCAACAAACCCTAACTTGTTCAAGTTTGAACGACTCAAATCAGATGTGACGCTAAAAAGAGATGACACTTGAATGAAGAAAAGCAAAATGCAGCAAAATGCAAAGACTCAAAACAATGATTTGGACGTTTTTTTGTACGAAATGCAAAAGACGTGTAGAATTAGGGGTAGAAGAAGGACTCAACTGAACTTGAAATGACTAGACTCAAACGAAAAGGAAATGATAGATGGTGGAATAGAGTAACCTCTCTCTGATACCAATTTGATGCGTGCAACTCGTGGGCTCCAACAATTCTACCTTTCAAAAGTCCTTCACAAAGGGTTAGGCACAAAGAAGAAGACTTCCCCTTGCTTCCTTAGTGATAAAAAACGTGTGGATCAAATGAGCAAGACCAACACTTCAAGATGGTCGTTGATCAGGCAAACCAATATGACCCTCCTGGACGGCAGCTTTTAGCAATGGCAACACCTTCAAAACGCTCAACTTTGAAGGATCTTAACTTAGGTTTTTAATGCAAAACCAAAAAAACAAAGTCTCACACAAAGTGAAGGAAATATCAAGAATTGTTATTCATCAAAAGTTTGTTCCTAACATTCGGCCAAAAGGCCCTATTTATAGACTAGAAAACGTGCTCCTCAAGCCTTAGAATGGCTAGAAATTATTTCAAATAATGCTAGCTACCAAATGTTTAAATTTAAAATCTGGTTGAAATTCAAACCAAGGTAAATTCTAGCTAAAACTTGAATTTTCTTGTAGAAAGCCAACTTCTCTCTTCCAGCCGTGTATGATGACTAAATGGAGGTGTTTGAGACCTGATTTGATGATGATAAAGTGGTTGGATTTGAATTCAAAGGTTGGTTCAAATTTGAATTGGAATTGAGTTTGAATTTGAATTCAAATTTGGGTTTAACTTTGAATTGTGATCTCATCTCCTCCTTGCTTCAAGAATGGCGTGTAGATGGCTTCAAGGTGGCTAAGATGATGAATTCAAATGTTGGTTGAAGTTTGAATTCAAATTGAGTTTGAATTTGAATTCAAATTTGGGTTCAACTTTGAATCGTAGACTCATCTTCCTCTTAACCTCCAAGATGGCATGTGGAATGGACCAAGATAAGGCTGAGAATTTCTTGAAATATAAATCTCAAATTGGTTGAAACTTGAATTCAAATAATGGTTGAATTTAAATTCAAGTTTGAATGCGATTTAATCTCCATCTTTGAACTTCAAGTTGGGCGCCACTATGGAGATAATTTGAGCTGGATTTTGAAAATGGAATTCCATCTTGGACAAATTTGAATTTGTCTTTGTGGAGACAAACATTCTTCTCAAGACAACATTCGTTTTGTCTACCTTTTTGAAGCACACGCCTATAATGCCCTTTTGAGCTTCCATTTGGCTTGGAAATTTCATGTACCTAATTTACCTACAAAGCAAACACAAGGAAGCAAGGATCCCAAGAAAACAAGACATATATTTGTTTATTTTATTGAAAGACGCTAAATGCATGAAAAATGATGCATGGAATGCAACCTAAGACTAAGACAAACTTTGTCTTGCATTTTGCACACCTTGGACCGCATCAATCAATCATCTCATGGTACAATTCTTAAGAAATCTTATAGTCTTGAAAACATTTTAAAACCATAATCTTAGAAAACATGACATGCGGAAAACCAGCTTGGAAAACATGTTCATGATACCGAAACATGAGGACACAATGCATGACATAGACTCTTCTTGGGATGTGTCTTTATGGTTATTATTGATTGGGCCGGATTCCCGTAGATACTTAAGTAGACAACACTTAATTATTTGGTAGAGTTCTTGTGTTGTATATCATCATACATATGCATTTAGCTTCCTTGGATTAGACATTAGTGGGAATATCATACTTATATATTATGTGTAACCATTAAGATATTGCCAAGGATGGTAATATGCATAAATGTTGGGATTATATCCATAGAGCCGTATATCCTGTCTTGGAAAGTTTTCGTATTCACGACATTAGAAATTCAAATCATATCGTGTTATTAATTAGGCTAGCCTTTAGACATACTTAACTCTTATTTACATGATAGGTCCAAAATTACCTGATGCACAACCACTCAACTATTGTAGGACCTTTCTTCAACTCAAGAAACCAGCTGGAACCAAGAAGGAAGGTGCAAAACAATCATGGAACACCAAGCAATCCAACTTGTCCAGATTTCAGCCAAGTAGATGAACTCTTCAACAAATGACTTCAACTTGAGTGAGCAAGCTTTAAACCATCTCAAAAAATATCCATCCCAAGCATATGAAGTAATACAATCAAGAATTTGTTCAAGTTTCTTGAAGGGAATCAAAGATTCAAAGGAAAAACTGAAATTCAGTTTTGGTGCAAACTTACGGTAGTTTTTTTGTCTATTCAGATTCTCCTTTTTACAAACGTACTAAGCTAGTTTAAATAAGCCAATAAAGGCTTCTAAGGGAATCTACAAATGTTTGGGGTCCAATAGGAGCAAAGAAAGAAAGTTAAACAAAGTGCAACTTGGAAAAATTTGACAACTTCAGCAATTGTCTTATCGGCTGAAACTTCTTTTTGCTTTGCAAGTTGTTTTGTCTTTGAATTTTGATTGGACCATCTTCTCCTTGCTTTGGAATATTATATAGAACATCCTTGATGAGTTGGAGTGGCCCCTTGCAGCTGATTGGTTGAAAAGGCTGCTTGAAAAGTCAAGAAACTGAAATCTGTCCAGTTTTGAGCAGGTTTCTGTTTTGAATTATAACATAACCTTCCAGTCTGAATTAGCTCTTCCACTTCAAATAAGAATTGTAGATCCTTCTTTTTAAATGTGTTTAGACATCAGAATGACGTCGTTTGGATCTGGGATGAGTGAGTTATGCCCGTTTGAAGTTGACCTGCTTGCAGATGTGGACCTTTGGAAGCAGTGACTAAGCATCTAGCTTGTTGCAACGATTGTGTAGCTTGATACAGACCTTTTTTGGGAAAGTGCTGAACATCAAAATTGTAGCTTATCCTCTTATCTTTCACCTCCAACTGGAATCACGTCAATTGAAGTTTTGGTTGATAAGTTATTTCTGAAATACTAAGAAGGTGTCATCCTGCCAGCTTGCCCTTTCAACTCAACTTGGTGTTTGAACGTTTGGCTTTTGTTCAGTCATGCTTCCTTGACCTAAAAACAACTCAAACACACACCATACAACATATGCAACATACTAGGACATGTCTTGTTTAGTTTACAACAATTTATAAAGGAAAGGAAGCTAAGCACTCAACAATATGAACAATACACACAAGACTAACTAAAATATTACAACATGATTCAAAAACTAAGTTAAAGCTTGTAGCAAATGGATCCAATGTAGGCTATCTTGACTTGGTTCATCCTCAAAATGCTTGTAAAGAAAGGTTCCAACTTCATGCATCAATTTCTTGGCCATGCTTCTTGTTATAGGGCCTTTTCCTTGCATTGGCGTACCTCCCGCTGCGGTTGGTTCTTCTTGGCTTGGCTGGGACTCATCATTCCCCCTCTTGAAAAGGATTCGACCTCGAATCTGGATCAACACTAAATGGAGTAAGGTCAGCAACATTAAAAGTTTTAGAGACAGAACCATACATTTCTTCAGGGATGTCAAGGACGTATTCGTTATCTCCAAGTCTTTGGACAACTTTGAATGGTCCATCGCCTCTTGGCATCAACTTTGATTTCCTTTCCTTAGGAATCCTTTCCTTCCTTAAGTGTAACCAAACGAGATCTCCAGGTTCAAATATAACAGCCTTACGGTTCTTGTTAGCTCTTTTGGCATACACTTTGTATTTAGCTTCAAGTTGTGACTTAACCTTTTCATGCAAATCTTTGACAAGTTTAGCCTTACGTTCTCCATCAAGACTAACACGTTCATGAATGGGAATGGGGACTAAGTCAACTGGGGATAAAGGGTTAAAGCCATAAACAACTTCAAAAGGAGAATGCAAAGTACCACTATGAACATTCCTATTGTATGCAAACTCAATGAAAGCTAAACAATCTTCCAAATTTTTTAAGTTCTTTTGAATTACGACACGCAACAATCGTGACAAAGTTCTATTGACTACTTCCGTTTGTCCATCTGTTTGTGGGTCAGCATTTGTCGAGAAAACAAGTTTAGTACCAAGTCGACTCCACAGAACACGCCAGAAGTGGCTTAAAAACTTTGTATCTCTATCGCTTACAATGGTACGGGGCATGCCATGAAATCTTACAATCTCCTTAAAGAATAGGTCAGAAACATGTGTGGCATCATCCACCTTCTTGCACACAATAAAATGTGCCATCTTAGAATATCTATCAACAACAACAAAGATGCTATCCTTACCAGTCTTGGACCTAGGCAATCCTAACACAAAGTCCATTGAAAGATCAGTCCAAGGTGAATTTGGAACAGGTAAGGAGTGTACAATCCATGAAGTTGTGTTCTAGACTTAGCTTGCTTGCAAGTAATACAACTAGCACATACCTTTTCAACATTCACGCGCATGTGTGGCCAGAAGAAATGCTCCTTAAGCATCTCTAACGTCTTAAACGAGCCAAAATGACCCATCAAGCCTCCTCCATGAGCTTCCTTGATCAGAAGTTCCCTCATTGAACACATTGGTATACACAATTTTTGTTCCTTAAACAATAATCCTGCATGCAGATAGAACTTACCAAAAGGGGATTCAAGACATGCTTTGTAAATGGAACTAAAGTCATGGCCAGAGACATACAAATCTTTGATAGTTTCAAAACCAAACATGTTACAAGTCAGTGTAGTAATCAAAGTATATCGCCGAGATAGAGAATCAGCAACAATATTATCTTTTCCTTGCTTATACTTGATTACATATGGGAATTGTTCAATGTATTCAACCCATTTTGCATGCCTTTTGTTTCGTTTACCTTGGCCATTAAGGTACTTAAGGCTTTCATGATCAGTGTGGATCACAAATTCCTTAGGTTGCAAATAATGTTGCCAAGTTTGTAAAGATCTAACTAAGGCAAAAAGTTCTTTGTCATAGGTTGAATAGTTCAAGGCTGCTCCTCTTAACTTCTCACTGAAATAAGCTACGGGTTTCTTAACTTGATTCAGTACAGCTCCAATGCCAACCCTGCTGGCATCACACTCAAATTCAAACGTCTCTTCAAAGTTTGGCAATAGACAGAATGAACACTCCTTAAGGTTGGCATATAGTTGTTCCTTTTGCAACGTTTCAAACACAGTTCTCAAATGGATAAGGTGTTCACTAATGGATTTGGAGTAGATAAGGATGTCATCAAAGTATACTACCACAAATTTCTCAATGAATTTCCTCAAGACCTCATTCATCAATCTCATAAAGGTGCTAGTGGCGTTAGTTAGGCCAAAGGGCATGACTAACCACTCGTATAATCCAAATTTAGTCTTGAAGGCTGTTTTCCATTCATCTCCTTCCCTAATTCTTACTTGGAAGTATCATTTCTTAAGATCTACTTTGGTAAAGTATAGACCCATGTAACATGTCCAACATATCGTCCAACCTAGGAATAGGGTATCTATACTTCACAGTAATCTTATTGATTGCTCTACGATCGGTGCACATCCTCCAAGTTCCATCTTTCTTAGGGACAAAAGTTCCATCTTTCTTAGGGACAACTATCACAGGTACGGCACAAGGGCTCATACTCTCTCTCACCTTACCTTGGTCTAAGAGTTCCTCAACTTGTCTTTGGATCTCCTTAGTTTCCTATGGATTGGCTCTATAAGCAAGCCTATTGGGTAGGGCAGCTCCTGGAATGAAATCTATTTGATGCTCAATGCCTCTTAGAGGTGGTAAACCTTTGGGATCTCCTTCAGGGAACAAATTTGAAAACTCTTGCAGTAGGGAGGTGACTTCATTGGGCAAAGTAGAGGGTAAATCAGATGAAGAAAATAAGGTTTCTTTGTAAAGTAAGATGTACACAGTTTTATTGGAATTGATTGAGTGGAACACCTCACTTTGTGACGCAAAGAAAGCACTCTTCTTCTTATCCTTTTCCCCGGAAATGACAAGTTCTTTCCCCTTTGATTTAGCTTTGTCAGAACGAATGTTTTTAAGGAAGACTCTTTCCAATTCTTTTTTTCTTTGGATCATTCTGACTTTTGGTCATTCTCTTTTGATCCTCAAACACCTTCTGTGGGGGTAGTGCGTGCAGCCTAAACAGTTTGTTTTGGTGCCTAAAGGAATACCTATTTAAGTAGCCATCATATGTTACTTTGTCATCATATTGCCATAGCCTACCTAACAAGATATGACTTGAATGCATAGGTGCTACATCACATAAGACCCCATCAGAATACCCACTAATTGATAAAGGAATCAAGACTTGTTTATTAACCTTAACTGTGCCACAATCATTAAGCCAAGTGAGTCTATAAGGATGTGGGTGATTGATTAAGGGTAAATCAAGTTTCCTAACAATTTCAATGCTTGCAACGTTTGTACATGAACCAGAATCAATGATGAGTGTACACACTTTGCCTCTAACCATGCAATGGATGTGAAAAATGTTCTCTTTGCAAATCTTGTTTTTCCATTTTGACTTAAACATTTAAAGCACGTCTTAAACTAAAAACTCTTTATTTTCACAATCATTACTCTCATCAACTGTTTCTTCCTCTTCCTCACACGTTTTCTCAACTTCTTCATTCTCCTCCAATTCTTCTTCAGAATAATACTCATTAGACTCAATGAACAGGATGCGTTTAGGAATGGGGCATTGATTTGCAAAATGTCCTTTACCTAAGCATTTGAAACATTAAATATCACGGAATCTAGTGTTAGAAGTAGTACCTTCCACCTTTGCTTTGCCTTTGTCCACGATTGGAGAGTTGCTTGTTGTGGGACGTTTTGGAAAGCTTTGTGGCGCCTTCCCTTGAAATCCACGGCCTTGACTCTGTGGAGATCTGAAACTTGTCATAGGCTGTATCTTGGAAAAGTTTGAAGGATTAGGCCGAAAAGAAGGGATAGAGGTACGTACCTTAAGTTGCCTTTCCACTTTCTCAGCAGGGTGAACCATAGAAGCCAAATCTGAGTAGGGTGTGAGTTCCACTTTGAATGCAATTTCTTTGTTAAGGCCAGCTAAGAACCTTGCCATTGTGGCCTCCTCAGCTTCTTCTATGTTTGTCCTGGTAAGCAAATGTTCTAACTCTTTATAATATTCATCAACAGATTTGTTACCTTGAGAGAGTTGTTGCAGCTTTTGGTAGACACTTCTTTCATAGGACTGTGATATGAACCTCTTCCTCATCTCTTGCTTGAGTTCTGCCCATGTGACAACATGAGGTTGTCTAGCTCGTCTTCTTGCATTTGTAGATGTTCCCACCAAAGTAAAGCATAATCTACAAACTCAAAAGTAGCATACCGAACTTTGGCCAACTCAGAATAATTAGTACAAGAATACATATGATCTACCTTAAGTTCCCATTGCAAGTATGCTTCAGCGTCACTTTTCCCTTGGAAGGGAGGTATATTCAATTTAGTTGTAATAAACTCCTCTTCATGTGGTTCATTTCTTTCAAACCTGTTGTTATAGTACCTCTCTTCCTGATAACAGTCATTATACTCAGGGGGATCATCAAACCTATCCTCAAATGAAATGTTCCTACGACCACCATTTAGACCACGACTCCTACGATGTCCTCTGTGAGACATGTTTCCACGTTGTTTAGTCCAAGATTCACCACCAAAAGATGTTCCTTCGTTAAAAGGTACACTTGGAGGTTCTCTTCGACCTTGACTAGCACTTTCTCTCTTGGGAGCTCGAGAATTATTTTTAAGATCTTCAATTTCACTTTTCATGTGGCCAAAAGCATGAATCATGCTAGCAATAGTTTGTTGCAATGTTTCAAGTGTGACAGGACCTTGGGGTATGTTGGGGGTAGAAGGGGGTGAATTTTCTCTTTCTCGTGAAGTAACCATGATTGAAAGCAAGTAAAGAAGCCCAACCAAAAAAGTTGACAAGATATTTACTTCTACTTTAAGTTGACAATTGATTAAACAACAATCTTGGACTATCTAAGAATCAAAGAAGCATAGAAGTCAAGTGATGTTTAGGACGGATCAAGAAAACTAAGGGTTTGTACAAAACAATCACTTAACTTACTTCAATCTTTATGCAATCTCAATGGTAATAAAGCGAAAGCCAAGTACACATATACAAGTGCTCAGTAAGGGTTTGTTCTTGAAAATTTTTCAACAAAGATCAACACTTTGGGTGATGGTACTTTTGCACAAATTTTGTTTCTAAGTTCCTCTTTTTGTGAATTTGGAACTTTTCTAATGTAAGGCTATTCCTCTCCTCTTGTGCAATCTCTCATGCGTCTTGCCTCTTACTTTCGTGACGTAGGTTGGCTTTTGTGAGCAATGTCTTTGTGCTTTTTGGCTTGTTTGGTGAGACTACTGCTCACAGCCTTTATGAGACATTGCTCACGGCTTTGGTTTGCTTGCACAAGTTTTGGTTGTTCTTTTGTGAAAAGTTCCCTTTACCACACGGTTGAACGCTAGTGAAGTGACAAGT
>AP025057.1:8156191-8313871 GCA_036186865.1 Eustoma russellianum | reverse complement strand
CTATGAAGTGACAAGTATTTCACAAATATAACAACCAAGAATGTATAAAGTTCAATGCAAGTTCAGAAAGTGTAATGACAACAAGATGATTCGTTCGGGTTGGCAATATAACAATGTAAGCTAAAATATGGAAAGACTGATTTTAAATGAGAACCTAAGTCCAGCAAAGTCTTTAATCAATTTAAACCAACACAAATTAAAGGTGAATATTCAGCCAACGTCCAAGTATAAACCAGTTAAACTACTGAGGTTACACTAGTTGACACGAATTTGATCTTTGGTTAAGCAACAATGTGTTTGAACTAGTTATACCTTATGGTTGAATGCAATCTAATTGATGAGGATCAAGGGTCCGATGAGGATCAAGGGCCCCATCAAGAGGTCAAAGGTCCTATGACAAGAAGGAGGGCAAGAGAACTTTGTCATCAAATTGCCACCTTCTTGTACAAGCATGTTCAAGATGAACCTAAGATTTCTTGAGTTCATTTCATTGAACCTTCACCTTGAGTGTGTGTAAACGTGTGTGTGCCTTCTTTATCTTGAAGTTTATCTTGTTTTCTTGTGATCTTTGTTTTATGTGTTTGCTTTGTAGGAAAATTAGGTACATGGAAGATCCAAATAAAATGAAGGCCCAAAATGAGGAAGATAGCCGTGTGTTACAAAAAAGGAGACCAAAGGAATGTTGTCTTGAAGAGAATGTTTGTCTCCACCAAGACAAACTCAAAGGTGTCCAAGATAGAATCTCTTGATCAAGTTGAAATCAAAATCATCTCCATTTATCCACAAGGGGCCGGCCATGCTTGAAGTAAAAGGAGGATGATCAAATTGAATTTAAATTCAAAGCCAAACTTGAATTTAAATTCAACCTTGATTTGAATTCAAGTTTCAACCAAATTGAGGCTTCAAATTCAAGATGAATTCAGCCAAATTAACCAGCCATCCACACGCCATTTTGAAGAGAAAGAAGGAGATAGATTCCAATTCAAAATTGAATCCAAGTTTAAATTCAAATTCAAACTCAATTTGAATTCAAACTTCAACCAACATTTGAATTCAACATCTCAGCCATTTGAAGGCCTCCCACACGCCATCTTATACATTCACACGCCAACTTGGAGATCAAAAGAGATGGGATCACAATTCAAAGATTGAATCCAAGTTTGAAGTCAAATTCAAATACAATTTGAATTCAATCTTCAAACAACCTTTAAATTCAATTCCAACCACTTCATCTACAGCAAGATCAAGTCTCAAAACGCCAACTTCATCATCATACATGGCCAGATTCATTGAGGATAATGTCTTGCAAGATTTGAAGATTTTAGCTAGAATTTGTTTAGTTTGAATTCAAAACAGTTTTCAATTTTTGAACAATAATTAGCTAGCTTATTTGAATTAATTCCTAGTCATTTATAGGCTGATAGGACGTTTATTGTAGCCTATAAATAGGCCCTTGGCCGGTTGGAAAAAGAACAACTTTGATGAATAACAATTCTTGATATTTCTTTCACTTTGTGTGAGACTTTGTTTTCTTGGTTTTGCATTAAAAACCTAAGTTAAGATCCTTCAAAGTTGAGCATTTTGAAGGTGTTTCCATTGCTAATAGGTGTCGTCCGGAGGGCCATATTGGTTTGCCTGATCAACGACCATCTTGAAGTGTTGGTCTTGCTCATTTGATCCACACGTTTTTATCACTAAGGATGCAAGGGGAAGTCTTCTTCCTTGTGCCTAACCCTTTGTGAAGGACGTTTGGAAGGTGGAATTATTGGAGCCCACGACTTGCACGCATCAAATTGGTATCAGAGAGCAGGTTACTCTATTCCACCATCTATCATTCTTTTTTCGTTTGAGTCTAGTCATTTCAAGTTCAGTTGTGTCCTTCTTCTACTCCTCTCTCTACACGCCATTTGACTTGCATTTCATTCAAAAAAACAAAAAAACAAAACGTCCAATTCATTTGCTTGAATCTTTGCATTTTGTTGCATTCTTGTTTTTCATCATTCAAGTGTCATCTCTTTTATTTCCCATTGGCGTCACATATGATTTAAGTCGTCCAAACTTGAACAAACTAGGGTTTGTTGCATTTTAGGTTACATTCAGCCTTCTTTAAAACATTCCAACCATCAGCCTATAAAGCTACCTCGGTTTCAAATCATCTTGTTGCTACTGAAGCTTTTAGTTGGTGATGATTGTATGCATCTTATGATTCACATTGTGATTGATTCATGCTTTAACTCAAGTTCGTCATATGTGTGTTTGCCTTCACAACCCTTTTTCCACCTCAAGCAAACCTTAAAAATCATCCCATGTGGGCCAACCAGCCCCACCCCAACCCAACCCTAAAACTCACCAACCTGATTCCCAAACGACCCTATTTACACCCCCAACAAAAAGCCCAAACCCAATTTTACCAAACACCATCTGATGAGGATCAAGGGTCCGACGAGGTGATGCGTGCAAACTCGTGGGCTCCAACAATTCCACCTTCCAAACGTCCTTCACAAGGGTTAGGCACAAAGAAGAAGACTTCCCCTTGCTTCCTTAATGAATAAAAACGTATGGATTAAGAATGAGCAAGACCAACACTTCAAGATGGTCGTTGATCAGGCAAACCAAAACGGCCCTCCTGGACGGCACCTTTAAGCAATGACAACACCTTCAATATGCTCAACTTTGAAGGATCTTAACCTAGGTTTTTAATGCAAAACCAAGAAAACAAAGCATCACACAAAGTGAATGAAATATCAAGAATTGTTATTCATCAAAAGGTGAGTTTACAATCAGCCAAAGGGGTCTATTTATAGGCCTAAGAAACGTCCCCCTTTAGCTTGAAATGGCTAGAGATAATTCAAATAAAGCTATCTAACAAATGTTTAAATTTGAACTTTGCTTGAAAATTAAAACTAAGATAATTCTAGCTAAAACTTGAAATGCTTGGAAGTTGATATCTTCAATGTATCTAGCAGCTTATGGCGTCTTTGAGGAGTTGTTTGATGAGTAGTATGCGCTTGGATTTGAGTTCACAAGATGGCTGAAGATTGAATTCAAGTGGATTTTGAAATTTGACTTCAATCTTGAATTCAATTTTGCATTGTGATCTTATCTTCCTTATTCTTCAAAAATGGCGTGTGATCCTATCTTCCTTATTCTTCAAAAATGGCGTGTAGGACCTTGAGATGATAGCTGAATCCTTTTTGAAATGTAAGCCTCAAATTGGTTGAAACTTGAATTCAAATTATGGTTGAATTTGAATTCAAGTTTATCTTCAAGTTCAAATTCAAGTAAGATGTCATCCTCCAATTTAAAGTGGCCGCCCCCCCCCCCCTTTTGTGATCCTTGGATATATTTTTGATTTTAATTTGGACAATGAAATCCTTCTAGGACACATTTGAATTTGTCTTAGTGTAGACAAACATTCTCTTCAAACATTCTCTTCAGACATTCTCTTCAAACATTCTCTTCAAACATTCTCTTCAAACATTTCATGTACCTAATTTACCTACAAAGAAAAGACATAAAACAAAGATCACAAGACACAAGATAAAATTCAAAGACAAAGGATGTAGACGTGCATGCTGATACACGTTCAAGTCGAAGGTTCAATGAAATGAACCCAAGGAGTCTTAGGTTCATCTTGAACATGCTTGTACAAGAAGATGGCAACTTGATGACAAAGTTCCCTTGCCCTCCTTGTAATAGGACCCTTAACCTCTTGATGGGGTCCTTGATCCTCATCAGACCCTTGATCCTCATCAATCCCCCCTCCTCAAAAGGATTCGTCCTCGAATCAAAAAGGTCATCGTTGAAAGGGGTGAGGTCAGCAACATTAAAAGTAGGTGAAATTGAACCATACCTGTCGGGAAGATCAAGGATGTATGCGTTGTCACCTATGCGTTTCAATACTTTAAAGGGTCCATCTCCTCGAGGCAACAATTTTGACTTTCTTTCATTGGGAAATCTTTCTTTGCGCAAATGTAACCAAACTAAATCTCCAGGTTTAAACACAACTCTTTTCCGATGTTTGTTAGCTCGTCTGTCATAAGCTTTGTTTTTCTTTTCTAGTTGCGTTTTAACTTGTTCATGTAATTTCTTTATGTTGTCCGCTTTTTGTTTACCATCAAGACTAGAGCGTTCATGCACGGGAATAGGAATCAAATCAATGGGAGACAAGGGATTAAAGCCATACACGATTTCAAATGGACTATGCAAAGTACCCTGATGGACACTCCTATTATATGCAAATTCGATATATGGTAAACAATCTTCCCAATGTTTAATGTGTTTTTGCAAAATGGCACGCAAAAGTTGAGAAAGAGTACGATTAACGACTTCAGTTTGTCCATCCGTTTGTGGGTGTGCGGTGGTTGAAAACAACAATTGTGTACCAAGTTTAGCCCACAAAACACGCCAAAAGTGACTCAAAAATTTCGTATCTCTATCGCTTACAATTGTACGTGGCATGCCATGCAATCTAACAATTTCTTTGAAGAACAAATCAGCAACATGTGTGGCATCATCAACTTTCCTACATGCAATGAAATGTGCCATTTTTGAAAATCGATCAACCACAACATAAATGCTATCGCGTCCTCCCCGAGACCTAGGAAGTCCTAAAACAAAGTCCATAGAAATGTCAATCCAAGGGGAATCAGGGACGGGTAACGGCGTGTAAAGGCCATGTGGTTGGGACTTGGATTTGGCTTGTTTGCAAGTGATGCAATTACCACACAACCTCTCGACGTCTACTCTCATGTGGGGCCAATAGAAATGTTCTTCAAGAGTCTCAAGGGTTTTGAACACTCCGAAATGACCCATTAAACCTCCCCCATGGGCTTCTCTGGTCAATGCTTCTCGTAGGGATGATTGGGGAACGCACAATTTTTGTTCTTTGAAAAGATAACCCTCATGTATGTAAAATTTCCCAAATGGTGCTCCTTTACATGCCTCGAAAATGGTGCCAAAGTCATGGTCATTGGGGTACAAGTCCTTAAGTGATTCGAATCCTAAGAAGCGTGAAGATAATGTAGTCACTAACGTGTATCTCCTAGAGAGGGCATCGGCAACTATATTATCTTTTCCTTGTTTGTACTTAATCACGTAAGGGAATTGTTCTATGAACTCTACCCATTTGGCATGTCTTTTGTTCAACTTTTCCTGCCCTTTCAGATACTTAAGGCTTTCGTGGTCAGTGTGGATCACAAACTCTTTAGGTTGAAGATAGTGTTGCCAAGTTTGTAGGGATCTCACAAGGGCATAAAGTTCCTTATCATAGGTAGAGTAATTCAATGCTGCTCCTTTCAACTTTTCGCTAAAGTAGGCTATGGGTTTCTTACTTTGGGTCAAAACTGCGCCTATACCCACTTCACTTGCATCACACTCGATCTCAAAGGTCTCGTCAAAATTTGGTAGCCTAAGTATGGGTGTAGTGGTCAGCGTACGTTTAAGTTCGTCAAATGCCTGTTGTTGTGGCTCTTCCCACCTAAAAGGCACATCTTTTTTCACAATTTCGTTTAGGGGTGCAGCTATGGAAGAAAAATCTTTGACAAAGCGTCTATAAAAGCTTGCTAGTCCATGAAAACTGCGAACTTCCCCTACATTCTTAGGTATAGGCCACTCCACAATTGACCTAACCTTTTCCTCATCCATCTCTACTCCCTCAGCCGAAATGACAAAGCCTAGAAAAACCACGCGTTCTAAACAAAAGGAGCACTTCTTAAAGTTGGCGTAAAGTTGTTCTTGCTTAAGCTTTTCAAAAACGGCTCTAATGTGGTCAAGATGATCTTCTATGGTGTGGGAATAGATTAGGATATCATCGAAATAGACAACGACAAAGCGTCCTATGAACGCACGTAAGACTTCATTCATTAGCCTCATAAAGGTACTAGGGGCGTTGGTGAGCCCGAAGGGCATCACTAACCACTCATAGAGCCCAAACTTGGTTTTGAATGCAGTCTTCCATTCGTCCCCTTCTCTAATGCGTACCTGGAAGTACCATTGCTTAAGGTCGATTTTGGTGAAGCATTTGGATCCGTGCAACATGTCTAACATATCGTCTAGCCTAGGTATGGGGTACCTATACTTGACGGTAATCTTGTTTATGGCTCGGCAATCGGTACACATTCTCCACGTTCCATCCTTTTTGGGTACTAAAATGACTGGGACGGCAAATGGGCTTAGACTCTCTCGAACTTGTCCACTAGCTAGGAGCTCCTCTACTTGCCTTTGGATTTCTTTGGTTTCTTCGGGGTTTGCTCGATAGGCTGGGCGATTGGGTAGCACGGCTCCTGGGACAAAGTCGATTTTGTGTTCTATTCCTCCAATGGGTGGTAATCCGGATGGTGGTTCGGAGGGAAATAGAACTTCATATTCTTGGATAAGGGACGCAACTGAGGTAGGTAAGTTTGGTGGGAGTTCTTCAAGGGCAAGTTGATACGACTTTGGGATGATGATGAGGACAGTTTAGTTGTTATAAAGTGCACGTGTAACCTCTCTTGTCTTTACGAAATACCCACACTTCTTTTTGGACTCGTTGACACTTAGGGGCACTACCTCTTTTCCCTTGCTCTCGTGTTTTTTGTTCTCACTTTTCATACACTCCACGAATTTTCTCTCGGCTTTTTTTTCCTTAGGATCGGCTCTAGACTTGGACATGCGTTGGTGATCCTCGTGGACTTTGTGTGGTGGAAGTGCATGCAGTTTGTACAATTTGCCATTCAATTTGAAAGAATAACGATTCAAATAACCATCATATGTCACATGTCGATCAAATTGCCATGGCCTACCAAGTAAAATATGACTAGCATGCATTGGGGCGACATCACATAAAACATCATCTTTGTAACTACCAATGCTAAGAGAAATCAAAACTTGTTTACTTACGCTAACTTCACCGCAGTCATTTAGCCATGCAAGTTTGTAAGGGTGCGGGTGATTAGTCATAGGCAAATTCAGTTTTCTTACTAATTCGATGCTAGCCACATTCGCACAAGAACCGGAATCAATGATCATGGTGCACACTTTACCATTTATCATGCAATGAATATGGAAAATGTTTTCTCGATGTTGTTCGTGATCATCTAATTTCGGATATGCATTTAAAGCTCTACGCACAACAAGAAACTCCTTAGTGTCAAAATCATCTAGTGCGCCTAGGTCCTCTTCAGGTTCAATTTCAGTATCATGCTCAGACTCTTGTTCATGCTCGGACTCGGACACATATTCATTTGTTTCTTCAATTAACATGATTCGTTTTGCATTAGGACACTCTTTTCCTATGTGACCACGTCCTTGACATTTATAACATTTAATATCTCTAAACCTGTTTGAGGAATCAGAAGAACTTCCGGTAGGAGTCTTGTGTTGGGTGCGGTCATCACGCCGTTGTGTGGACTGCACACGATTGTCCATCCCTTGCGACGCTCCTTGGTCACGTGTTTGGCCTCCTGTAGGCCGTGAATTTCCCATTCCTGAAGGCTTGCTGGAAAATCTTGACGAAGACTGATTAGTACGATAATTGGAATTGAAATTGGAGGGGTTACGTACCTTTAATTGTGCTTCAATCTTTTCAGCCATATGGACCATGGTTGTGAGGTCGAGGTAAGGTTGAAGGTCAACCCTTTGCGCAATCTCCCTGTTTAAACCATGTAAGAATCGAGCCTTGGTGGCTTCTTCAGGTTCCTGCAAGTTAGACCTCTCCAACAAAATTTCTAACTCTTTATAATACTCGTCTACACTTTTGGAACCTTGTCGTAAGTTATGCAAACTTGTGAAAATAGAACTCTCATAATTGTTTGGAATAAAACGTTGTCGCATTTCAAACTTCATTTCTTCCCAAGTGGCAATTGGGGGTTGTCTCGTCTTAGTTCTATTTCGACACAAATTCGTCCACCAATTAAGTGCATAACCAGAAAATTCAATGGAAGCATACCTCACTTTTTGCAATTCACTATAATTGGTACAAGAAAAGATCAAATCCACTTTCGTTTCCCATTCTAAATATTCCTCTGCATTACTTTTACCCTAAAACATGGGAATACTTATTTTGGTTTTGAGAAAATCGTCATCTTGCGGGAAAATGGGATTTTGGCGTCTTTGGTAACCACGGGGATGGTGGTCATCAAAGTCATAATCATCATGCTCAAAGGGAATGTAATCATCATTGTACCTTCTTGGAGCGTACCTTCTTGCTTGTGTAGGAGGAGCAAACCGTCTCGCTTCGGTGTGTGGGGGTCGAATGTTATCGTCCTCAACTTCTTCTGGAGGATGGCGCCTTGGTTGTGGTGGTGGAACGGCCCTGCTTGTTCCTTGGCCATCACTTGTTTTGTAGCTTCGCTCCACGTCTTCCAAGCGATGCTTGATTATCTCATTGTCATGCATGAGTTTCTTAAGCATCTCCAGCATTTGTCGTTGAGTATTGTCAACAGTTTCGGCTTCTTTAGACTTGCTAGATGCGGAATTGCTGCTGGCCATTGTGCCTAAGGAATTGAACGAAAACAAAGGGAAAAAGAAAGAAGCAAACTAACACAAAGACAAACAAACGTTAAAGGATTAGTAAAAAAATAAGCTATGGACACTCCGATTTCGATTCTTTCCACTCTCTTACCACTTTGGTTCTTGGATAACCTGAAGTTAAGAAGTCTCAAAGTGATCAATAAGGAAGTGTATTGCCAAGGCTTCTTCAAACCACAATGTTCTCCGCTTGTTTCTTCCTTTTTGCTTTCAAGTTGCACCAATTAGTATCAAAGTAGAATCAATTGAAATGAACTCAAACTTGAACTTTCTACTAAGATTCAAAGAAAATAAGCAACCAAAGTTGATGTATAAGGCTGAACCAAAGATGAACTAAGGGTTGCCGTGGGCAATCTTTAGTTAATTTTGATTCTATGCACTTACTATCCACAAAATGGTTCAAGTCATGCAACAATTGAGCAACCAAGTGTGTGATTGGTTCACGAAGATCAAGAGTTGGAGAATTGGGTATAGGAGACGGCAATGTGGGTAATATGGTATCCAAGGTTTGCAAGTCGTACCAAAAAATTTCCACGCAATGCACAAACGTTTTGCCCCTTTTTTGTTTTGCTCTTGTTCTTTTGTTTTTCTATTTCTTCCTTGCTATTTCAATTGAGCAAGGTTCAGATTCTCCTTTTTTTTTGACTAAGGGCAGAATTGGGATTTCACTTGTCTTGCACTTAGCACTTGCGTTTTTGGACACAATAGTGCAATGTATTTAAAATGCAATTTGTATCTTGGACTTGCAACAAAATTGACCTTGGAAGGTGAGGGAAATTGGGTAAGGCCGATTGGGGTAGGGGTAGGGTTTTTTTTTGATTTAGGGTTTTTTTGAACGGTTTGGGAATTTGCGGAATGGGGTTGTAGGAACGGAATGGGCGTTGTAGATGGGCTATTTGTGTTGGTAATTGATGATTGGTGTGGTCAATTTGGGTATTGGCTGGTTTGGGACAGAATTTGAACAAAATTCAAATTCTAGGGTTAGGGTTTATTTGAATGAATTGGGATCTTTAGAATCTGGTTGTATTTGGTAAAATTGGTTTGGGGCTTTTTGTTTGGGGTGTAAATAGGGCTATTTGGGATCAGCATGGCGAGTTTTAGAGTTGGGTTTGGGGTGGGGGTGGTTGGGCCGTGGGGTGTGGGGCTGGTTTTAGGGTTTTGTTGATGTTGCAAGTAGGTTGTGAAGACAAGCACACGTAGGACTACCAGATTTATAGCATGAAATCAATCACAATGCGAATCATAAGATGCATACAATCATCACCAACTAAAAGCTTCGGTAGCAACAAGATGATTTGAAACCGAGGTAGCTTTATAGGCTGATGGTTGGACTACTTTAAAGAAAGCTGAATGTAACCTAAAATGCAACGAACCCTAATGTGTTCAAGTTTGAACGACTCAAAAACAGATTGTGATATGAAAGGAAATAAAGGAAATGACACTTGAATGATGAAAAGCAAAATGCAGCAACTTGCAAGGACTCAAAGGAAATGACGTTTTTTTTTGAATGAAATGCAAGATAATGGCGTGTAGAGTGAGGGGTAGAAGAAGGACTCAACTGAAATTGAAATGACTAGACTCAAACAAAAAGGAAATGATAGATGGTGGAATAGAGTAACCTGGGCTCTGATACCAATTTGATGCGTGCAAACTCGTGGGCTCCAACAATTCCACCTTCCAAACGTCCTTCACAAGGGTTAGGCACAAGGAAGAAGACTTCCCCTTGCTTCCTTAATGAATAAAAACGTATGGATTAAGAATGAGCAAGACCAACACTTCAAGATGGTCGTTGATCAGGCAAATCAAAACGGCCCTCCTGGACGACACCTTTAAGCAATGGCAACACCTTCAATATGCTCAACTTTGAAGGATCTTAACCTAGGTTTTTAATGCAAAACCAAGAAAACAAAGCATCACACAAAGTGATGCGTGTAAGTCGTGGGCTCCAACGATTCCACCTTCTAAACGTCCTTCACAAAGGGTTAGGCACAAGGAAGAAGACTTCCCCTTGCTTCCTTAGTGATTAAAAACGTGTGGATTAAACGAATGAGCAAGACCAACACTACAAGATGGTCGTTGATCAGGCAAACCAAAACGGCCCTCCTGGACGGCACCTTTAAGCAATGGCAATACCTTCAATATGCTCAACTTTGAAGGATCTTAACCTAGGTTTTTAATGCAAAACCAAGAAAACAAAGTCTCACACAAAGTGAAAGAAATATCAAGGATTCTTATTCATCAAAAGGTGGTCTTTCAAGCGTCCCCTAAGGCTCTATTTATAGGCTGAACTTGAGCCTTAAAATATCTAGAACTAATTCAAAATAAAGCTAGCTAACAATGCTTAAAAATTGAAAACTATTTAAATTCAAAGCTAAAACAAATCCTAGCTAAAAACTTCAAATCTTGCAAGAGATTATCTTCAATGAATCTGGTCATGTTTGGTGATGAAGTTGGCGTTGGAGATGTAGATGAAGTGGTTGAACTTGAACTCAAAGGCTAGTCAAAGATTGGATTCAATTTGACTTCAAACTTGAATTCAATCTTTGAATTATGATCCCATCCTTTTCTTATCTCCAAGTTGGCGTGTGGAAGGATAGCAAGGCGTGTGAGATGTCTTCAAATGGCTGAGATGTTGAATGCAAAAGATGGTTGAAGTTTGAATTTAAATTAAGTTTGAATTTGAATTCAAACTTGGATGGATTTTATCTCCTCTCTCTTCATGGCGTGTGGATTGGCTTGTGAGACTTGGCTGAACTCATCTTGAATTTGAAGGCTTAATCTGGTTGAAACTTGAATTCAAATCAAGGTTGAATTTAAATTCAAGTTTATCTTCAAGTTTAAATTCAAGTAAGATGTCATCCTTTAGCTTAAAGTGGCCGGCCATGTGGATGATTTTTGTGGATGTTTTTGACTTCAATTTGATCAAGAGATCCATCTTGGACACCTTTGAATTTGTCTTAGCGTAGACAAACATTCTCTTCGAATATTCTCTTAAAACATTCTCTTCAAACATTCTCTTCAAACATTCTCTTGAAACATTCTCTTCAAACATTCTCTTGTACCTAATTTACCAACAAAGCAAATACATAAAACTATGATCACAAGACACAAGATAAATTCAAAAACAAAGAATGTAGACGTGCATGCTGATACATGCTCAAGTTGAAGGTTCAATGAAATGAACCCAAGGAGTCTTAGGTTCATCTTGAACATGCTTGTACAAGAAGGTGGCAACTTGATGACAAAGTTCCTTTGCTCTCCTTCTTGTCATAGGACCTTTGACCTCTTGATGGGGCCCTTGATCCTCATCGGACCCTTGATCCTCATCAATCCCCCCCTCCCCAAAAGGATTCGTCCTCAAATCAAAAAGGTCATCGTTGAAAGGGGTGAGATCAGCAACATTAAAAGTAGGTGAAACTGAACCATACCTGTCGGGAAGATCGAGGATGTAGGCATTGTCACCTATGCGTTTTAATACTTTAAAGGGTCCATCTCCTCGAGGCAACAATTTTGATTTTCGTTCATTGGGAAATCTTTCCTTGCGCAAATGTAACCAAACTAAATCTCCAGGTTTAAACACAACTCTTTTCCGATGTTTGTTAGCTCGTCTTTCATAAGCTTTGTTTTTCTTTTCAAGTTGCGTTTTAACTTGTTCATGCAGTTTCTTTATGTTGTCCGCTTTTTGTTTACCATCAAGACTAGAACGTTCATGCACGGGAATAGGAATCAAATCGATGGGAGACAAGGGGTTAAAGCCATACACGATTTCAAATGGACTATGCAAAGTACCGTGATGGACACTCTTATTATATGCAAATTCGATATATGGCAAACAATCTTCCCAATATTTAATGTGTTTTTGCAAAATGGCACGCAAAAGTTGAGAAAGAGTACGATTAACGACTTCAGTTTGTCCATCAGTTTGTGGGTGCGCGGTGGTGGAAAACAACAATTGTGTACCAAGTTTAGCCCACAAAACACGCCAAAAATGACTCAAAAATTTCGTATCTCTATCACTTACAATTGTACGTGGCATGCCATGCAATCTAACAATTTCTTTGAAGAACAAATCAGCAACATGTGTGGCATCATCAACTTTCCTACATGCAATGAAATGTGCCATTTTTGAAAATCGATCAACCACAACATAAATGCTATCGCGTCCTCCCCGAGACCTAGGAAGTCCTAAAACAAAGTCCATAGAAATGTCAATCCAAGGGGAATCAGGGACGGGTAAAGGCGTGTAAAGGCCATGTGGTTGGGACTTGGATTTGGCTTGTTTGCAAGTGATGCAATTACCACACAACCTCTCGACGTCTACTCTCATATGGGGCCAATAGAAATGTTCCTTAAGAGTCTCAAGGGTTTTGAACACTCCGAAATGACCCATTAAACCTCCCCCATGGGCTTCTCTAGTTAATGCTTCGCGTAGGGATGATTGGGGAACGCACAATTTTTGTTCTTTGAAAAGATAACCCTCGTGTATGTAAAATTTCCCAAATGGTGCTCCTTTACATGCCTCGAAAATGGTGCCAAAGTCATGGTCATTGGGGTACAAGTCCTTAAGAAATTCGAATCCTAAGAAGCGTGAAGATAATGTAGTCACTAACGTGTATCTCCTAGAGAGGGCATCATCAACTATGTTATCCTTTCCTTGTTTGTACTTAATCACGTAAGGGAATTGTTCTATGAACTCTACCCATTTGGCATGTCTTTTGTTCAACTTTCCCTACCCTTTTAGATACTTAAGGCTTTCGTGGTCAGTGTGGATCACAAACTCTTTAGGTTGAAGATAGTGTTGCCAAGTTTGTAGGGATCTCACAAGGGCATAAAGTTCCTTATCATAGGTAGAGTAATTCAATGCTGCTCCTTTCAACTTTTCGCTAAAGTAGGCTATGGGTTTCTTACTTTGGGTCAAAACTGCGCCTATACCCACTCCACTTGCATCACACTCGATCTCAAAGGTCTCGTCAAAATTTGGTAGCCTAAGTATGGGTGCAGTGGTCAGCCTACGTTTAAGTTCGTCAAATGCCTGTTGTTGTGGCTCTTCCCACCTAAAAGGCACATCTTTTTTCACAATTTCGTTTAGGGGTGCAGCTATGGAAGAAAAATCTTTGACAAAGCGTCTATAAAAGCTGGCTAGTCCATGAAAACTGCGAACTTCCCCTACATTGTTAGGTGTAGGCCACTCCACAATTGACCTAACCTTTTCCTCATCCATCTCTACTCCCTCAGCTGAAATGACAAAGCCTAGAAAAACCACGCGTTCTAAACAAAAGGAGCACTTCTTAAAGTTGGCGTAAAGTTGTTCTTGCTTAAGCTTTTCAAAAACGGCTCTAATGTGGTCAAGATGATCTTCTATGGTGTGGGAATAGATTAGGATATCATCGAAATAGACAACGACAAAGCGTCCTATAAACGCACGTAAGACTTCATTCATTAGCCTCATAAAGGTACTAGGGGCGTTGGTGAGCCCGAAGGGCATCACTAACCACTCATAGAGCCCAAACTTGGTTTTGAATGCAGTCTTCCATTCGTCCCCTTCTCGAATGCGTACCTGGAAGTACCCTTGCTTAAGGTCGATTTTGGTGAAGAATTTGGATCCGTGCAACATGTCTAACATATCGTCTAGCCTAGGTATGGGGTACCTATACTTGACGGTAATCTTGTTTATGGCTCGGCAATCGGTACACATTCTCCACGTTCCATCCTTTTTGGGTACTAAAATGACGGGGACGGCAGATGGGCTCAGACTCTCTCGGATTTGTCCACTAGCTAGGAGCTCCTCTACTTGCCTTTGGATTTCTTTGGTTTCTTCGGGGTTTGCTCGATAGGCTGGGCGATTGGGTAACACGGCTCCTGGGACAAAGTCGATTTGGTGTTCTATCCCTCTAATGGGTTGTAATCCGGATGGTGGTTCGGAAGGAAATAGAACTTCATATTCTTGGATAAGGGACGCAACTGAGGTAGGTAAGTTTGGTGGGAGTTCTTCAAGGGCAAGTTGACACGACTTTGGGATGATGATGAAGACAGTTTGGTTGTTATAAAGTGCACGTGTAACTTCTCTTTTCTTTGCGAAATACCCACACTTCTTTTTGGACTCGTTGACACTTAGGGGCACTACCTCTTTTCCCTTGCTCTCATTTTTTTTGTTCTCACTTTTCATATACTCCACGAATTTTCTCTCGGCTTCTTTTTCCTTAGGATCGACTCTAGACTTGGACATGCGTTGGTGATCCTCGTGGACTTTGTGTGGTGGAAGTGCATGCAGTTTGTACAATTTGCCATTCAATTTGAAAGAATAACGATTCAAATAACCATCATATGTCACATGTCTATCAAATTGCCATGGCCTACCAAGTAAGATATGACTAGCATGCATTGGGGCGACATCACATAAAACATCATCTTTGTAACTACCAATGCTAAGAGAAATCAAAACTTGTTTACTTACGCTAACTTCACCGCAGTCATTTAGCCATGCAAGTTTGTAAGGGTGCGGGTGATTAGTCATAGGCAAATTCAGTTTTCTTACTAATTCGATGCTAGCCACATTCGCACAAGAACCGGAATCAATGATCATGGTGCACACTTTACCATTTGTCATGCAATGAATATGGAAAATGTTTTCTCTATGTTGTTCGTGATCATCTAATTTCGGATATGCATTTAAAGCTCTACGCACAACAAGAAACTCCTTAGTGTCAAAATCATCTAATGCGCCTAGATCTTCTTCAGGTTCAATTTCATGATCATGCTCAGACTCGTTTTCATGCTCGGACTCGGACACATATTCGTTTGTCTCTTCAATTAACATGATTCTTTTTGAATTAGGACATTCTTTTCCTATGTGACCACGTCCTTGACATTTATAACATTTAATGTCTCTAAACCTGTTTGATGGATCCGAAGAATTGCCGGTAGGAGCCTTTGGTTGGGTGCGTTCATCTCTCCTTTGTGTGGATTGCACACGATTGTCCATCCTTTGTGACGCACCTTGGTCACGTGCTTGGCCTCCTGTAGGCCGTGAACTTCCTGTTCCTGAAGGCTTGCTGTGAAATCTTGATGAAGATTGATTAGTACGATAATTGGAATTGAAATTGGAGGAGTTACGTACCTTTAATTGTGCTTCAATCTTTTCAGCCATATGGACCATGGTTGTGAGGTCGAGGTAAGGTTGAAGGTCAACCCTTTGCGCAATCTCCCTGTTTAAACCATGTAAGAATCGAGCCTTGGTGGCTTCTTCAGGTTCCTGCAAGTTAGACCTCTCCAACAAAATTTCTAACTCTTTATAATACTCGTCTACACTTTTGGAACCTTGTCGCAAATTATGCAAACTCGTGAAAATAGAACTCTCATAATTGTTTGGAATAAAACGTTGTCGCATTTCAAACTTCATTTCTTCCCAAGTGGCGATTGGGGGTTGTCTCGTCTTAGTTCTATTTCGACACAAATTCGTCCACCAATTAAGTGCATAACCAGAAAATTCAATGGAAGCATACCTCACTTTTTGCAATTCACTATAATTGGTACAAGAAAAGATCAAATCCACTTTCGTTTCCCATTCTAAATATTCCTCCGCATTACTTTTACCATAAAACGTGGGAATATTGATTTTGGTTTTGAGAAAATCGTCATCATGCGGGAAAAGGGGATTTTGGCATCTTTGGTAACCACGGGGATGTTGGTCATCAAAGTCATAATCATCATGCTCAAAGGGAATGTAATCATCATTGTACCTTCTTGGAGCGTACCTTCTTGCTTGTGTAGGAGGAGCAAACCGTCTCGCTTCGGTGTGTGGGGGTCGAATGTTATCGTCCTCAACTTCTTCTGGAGGATGGCGCCTTGGGTGTGGTGGTGGAACGGCCCTGCTTGTTCCTTGGCCAACACTTGTTTTGTAGCTTCGCTCCACGTCTTCCAAGCGATGCTTAATTACCTCATTGTCATGCATGAGTTTCTTAAGCATCTCCAGCATTTGTTGTTGAGTATTGTCAACAGTTTCGGCTTCTTTCGACTTGCTAGATGCGGAATGATTGCTGCTGGCCATTGTTCCTAAGGATTTGAAAGAAAACTAAGGAAAAAGAAAGAAGCAAACTAACACAAAGACAAACAAACGTTAAGGGATTAGTAAAAAATAAACTATGAACACTCCGCTTTCTATTCTTTCCACTCTCTTACCACTTTGGTTCTTGGATAACCTGAAGTTAAGAAGTCTCAAAGTGATCAATAAGGAAGTGTATTGCCAAGGCTTCTTCAAACCACAATGTTCTCCGCTTGTTTCTTCCTTTTTGCTTTCAAGTTGCACCAATTAGTATCAAAGTAGAATCACTTGAAATGAACACAAACTTGAACTTTATTTAAGATTCAAAGAAAATAAGCAACCAAAGTTGATGTATAAGGCTGAACCAAAGATAAACTAAGGGTTGCCGTGGGCAATCTTTAGTCAATTTTGATTCTATGCACTTACTATCCACAAAATGGTTCAAGTCATGCAACAATCGAGCAACCAAGTGTGTTATTGGTTTAAGAAGATGAAGAAATGGATAATTGGGTATAGGGGACGGCAATGTGGGTAATATGGTATCCAAGGTTTGCAAGTCGTACCAAAAAAATTTTCCACGCAATGCACAAACGTTTTGCCCGTTTTCTTTGCTCTTGTTCTTTTTGTTTTTCTTTTTCTTCCTTGCTATTTCAATTGAGCAAGATTCAGATTCTCCTTTTTTTTGACTAAGGGCAGAATTGGAATTTCACTTGTTTGCGCTTAGCACTTGCGTTTTTGGACAGAATAGTGCAATGTATTTAAAATGCAATTTGTATCTTGGACTTGCAACAAAATTGACCTTGTAAGGTGAGGGAAATTGGGTAAGGCCGAATAGGGGTTAGGGTTAGGGTTTTTGATTTAGGGTGTTTTTTGAACGTTTTGGGATTTTTGCGGAATGTGGTTGTAGGAACGGAATGGGTGTTGTAAATTGACTATTTGGGTTGGTAATTGATGATTGGTGTGGCCAATTTGGATATTGGTTGGTCTAGGACAGAATTTGAGCAAAATTCAAATTCTAGGGTTAGGGTTTATTTGAATGAATTGGGATCTTTAGAATCTGACTGTATTTGGTAAAATTGGTTTGGGGCTTTTTGTTTGGGGTGTAAATAGGGCTATTTGGGATCAGCTTGGCAAGTTTTAGAGTTGGGTTGGGGTGGGGGTGGTTGGGGCGTGGGGTTTGGGGCTGGTTTTAGGGTTTGGTTAATGTTGCAAGTAGGTTGTGAAGACAAGCACACGTAGGACTACCAGATTTATAGCATGAAATCAATCACAATGCGAATCATAAGATGCATACAATCATCACCAACTAAAAGCTTCGGTAGGAACAAGATGATTTGAAACCGAGGTAGCTTTATAGGATGATGGTTGGAATATTTTGAAGAAGGCTGAATGTAACCTAAAAATGCAACGAACCCTAATTTGTTCAAGTTTGAACGACTCAAAATCAGATTGTGATGCGAAAAGGAAATAAAGGAAATGACACTTGAATGATGAAAAGCAAAATGCAGCAACGTGTAAGGACTCAACGTAATGTTTTGTTTTGGACGTTTTTTTTGAATGAAATGCAAGACAAATGGCGTGTAGAGGGAGGAGTAGAAGAAGGACTCAACTGAAATTGAAATGACTAGACTCAAACGAAAAGGAAATGATAGACGGTGGAAGAGAGTAACCTGGTCTCTGATACCAATTTGATGCGTGCAAGTCGTGGGCTCCAACGATTCCACCTTCCAAACGTCCTTCACAAAGGGTTAGGCACAAGGAAGAAGACTTCCCCTTGCTTCCTTAGTGATTAAAAACGTGTGGATTAAACGAATGAGCAAGACCAACACTTCAAGATGGTCGTTGATCAGGCAAACCAAAACGGCCCTCCTGGACGGCACCTTTAAGAAATGGCAATACCTTCAATATGCTCAACTTTGAAGGATCTTAACCTAGGTTTTTAATGCAAAACCAAGAAAACAAAGTCTCACACAAAGTGAAAGAAATATCAAGGATTCTTATTCATCAAAAGGTGGTCTTTCAAGCGTCCCCTAAGGCTCTATTTATAGGCTGAACTTGAGGCTTAAAATATCTAGAACTAATTCAAAATAAAGCTAGCTAACAATGTTTAAAAATTGAAAACTATTTAAATTCAAAGCTAAAACAAATCCTAGCTAAAAACTTCAAATCTTGCAAGAGATTATCTTCAATGAATCTGGTCATGTTTGGTGATGAAGTTGGCGTTGGAGATGTAGATGAAGTAGTTGAACTTGAACTCAAAGGCTAGTCAAATATTGGATTCAATTTGACTTCAAACTTGAATTCAATCTTTGAATTATGATCCCATCCTTTTCTTATCTCCAAGTTGGCGTGTGGAAGGATAGCAAGGCGTGTGAGATGTCTTCAAATGGCTGAGATGTTGAATGCAAAAGATGGTTGAAGTTTGAATTTAAATTAAGTTTGAATTTGAATTCAAACTTGGATGGATTTTATCTCCTTCTCTCTCTTCATGGCGTGTGGATTGGCTTGTGAGACTTGGCTGAACTCATCTTGAATTTGAAGGCTTAATCTGGTTGAAACTTGAATTCAAATCAAGGTTGAATTTAAATTCAAGTTTATCTTCAAGTTTAAATTCAAGTAAGATGTCATCCTTTAGCTTAAAGTGGCCGGCCATGTGGATGATTTTTGTGGATGTTTTTGACTTCAATTTGATCAAGAGATCCTATCTTGGACACCTTTGAATTTGTCTTAGCGTAGACAAACATTCTCTTCGAATATTCTCTTGAAACATTCTCTTCAAACATTCTCTTCAAACATTCTCATCAAACATTCTCTTGAAACATTCTCTTCAAACATTCTCTTCAAACATTCTCTTGTACCTAATTTACCAACAAAGCAAATACATAAAACTAAGATCACAAGACACAAGATAAATTCAAAAACAAAGAATGTAGACGTGCATGCTGATACATGCTCAAGTTGAAGGTTCAATGAAATGAACCCAAGGAGTCTTAGGTTCATCTTGAACATGCTTGTACAAGAAGGTGGCAACTTGATGACAAAGTTCCTTTGCTCTCCTTCTTGTCATAGGACCTTTGACCTCTTGATGGGGCCCTTGATCCTCATCGGACCCTTGATCCTCATCACAAAGTGGATGAAATATCAAGAATTGTTATTCATCAAAAGGTGAGTTTACAATCATCCAAAGGGGTCTATTTATAGGGCTAAGAAACGTCCCCATTTAGCTTGAAATGGCTAGAGATAATTCAAATAAAGCTATCTAACAAATGTTTAAATTTGAACTTTGCTTGAAAATTAAAACTAAGATAATTCTAGCTAAAACTTGAAATTCTTGGAAGTTGATATCTTCAATGTATCTAGCAGCTTATGGCGTCTTGGAGGAGTTGTTTGATGAGTAGTATGCGCTTGGATTTGAGTTCACAAGATGGCTGAAGATTGAATTCAAGTGGATTTTGAATTTGACTTCAATCTTGAATTCAATTTTGCATTGTGATCTTATCTTCCTTATTCTTCAAAAATGGCGTGTGATCCTATCTTCCTTATTCTTCAAAAATGGCGTGTAGGACCTTGAGATGATAGCTGAATCCTTTTTGAAATGTAAGCCTCAAATTGGTTGAAACTTGAATTCAAATTATGGTTGAATTTGAATTCAAGTTTATCTTCAAGTTCAAATTCAAGTAAGATGTCATCCTCCAATTTAAAGTGGCCGGCCCCCCCTTTTGTGATATTTGGACAATGAAATCCTTCTAGGACACATTTGAATTTGTCTTAGTGTAGACAAACATTCTCTTCAAACATTCTCTTCAGAAATTCTCTTCAAACATTCTCTTCAAACATTCTCTTCAAACATTCTCTTCAAACATTTCATGTACCTAATTTACCTACAAAGAAAAGACATAAAACAAAGATCACAAGACACAAGATAAAATTCAAAGACAAAGGATGTAGACGTGCATGCTGATACACGTTCAAGTCGAAGGTTTAATGAAATGAACCCAAGGAGTCTTAGTGATGAGCCAAATGTAGGCTAGAAAAACGTTCCAAGGACTTTGCCTTCTACTCCAAACTGATTTGAACCTCGGCTATGGCAAAGAACATCCCAATGACACCCCTTGAACTGTAACCGTTTGTTCTTGGCTCAATTTATGCCAACACCTCTTCCTCCTTGGCATTCCAACACATCTAAAACCTCATTGAGACCCTAAGATGCTGTAAACCAAAAATGAAGTGAATACTAACAAGTTCTAGGCTATGAACTTGGAAGAAAACCGTTAAGTGGTCTTAAACTTCAACTAGAAAGTTGAGAATTCCTTAAAGGAAGTTTTGATTGAAATGTATATATGAAATTGTGTTGTGTTTATAATCTGATTCCTATGCTATTTATACAAAACGAAAATTACAAGAGTACCAGGTTTAAAGTACAAAGTACAAGACTAAAAATAAGGTGCTTGTTTTTGAACAACTTTGGCTCCAAGAATCTGGTTGCTTGCCGTGCTCTCCATCCTGTTTTCCAGCCTTTTTCTTGATCAATTTGATTGGTTAATACATGGAGCAGCTTGCTTTGGAATGGCCTTTTGATTGGTTGCAAGTTGGCTTTGAATTTTCAAAGGATTTAACGTTTCTTCCATACTTGATTTTCAGCCAAAGTTTTGATTGGATAATGTATTGAGCAGCTTGCTTAGAAATGCCTTTGATTGGTTGTATTTGAGGCTTTGAATATTCAACTCAATTATGCCTTCAACCAGCCGAATTCCTCATGGTTTTTTGATTGGATCTTTTGTTGTGCAGCTTGCTTGCTTTCCTTCACTTGTTTTTGATTGGTTTGTACATTTGCAAGACTCCTTCTTATTGGCTAATGATGTGAGCAGCTTGTTTCATCCATTCTTAACGTGAAGAACAAATCTGATTTAGACATGAGTGCTTGTCACCACCTTGCTTGTAAGCTACTTGCATTTCACCTCTTTGCTTGGACAAAAATTCAGATTCTAATTGCATTTCCAAGCTATGTACGTGTACCTGAAAGACAAGGCAATAATACAACACAAACTATCCTAAAACAAGGTTAACCAACCAGCAATATTAAAAAGAACAACTAAAGATATGTACAACATGCTTCTTCAATGTAAAGCTGTCTTTGACCTATCTTCAAAGACACCAAGCAACAAACACAAGATACACAACATATATGACATGTCCTAAGGGTTAGTTAAGACTATAAGACATAAGAAGTAGCACTAGTGTGTGCGGAGTTAACAGTGATATGCCATGTCTTACAGAACTAACATGTGACAATAAATGATACATGAAAATATGTTGCGTTGACCCCATCGTGGGCTCATCATTCCCTCCCTCTTGAAAATGATTCGTCCTCGAATCTCAACATGGATAGAACAAAGGAAAGGGGTTTAGGATGTACACGTATGCTCAACTACACCATAACCAAATAGGAACATGATAATACAAATGGTGAAGGTGAAATACCTTGGTGCATCCTTATCTTTGAAGAAAGAATAAGGTGTGTACACGCTTTCTAAAATGTTTAGGATGTATTAACAATATGATAACAAAAATTTTAGAACACATACATCCTAACAGATAAAACAACATCCAAAAAGCATATTGCAACATGTTAACACTAAATGTACAAATCTTACAGACGTGCAATATTTAGACAAGATGTATCAATTGAGATGACAACAGGCAGACATTCAACAAGATGAGATGAAATAGATATTTCAGAAATAGAATCTTCATCTATACTAAATATGTCATTCAATTCATTAACTAGTTCATCCAAGGATTTATGTTCATTTGTAGCTGAATCTATTTTAATAATGACATCATGATCAAGCTCTACATCAAGTAGACAATCTAGTTCAGCTAACATCAAATCATAAGAATCTAGTTTATCAATGTCATTCTCAACAGAATTACTTACATCAATGTCATCAATGAAATGTACAGGATGTAATTCAGATTGTAGCCCAGAAACAAGCATCTCAGCAGAATGCAGATCATGCACAGGGATTTCATTTATATGCATGTCACAATGTAAATCATTTTCAGACAAAGTGTTATCACAATTAACATCATCTATAAGCAAACGACTAACACTTTGGAAATCACCAACACATTCAAGTGAAGGGTCTTCTTCAGACAGTACACAAGGTTGAACATGCAATTCAGATAAAGGAGTTCCAGTTTCAGGCATGTTGGGGCTAAATTCATACAAACCATCATTCACAGAAATGTCAGATTGCAAGTCTTTGTTCTTTTCAGATTCTATCAATACTTGCACCATGTCTCTAAGTTGAAGCAATGCATTTTCAATATTACCCATAGTCTGACTCAAATTGCTTAACTTAACTGGATTTGGTTTGTTATTTTCAGAATCACAAGAGTTTAGTTCATACCCATAGTTTTGATTAACTTGCCATGGGATTAGGTTTGATTGAACAATCTTTGCGTTTTTATACGTCATTAAGTGATGAGAATTTTTCATTTAACATGCAATCGGCAATTTCTTTATCTAGACCAGCAAAGAACCTAATCATGATTAATTCCTCATGTTCTTCAACATAAGCATAGTACAAATCATCAAGCATTTCATTGTAATATGCACTAACGTCTTTATTGCACTGAGAAACAGTTTGATATCTAGGAGTTTTACATTCCCAATATCCAACCCATAAACCATTCGTACGACCAAAGGAGTTCATACGTTTTTCCAGTTCATCATAGTCTCTCCTATGGCATTCAACTCCCCAAATGGTTTTTAGAATCATGTTTAATCAAAACAATCAACCAAGATGGTAAAACAATGAGATAAATAAGTCAGAATACAAGCAAGTAAGATCAAACTATAACTTTAACAAAACGTAAATTTCTACTTCAAATTGACAATTGAATAAACAACAATCTTGGACTATCTAAGATTCAAAGAAAAATAGAAGTCAAGTGATGTTTTTAGCTGAATCAAAGAAAGCTAAGGGTTTGTACAAAACAATCCTTTAACTTACTTTAAACTTTAATGCACATTCAATTGTAAATAAAGTGAAAGACAGTACATACACACAAGTGTTCAACAAGGGTTTGTTCGAGGAACCTTTTACAACAGTCAACACTTTTGGTGTAGGTATTTGCTTTTGGTTTTGCACAATTCACCTTTTGTGAACTTGATGAGCCAAACGAAGGCTAGAAAACGTTGCCAAGGACTTTGTCTCCTATTCCAAACTGATTTGAACACAAGCTATGTCAAAGAACATCTCCAAGATACCCCTTGAACTTTAACCATTGTTCTTGGCTCAATTTATGCCAACACCTCTCCCTCTTTGGCACTCCAACACATCTAAAACCTCAATGAGACCCTAAGATGCTGTAAACCAAATGATGAAGCAAATACTAACAAGTTCTAGGCTAGGAACTTGAAAGAAAACCGTTAGTGGTTTCAAACTTCAACTAAGAAATAGTTGTGAACTCCTTGAAGGAAATTTGATTGAAATATGTTTGATAATGGTTGTTAATTGTTATGTTTACAATCTGATTCCTATGCTATTTATGCAAAACGAAATTTACAAAAAGTACAAGTTTTAATGTACAAAGTACAAGACTAAATAACATGCTTTGCTTGGAAATTGTTTGAGCATCTTTTGGTTCCAAAAGTTCTGGTTGCTTGCCGTGTAATTCTTGCTAGTTTCAGCCTTCTTTCTTTGATCAATTTGATTGGTTTAGGCATGGAGCAGCTTGCTTGAGAAAGGCCTTTGATTGGTTGTGAGTTGTAGCTTTGATTTTTCAAAGAATTTCCCTTAGACAACCGTACATTTCCTTGCTTGAATTCAGCCAAATTCTGATTGGTTCTTGTAGTGAGCAGCTTGCTTTGGATTGCATTTGATTGGTAGAAACTTTGGTGTTGAATTTTCAAACCTATTTGCCATGAACCAGCCGTTTCTTCCATGGTTGTGATTGGATCATTTAAGGTGCAGCTTGCTAGTTGTTTCCTTGCTTGTTTGTGATTGGTTTAAGTATTTACAAGACTCCTTCCTATTGGCTAATGATGTGAGCAGCTTGTTTCTTCTTTGTTTCAACCATTTTAACGTGAGGAAGAAATCAGATTTTGACATGGGTGCTTGTAAGCTACTTGCTTATCACCTCCTTGTTTGAACAAAAATTCAGGTTTTAGTTGCATCTTCAAGCTTTGTTTGAACAATGATATCATCCGATCAGATGGAACATGGATTGATAGGTGTTCATGCTTCTTCAATGTAAAGCGCTCTTTGACCTATCTTCAAAGACACCAAGCAACAAACACAATATGCACAACATATATGACATGTCCTAAGGGTTAGTTAGGCAATAAGACATAAGAACTAGCACTAGTGTGTGCGGAGTGAACAGTGAAATGTCATGTCTTACAAAACTAACATATGACAATAAATGATATATGAAAATATGTTGTGTTGACCCCATCGTGGGCTCATCATTCCCTCCCTCTTGAAAATGATTCGTCCTCGAATCTCAACATGGATAGAACAAAGGAAAGGGGTTTAGGATGTACACGTATGCTCAACTACACCATAACCAAATAGGAACATGATAATACAAATGGTGAAGGTGAAATACCTTGGTGCATCCTTATCTTTGAAGAAAGAATAAGGTGTGTACACGCTTTCTAAAATGTTTAGGATGTATTAACAATATGATAACAAAAATTTTAGAACACATACATCCTAACAGATAAAACAACATCCAAAAAGCATATTGCAACATGTTAACACTAAATGTACAAATCTTACAGACATGTGCAATATTTAGACAAGATGGATCAATTGAGATGACAACAGGCAGACATTCAACAAGATGAGATGAAATAGATATTTCAGAAATAGAATCTTCATCTATACTAAATATGTCATTCAATTCATTAACTAGTTCATCCAAGGATTTATGTTCATTTGTAGCTGAATCTATTTCAATAATGACATCATGATCAAGTTCTACATCAAGTAGACAATCTAGTTCAGCTAACATCAAATCATAAGAATCTAGTTTATCAATGTCATTCTCAACAGAATTACTTACATCAATGTCATCAATGAAATGTACAGGATGTAATTCAGATTGTAACCCAGAAACAAGCATCTCAGCAGAATGCAGATCATGCACAGGGATTTCATTTATATGCATGTCACAATGTAAATCATTTTCAGACAAAGTGTTATCACAATTAACATCATCTAAAAGCAAACAACTAACACTTTGGAAATCACCAACAGATTCAAGTGAAGGATCTTCTTCAGACAGTACACAAGGTTGAACATGCAATTCAGATAAATGAGTTCCAGTTTCAGGCATGTTGGGGCTAATTTCATACAAACCATCATTCACAGAAATGTCAGATTGCAAGTCTTTGTTCTTTTCAGATTCTATCAATACTTGCACCATGTCTCTAAGTTGAAGCAATGCATTTTCAATATTATCCATAGGCTGACTCAAATCGCTTAACTTAACTGGATTTGGTTTGTCATTTTCAGAATCACAAGAGTTCAGTTCATACCCATAGTTTTGATTAACTTGCCATGGGATTAGGTTTGATTGAACAATCTTTGCCTTTTTATACATGTCATTAAGTGATGAGAATTTTTCATTTAACATGCAATCGGCAATTTCTTTATCTAGACCAGCAAAGAACCTAATCATGCTTAATTCCTCATGTTCATCAACATAAGCATAGTACAAATCATCAAGCATTTCATTGTAATATGCACTAACATCTTTATTGCACTGAGGAAGAGTTTGATATCTAGGAGTTTTACATTCCCAATATCCAACCCATAAACCATTCGTACGACCAAAGGAGTTCATACGTTTTTCCAGTTCATCATAGTCTCTCCTATGGCATTCAACTCCCCAAATGGTTTTTAGAATCATGTTTAATCAAAACAATCTCAAAAGCCAATTAAAATATTGACAAGATGCAAATGCTCTACTTTATGTTGACAATTCCTTAAAACAACAACTTGGACTATTTCTCCTAAGGATTCAAGTAAATCACAGAAGTCAAATTGTTGTTCGGGCTGAAAGAAATCTACGGGGTTGTTTTAAGACAATCCCTCAATTTACTTTACAGCGCATATGCAATTATCAATTGTAGTAAAGTGAAAGTAAAGACACACAAACAAAGTGCTAGCAAGGGTTTGCTTTAGAAACTTTCAATATCACAAAACTACAACACTTTGGGTTTGGTTTGGGCACTTTCTTTCTTTTGAGCTTTGCACGGGATTTTCCCTTTATGCAATGTTTAATTTTGGGCTTTTCCTCACTTGGCTTTCTTGTGCAATTCTCTCTTGTCTTGCCTCTTACTTGCTGACAAATATTGGCTTTTCTCTCGCGTATTTCTCAATCAAGCTTAATTTTCTTTCTTTGGATGGTTTTGCTTGATTGTTGTGAGACTACTCCTCACGGCCTACATGAGACATTGCCCACGGCCTTTAATTGCACAAGGTTTGTTGTATTTGGAATTTGAAAGTTCCTCGTACACAACACGGTTAAACACTATGTAGTGGGAATTCAATTCACAATTACAACAAGATCAAATTGTATAAAGTGCAATGTAAGTTCAAAAATTGATCTAAAACAACAATTGGATAGCTCTTTAACAATGTGGGGCTTAAACAATTCCTAACTTTCAGAATATATCTAAGTCCAACAAGTTGTTTGAAACAATTGAAATCAACAAAAAGATAAAGCTATTAGCATACACCAAGATTTCAAATGAGCCTTAAAAGTTGTTTTAATCCACACGGTTTTGGCACTTATCTTTTTTTCCTTTTCTGTTTTTGATGTAAATGATCTAACTAGTCTTAAGATAGCTAAATGCAACTTAGTTGTTTCTAAATGAAGTTTATAAAGGCTGATTACTAACAACTAATGAAAAATCAGTTTTGATGCAACTAAGCTAACTTGTTTTGTTTGGTTTTTAAGTGATCTATCCTACCTTGTTTTTGTTTGGTTTTTGTTTGTATGATGCAATCAGATTCTAGACTAAATGATACTAGATGCAAGGGTTGATGTTCAAACGTATGTCTCTTGAACTAGGCAGCACACTTACTAGCTAAAACTACTTTGTTTTGGTTCTTTGGTTTTCGGATTTATGGTGCTAAACTAATCAACCAACTAAAACACTTAAACTATGTTGTAAACTAGTCTAACTAAGCTAAACAAGGCAGCACTAAAAACGTTTTAAACAGATTGCTCATAAGTACTAAAAACAGAACTTTAACTACTTGATTACAAGCTAAAGTATCAACTAATCTATTTTGTGTTCAAGTTTTCTCTTTTAAGGACACAACTAAACTAACACTTGAACTACTAGATTAAGGTCTAATGAAGATCAACTAAGCTAAATAAGGCAGCATATAAAACGTCTAAACAGTTTGCACACAAGTATTCAAACAGAATTTTATCTACTACAACTTGATGAAAAACTAAACTATCAACTACTCTATTTTTGTGTTCAAAGTTTTCTGTTTTAGGAGTCAATTAAACTACCATTTAAAACTTCTAGATTAGGGTCTAATGAACAATGTCTAAGCTAGATTAAACAAGAACAATCAGCTTCACACACGGTTTTGTTCCAAACTACACAAACAGCTCCTAACAATACTAAGTCTAGTCTAAGTTGTTTTTTTGTGGGGTGTTTTCGGTTTTGCCTCTTAACTAAGTTACCAAACTATAGTATACTATCTAATAACACTTTAAAAACATAAACTAACTATCTAAACAAATAGCAACTAAACGCACAACAAACAGCTTACTAAACGGTTTGGGCCGCATCAAACATATGCAAGATTGAACAATGTAAACATGAATAGAAGACTAACCAACGCTCTGATACCAATTGATGAGCCAAACGAAGGCTAGAAAACGTTGCCAAGGACTTTGTCTCCTATTCCAAACTGATTTGAACACAAGCTATGTCAAAGAACATCTCCAAGATACCCCTTGAACTTTAACCATTGTTCTTGGCTCAATTTATGCCAACACCTCTCCCTCTTTGGCACTCCAACACATCTAAAACCTCAATGAGACCCTAAGATGCTGTAAACCAAATGATGAAGCAAATACTAACAAGTTCTAGGCTAGGAACTTGAAAGAAAACCGTTAGTGGTTTCAAACTTCAACTAAGAAATAGTTGTGAACTCCTTGAAGGAAATTTGATTGAAATATGTTTGATAATGGTTGTTAATTGTTATGTTTACAATCTGATTCCTATGCTATTTATGCAAAACGAAATTTACAAAAAGTACAAGTTTTAATGTACAAAGTACAAGACTAAATAACATGCTTTGCTTGGAAATTGTTTGAGCATCTTTTGGTTCCAAAAGTTCTGGTTGCTTGCCGTGTAATTCTTGCTAGATTCAGCCTTCTTTCTTTGATCAATTTGATTGGTTTAGGCATGGAGCAGCTTGCTTGAGAAAGGCCTTTGCTTGGTTGTGAGTTGTAGCTTTGATTTTTCAAAGAATTTCCCTTAGACAACCGTACATTTCCTTGCTTGAATTCAGCCAAATTCTGATTGGTTCTTGTAGTGAGCAGCTTGCTTTGGATTGCATTTGATTGGTAGAAACTTTGGTGTTGAATTTTCAAACCTATTTGCCATGAACCAGCCGTTTCTTCCATGGTTGTGATTGGATCATTTAAGGTGCAGCTTGCTAGTTGTTTCCTTGCTTGTTTGTGATTGGTTTAAGTATTTACAAGACTCCTTCCTTTTGGCTAATGATGTGAGCAGCTTGTTTCTTCTTTGTTTCAACCATTTTAACGTGAGGAAGAAATCAGATTTTGACATGGGTGCTTGTCACCTCCTTGCTTGTAAGCTACTTGCTTATCACCTCCTTGCTTGAACAAAAATTCAGGTTTTAGTTGCATCTTCAAGCTTTGTTTGAACAATGATATCATCCGATCAGATGGAACATGGATTGATAGGTGTTCATGCTTCTTCAATGTAAAGCGCTCTTTGACCTATCTTCAAAGACACCAAGCAACAAACACAATATGCACAACATATATGACATGTCCTAAGGGTTAGTTAGGCAATAAGACATAAGAACTAGCACTAGTGTATGCGGAGTGAACAGTGAAATGTCATGTCTTACAAAACTAACATATGACAATAAATGATACATGAAAATATGTTGTGTTGACCCCATCGTGGGCTCATCAGAACTTTGGATGGCTATATCTCACTTCTTGTGCAAATCACTCATACGTCTTGTCTCTTGCTTTTTGACGTTAAAAATGACTTTTCTCTCAGTTTCTTTCACAAACAAGCCTAATTATTTTCCTTTGGATTGGCTTTGTCTGTTTTGTGAGTCTACTGCTCACTTGCCTTTATGAGACATTGCTCACGGCTTCTTTTTCTTTGGTTTTACTTGCACAAGTTTTGGTGTGGCTTTTGTGAAACGTTCTTTGAACAACACGGAAGAACACTAATGATATGAAAACTGTTTCACAAATTTAACAACCAAATATAGATGAAAGTTGAATGCAAGTTGAAGAAGTGTAAAGACAACAAGATGATAACAGGGTCGGCAATTTAACAGTGTAGGGATATGATACGAATATGGTTCGTATGTTGATGTTGTCCCGATCTTTCTTCACTCTCCAAACGTCCCTCAAGCCTTGAATGTGATGGACAATGGTGCCAAGCAACCACCTTCCTTTCAAGCCTCCAAATCCGTTTGGTTATATGTGTTTCAATCCGTCCAATCCAACCAGTCACTCCTAATCCTTGGATTGTGGATCACCAACAAAGAACACACAATCCTTAATTGGGTCTAGCCTTGATTTAGATATGTGTAAACCAAAGGAAAAACACAAACTTTTATTCAAGAAACTCAAGAACAAAAGACAATACAAAACCGTATGGTTTTTAGTCTCAAAGATGAAAAATAGTCTAACTACCAAAAGAAATGCTAAGTGAACAATATATTTGATTACAAGTCTTGTTGGCCACTCCCAAAAAACGTCTAGGGCATCTTGGAGTTTCCATGTTTGCGCCACTTCCTTCCTTGAGATGCAAAAATCTGAATTTGTTATTTTAGGTAAGCTTCTCTCTCTTGGCAACTCCACACTTATTGTCTCAATCACCAATTATTGCATTATTAACCATCCTTCTAGAACTTGCCTTGTGCATCCATGTGCCTTCATTAAAACACCATTCAGCCTTCCTTGTGACACAAGATCTAATTTTGGTAACTTTCTCTTACTTGAATTATCTCCTTAATTGCTCCAAATCTTCAATTATGACTCCATAATTCATTCCAATCATACCAATCTGATTTGTGACATTCTAGAAGGTCTCTTAATTGCATTTGATGATGCTAGGCGGCTGCCACCCTCTCAAGAAGACCGAAAACCCTAATTTGCACAATTGGGCTTGTTTTGGACTTCTTCCTTGCAACTCTTGTAACTATTTTTGTGGACTGATTTTGACAAAACCCAAAGCATGAAAGATGCTCTAAATTAAGTCTACTTCAAGGTCCAGCTGGTCCCATGTACGCCAACCTCACTTGAAAGCCCAAAACCACAAAACAGCCTTGTATGGACAAGCTTGGTCCAAATCTGATAAGCCTTCCTTTCCAAAGCTCAAGGCGTTTGATCCAAGACCTGTAACACCTACAAATCACACTCATACACCAAACATAAGTATTCTAAAACAAACTTTAAAAGAAGCAAAAGAAAAGACAACTAAAAGCCACAGAAACGGCACCAACAAGCGGACTGACTATCCTGCCCTCCCACCAACCCTTTAACTTATTTATTGACATTGAAAATCATTGGATAATCAGTTCTTAAGCTCAACAATGAGCACCCATTTAGGAGGAACGTCCATTGGTTCATCTTGCACATGTTTGGTTAGAAAGGAGCCAACATCAAAACCAAGTTGAAGACAATTAATCCTCTTGGTTTGGCTCCTTGTCAAAGGCCCCTTATGGTTAAGGGCACCTTGTGCAAACTCCTCATTAGGGGGCTGCTCCTCAGCCTCATCAATCCCCCCCCTCCTCAAAAGGATTCGCCCTCGAATCATCAAGATAAAAATGCTCAAAAGGGGAAAGATCACTTACATTGAAGGTGTTGGAAACTGAACCATACCTGTCTGGAGGAAGATCAAGCACATAAGCATTTGGACCAACCTTTTGAATGACCTTAAAAGGTCCATCTCCTCTAGGCATAAGCTTGGACTTCCTCTCCTTAGGAAACCGTTCCTTCCTTAAATGCAACCAAACAAGATCTCCAGGATAAAACACAACATCTTTTCTATGCTTGTTAGCTTGTTTGGCATACTGTCTATTCTTTCTTTCAAGTTGGAGTTTAACCTTTTCATGCAACTTTTTGATCATTTCAGCTCGTTGTTTACCATCCATGCTAGTACGCTCATCAATTGGAATAGGCAACAAATCAAGTGGGGAGTGGGGTAGAAAACCATAGACAACTTGAAAAGGGGAATACAAAGACCCACTATGAACAGCCCTATTGTAAGCAAACTCAATATGTGGTAAACATTCTTCCCAATTTTTCAGATTGCTTTGGATTAAGGCACGCATCATTTGTGACAAGGTACGATTTACCACTTCAGTTTGGCCATCTGTTTGTGGATGTGCAGTAGTAGAAAACAAAAGCTTAGTTCCCAACTTGCTCCAAAGCACACGCCAAAAATGACTCAAGAATTTACTGTCCCTATCACTAACAATTGTTTTAGGCATGCCATGCAACCTAACAACTTCTTTAAAGAATAGATTTGCAATGTAGGAAGCATCATCTACTTTGTGACAAGCAATAAAGTGTGCCATCTTAGAGAATCTGTCTACCACAACAAAGACACTATCTCTACCACCTTTTGATCTAGGTAAGCCAAGAACAAAGTCCATAGAAATGTCCTCCCAAGGTGCACTAGGTACGTCCAAGGGTGTGTACAAACCATGAGGTTGTGTTTTGGACTTAGCTTGCCTACAAGTGATGCAACTACTACAAGCCTTTGCAACATCTGATTTCATGTGAGGCCAAAAGAAATGTTCCTTTAAAGTTTCTAAAGTTTTAAAAACTCCAAAGTGTCCCATTAATCCGCCTCCATGTGCTTCCTTAACCAACAATTCACGCATTGATCCCTTAGGAATGCATAATCGTTTCTCTTTAAACAAATAGCCATCATGCAAATAAAATTTACCGAAAGGAGAATCAACACATGCATCATAAATGGAAGCAAAATCAGAATCATCCTTATACAATTCCTTAACAAATTCAAAGCCAAGCAAGTGTGAAGACAACTTAGTAATCAAAGTATACCTTCTAGACAAAGCATCAGCAACTATGTTATCTTTTCCTTGCTTATACTTAATGACATAAGGAAATTGCTCAATAAACTCAACCCACTTTGCATGCCTCTTATTCAGTTTTCCTTGACTCATAAGGTACTTCAAACTTTCATGATCAGTATGAATGACAAACTCTTTGGGTTGCAAGTAGTGTTGCCAAGTTTGTAAGGACCTTACTAAAGCATACAACTCCTTATCATAAGTAGGATAGTTCAATGCAGCACCTTTCAACTTTTCACTAAAATAAGCAATAGGATGCTTACCTTGGGTTAGAACAGCTCCAATTCCCACGCCACTTGCATGATGAGCCAAACGAAGGCTAGAAAACATTGCCAAGGACTTTGTCTCCTATTCCAAACTGATTTGAACACAAGCCATGTCAAAGAACATCTCAAAGATACCCCTTGATCTTTAACCGTTGTTCTTGGCTCAATTTATGCCAACACCTCTCCCTCTTTGGCACTCCAACACATCTAAAACCTCAATGAGACCCTAAGATGCTGTAAACCAAAAGATGAAGCAAATACTAACAAGTTCTAGGCTAGGAACTTGAAAGAAAACCGTTAAGTGGTCTTAAACTTCAACTAGATAAGTTGAGAGAACTCCTTAAAGGAAATCTTGATTGAAATGTGTTTGACAATGGTTGTATATTGTTGTATGTACATTCAGCTTCCTATGCTATTTATAACAAATGAAAATGATAAAGAGTACAAGTTTTAATGTACAAAGTACAAGACTAAAAATAAGGTGCTTGCTTTTGAACAACTTTGGCTCCAAGATTCTGGTTGCTTTTGCCGTGTATTCCAACCTGTTTTCCAGCCTTTTTCTTGATCAATTTGATTGGTTAAGACATGGAGCAGCTTGCTTTGAAATGGCCTTTTGATTGGTTGCAAGTTGGCTTTGAATTTTCAAAGGTTTAAGCTTGATTCACGTTTCTTCTATGGTTGATTTCAGCCAAAATTTGATTGGATATTGTATTGAGCAGCTTGGTTTGAACTCCATTTTGATTGGTTGTAGTTTAGGCTTTGAATATTCAACACATTTAACCATAAACCAGCCTTCCTTCTTGAATGAGTTTGATTGGATCATTTGTTGTGCAGCTTGCTTGCTTTTCTTCACTTGTTTTTGATTGGTTTGTACATTTGCAAGACTTCTTTCTATTGGTTCATGAAATGAGCAGCTTGTTTCAACCATTTTAACGTGAAGAAGAAATCAGATTTTGACATGGGTGCTTGTCACCTCCTTGCTTGTAAGCTACTTGCTTATCACCTCCTTGCTTGAACAAAAATTCAGGTTTTAGTTGCATCTTCAAGCTTTGTTTGAACAATGATATCATCCGATCAGATGGAACATGGATCGATAGGTGTTCATGCTTCTTCAATGTAAAGCTCTCTTTGACCTATCTTCAAAGACACCAAGCAACAAACACAATATGCACAACATATATGACATGTCCTAAGGGTTAGTTAGACAATAAGACATAAGAACTAGCACTAGTGTGTGCAGAGTGAACAGTGAAATGTCATGTCGTGCAGAACTAACATATGACAATAAATGATACATGAAAATATGTTGCGTTGACCCCATCGTGGGCTCATCATTCCCTCCCTCTTGAAAATGATTCGTCCTCGAATCTCAACATGGATAGAATAAAGGAAAGGGGTTTAGGATGTACACGTATGCTCAACTACACCATAACCAAATAGGAACATGATAATACAAATGGTGAAGGTGAAATACCTTGGTGCATCCTTATCTTTGAAGAAAGAATAAGGTGTGTACACGCTTTCTAAAATGTTTAGGATGTATTAACAATACGATAACAAAAAATTTAGAACACATACATCCTAACAGATAAAACAACATCCAAAAAGCATATTGCAACATGTTAACACTAAATGTACAAATCTTACAGAAATGTGCAATATTTAGACAAGATGTATCAATTGAGATGACAACAGGCAGACATTCAACAAGATGAGATGAAATAGATATTTCAGAAATAGAATCTTCATCTATACTAAATATGTCATTCAATTCATTAACTAGTTCATCCAAGGATTTATGTTCATTTGTAGCTGAATCTATTTCAATAATGACATCATGATCAAGCTCTACATCAAGTAGACAATCTAGTTCAGCTAACATCAAATCATAAGAATCTAGTTTATCAATGTCATTCTCAACAGAATTACTTACATCAATGTCATCAATGAAATGTACAGGATGTAATTCAGATTGTAACCCAGAAACAAACATCTTAGCAGAATGCAGATCATGCACAGGGATTTCATTTATATGCATGTCACAATGTAAATCATTTTCAGACAAAGTGTTATCACAATTAACATCATCTATAAGCAAACGACTAACACTTTGGAAATCACCAACAGATTCAAGTGAAGGGTCTTCTTCAGACAGTACACAAGGTTGAACTTGCAATTCAGATAAAGAAGTTTCAGTTTCAAGCATGTTGGGGCTAATTTCATACAAACCATCATTCACAGAAATGTCAGATTGCAAGTCTTTGTTCTTTTCAGATTATATCATTACTTGCACCATGTCTCTAAGTTGAAGCAATGCTTTTTCAATATTATCCATAGGCTGACTCAAATTGCTTAACTTAACTGGATTTGGTTTGTCATTTTCAGAATCATAAGAGTTCAGTTCATGCCCATAGTTTTGATTAACTTGCCATGGGATTAGGTTTGATTGAACAATCTTTGCCTTTTTATACATGTCATAAAGTGATGAGAATTTTTCAGACAACATGCAATCAGCGATCTCTTTATCTAATCCAGCAAAGAACCTAATCATGCTTAATTCCTCATGTTCTTCAACATAAGCATAGTACAAATCATCAAGCATTTCATTGTAATATGCACTAACGTCTTTATTGCACTGAGAAAGAGTTTGATATCTAGGAGTTTTACATTCCCAATATCCAACCCATAAACCATTCGTACGACCAAAGGAGTTCATACGTTTTTCCAGTTCATCATAGTCTCTCCTATGGCATTCAACTCCCCAAATGGTTTTTAGAATCATGTTTAATCAAAACAATCTCAAAAGCCAATTAAAATATTGACAAGATGCAAATGCTCTACTTTATGTTGACAATTGTTTAAAACAGCAACTTGGACTATTTCTCCTAAAGATTCAAGTAAATCACAGAAGTCAAATTGTTGTTCGGGCTGAAAGAAATCTACGGGGTTGTTTTAAGACAATCCCTCAATTTACTTTACAACATATGCAATTATCAATTGTAGTAAAGTGAAAGTAAAGACACACAAACAAAGTGCTAGCAAGGGTTTGCTTTAGAAACTTTCAATATTTCAAAACTACAACACTTTGGGGTTTGGTTTGGGCGCTTTCTTTCTTTTGAGCTTTGCACGGGATTTTTTTCCCTTTATGCAATGTTTAATTTTGGGCTTTTCCTCACTTGGCTTTCTTGTGCAATTCTCTCTTGTCTTGCCTCTTACATGTTGACAAATATTGGCTTTTCCCTCGCGTATTTCTCAATCAAGCTTAATTTTCTTTCTTTGGAGGGATTTGCTTGATTGTTGTGAGACTACTCCTCACGGCCTACATGAGACATTGCCCACGGCCTTTAATTGCACAAGGTTTGTTGTATTTGGAATTTGAAAGTTCCTCGTACACAACACGGCTAAACACTATGTAGTGGGAATTCAATTCACAATTACAACAAGTTCAAATCGTATATAGTGCAACGTAAGTTCAGAAATTGATCTAAAACAACAATTGGATAGCTCTTTAACAATGTGGGGCTTAAACAATTCCTAACTTTCAGAATATATCTAAGTCCAACAAGTTGTTTGAAACAATTGAAATCAACAAAAAGATAAAGCTATTAGCATTCACCAAGATTTCAAATGAGCCTTTAAAAAGTTGTTTTAATCCACACGGTTTTGGGCACTTATCTTTTTTTTTCTTTTTCTGTTTTTGATCTAAATGATCTAACTAGTCTTAAGATAGCTAAATGCAACTTAGTTGTTTCTAAATGCAATCTATAAGGCTGATTACTATATTAACTAGGGAAAAATCAGTTTTGATGCAACTAAGCTAACTTGTTTTGTTCGGTTTTTAAGTGATCTATCCTACTTTGTTTTTGTTTGGTTTTTGTTTTTATGATGCAATCAGATTCTAAACTAAATGATACTAGATGCAAGGGTGGATGTTCAAACGTATGTCAATTGAACTAGGCAGCACACTTACTAGCTAAAACTACTTTGTTTTGGTTCTTTGGTTTTCGGATTTATGGTGCTAAACTAATCAACCAACTAAAACACTTAGCTATGTTGTAAACTAGTCTAACCAAGCTAAATAAGGCAGCACTAAAACGTTTTGAACAGTTTGCACACAAGTTACTAAAACAGAATTTTAACAACTTGATTACAAGTAACTACCAACTAATCTATTTTTGTGTTCAAGTTTTCTCTTTTAAGGACACAACTAAACTAACACTTAAGCTACTAGATTAAGGTCTAATGAAGATCAACTAAGCTAAATATGGCAGCATATAAAACGTCCAAACAGATTGCACACATAAACTAAAAACAGAATTTCAACTACCACAATTTGATAATCTATCAACTAGTCTATTTTTGTGTTCAAAGTTTTCTGATTTAAGGGACTTATCTAAACTACCATTTAAACTTCTAGATTAGGACCTAATGAACAATATCTAAGCTAGATTGAACAATTAGAAGCTGGTCACACACGGTTTTTGTTTCAAGCTACACAATCAACTCCTAACACACTTAAGTCTAGTCTAAGTTGTTTTTGTGGGGTGTTTTCGTTTTGCCTACTTAACTAAGTTACCAAACTATAGTATACTATCTAACAAGCACCTTAAAAAATAAACTAACTACCTAAACAAGCAGCAACTAAACGCAATAAAAATCAGTTCACAAACGGTTTGGGCAGCAACATTCATTTGCAAATTTAAGCAATGTAAACATGAATAGAAGACTAACCAAGGCTCTGATACCAATTGATGAGCCAAACGAAGGCTAGAAAACGTTGCCAAGGACTTTGTCTCCTATTCCAAACTGATTTGAACACAAGCCATGTCAAAGAACATCTCAAAGATACCCCTTGATCTTTAACCGTTGTTCTTGGCTCAATTTATGCCAACACCTCCCCCTCTTTGGCACTCCAACACATCTAAAACCTCAATGAGACCCTAAGATGCTGTAAACCAAAAGATGAAGCAAATACTAACAAGTTCTAGGCTAGGAACTTGAAAGAAAACCGTTAAGTGGTCTTAAACTTCAACTAGATAAGTTGAGAGAACTCCTTAAAGGAAATCTTGATTGAAATGTGTTTGACAATGGTTGTATATTGTTGTATGTACATTCAGCTTCCTATGCTATTTATAACAAATGAAAATGATAAAGAGTACAAGTTTTAATGTACAAAGTACAAGACTAAAAATAAGGTGCTTGCTTTTGAACAACTTTGGCTCCAAGATTCTGGTTGCTTTTGCCGTGTATTCCAACCTGTTTTCCAGCCTTTTTCTTGATCAATTTGATTGGTTAAGACATGGAGCAGCTTGCTTTGAAATGGCCTTTTGATTGGTTGCAAGTTGGCTTTGAATTTTCAAAGGTTTAAGCTTGATTCACGTTTCTTCTATGGTTGATTTCAGCCAAAATTTGATTGGATATTGTATTGAGCAGCTTGGTTTGAACTCCATTTTGATTGGTTGTAGTTTAGGCTTTGAATATTCAACACATTTAACCATAAACCAGCCTTCCTTCTTGAATGAGTTTGATTGGATCATTTGTTGTGCAGCTTGCTTGCTTTTCTTCACTTGTTTTTGATTGGTTTGTACATTTGCAAGACTTCTTTCTATTGGTTCATGAAATGAGCAGCTTGTTTCGACCATTTTAACGTGAAGAAGAAATCAGATTTTGACATGGGTGCTTGTCACCTCCTTGCTTGTAAGCTACTTGCTTATCACCTCCTTGCTTGAACAAAAATTCAGGTTTTAGTTGCATCTTCAAGCTTTGTTTGAACAATGATATCATCCGATCAGATGGAACATGGATCGATAGGTGTTCATGCTTCTTCAATGTAAAGCTCTCTTTGACCTATCTTCAAAGACACCAAGCAACAAACACAATATGCACAACATATATGACATGTCCTAAGGGTTAGTTAGGCGATAAGACATAAGAACTAGCACTAGTGTGTGCAGAGTGAACAGTGAAATGTCATGTCGTGCAGAACTAACATATGACAATAAATGATACATGAAAATATGTTGCGTTGACCCCATCGTGGGCTCATCATTGCATCACACTCTATCTCAAATGTATCATCAAAGTTTGGCAACTTCAAGATAGGTGCTGTAGTGAGACGTCTTTTAAGCTCATCAAACGCCCTTTGTTGGGCTTCCCCCCAATGGAATCCAACCTCTTTCTTGACTATCTCATTCAATGGTGCGGCTACGGTTGAAAAGTCTTTGACAAACCGCCTATAAAAACCTGCCAAACCATGAAAGCTCCTCACTTCTCCCACACTCTTTGGCGTAGGCCATTCAAGGATGGATTTCACCTTGTCTTGATCCATTTCAATCCCTGCGGAACTGATTACAAAACCAAGAAAAACAACTTTGTCCAAACAAAAAGAACATTTCTTAAAGTTAGCATAAAGTTTTTCTTTTCTTAGCTTTTCAAAAACAGCCCTTATGTGATCTAAATGCTCTTCTAAGGTCTTAGAATAGATCAAGATGTCATCAAAATAAACCACAACAAACTTCCCAATAAAAGCTCTCAAAACTTCATTCATTAGCCTCATGAATGTACTAGGTGCATTAGTTAACCCAAAAGGCATAACTAACCATTCATACAATCCAAATTTAGTTTTAAAAGCTGTTTTCCATTCATCACCCTCTCTTATCCTCACTTGAAAATAACCACTTTTCAAATCAATTTTCGTATACCATCGTGAACCATGCAACATATCAATCATATCATCAAGTCTAGGAATGGGATACCTATACTTTACAGTGATTTTGTTGATGGCCCTACAATCTGTACACATCCTCCAAGTGCCATCTTTTTTTGGAACAAGGATGACTGGCACTGCACTTGGGCTCATACTTTCCCTTACCTTCTCTTTGGCTAAGAGATCCTCCACTTGCCTTTGTATTTCCTTTGTTTCCTCCGGATTGGCCCTATAAGCTGGCCTATTAGGTAGGACAGCCCCTGGAATAAAGTCAATGTGGTGCTCAATCCCTCTTAAAGGTGGCAACCCATGTGGTTCCTCCTCGGGAAACAAATCTGCAAATTCTTCCAACAAAGAAACAACACCACTAGGCAAGGTAGATGGTAAGTCATTCTTAGAAAACAAGCATTCAACACTATCTTTGTAAAGCATCACCAAAACAGTTTTATTATCATACAATGCATGTGTAACTTCACGAGATTTTGCAAAGAAAGCATGCTTCTTAGGTGGATGTGAAATTTGTGAGGTGGATGCTTGTGAAAGTGTTTGAACCGTGGGTGAGGGTGGACTGATTTGGGCCGTGGGTTGTGTACCCTTGGCCGAGGGGTTTGTGGCCTCCAAAAGGCTTCTTCTCTCCTTTTTAAGAACCTCTAAGAACCTTTTTTCAGCCTCCTTTTCCTTAGGATCTGAATGGTTCTTCTTCATCCTCTTAGCATCCTCATAAACTTTATGTGGAGACAATGCATGTAACTTAAACTTTTTGCCATTAAAAGTAAAAGCATACATGTTCAATCTTCCATCATAAATAACATGCTTGTCAAATTGCCAAGGTCTACCTAACAAAATATGACTAGCATGCATAGGAGCTACATCACACAAAATTTCATCTTTGTAGCCGCCAATAGATAAAGAAATCAGAACTTGTTTAGACACATGAATCTCACCACAATCATTTAGCCAAGATAACCTATAGGGATGGGAATGATCAATCATAGGTAAATCTAGCTTTCTAACAAGTTCAATACTTGCAACATTAGCACAAGAACCACTATCAATAATTAAAGTGCAAGTTTTGCCTTTTACCAAACAATGGATGTGGAAAATGTTCTCCCTTTGCAAGCTTTCTTCTTCCTCCTTCATGTGTGCACTTAAGGCTTTTCTTACCACAAGAAAGTCCTTATAAGCACCCTCTTCATCACTCTTTACCTCCTCAGCTGAGTCCTCTTGGTATTCTTCCTTTGTTGCGTCTTCTTCCTCCTCTTCTGAATAGAATTCATTCGTTTCCTCAAGGTACAACACTTTCTTGGCATTAGGGCAGTCCCTTGCATAATGCCCTCTCCCTCTACATTTAAAACATTCAATCTCCCTTGTCCTTGGAGGGTTTGCGTTTGCCTTGCCTTTGCCTTTGTCATTTTGACCTAGATTTGCACCATTGGTCCTTTGAGTGAAGTGTGGTTTATTTGGAGTGTTAGGGCTGTTTTGGCCGAGGGTGTTTGAACTTGGCCGTGTTCCTCCATTGCCATTAGACCTAAGCTGCACTTTAGAAAAAGAAGAAGCATTAGTTCTAAAACCAAATCCACTAGTAGAAGAACGTACCTTTAATTGCCTCTCAATTTTCTCAGCTTTGTGAACCATGGAATTTAGATCAACATAGGTAGTGAGTTCAAGTTGAAACCCAATCTCCTTATTAAGACCTCCCAAAAACCGAGCCATGGTTGCCTCCTCAGTTTCTTCAGTATCAGTTTTTATCAACAAACTTTCTAACTCCTTAAAGTATTCATCCACACTTTTATTTCCTTGAGTTAGGCATTGCAACTTTTGGAACATGGATCTCTCGTAAGATTCTGGAATGAATTTCTTTCTCATCTCATATTTCATCTCATCCCAAGTTCCAATTGTTGGTTGTCTAGTCCTTCTCCTTATACTTTGAGTTTGGTCCCACCAAATCAAGGCATAATCCAAGAACTCTATACTTGCATATCTCACTTTTTGCAACTCAGTATAGTTGGTATAGGAAAAGATCATGTCAACTTTTCTTTCCCACTCAATGTAGGCTTCAGGGTCACTTTTGCCATAAAAGGGTGGAATGTTTATTTTGGTTTTCAAATAATCATCCTCTTGAGGCACATGCCTCCTAGGTTGCATTCGGCCTTGAGGCCTTGGGTATACCTCCTCAACCTCTTCCTCTTCATAGTAATCATTCCATTCCTCCCTAACAGGTTGTTGTCTCATTCCGTGTCTCCGATCTCCTCTACCCCTTGCTCCTCCTCTACCTCCCATGCTTGTGGACCCCTTAGGTTCAGTTCCACGGGATGTTTGACCTTGGTTTTGAGGTGGGGGCTGTTCTTGGGTAGGAGGTGTGTTGGATGTCATCCTTGCTTCCCACTCATCCAACCTAGATTGCATATTACTAAGCATTTGTGCCATCTTTTCCATTGACAATTCCACTTTGTCTCCTCCTCCTTGGGTACTGTTTGAACCATCCATGGCAACCTGAAACGCTTTCACAAACAAGCAAAGAAGAAAACTAACACAAGAAACAAAAGTGAGTTGTTAGTGAAAACAAAAAGGAAACGAAAATCTGTTTGGCCTTTTTTTTTGTCCTCCCTTGTTTTCTCTCAATTGTTCAAGTGTTTTTCCTTGGCCAATCATGAGCCAGAACCTCTTAAGGCAAGTCCCAAATTGGCTAACCACAATCTGTTTCGTTTTCTGTCCTTGCAAGCTTCTTTTGCCTTCAAAAACTCCAATTGATCAACAAGTGGTAAAACAGCATCAAGAAGTTTAGAGCACAATGTAAACACACTTAATAACTATGATTCAAAGAAACAAGAAACCAAAAGTGATGTAGTTGGTTGAACCAAAGAATTGCTAGGGGTTGTCCTGGGCAATCTTTAATTAAACCAACTTATGCAATATCAAATGCAAGCTCTTTGATTGATAGTATGAATGTGTATCCAAGGTTGAGAATTGAAGGCTTTATGTGTGTTGTTTTTTGGGGTTGGGTAGTAGATGCAAAAAGATGGAATCTTTGTTCAAAAGGAACTTCTTTTCTCTTCCTTTCTTTGTGCACTTCTTTTTGTTGTTTTTGTGCACGTTTTCTTTTCTTTTCTTTTCCCTTTTTTTTTTGACGTTCAAAGCAGCCTTGATGCAACCTTTGTTTGCTTTTGCAAGAATCAGTTGTGTATGCTTGAAAGATGATCCTTTTTGTGTTTGTATGGATGTGTAGTAGAAAACAGATTTTCCTTGGATACCAATACAACCAAAATAAACAAACTTGTATTCAATATCACACAAGCAAATTTAATTAAAAGCTTCGATAACAACAAGGTGTTTTACTCAAGGTAGCTTCTTTTAGGCCTTGGGCTGATTTTAGATGGAGTTAAATCCTATTCAATGCAAACAACAATGATCCTATAATTAAGTGTGTTGAAGATGAGATCTTTAATGATAGGTGATCAATATTGATGCAAAAGGTGAAACCTTTTTTTTTGTGGTTTTCGTTGGACTGAAGAAAAGAACAATCTTTGTTTTTGTTTTGATGAAATGAAGCAAAAGATCAATTTTTTTTTTTTGAATGATTGAGAATAACAAGAATGACACAAATGACACAAGAAAAGATATTTGAGATGAAGATAAACGAGAGCTCTGATACCACTTGATACGAATATGGTTCGTATGTTGATGTTGTCCCGATCTTTCTTCACTCTCCAAACGTCCCTCAAGCCTTGAATGTGATGGACAATGGTGTCAAGCAACCACCTTCCTTTCAAGCCTCCAAATCCGTTTGGTTATATGTGTTTCAATCCGTCCAATCCAACCAGTCACTCCTAATCCTTGGATTGTGGATCACCAACAAGGAACACACAATCCTTAATTGGGTCTAGCCTTGATTTAGATATGTGTAAACCAAAGGAAAAACACAAACTTTTATTCAAGAAACTCAAGAACAAAAGACAATACAAAACCGTATGGTTTTTAGTCTCAAAGATGAAAAATAGTCTAACTACCAAAAGAAATGCTAAGTGAACAATATATTTGATTACAAGTCTTGTTGGCCACTCCCAAAAAACGTCTAGGGCATCTTGGAGTTTCCATGTTTGCGCCACTTCCTTCCTTGAGATGCAAAAATCTGAATTTGTTATTTTAGGTAAGCTTCTCTCTCTTGGCAACTCCACACTTATTGTCTCAATCACCAATTATTGCATCATTAACCATCCTTCTAGAACTTGCCTTGTGCATCCATGTGCCTTCATTAAAACGCCATTCAGCCTTCCTTGTGACACAAGATCTAATTTTGGTAACTTTCTCTTACTTGAATTATCTCCTTAATTGCTCCAAATCTTCAATTATGACTCCATAATTCATTCTAATCATACCAATCTGATTTGTGACATTCTAGAAGGTCTCTTAATTGCATTTGATGATGCTAGACGGCTGCCACCCTCTCAAGAAGACCGAAAACCCTAATTTGCACAATTGGGCTTGTTTTGGACTTCTTCCTTGCAACTCTTGTAACTATTTTTGTGGACTGATTTTGACAAAACCCAAAAGATGAAAGATGCTCTAAATTAAGTCTACTTCAAGGTCCAGCTGGTCCCATGTACGCCCAACCTCACTTGAAAGCCCAAAACCACAAAACAGCCTTGTATGGACAAGCTTGGTCCAAATCTGATAAGCCTTCCTTTCCAAAGCTCAAGGCGTTTGATCCAAGACCTGTAACACCTACAAATCACACTCATACACCAAACATAAGTATTCTAAAACAAACTTTAAAAGAAGCAAAAGAAAAGACAACTAAAAGCCACAGAAACGGCACCAACAAGCGGACTGACTATCCTGCCCTCCCACCAACCCTTTAACTTATTTATTGACATTGAAAATCATTGGATAATCAGTTCTTAAGCTCAACAATGAGCACCCATTTAGGAGGAACGTCCATTGGTTCATCTTGCACATGTTTGGTTAGAAAGGAGCCAACATCAAAACCAAGTTGAAGACAATTAATCCTCTTGGTTTGGCTCCTTGTCAAAGGCCCCTTATGGTTAAGGGCACCTTGTGCAAACTCCTCATTAGGGGGCTGCTCCTCAGCCTCATCAGGATAAATATAGACAAAGTGATCCTAAGTAAGAACTTAAGTCCAATAAAGTCTTTAAACAATTGAATCAATCCCAAGTAAAGATAAACGTAAAGCCAACGTTAAAATTTGAAATCAAATCTTGTTTCTTACAAATTTACTTCACTTTTAACAAATCTCAAGTCAATATTGTTTCAATTAAAAGATTCAATCAAGTTTGTACCAAACAATGACTTAAGGTGTAACGGGGGTGGTGAAATCAAATTCAACAAGTTTAAACAAATAGCATTCAAAGATTTAGTCAAGTTTAAACTAAATTGTTTCGGTTTTTTTTTCTGTTTTTGATGCAAATGATCTAACTAATCTTAAGATAGCTAAAAGCAACTTAGTTGTTTCTAAATGCAATTTATAAGGGCTGATTACTATAACACTAATGGAAATCAGTTTTGATGCAAACTAACTAACTTGTTTTGTTTTGTTTTTAAATTATCTATTCTACTTGTTTTTGTGTTGGTTTTCGTTTGTATGATGCAATTAGTTTCTAAACTAGATGATCCTAGATGCAAGTCTACTTAACACACGTATATCAACTAGAAACTAGGCAGCATACATAGTTAACTAAAACTACTTGTTTGTTCTTTAGTTTTCGGATTTCTTGTTCTAAACTAAACAACCAACTAAACACTTAAACTATGTTGTAAACTAGTCTAACCAAGCTAAATAAGGCAGCACTAAAACGTCTAAAACAGATTGCACACAACTACTAAAACAGAATTTTAACAACTTGATTACAAACTAAACTATCAACTAATCTATTTTTGTGTTCAAGTTTTCTGTTTTAAGGAATCACTAAACTAACACTTAAACTTCTAGATTAGGGTCTAATGAACACTATCTAAGCTAGATTGAACAAGAACAATCAGGTTACACACGGTTTTAACTAGACTACACAAACAGGTTCTAACACACTTAAGTCTAGTCTAAGTTCTTTTTGTGGTGGTTTTCGGTTTTGCTACTTAAAACTAATTTACCAAACTATTGTAAACTATCTAATAAACACTTTAAAACATAAACTAACTACCTAAACTAACAGATTCTAAATGGACATAAAAAAAACAGTTTACTACACGGCATCATCATTTTATGCAAGTTTAAACAATGTAAACATGAATAGAAGACTAACCAAAGCTCTGATACCAATTGATGAGCCAAATGTAGGCTAGAAAAACGTTCCAAGGACTTTGTATTCTACTCCAAACTGATTTGAACCTCGGCTATGGCAAAGAACATCCCAATGACACCCCTTGAACTGTAACCGTTTGTTCTTGGCTCACTTTATGCCAACACCTCTTCCTCCTTGGCATTCCAACACATCTAAAACCTCATTGAGACCCTAAGATGGTGTAAACCAAAAATGAAGTGAATACTAACAAGTTCTAGGCTATGAACTTGGAAGAAAACCGTTAAGTGGTCTTAAACTCCAACTAGAAAGTTGAGAATTCCTTAAAGGAAGTTTTGATTGAAATGTATATATGAAATTGTGTTGTGTTTACAATCTGATTCCTATGCTATTTATACAAAACGAAAATTACAAGAGTACAAGGTTTAAAGTACAAAGTACAAGACTAAAAATAAGGTGCTTTTTTTTGAACAACTTTGGCTCCAAGAATCTGGTTGCTTGCCGTGCTCTCCATCCTGTTTTCCAGCCTTTTTCTTGATCAATTTGATTGGTTAATACATGGAGCAGCTTGCTTTGGAATGGCCTTTTGATTGGTTGCAAGTTGGCTTTGAATTTTCAAAGGATTTAACGTTTCTTCCATGCTTGATTTTCAGCCAAAGTTTTGATTGGATAATATATTGAGCATCTTGCTTAGAAATGCCTTTGATTGGTTGTATTTGAGGCTTTGAATATTCAACTCAATTATGCCTTCAACCAGCCGAATTCCTCATGGTTTTTTGATTGGATCTTTTGTTGTGCAGCTTGCTTGCTTTCCTTCACTTGTTTTTGATTGGTTTGTACATTTGCAAGACTCCTTCTTATTGGCTAATGATGTGAGCAGCTTGTTTCATCCATTCTTAACGTGAAGAACAAATCTGATTTAGACATGAGTGCTTGTCACCACCTTGCTTGTAAGCTACTTGCATTTCACCTCTTTGCTTGGACAAAAATTCAGATTCTAATTGCATTTCCAAGCTATATACGTGTACCTGAAAGACAAGGCAATAATACAACACAAACTATCCTAAAACAAGGTTAACCAACCAACAATATTAAAAAGAACAACTAAAGATATGTACAACATGCTTCTTCAATGTAAAGCTCTCTTTGACCTATCTTCAAAGACACCAAGCAACAAACACAAGATACACAACATATATGACATGTCCTAAGGGTTAGTTAAGACTATAAGACATAAGAAGTAGCACTAGTGTGTGCGGAGTTAACAATGATATGCCATGTCTTACAGAACTAACATGTGACAATAAATGATACATGAAAATATGTTGCGTTGACCCCATCGTGGGCTCATCACTTAGGTTCATCTTGATCATGCTTGTACAAGAAGATGGCAACTTGATAACAAAGTTCCCTTGCCCTCCTTCTTGTAATAGGACCCTTAACCTCTTGATGGGGTCCTTGATCCTCATCGGACCCTTGATCCTCATCACGAGGATCAAGGGCCCCATCAAGAGGTCAAAGGTCCTATGACAAGAAGGAGGGCAAAGGAACTTTGTCATCAAGTTGCCACCTTCTTGTACAAGCATGTTCAAGATGAACCTAAGACTCCTTGGGTTCATTTCATTGAACCTTCAACTTGAGCATGTATCACATGCACGTCTACACTCTTTGTTTGTTTGGATTTTATTTTGTGTCATGTGATATTAGTTTTATGTATTTGCTTTGTAGGTAAATTAGGTACAAGAGAATGTTTGAAGAGAATGTTTCTAGAGAATGTTTGAAGAGAATGTTTCAAGAGAATGTTTGAAGAGAATGTTTCAAGAGAATATTCGAAGAGAATGTTTGTCTATGCTAAGACAAACTCAAAGGTGTCCAAGATAGAATCTCTTGATCAAGTTGAAATCAAAATCATCTCCATTATCCACAAGAGGGGGGCCGGCCATGATTGAAGCAATTGGATAATGATCAATTGAGTTTAAATTCAAAGCTAGGCTTGAATTTAAAAATTTAACCTTAATTTGAATCCAATCTCAATCAATTGGAGACTTAAAGTTCAAGAAGATTTCAGCCTAATCTACATCCACTCCAACGCCAACATGAAGTCAAATTTGAAGGATAACAAAGATGAGATGACAATTCAAATTTGAATCCAAGTTTAAATTCAAGTTCAAGTTAAACTCAATCTCCAACCAGCATTTGAATCCAACATCTCAACCCCTTGTAGACCTTATCACACGCCATCTTCTATAGCTACACGCCAATTTGGATAGCAAAAGAGGAGAGATCAAAATTCAAAGATTAGATTCAAGTTTGAAGTCAAGTTCAAAGTCAAATTGAATCCAATCTTCAACTAGCCTTTGAGTTCAAGTTCAACCACTTCATCTACATCTCCAACGCCAACTTCATCACCAAACATGACCAGATTCATTGAAGATAATGTCTTGCAAGATTTGAAGTTTTTAGCTAGGATTTGTTTTAGCTTTGAATTTAAATAGTTTTCAATTTTTAAACATTTGTTAGATAGCTTTATTTGAATTATTTCTAGCCATTTCAAGCTGAAGGGGGACGTTTCTTAGGCCTATAAATAGAGCCCTTTGGCTGATTGTAAACTCACCTTTTGATGAATAACAATTCTTGATATTTCATTCATTTTGTGTGATACTTTGTTTTCTTGGTTTTGCATTAAAAACCTAGGTTAAGATCCTTTAAAGTTGAGCATATTGAAGGTGTTGCCATTGCTTAAAGGTGCCGTCCAGGAGGACCGTATTGGTTTGCCTGATCAACGACCATCTTGAAGTGTTGGTCTTGCTCATTCTTGATCCACACGTTTTTAATCACTAAGGAAGCAAGGGGAAGTCTTCTTCCTTGTGCCTAACCCTTTGTGAAGGACGTTTGGAAGGTGGAATTGTTGGAGCCCATGAGTTGCACGCATCACCATCAGAATCTAAAGATCCCAATTCATTCAAATAAACCCTAACCCTAGAATTTGAATTTTGGTTCAATTCTGTCCTACCCATAGCTATTAACCAAATTGACCACACAAATCATCAATTACCAACCCAAATAGTCCATTTACCCCATCCCGCAAATTCCCAAAACGTTCAAAAAAACCCTAAATCAAAAAACCCTAACCCTAACTCATTCGGCCCTACCCAATTTCCCTCACTTTCCAAGGTTATTTTGTTGCAAGTCAAAGTTGCTAATTGCATTTTAAAGACCTTGCACTATTCTGTCCAAAAACGGAAGTGTTAAGTGCAAAACGCATGAAATTTTAATTCTGCCCTAGTCAAAAAAAAAGAATCTGAACCTTGCTCAATTGAAATAGCAAGGACGCAAAAGAAAAACAAAACAACAAGAGAAAAGAAAAAGAGCAAAACGTTTGTGCATTACGTGGAAATTTTTTGGTGCACGGGAACCTTGGATACCATATTTCCTTTTTACCCATATTGCCGTCCCACTATACCCTATTCTTCATCTCTGGATCTTCTTGAACAAATCACATACTTGGTTGCTCGATTATTGCATGAGTTGAACCATTTTGTGGATAGTAAGTGCATAGAATCAAAATTAACTAAAGATTGCCTACGGCAACCCTTAGCTCATCTTTGGTTCAGCCTTATACATCAATTTTGGTTGCTTATTTTCTTTGAATCTTAGTAGAAAGTTCAAGTTTGTTTCAAGTTCTCTTGATCCTACTTTGATACTAATTGCTACAACTTGAACGCACAAAGGGAGAAACAAGTGGAGCTCGTTGTCAATTGGAGAAGCATTGGCAAAACACTTTCTTATTGATCACTTTGAACCTTCTTAACTTCAGGTCCAAGAAGCAAAGTGGTAAGAGAGTGGAAAGAAGAGAAAGCGGAGTGTTCATAGTTTGTTTTTTTACTAATCCCTTAACGTTTGCTTGTCTTTGTGTTAGTTTGCTTCTTTCCTTTTCTTTTTGTTTCATTCCTTAGATAAAATGGAGGGCAGCAGTCATTCCGCTTCTAGCAAGTCAAAGGAGGCCGAAACTGTTGACAATACACAACAACAAATGTTGGAGATGTTAAAGAAACTCATGCATGACAACGAAGTAATCAAACATCGCTTGGAAGATGTTGAACGGAGCTACAAGACAAGTGATGGCCAGGGCACAAGCAGGGCCGTTCCCATGCCACCATCAAGGCACCATCCCCCAGAAGAAGTTGAGGACGACAACCTTAGACCACCACACATCGAGGAAAGAAGGTTTGTTCCTCCCACACAACCGAGAAGGTATGCTCCAAGAAGGTATAATGATGATTACATTCCATTTGAGCATGATGATTATGACTTTGATGACCACCCTCCCCGTGGTTACCAAAGACGCCAAAATCCCCTTTTCTCGCAAGATGACGATTTTCTCAAAACCAAAATAAATATTCCCACGTTTTATGGTAAACGTAATGCGGAGGAATATTTAGAATGGAAAACGAAAGTGGATTTAATCTTTTCTTGTACCAATTACAGTGAATTACAAAAAGTGAGGTACGCATCTATTGAGTTTTCTGGTTATGCACTAAATTGGTGGACAAATTTGTGTCGTAATAGAACTAAGACGAGGCAACCTCCAATTGCCACTTGGGAAGAAATGAAGTTTCAAATGAGACAACGTTTTATCCCAAACAATTATGAGAGTTCTATTTTCACGAGTTTGCATAATTTACGACAAGGTTCCAAAAGTGCAGACGAGTATTATAAAGAGTTAGAAATTTTGTTGGAAAGGTCTAACTTGCAGGAACCCGAAGAAGCCACCAAGGCTCGTTTCTTACATGGTTTAAACAGGGAGATTGCGCAAAGGGTTGACCTTCAAACTTATCTCGACCTCACAACCATGTTCCATATGGCTAAAAAGATTGAAAACCAATTAAAGGTACGTAGTTCCTCCAATTTCAATTCCAATTATCGTACTAATCAATCTTCATCAAGATTTCCCAGCAAGCCTTCAGGAACGGGAAGTTCACAGCCTACAGGAGGCCAAACACGTGACCAAGGAGTGTCGCAAAGGATGGACAATCATGTGCAGTCCACACAACGGCGTGATGACCACACCCAACACAAGACTCCCACCGAAAATTCTTCTAATCCCTCAAATAGGTTTAGAGACATTAAATGTTATAAGTGTCAATGACGTGGTCACATAGGAAAAGAGTGTCCTAATGCCAAACGAATCATGTTAATTGAGGAGACAATTGAATATGTGTCTGAGTCCGAGCATGAAAACGAGCCTGAGCATGATAATGAAATTGAACCTGAAGAAGATCTAGGCGCATTAGATGATTTTGACATTAAGGAGTTTCTTGTTGTGCGTAGAGCTTTAAATGCATATCTGAAATTAGATGATCACGAACAACATAGAGAAAACATTTTCCATATTCATTGCATGATAAATGGTAAGTGTGCACCATGATAATTGATTCCGGTTCTTGTGCAAATGTGGCTAGTATCGAATTGGTAAGAAAACTGAATTTGCCTATGACTAATCATCCGCATCCTTACAAACTTGCATGGTTAAATGATTGCGGTGAAGTTAGCGTAAGTAAACAAGTTTTGATTTCTCTTAGCATTGGTAGTTACAAAAATGATGTTTTATGCGATGTTGCACTAATGCATGCTAGTCATATCTTACTTGGTAGACCATGGCAATTTGATCGACATGTGACATATGATGGTTATTTGAATCGTTATTCTTTCAAATTGAATGGCAAATTGTACAAACTGCATGCACTTCCACCACACAAAGTACACGAGGATCACCAATGCATGTCTAAGTCTAGGGCCGATCCTAAAGAAAAAGAAGCCGAGAGAAAATTCGTGGAATGCATGAAAAGTGAGAACAAAAAACTCGAGAGCAAGGGAAAAGAGGTAGTGCCCCTAAGTGTCAACGAGTCCAAAAAGAAGTGTGGGTATTTCGCAAAGAAAAGAGAGGTCACACACGCCCTTTATAGCAACCAAACTGTCCTCATCATCATCCCAAAGTCATGTCACCTTGCCCTAGAAGAACTCCCACCAAACTTACCTACCTCAGTTGCGTCCCTTATCCAAGAATATGAAGTTCTATTTCCCTCCGAACCACCATCCGGATTACCACCCATTAGAGGAATAGAACACCAAATCGACTTTATCCCAGGAGCCGTGTTACCAAATCGCCCAGCCTATCGAGCCAACCCCAAAGAAGCCAAGGAAATCCAAAGGCAAGTAGAGGAGCTCCTAGCGAGGGGACAAGTCCGAGAGAGCCTAAGCCCATCCGTCGTCCCAGTCATTTTAGTACCCAAAAAGGATAGAACATGGAGAATGTGTACCGATTGCCGTGCCATAAACAAAATTACCGTCAAGTATAGGTACTCCATGCCTAGGCTGGATGACATGTTGGATATGTTGCACGGATCTAAATTCTTCACCAAAATCGACCTTAAGCAAGGGTACTTTCAGGTACGCATTAGAGAAGGGGACGAATGGAAGACTGCATTCAAAACCGAATTTGGGCTCTATGAGTGGTTAGTGATGCCTTTTGGGCTCACCAACGCCCCTAGCACCTTTATGCGGCTAATGAATGAAGTCTTACGAGCGTTCATAGACCGATTTGTTGTTGTTTATTTCGATGATATCCTAATCTGATGAGCCCACGATGGGGTCAACACAACATATTTGCATGTATCATTTATTGTCATATGTTAGTTCTGTAAGACATGACATTTCACTGTTCACTCCGCACACATTAGTGCTAGTTCTTATGTCTTATAGTCTTAACTAACCCTTAGGACATGTCATATATGTTGTGCATATTGTGTTTGTTGCTTGGTGTCTTTGAAGATAGGTCAAAGAGAGCTTTACATTGAAGAAGCATGAACACCTATCAATCCATGTTCCATTTGATCAAATGATATCATTGTTCAAACAAAGCTTGAAGATACAAATTAGAATCTGAATTTTTGTCCAAGCAAGTAGGTGATATTCAAGTAGCTTACAAGCAAGGTGGTGACAAGCATTCATGTCAAATTCAAGATTGTTATTCACGTTGGAAAGAAGAAACAAGCTGCTCAATTCAAGAACCAATAGAAAGGAGTCTTCCAAATGCTTGAACCAATCACAAACAACTTGAGAAAATTCAACAAGCTGCACAACAAAAGAACCAATCAAATTGAGTTGTTTAAAGCCTAGCTCACGCAAGAAAGGATTGAAAATTCAAAGACCAACATTTGATCCAATCAAATTCAAAGGAGAAATTGGCTGGTTCATGGCAAGTTATGTTTGAATATTCAACACCAAATTTGGAACCAATCAAAACCAAGGTCAAGCAAGCAGCACACTACATCAACCAATCAAAACCTAGGCTGAATCTTGCAAAGAGGAGAACGTATGTTGAGCCAAAATTCTTTGAAAAATCAAAGCTACAAGTTGCAACCAATCAAAGGAATTCCTCAAGGAAGCTGCTCCATCTTTTATCCAATCAAAATAATCAAGAAAAGGAGGCTGGAAATAGAGAAGAATACACGGCAAGCAACCAGCAATCTTGGAGCAAAAGTTGTTCAAAGCAAGCATGTCATTTTAGAGTAGTACTTTGTACATTAAAACTTGTACTTCTTAGCATTTTCGTTTTGTATAAGTAGAGTTAGAATCAGATTGTAAACAACTCAACAACTCACAACCATTATCAATATACATTTGAACCAGAATTTCCTTCAAGGAGATATCAACATTTCAAGTTGAAGTCTAAAGCCACTTACGGTTTTCTCTCAAGTTCCAGCCTAGAACTTGTTAGTATTTGCTTCATCTTTTGGTTTACAGCATCTTAGGGTCTCATTGAGGTTTTAGATGTGTTGGAGTGCCAAAGAGGGAGAGGTGTTGGCATAAATTGAGCCAAGAACAACGGTTACAGTTCAAGGGGTGTCTTTGAGATGTTCTTTGCCATAGCTATTGTTCAAATCAGTTTGGAATAGGAGACAACATCCTTGGCAACGTTTCCAGCCTTCGTTTGGCTCATCAATTGGTATCAGAGCTTTGGTTAGTCTTCTATTCATGTTTACATTGATTAAATTTGCATATGAATGTTGCTGCCCAACCGTGTGTTAAACTGATTTCTATTGCGTTAGTTGCTGTTTGTTTAGGTAGTTGCTTTTGTTTTAAAGTGCTTGTTAGATAGTATACTATAGTATGGTAAATTAGTTAAGTGGCAAAACGAAAACACTCCACAAAAAAAACAACTTAGACTAGACTTAGTGTTGTTAGGAGCTGTTTGCATAGTTTGGAACAAAACCGTGTGTGAAGCTGATTGTTCTTGTTTAATTTAGCTTAGTTGATCTTCATTAGACCTTAATCTAGTAGCTTAAGTGTTAGTTTAGTTGTATCCTTAAAAGAGAAAACTTGAACACAAAATAGATTAGTTGGTAGTTAGCTTGTAATCAAGTAGTTAAAATTCTGTTTTAGTAACTTTTGTGCAAACTGTCCAAAACGTTTTAGTGCTGCCTTGTTTAGCTTAGTTAGACTAGATTACAACATAGTTTAAGTGTTTAGATGTTTGTTTAGTTTAGCTCAAGAAAACCGAAAACCAAAGAACCAAAACAAAGTAGTTTTAGCTAGTAAGTGTGCTACCTACTTCAAGAGACATACGTTTGAACATCAACCCTTGCATCTAGTATCATATAGTTTAGAATCTGATTGCATCAAACAAGAAAACCAAACAAAAACTAAGTAGGTTAGATCACTTGAAAACAAAACAAAACAAGTTATCATACTTAGCATCAAAACTGATTTTCCATTAGTTACTAGTAACCAGCCTTTGTAAACTTCATTTAGACACAACTAAGTTGCATTTAGCCATCTTAGAATTAGTTAGATCACTTGCATCAAAAACAGAAAGTAGAAAAAGAACAAACTGCCCAAAAACCGTGTGGATTAAAACAACTTTTAAAGGCTCATTTGAAACCTTGGTACATGCTAATAGCTTTATCTTTTTGTTGATTTCAATTGCTTCAAACAACTTGTTGGACTTAGATATATTCTGAAAGTTAGGAATTGTTTAAGCCCCACATTGTTAAAAAGCTATCCAATTGTTGTTTTAGATCAATCTCTGAACTTACATTGCACTGTATACAATTTGAACTTGTTGTAATTGTGATTTGAATTCTCACTACATAGTGTTTAGCCGTGTTGTGTACGAGGAACTTTCAAATTCCAAATACAACAAACCTTGTGCAATTAAAGGCCGTGGGCAATGTCTCATGTAGGCCGTGAGGAGTAGTCTCACAACAATCAAGCAAACCATCCAAAGAAAGAAAATTAAGCTTGATTGAGAAATACGCGAGAGAAAAGCCAATATTTGTCAACAAGTAAGAGGCAAGACAAGAGAGAATTGCACAAGAAAGCCAAGTGAGGAAAAAGCCCAAAGTTAAACGCTGCAAAAAGGGAAAATCCCTGTGCAAAGCTCAAAAGAAAGAAAGTGCCCAAACCAAATCCAAAGTGTTGTAGTTTTGAAGTATTGAAAGTTTCTAAAGCAAACCCTTGCTAGCACTTTGTTTGTGTGTCTTTACTTTCACTTTACTACAATTGATAATTGCATATGCTGTAAAGTAAATTGAGGGATTGTCTTAAAACAACCCCGTAGATTTCTTTCAGCCCGAACAACAATTTGACTTCTGTGATTTACTTGAATCCTTAGGAGAAATAGTCCAAGTTGTTGTTTTAAGGAATTGTCAACATAAAGTAGAGCATTTGCATCTTGTCAATATTTTAATTGGCTTTTGAGATTGTTTTGATTAAACATGATTCTAAAAACCATTTGGGGAGTTGAATGCCATAGGAGAGACTATGATGAACTGGAAAAACGTATGAACTCCTTTGGTCGTATGAATGGTTTATGGGTTGGATATTGGGAATGTAAAACTCCTAGATATCAAACTCTTTCTCAGTGCAATAAAGATGTTAGTGCATATTACAATGAAATGCTTGATGATTTGTACTATGCTTATGTTGAAGAACATGAGGAATTAAGCATGATTAGGTTCTTTGCTGGTCTAGATAAAGAAATTGCCGATTGCATGTTAAATGAAAAATTCTCATCACTTAAGGACATGTATAAAAAGGCAAAGATTGTTCAAACAAACCTAATCCCATGCCAAGTTAATCAAAACTATGGGTATGAACTGAACTCTTGTGATTCTAAAAATGACAAACCAAATCCAATTAAGTTAAGCAATTCGAGTAAGACTATGGATAATATTGAAAATGCATTGCTTCAACTTAGAGACATGGTGCAAGTAATGATAGAATCTGAAAAGAGCAAAGACTTGCAACCTGACATTTTTGTGAATGATGGTTTGTATGAAATTAGACCCAACATGCCTGAAACTAGAACTCCTTTATCTGAATTGCATGTTCAACCTTGTGCATTGTCTGAAGAAGACCCTTCACTTGAATCTGTTGGTGATTTCCAAAGTGTTAGTCATTTGCTTATAGATGATGTTAATTGTGATAACACTTTGTCTGAAAATGATTTACATTGTGACATGCATATAAATGAAATCCCTGTGCATGATCTGTATTCTGCTGAGATGCTTGTTTCTGGGTTACAATCTGAATTACATCCTGTACATTTCATTGATAACATTGATGTAAGTAATTCTATTGAGAATGACATTGATAAACTAGATTCTTATGATTTGATGTTAGCTGAACTAGATTGTCTACTTGATGTAGAGCTTGATCATGATGTCATTATTGAAATAGATTCAGCTACAAATGAACATAAATCCTTGGATGAACTAGTTAATGAATTGAATGACATATTTAGTATAGATGAAGATTCTATTTCTGAAATATCTATTTCATCTCATCTTGTTGAATGTCTGCCTGTTGTCATCTCGATTGATACATCTTGTCTAAATATTGCACATGTTTGTAAGATTTGTACATTTAGTGTTAACATGTTGCAATATGCTTTTTGGATGTTGTTTTATCTGTTAGGATGTATGTGTTCTAAAATTTTTGTTATCATATTGTTAATACATCCTAAACATTTTAGAAAGCGTGTACACACCTTATTCTTTCTTCAAAGATAAGGATGCACCAAGGTATTTCACCTTCACCATTTGTATTATCATGTTCCTATTTGGTTATGGTGTAGTTGATCATACGTGTACATCCTAAACCCCTATCCCTTATTCTATCCATGATGAGATTCGAGGACGAATCATTTTCAAGAGGGAGGGAATGATGAGCCCACGATGGGGTCAACACAACATATTTGCATGTATCATTTATTGTCATATGTTAGTTCTGTAAGACATGACATTTCACTGTTCACTCCGCACACATTAGTGCTAGTTCTTATGTCTTATAGTCTTAACTAACCCTTAGGACATGTCATATATGTTGTGCATATTGTGTTTGTTGCTTGGTGTCTTTGAAGATAGGTCAAAGAGAGCTTTACATTGAAGAAGCATGAACACCTATCAATCCATGTTCCATTTGATCAAATGATATCATTGTTCAAACAAAGCTTGAAGATACAAATTAGAATCTGAATTTTTGTCCAAGCAAGTAGGTGATATTCAAGTAGCTTACAAGCAAGGTGGTGACAAGCATTCATGTCAAATTCAAGATTGTTATTCACGTTGGAAAGAAGAAACAAGCTGCTCAATTCAAGAACCAATAGAAAGGAGTCTTCCAAATGCTTGAACCAATCACAAACAACTTGAGAAAATTCAACAAGCTGCACAACAAAAGAACCAATCAAATTGAGTTGTTTAAAGCCTAGCTCACGCAAGAAAGGATTGAAAATTCAAAGACCAACATTTGATCCAATCAAATTCAAAGGAGAAATTGGCTGGTTCATGGCAAGTTATGTTTGAATATTCAACACCAAATTTGGAACCAATCAAAACCAAGGTCAAGCAAGCAGCACACTACATCAACCAATCAAAACCTAGGCTGAATCTTGCAAAGAGGAGAACGTATGTTGAGCCAAAATTCTTTGAAAAATCAAAGCTACAAGTTGCAACCAATCAAAGGCATTCCTCAAGGAAGCTGCTCCATCTTTTATCCAATCAAAATAATCAAGAAAAGGAGGCTGGAAATAGAGAAGAATACACGGCAAGCAACCAGCAATCTTGGAGCAAAAGTTGTTCAAAGCAAGCATGTCATTTTAGAGTAGTACTTTGTACATTAAACTTGTACTTCTTAGCATTTTCGTTTTGTATAAGTAGAGTTAGAATCAGATTGTAAACAACTCAACAACTCACAACCATTATCAATATACATTTGAACCAGAATTTCCTTCAAGGAGATATCAACATTTCAAGTTGAAGTCTAAAGCCACTTACGGTTTTCTCTCAAGTTCCAGCCTAGAACTTGTTAGTATTTGCTTCATCTTTTGGTTTACAGCATCTTAGGGTCTCATTGAGGTTTTAGATGTGTTGGAGTGCCAAAGAGGGAGAGGTGTTGGCATAAATTGAGCCAAGAACAACGGTTACAGTTCAAGGGGTGTCTTTGAGATGTTCTTGCCATAGCTATTGTTCAAATCAGTTTGGAATAGGAGACAAAGTCCTTGGCAACGTTTTCTAGCCTTCGTTTGGCTCATCATAATCTGTTCCCAAACCATAGAAGATCATCTTGACCACATTAAGGCAGTCGTTTTTTTTGAGAAGCTTAAGCAAGAACAACTCTACGCCAACTTTAAGAAGTGCTCTTTTTTTAGAACGCGTAGTTTCCCTAGGCTTTGTCATTTTGGCTGAGGGAGTTAGAGATGGATGAAGAAAAAGTTAGGTCAATTGTGGAGTGGCCCATACCTAAGAATGTAGGGAAGTTCGCAGTTTTCATGGACTAGCAAACTTTTGTAGACGCTTTGTCAAAGATTTCTCTTCCCTAGCTGCACCCCTAAATGAAACTGTAAAAAAAGATGTGCCTTTTAGGTGGGAAGAGCCACAACAACAGGAATTTGATTAGCTTAAGCATAGGCTGACCACTGCACCCATACTTAGGTTTCCGAATTTTGAGAAACCTTTGAGATCGAGTGTGATGCAAGTGGAGTGGGTTATAGGCGCAGTTCTGACACAAGGTAAGAAACCCATAGCCTATTTTAGTGAAAAGTTGAAAGGAGATGCATTGAATTACTCTACTTATGATAAGGAACTTTATGCCCTTGTGAGATCCCTACAACTTGGCAACATTATCTTCAACCTAAAGAATTTGTGATCCACACTGACCACGAAAGCCTTAAGTATCTTAAAGGGCAAGGAAAGTTAAGCAAGAGACATGCCAAATGGATAGAATACATAGAACAATCCCTTACGTGATTAAGTATAAACAAGGAAAGGACAATATAGTTGCCAATGCCCTCTCTAGGAGATACACATTAGTGACTACGTTATCCTCACGCTTTTTAGGGTTCGAATCACTTAAGGAATTGTATCCCAATGACCATGACTTTGGCCACCATTTTCGAGGCTTGCAAAGAGGCACCATTTTGGGAAATTCTACATATATGAGGGTTATCTTTTCAAAGAACAAAAATTGTGTGTTCCCCAATCATCCATACGAGAAGCATTGACTAGAGAAGCCCATGGGGGAGGTTTGATGGGTCATTTCGGAGTGTTCAAAACCCTTGAAACTCTTAAGGAATATTTCTATTGGCCCCACATGATAGTAGACGTCGAGAGGTTGTGTGGTAGTTGCATCACTTGCAAACAATGCCAAATCCAAGTCCCAACCACATGGCCTTTACACGCATTACCCGTCCCTGAGTCACCTTGGATTGACATTTCCATGGACTTTGTTTTAGGACTTCCTAGGTCTTGAGGAGGGCGCGATAGTATTTATGTTGTGTTTGATCGATTTTCAAAAATGGCACATTTCATTGCATGTAGGAAAGTTGATGACACCACACATGTGCTGATTTGTTCTTCAAAGAAATTGTGAGATTGCATGGCATGCCACGTACATTATAAGTGAGAGATACGAAATTTTTGAGTCACTTTTGGCGTTTGTTTTATGGGCTAACTTGGTACACAATTGTTGTTTTCAACCACCGCACACCCCACAAACTGATGGACAACTGAAGTCGTTAATTGTACTCTTTTCTCAACTTTTGCGTGCCATTTTGCAAAAACACATTAAACATTGGGAAGATGTTTACCATATATCGAATTTGCATCAATAGGAGTGTCCATCATGGTACTTTGCATAGTCCATTTGAAATCATGTATGGCTTTAATCCCTTGTCTCTCCCCTTGATTTGATTCCTATTCCGTGCATGAACGTTCTAGTCTTGATGGTAAACAAAAAGCGGAAAAGATAAGAAACTGCATGAACAAGTTAAAACACAACTTGAAAAGAAAACAAAAGCTTTATGCAAACGAGCTAACAAACATAGAAAACGAGTTGTGTTTTAAACCTGGAGATTAGTGTGGTTACATTGCTTAAAGAAGATTTCCCAATGAGAGAAAGTCAAAACTATTACTCGAGGAGATGGACCTTTCAAAGTTTTGAAACGCAATAGGTGACAATGCATTACATCCTTGATCTTCCCGAAAGATATGGTTCAATTTCGTCTACTTTTAATGTTGCTGACCTCACCCCTTTCAACGATGACCTTTTTGATTCGAGGACGAATTCTTTTTGAGGAGGGGGGATTGATGAGGATCAAGGGTCCGATGAGGATCAAGGGCCCCATCAAGAGGTCAAAGGTCCTATGACAAGAAGGAGGGCAAGAGAACTTTATCATCAAGTTGCCACCTTCTTGTACAAGCATGTTCAAGATGAACCTAAGATTCCTGGGTTCATTTCATTGAACCTTCACCTTGAGTGTGTGTAAACGTGTGTGTGTGCCTTCTTTATCTTGAAGTTTATCTTGTTTTCTTGTGATCTTTGTTTTATGTGTTAGCTTTGTAGGAAAATTAGGTACATGGAAGATCCAAATAAAATGAAGGCCCAAAATGAGGAAGGAATAGCCGTGTGTTACAAAAAAGGAGACCAGAGGAATGTTGTCTTAAAGAGAATGTTGTCTCCACCAAGACAAACTCCAAGGTGTCCAAGATAGAATCTCTTGATCAAATTAAATCAAAATCAACTCCATTTATCCACAAGGGGTCGGCCATGTTTGAAAGTAAAAGGAGGATGATCAAATTGAATTTAAATTCAAAGCCAAACTTGAATTTAAATTCAACCTTGATTTGAATTCAAGTTTCAACCAAATTGGAGGATTCAATTCAAGATGAATTCAGCCAAATTAACCAGCCATCCACACGCCATTTTGAAGAGAAAGAAGGAGATAGATTCCAATTCAAAATTGAATCCAAGTTTAAATTCAAATTCAAACTCAATTTGAATTCAAACTTCAACCAACATTTGAATTCAACATCTCAGCCGTTTGAAGGCCTCCCACACGCCATCTTATACATTCACATGCCAACCTGGAGATCAAAGAGATGGGATCACAATTCAAAGATTGAATCCAATTTTGAAGTCAAATTCAAATTCAATTTGAATTCAATCTTCAAACAACCTTTGAATTCAATTCCAACCACTTCATCTACATCAAGATCAAGTCTAAAAACACCAACTTCATCATCATACACGGCCAGATTCATTGAGGATAATGTCTTGCAAGATTTGAAGATTTTAGCTAGAATTTGTTTAGTTTGAATTCAAAACAATTTTCAATTTTTGAACAATTATTAGCTAGCTTATTTGAATTAATTTCTAGTCATTTATAGGCTGATATGACGTTTATCGTAGCCTATAAATAGGCCCTTGGCCAGTTGGAAAAGAGCAACTTTGATGAATAACAATTCTTGATATTTCCTTCACTTTGTGTGAGACTTTGTTTTCTTGGTTTTGCATTAAAAACCTAAGTCAAGATCCTTCAAAGTTGAGCATTTTGAAGGTGTTTCCATTGCTAAAAGGTGCCGTCCAGGGGGACCATTTTGGTTTGCCTGATCAACGACCATCTTGAAGTGTTGGTCTTGCTCATTTGATCCACACGTTTTTATCACTAAGGAAGCAAGATGAAGTCTTCTTCCTTGTGCCTAACCCTTTGTGAAGGACGTTTGGAAGGTGGAATTGTTGGAGCCCACAACTTGCACGCATCACTAACACTAATGTTTCCTTTGTTTTTGGTGATTTTTTTTACCGAATGACAACAATTGGACACAAATTATGCAACCTATAATTACCTAAATACAAGACACACAACTAATCCTAGACTAATTATCTAGTGAATCAACGTAGAGAAAACTTGACCAAACAAAAAAAACTGAATTATGCTTAAGTACTTGTGTTTGTCGTTTTTGGTTTTAACAACTAACTCAAATTAAACATGCTGCCACATAGTATATTTAAACACTTGAAGGATGCCTAAACAAGGTTATGAGCTGAAACTACAAGTAAAACATTAACTAAAACAAGTTTTAAACCAGGACAACTTGAGAAGAGCACACGACTGGAAACTAGTTTTACCCGGGTGCCTTTCCTTTGCTGGTTTCATATGCCAAACTACAACCAAACTTCAAATAACTCTAACACATCATATTTTAATACGTTAAGGATGTTCATGCAAAGTTTGAGCAAATTTTGATAAGAAAAACTCAATGAAACAGGCTGCCAATTCAGTCTATACAGCTAAGACACAAACAGGACACACTTGCATGTTTCTTGCTTTTTCTCAAACCAAACATTATCAAATCACCAAACCAACTTTACCACATCATAATCAAATCCAGTAGGTGATTGATCTAGTTTTAAGCTCAGGTTGTCAGGAAAAGAAAACACAAGAAAAAAAGATTCAAACTACTACACAAAAAGAATTTCAGAACCTAGTCTCTAGCTGGCTGTTTTTGGTATTTCTGATTTTTATGACTCATAAAACGCCTAAACAAGTACTAAACATCATTATCTAACATCTTAAACTATGTTTTAGACTAATTTCAAGGGCTGGAATCCTAAGGAAATCGCATGAACACATGAGCTAAACAAACTGCCTACACTAGAAAAATTTTAGCGACATAAACAAAGATAAATGAGATGAAGAATACCTTATAGCTCTAATACCACTTGATGGACAACCACTAAGCTATTGTAGGACCTTTCTTCAACTCAAGAAACCAGCTAAAACTAAGAAGGAAGGTGCAAAACAATCATGGAACACCAAGCAATCCAACCTGTCCAGATTTCAGCCAAGTAGATGAACTCTTCAGCAAATAACTTCAACTTGAATGAACAAGCCTTAAACCCTCTCAAACAATATCCATCCCAAGCATATGAAGTAATACAATCAAGAATTTGTTCAAGTTTCTTGAAGGGAATCAAAGATTCAAAGGAAAAACTGAAATTCAGTTTTGGTGCAAACTTACGGTAGTTTTTTTGTCTATTCAGATTCTCCTTTTTACAAACGTACTAAGCTAGTTTAAATAAGCCAAGAAAGGCTTCTAAGGGAATCTACAAATGTTTGGGGTCCAATAGGAGCAAAGAAAGAAAGTTAAACAAAGTGCAACTTGGAAAAAGTTTGACAACTTCAGCAATTGTCTTATCGGCTGAAACTTCTTTTTGCTTTGCAAGTTGTTTTGTCTTTGAATTTTGATTTGACCAGCTTCTCCTTGCTTTGGAATATTATATAGGACGTCCTTGATGAGTTGGAGTGGCCCCTTTCAGCTGATTGGTTGAAAAGGCTGCTTGAAAAGTCAAGAAACTGAAATCTGTCCAGTTTTGAGCAGGTTTCTATTTTGAATTATAACATAACTTTACAGTCCGAATTAGCTCTTCTACTTCAAATAAGAACTGTAGATCCTTTTCTGTGGATGTTTTTAGACACCAGAATGATGTCGTTTGGATCTGGGATGAGTGAGTTATGCCCGTTTGAAGTTGACCTGTTTGCAGATGTGGACCTTTGGAAGCAGTGACTAAGTAGCCAGCTTGTTGCAACGATTGTGTAGCTTGATACAGACCTGTTTTGGGAAAGTGCTGAACATCAAAATTGTAGATTATCCTCTTCGCTTTCACCTCCAACTAGTATCACATCAATTGAAGTTGTGGTTGATGAGTTATGGTTGAAATACTAAGAAGGTGTCATCCTGCCAGCTTGCCCTTTCAACTCAACTTGGTGTTTGAACGTTTGGCCTTTGTTCAATCATGCTTCCTTGACCTAAAAACAACTAAAACACACACCATACAACATATGCAACATACTAGGACATGTCTTGGTTAGTTTACACAATTTATAAAGGAAAGGAAGCTAAGCACTCAACAATATGAACAATACACACAAGACTAACTAAAATTACAACATGATTCAAAAACTAAGTTAAAGCTTGTAGCAAATGGATCCAATGTAGGCTATCTTGACTTGGTTCATCCTCAAAATGCTTGTAAAGGAAGGTTCCAACTTCATGCATCAATTTCTTGGCCATGCTTCTTGTTATAGGGCCTTTGTCTTGCATTGGCGTACCTCCCGCTGCAGTTGGTTCTTCTTGGCTTGGCTGGGGCTCATCATTACCCCCTTTGATAGGCAATGGCCGAATTATTGGGCTTAGGGCCGGATGGCCCTCTAGCCACAATTCCCTTTTATTCCTTCTTTTCTTGTAATTACTCATTGGGCTTATTTTTTTAGACATTTAATCCGTGTGCTTGTATTATGGTCTCATAAAAGAATTAATCTACACAAGTACTTGTTAGGCTAAACCGAAAATGCCATTTGGGCCAAAATTGGTGTGGCCCCAAATGTTTTAAATTCCATAATGATCCCTTTTTCCTTTTATTACATTTCATAGTAAGAAACATATAAATTAATAATTAGTACATCCAATTTTCCTATTCTCATGCCTTGGCCGAAAGTGAAAGTCAATAAAATGGAGTTTTCTCATCACTGTTACTAAATTGATGTTCATAAAAATTCTCTTGTATGTCCATCTTACTAATGATAATATGCTCAAGTCATATCATACAACATTTTTCCTTATCACCAAAAATGAAATTGCCTTAAAAAATGAGCCTACCAAATTGACATGCAAGTACATAATGCACCTCATCTTATGATGCTAATGATAATACACATACCATGCAACATATGAGGCTAAAAATAGAGGGTACTTTATCATTTCATCATCCTACAACAATGATCATCAAAGTACACATCATGATGATGGTGATGAATTCATGGTTTAGGTGGAAGGCCCTTGGACCGTCCCCTATGGGAAAGGAAATGATGATGTTCACATGGATGGTGTTCAAATGTAGCATCTCAGTATGCATGCATCAAGAAGTTAATGTTGCATCATTATGAGGCTATCGTTCTCTATTTTCATGATAAGCCTTCCTATTACATGTGTGCAAATAAGAATTGACATGCATATATAAAAATGATAATGGAGATGTTCATAAGCACATTCATGATCACTATACCCTCATATGACTACTATTTGGCATCTAAGTGTGGAGATAATAGAAAAGTGATGTACAAACAGCTATTGTAGGACCTTTCTTCAACTCAATAAACCAGTTAGAACCAAGAAGGAAGGTGCAAAACATTCATGGAACACCAAACACTTCAACCTGTCCAGATTTCAGCCAAGTTAGATGAACACTTCGCAAATGACTTCAACTTGATTGAGCAAGCCTTAAACCCTCTCAAACAATATCCATCCCAAGCATATGAAGTAATACAATCAAGAATTTGTTCAAGTTTCTTGAAGGGAATCAAAGATTCAAAGGAAAAAACTGAAATTCAGTTTTGGTGCAAAACTTGCGTTAGTTTTTTTTCTATTCATCTTCTGTATTTTACAATGGCCTAAGCTACTTTAAATAAGCCAAACAAGGCTTCTAAGGGAAGATACAAACATGGGGTGGTCCAATAGAAGCAAAGAAGAAAGTTTAAACAAGTTACAAGTGGGAATAAACAATGTTGCTTCAGCAAATTCTTCCGGCAGAAATTCCCTTTTGTTTGCAAGTTGATTTTGTCTTTGAATTTTGATTGGACCAGCTTCTCCTTGCTTTGGAATATTATATAGGACGTCCTTGATGAGTTGGAGTGGCCCCTTGCAGCTGATTGGTTGAAAAGGCTGCTTGAAAAGTCAAGAAACTCAAATCTGTCAAGTTTTGAGCAGTTTTCTGTTTTGAATTATAACATAACCTTCCAGTCTGAATTAGATCTTCCACTTCAAATAAGAATTGTAGATCCTTCTCTTTAGATGTGTTTAGACACAAGAATGACGTCTTTTGGGTCTGGTATGAGTGAGTTATACCCGTTTGAAGTTGACCTGCTTGCAGATGTGGACCTTTGGAAGCAGATGACTAAGAAGCCAGCTTGTTGCAACGATTGTGTAGCTTGATACAGACATTTTTTGGGAAAGTGTTGAACATAAAAATTTTATCTTATCCTCTTATCTTTCACCTCCAACTAGAATCACGTCAATTGGAGTTGTGGTTGGTGAGATATGGCGGAAATACTAAGAATGTGTCATCCTGCCAGCTTGCCCTTTCAACTCAACTTGGTGTTTGAACGTTTGGCCTTTGTCCAATCATGCTTCCTTGACCTAAAAACAACTCAAACACATCCAAGAACAAGACATACACTATATATGATGAGGATCAAGGGTCCGATGAGGATCAAGGGCCTCATCAAGAGGTCAAAGGTCCTATGACAAGAAGGAGGGCAAGGGAACTTTGTCATCAAGTTGCCACCTTCTTGTACAAGCATATGAAAGATGAACCTAAGACTCCTTGGGTTCATTTCATTGAACTTTCAACTTGAACGTGTATCAGCATGCACGTCTACATTCTTTGTCTTTAAATTTTATCTTGTGTCGTGTGATCTTAGTTTTATGTATTTGCTTTGTAGGTAAATTAGGTACATGAAAATGTTGAAGAGAATGTTTGAAGAATGTTTGAAGAGAATATTTGAAGAGAATGTTTGTCTACACTAAGAAAAATTCAAAGGTGTCCAAGATAGAATCTCTTGTTCAAATTGAAATCAAAATCATCTACAACATACTACAAGGGCCGGCCACTTTAAATTGGAGGATGACATCTTACTTGAATTTGAACTTGAAGATAAACTTGAATTCAAATTCAACCACAATTTGAATTCAAGTTTCAACCAATTTGAGGCTTACATTTCAAAAAGGATTCAGCTATCATCTCAAAGTCCTACACGCCATTTTTGAAGAATAATGAAGATAAGATCACAATTCAAAGTTGAATCCAAGTTTGAAATCAAATTCAAACTCAATTCGAATTCAAACTTCAACCATCATTTGAATTCAATTCCAGCCATCTTATCATCATCAAATCAGGTTTTCTACACCTCATTTACTCAAGGAACACGGCTGGAAAGGTGGAAAAGATGTGCAAGAAACAAATCCAAAGAAGCTCAAATTCAAACTCAACTTGAATTCAAAGTCACCCAACTTTTTGAATTCAAGTTCAAGCACATTCTACTTATCAAAATCAGCTTCTCCAAGACTCCATCAACTCCTCAACACGGCTGGACATAGAGGAGATAACATCTTGCAAGCATTTCAAGTTTAGCTAGAATTATCTTAGTTTTAATTTTCAAGCAAAGTTCAAATTTAAACATTTGTTAGATAGCTTTATTTGAATTATTTCTAGCCATTTCAAGCTGAAGGGGGACGTTTTTAGGCCTATAAATAGACCCCTTTGGCTGATTGTAAACTCACCTTTTGATTAATAACAATTCTTGATATTTCATTCACTTTGTGTGATACTTTGTTTTCTTGGTTTTGCATTAAAAACCTAGGTTAAGATCCTTCAAAGTTGAGCATATTGAAGGTGTTGCCATTGCTTAAAGGTGCCATCCAGGAGGGCCTTATTGGTTTGCCTGATCAACGACCATCTTGAAGTGTTGGTCTTGCTCGTTTTTAATCCACACGTTTTATTCATTAAGGAAGCAATGGGAAGTCTTCTTCCTTGTGCCTAACCCTTGTGAAGGACGTTTGGAAGGTGGAATCGTTGGAGCCCACGAGTTGCACGCATTAATATACAACATGTCATAAGGTGTGTTAGGCTATAAGAGGCATATACTTGCATATATGAATAGCCAGACGACCCTTAAACGTTCATGCAAGTTCTACACGTCCTAAAGAACTAACAAAACATGGTGACATGTGTTTGATGCCTCGTGGGAGTGCATCATTCCCTCCCCCTTCGAAATGATTCGTCCTCAAATCTTAAACATATGTAAGGGTTAGGTTATAGAGATATACACAATTGACGACCTCCACCAGGATCAAAGACTAAGACAACAAAGCAATACGGTGATGATGATATGCAATGGAAAGCATTGTATATAACAAAGTAGTATGGTGAAGATGATGGTATAAAATGTTGTCTTGGATGCATAATTAATCTAAATAAAACATGGTTACTATTGTAGCACCCAATAACACGTGAAAATACACCATTCAACATCTTTAAATCCAAAGTAAGATAGACATCTTCAATGCAAAAGATTAAATCAATTCCATAGTTCAGGCATAAATGTCTAACTTATCATCCATACAACTTTCTGACCTTAGACACTTGAATATAAACCTGAAACCACCAGGGTCATACACATATGTGATCAAGTGTAAGGTATCTATCAAAGAAATCAGATGCTCAACATTATCACAAGTCAATAAGATTTGAAAAAAGACATGGTATGTTGTGACAGCGTTTTCATCGTGTGCTTGTTCTTTACACACGTATTTAATGACTCTCCTAGGCGGTCCTTCAGTCGAAATTCTTGTAAGACAGTAAACAAATGCGTTGTGCAAGTAATAAGTGTCACACATCAATGTAAGCCAAGGTAAAGATTCACTTTGTACCTTATGTGATTCATTGTGTAAAGCTTCCACATTTTCATTCAAAATTAACACACTATCAGAGAAGTTCAGCTCAAAGGCATTATCCTCAATGCTTAAATCAGTTTTACTCAACTCCTCACAAGTTTGTACAACTTGTGATTCAAGAACTTCAGCAAGTTCTTCAGATAATTCAACATCTACATTTATTTCTTCACAAGTGTATGTTATCTGACAGAAAGAATCAGCATGCATTTCATATACATTAAGGTTTCATGCTTATTCACTCTAGGTAAATCATGGACATTGGGATCAACACTTAAAACATGTATATCTTGCTCAGTTTCAGTTTGTAAATCAAGTTCACATTCTTCATCCTTATCTACGGTTTTATCATGTGATTCAACTAACCAAGGTTACTTTAATGCAACTAGAGTTACTTTAATTCAATTATAGTTACTTTAAGGCTAACCTAGGTTACTTTATCCAACTAGAGTTACTTTATGGGTTAACTTGAGTTACTTTATCCTTGTGGTTAATATAAAGTAACCATGGTAATATTTGAATTGCTCCTTGGTTAACCATGAAGGGGCCGGTGGTATAGGGCTTTTAAAGGGCCTTTAACATACTTAATTTTCTTTCCAAGTGGGTTTAATGAGAAGCTATGTAGGTAGTTGCCCCCTTTTTACTCATTATTTTCCCTTTTGTTTTAAAAATAAAATTAGGAAAATCTTGATTCCTCTTGGGCTAAAGGGCCGAAACTTTTTGCAAGAGTTGGGGGAAAATTGCCCACTACTTACAACTCCTTAATTCCCATTTGAGCTTATTTTAAGGAGGGTCTTAAGATTAACCTCTCTTATAATTTGGGAAAAACCCTTTAAGGCCCTTTGTAAACCTTATGACCGAAATATCTTAAGCCCTTAGGGTGAATTGGCCATGGTCCATAACTCATGCTTGAATGATTATATTGTTTGCTTATTAACATAAATAAAAGAAGTACTAAGGAAACTTAGTGAAATGCACTTGAAGGATGCCACTTTATTAATTTACTTATACGAATCTTCAAGTACAATATGACGTTTCGTCGGGGTACAACAGAGACTGATGCGTGCAACTCGTGGGCTCCAACGATTCCACCTTCCAACGTCCTTCAACAAGGGTTAGGCACAAGGAAGAAGACTTCCCCTTGCTTCCTTAGTGAATTAAAAACGTGTGGATTAACGAATGAGCAAGACAACACTTCAAGATGGTCGTTGGATCAGGCAAACCCCAAACGGCCCTCCTGGACGGCACCTTTAAGCAATGGCAACACCTTCAATATGCTCAACTTTGAAGGATCTTAACCTAGGTTTTTTAATGCAAAACCAAGAAAACAAAGTATCCCACAAGTGAATGAAATATCAAGAATGTTATTCATCAAAAGGTGTGTCTTTCAAGCGTTCCCCCTAAGGCTCTATTTATAGGCTGAACTTGAGCCTAAAATATCTAGAACTAATTCAAAATAAAGCTAGCTAACAATGTTTGAAAATTGAAATCATTTAAATTCAAAGCTAAAACAAATCCTAGCTAAACTTCAAATCTTGCAAGACATTATCTTCAATGAATCTGGTCATGTTTGATGATGAGATTGGCGTTTTGATGACTCATGAGGCTGTTGGAGACTTGATTTGATGATGATAAAGTGGTTGGAATTGAATTCAAATGTTGATTGAAGATTGAATTCAAATTGAGTTTGAATTTGAATTCAAACTTGGATTCAAATTTGATTTGTGATCTATCCTCATCCTTGCTTCAAGATAGGCGTGTGGTTTCTTCAAAAAAATGGCTGAAATCTTTATCTTGAATTTGAAGGCCTAATCTGGTTGAAACTTGAATTTTAAATCATGGCTGAATTTTAAATTCAGGTTAATCTCCCTTTTTGAATTCCATATGGCCGGCCCCTCCTTTGGTGGATGAAGATACTTTGATTTCAACTTGATCAAGAGACTCTATCTTGGACACTTTTGAATTCGTCTTAGCATAGACAAACATTCTCTTCGAATATTCTCTTGAAACATTCTCTTCAACATTCTCTTCAAACATTCTCTTGAAACATTCTCTTGAAACATTCTCTTGTACCTAATTTACCTACAAAGCAAATACATAAAACTAAGATCACACGACACAAAATAAATCCAAAAAACAAAGAGTGTAGACGTGCATGTGATACATGCTCAAGTTGAAGGTTCAATGAAATGAACCCAAGGAGTCTTAGGTTCATCTTGAACATGCTTGTACAAGAAGGTGGCAACTTGATGACAAAGTTCCTTTGCCCTCCTTCTTGTCATAGGACCTTTGACCTCTTGATGTGGCCCTTGATCCTCATCGGACCCTAGATCCTCATCAATCCTCCCCTCCTCAAAAGGATTCGTCCTCGAATCAAAAAGGTCATCGTTGAAAGGGGTGAGGTCAGCAACATTAAAAGTAGGTGAAATTGAACCATACCTGTCGGGAAGATCAAGGATGTATGCATTGTCACCTATGCGTTTCAATACTTTAAAGGTCCATCTCCTCGAGGCAACAATTTTGACTTTCTTTCATTGGGAAATCTTTCCTTGCGCAAATGTAACCAAACTAAATCTCCAGGTTTAACACAACTCTTTTCCGATGTTTGTTAGCTCGTCTTTCATAAGCTTTGTTTTTCTTTTCTAGTTGTGTTTTTAACTTGTTCATTGCAGTTTCTTTATGTTGTCCGCTTTTTGTTTACCATCAAGACTAGAACGTTCATGCACGGGAATAGGAATCAAATCAATGGGAGACAAGGGATTAAAGCCATACACGATTTCAAATGGACTATGCAAAGTACCGTGATGGACACTCCTATTATATGCAAATTCGATATATGGTAAACAATCTTCCCAATGTTTAATGTGTTTTTGCAAAATGGCACGCAAAAGTTGAGAAAGAGTACGATTAACGACTTCAGTTTGTCCATCCGTTTTGTGGGTGTGCGGTGGTGGAAAACAACAATTGTGTACCAAGTTTAGCCCACAAAACACGCCAAAATGACTCAAAAATTTCGTATCTCTATCGCTTACAATTGTACGTGGCATGCCATGCAATCTAACAATTTCTTTGAAGAACAAATCAGCAACATGTGTGGCATCATCAACTTTCCTACATGCAATGAAATGTGCCATTTTTGAAAATCGATCAACCACAACATAAATGCTATCGCGTCCTCCCCGAGACCTAGGAAGTCCTAGCACAAAGTCCATGGAAATGTCAATCCAAGGGGCATCAGGGACGGGTAAAGGCGTTGTAAAGGCCATGTGGTTGGGACTTGGATTTGGCTTGTTTGCAAGTGATGCAACTACCACACAACCTCTCGACGTCTACTCGCATGTGGGGCCAATAGAAATGTTCCTTAAGAGTCTCAAGGGTTTTGAACACTCCGAAATGACCCATTAAACCTCCCCCATGGGCTTCTCTAGTCAATGCTTCTCGTAGGGATGATTGGGGAACGCACAATTTTTGTTCTTTGAAAAGATAACCCTCATGTATGTAAAATTTCCCAAATGGTGCTCCTTTACATGCCTCGAAAATGGTGCCAAAGTCATGGTCATTGGGGTACAAGTCCTTAAGTGATTCGAATCCTAAGAAGCGTGAAGATAATGTAGTCACTAACGTGTATCTCCTAGAGAGGGCATCGGCAACTATATTATCTTTTCCTTGTTTGTACTTAATCACGTAAGGGAATTGTTCTATGAACTCTACCCATTTGGCATGTCTTTTGTTCAACTTTCCCTGCCCTTTAAGATACTTAAGGCTTTCGTGGTCAGTGTGGATCACAAACTCTTTAGGTTGAAGATAGTGTTGCCAAGTTTGTAGGGATCTCACAAGGGCATAAAGTTCCTTATCATAGGTAGAGTAATTCAATGCTGCTCCTTTCAACTTTTCACTAAAGTAGGCTATGGGTTTCTTACTTTGGGTCAAAACTGCGCCTATACCCACTCCACTTGCATCACACTCGATCTCAAAGGTCTCGTCAAAATTTGGTAGCCTAAGTATGGGTGCAGTGGTCAGCCTACGCTTTGAGTTCATCAAATGCCTGTTGTTGTGGCTCTTCCCACCTAAAAGGCACATCTTTTTTCACAATTTCGTTTAGGGGTGCAGCTATGGAAGAAAATCTTTGACAAAGCGTCTATAAAAGCTTGCTAGTCCATGAAAACTGCGAAACTTCCCCTACATTCTTAGGTATAGGCCACTCCACAATTGACCTAACCTTTTCCTCATCCATCTCTACTCCCTCAGCCGAAATGACAAAGCCTAGAAAAACCACGCGTTCTAAACAAAAGGAGCACTTCTTAAAGTTGGCGTAAAGTTGTTTCTTGCTTAAGCTTTTCAAAAACGGCTCTAATGTGGTCAAGATGATCTTCTATGGTTTGGGAATAGATTAGGATATCATCGAAATAGACAACGACAAAGCGTCCTATGAACGCACGTAAGACTTCATTCATTAGCCTCATAAAGGTACTAGGGGCGTTGGTGAGCCCGAAGGGCATCACTAACCACTCATAGAGCCCAAACTTGGTTTTGAATGCAGTCTTCCATTCGTCCCCTTCTCTAATGCGTACCTGGAAGTACCCTTGCTTAAGGTCGATTTTGGTGAAGAATTTGGATCCGTGCAACATGTCTAACATATCATCTAGCCTAGGTATGGGGGTACCTATACTTGACGGTAATCTTGTTTATGGCTCGGCAATCGGTACACATTCTCCACGTTCCATCCTTTTTGGGTACTAAAATGACTGGGACGGCAGATGGGCTTAGACTCTCTCGAACTTGTCCACTAGCTAGGAGCTCCTCTACTTGCCTTTGGATTTCTTTGGTTTCTTCGGGTTTGCTCGATAGGCTGGGCGATTGGGTAACACGGCTCCTGGGACAAAGTCGATTTGGTGTTCTATTCCTCTAATGGGTGGTAATCCGGATGGTGGTTCGGAGGGAAATAGAACTTCATATTCTTGGATAAGGGACGCAACTGAGGTAGGTAAGTTTGGTGGGAGTTCTTCAAGGGCAAGTTGACACGACTTTGGGATGATGATGAGGACAGTTTGGTTGTTATAAGTGCACGTGTAACCTCTCTTTTCTTTGCGAAATACCCACACTTCTTTTTGGACTCGTTGACACTTAGGGGCACTACCTCTTTTCCCTTGCTCTCGTGTTTTTTGTTCTCACTTTTCATACACTCCACGAATTTTCTCTCGGCTTCTTTTTCCTTAGGATCGGCTCTAGACTTGGACATGCGTTGGTGATCCTCGTGGACTTTGTGTGGTGGAAGTGCATGCAGTTTGTACAATTTGCCATTCAATTTGAAAGAATAACGATTCAAATAACCATCATATGTCACATGTCGATCAAATTGCCATGGCCTACCAAGTAAGATATGACTAGCATGCATTGGTGCGACATCACATAAAACATCATCTTTGTAACTACCAATGCTAAGAGAAATCAAAACTTGTTTACTTACGCTAACTTCACCGCAGTCATTTAGCCATGCAAGTTTGTAAGGATGCGGATGATTAGTCATAGGCAAATTCAGTTTTCTTACTAATTCGATGCTAGCCACATTCGCACAAGAACCGGAATCAATGATCATGGTGCACACTTTACCATTTATCATGCAATGAATATGGAAAATGTTTTCTCTATGTTGTTCGTGATCATCTAATTTCGGATATGCATTTAAAGCTCTACGCACAACAAGAAACTCCTTAGTGTCAAAATCATCTAATGCGCCTAGATCCTCTTCAGGTTCAATTTCATTATCATGCTCAGACTCGTTTTCATGCTCGGACTCGGACACATATTCGTTTGTCTCTTTCAATTAACATGATTCGTTTTGCATTAGGACATTCTTTTCCTATGTGACCACGTCCTTGACATTTATAACATTTAATGTCTCTAAACCTGTTTGAGGAATCCGAAGGATTTCCTGGTAGGAGCCTTTTGTTGGGTGCGTTCATCTCTCCTTTGTGTGGATTGCACACGATTGTCCATTCTTTGTGACGCACCTTGGTCACGTGCTTGGCCTCCTGTAGGCCTGTGAACTTCCCGTTCCTGAAGGCTTGCTGGAAAATCTTGATGAAGAATTGATTAGTACGATAATTGGAATTGAAATTGAGAGGAGTTACGTACCTTTAATTGTGCTTCAATCTTTTCAGCCATATGTACCATGGTGTTGTGAGGTCGAGGTAAGGTTGAAGGTCAACCCTTGCGCAATCTCCCTGTTTAAACCATGTAAGAATCGAGCCTTGGTGGCTTCTTCAGGTTCCTGCAAGTTAGACCTCTCCAACAAAATTTCTAACTCTTTATAATACTCGTCTACACTTTTGGAACTTGTCGTAAGTTATGCAAACTCGTGAAAATAGAACTCTCATAATTGTTTGGAATAAAACGTGTTGTCGCATTTCAAACTTCATTTCTTCCCAAGTGGCAATTGGGGGTTGTCTCGTCTTAGTTCTATTTCGACCACAAATTCGTCCACCAATTAAGTGCATAACCAGAAAATTCAATGGAAGCATACCTCACTTTTTGCAATTCACTATAATTGGTACAAGAAAAGATCAAATCCACTTTCGTTTCCCATTCTAAATATTCCTCCGCATTACTTTTACCATAAAACGTGGGAATATTATTTTGGTTTGAGAAAATCGTCATCCTTGACGGGGAAAAGGGGATTTGGCGTCTTTGGTAACCACGGGGATGGTGGTCATCAAAGTCATAATCATCATGCTCAAAGGGGAATGTAATCATCATTGTACCTTCTTGGAGGTGTACCTTCTTGCTTGTGTAGAGGAGCAAACCTTCTTGCTTCGGTGTGTGGTGGTCAAGGTTGTCATCCTCAACTTCTTCTGGGGGATGGCGCCGTGGTGGTGGTAGGGGTACGGCCCTGCTTGTTCCTTGGCCATCACTCGTTTTGTAGCTTCAGCTCCACGTCTTCCAAGCGATGCTTGATTATCTCATTGTCGTGCATGAGTTTCTTAAGCATCTCAGCATTGTTGTTGAGTATCTGTCAACAGTTTCGTCTTCTTTAGACTTGCTAGATGCTAGGAATGATTGCTGCTGGGCCCTGTGTGCATAAGGATTTGAATGAAAAAAGGGAAAAAGAAAGAAGCAACTAACACAAGACAAACAAACGTTAAGGGATTAGTAAAAAATAAAGCTATGACACTCCGCTTTCGATTCTTTTCCACTCTCTTACCACTTTGGTTCTTGGATAACCTGAAGTTAAGAAGTCTCAAAGTGATCAATAAGGAAGTGTATTGCCAAGGCTTCTTCAAATCACCATGTTCTCCGCTTGTTTCTTCCTTTTTTGCTTTCAAGTTGCACCAATTAGTATCAAGTAGAATCAATTGAAATGAACACAAACTTGAACTTTATACTAAGATTCAAAGAAAATAAGCAACCAAAGTTGATGTATAAGGCTGAACCAAAGATAAACTAAGGGTTGCCGTGGGCAATCTTTAGTTAATTTTGATTCTATGCACTTACTATCCACAAAATGGTTCAAGTCATGCAACAATCGAGCAACCAAGTGGTGTGATTGGTTTAAGAAGATGAAGAAATGGATAATTGGGTATAGGGGGACGGCAATGTGGGGTAATATGGTATCCAAGGTTTGCAAGTCGTACCAAAAATTTTCTACGCAATGCACAAACGTTTTGCCCTTTTTCTTTGCTCTTGTTCTTTTGTTTTTCTTTTTCTTCCTTGCTATTTCAATTGAGCAAGGTTCAGATTCTCCTTTTTTTTTGACTAAGGGCAGAATTGGAATTTCACTTGTTTTGCGCTTAGCACTTGCGTTTTTGGACAGAATAGTGCAATGTATTTAAAATGCAATTTGTATCTTGGACTTGCAACAAAAATACCTTGGAAAGTGAAGGAATTGGGGTAGGACCGAATGGGGGTTAGGGTTAGGGTTTTGATTTAGGGTGTTTTTGAACGTTTTGGATTTTGCGGAATGTGGTTGTAGGAACGGAATGGGTGTTGTAAATTGACTATTTGGGTTGGTAATTGATGATTGGTGTGGTCAATTTGGATATTGGTTGGTCTAGGACAGAATTTGAACAAAATTCAAATTCTAGGGTTAGGGTTTATTTGAATGAATTGGGATCTTTAGAATCTGATTGTATTTGGTAAAATTGGTTTGGGGTTTTTGTTTGGGGTGTAAATAGGGCTATTTGGGATCAGTTGGCGAGTGTTTAGAGTTGGTTGGGGTGGGGGTGGTTGGGCCGTGGGGTGTGGGGCTGGTTTTTAGGGTTTGGTTGATGTTGCAAGTAGGTTGTGAGACAAGCACACGTAGGACTACCAGATTTATAGCATGAAATCAATCACAATGCGAATCATAAGATGCATACAATCATCACCAACTAAAAGCTTCGGTAGCAACAAGATGAGTTGAAACCGAGGTAGCTTATAGGATGATGGTTGGAATATTTTGAAGAAGGCTGAATGTAACCTAAAATGCAACGAACCCTAATTTGTTCAAGTTTGAACGACTCAAAATCAGATTGTGATGCGAAAAGGAAATAATGGAAATGACACTTGAATGATGAAAAGCAAAATGCAAGCAATGTGTAAGGACTCAACGCACTGTTTTGTTTTGGACGTTTTTTTTTGAATGAAATGCAAGACAAAATGGCATGTAGAGGGCGGGAGTCGAAGAAGACTCAACTTGAAATTGAAATGACTAGACTCAAACGAAAAGAAATGATAGATGGTGGAATAGGAGTAACCTGGGCTCTGATACCAATTTGATGCGTTGCAACTCGTGGGCTCCAACGAATTCCACCTTCCAAACGTCCTCACAAAGGGTTAGGCCACAAGGAAGAAGAACTTCCCCTTGCTTCCTTAGTGATTAAAACGTGTGGATTAACGAATGAGCAAGACCAACACTTCAGATGGTCGTTGATCAGGCAAACCAAACGGCCCTCCTGGCGGCACCTTTAAGCAATGGCAACACCTTCAATATGCTCAACTTGAAGGATCTTTAACCTAGGTTTTTAATGCAAAACCAAGAAAACAAAGTATCACACAAAGTGAATGAAATATCAAGAATTGTTATTCATCAAAAGGTGTCTTTCAAGCGTCCCCCTAAGGCTCTATTATAGGCTGAACTTGAGCCTTAAATATCTAGAACTAATTTCAAATAAAGCTAGCAACAATGTTTGAAAATTGAAAATTATTTAAATTCAAAGCTAAAACAAATTCTAGCTAAAACTTCAAATCTTGCAAGACATTATCTTCAATGAATCTGGTCATGTTTGATGATGAGATTGGCGTTTTTGATGACTCATGAGGCTGTTGGAGACTTGATTTGATGATGATAAAGTGGTTGGAATTGAATTCAAATGTTGATTGAAGATTGAATTCAAATTGAGTTTGAATTTAATTCAAACTTGGATTCAAATTTGATTTGTGATCTATCCTCATCCTTGCTTCAAGATAGGCGTGTGGTTTCTTCAAAAAATGGCTGAAATCTTTATCTTGAATTTGAAGGCCTAATCTGGTTGAAACTTGAACTTTAAATCATGGCTGAATTTTAAATTCAGGTTAATCTCCCTTTTTGAATTCCATATGGCCGGCCCCTCCTTTGGTGGATGAAGATACTTTGATTTCAACTTGATCAAGAGACTCTATCTTGGACACTTTTGAATTTGTCTTAGCATAGACAAACATTCTCTTCGAATATTCTCTTGAAACATTCTCTTGAAACATTCTCTTCAACATTCTCTTGAAACATTCTCTTGAAACATTCTCTTGAAACATTCTCTTCAAACATTCTCTTGTACCTAATTTACCTACAAAGCAAATACATAAAACTAAGATCACACGACACAAAATAAAATCAAAAAAAAGAGTGTAGACGTGCATGTGATACATGCTCAAGTTGAAGGTTCAATGAAATGAACCCAAGGAGTCTTAGGTTCATCTTGAACATGCTTGTACAAGAAGGTGGCAACTTGATGACAAAGTTCCTTTGCCCTCCTTCTTGTCATAGGACCTTTGACCTCTTGATGGGGCCTTTGATCCTCATCGGACCCTTGATCCTCATCAGAGACATAAACAATGCTTTATTCTTCAACCTTCCCATTCCTTCCTCATACACCACAACTGTTGCAGCCCGTTCCCGGGCTAGGTTGTATCACCAAAAATGCGTCGCAAACAAGAAAATATATCAATCGCCACCCCATGAATGGCCATTCCTCGGATTGTGAGGGGAAAATGAAGGCAAGTGACGAACCCCCTCTGATCCGAGAATAAATTCTAGTTATGCAACACATATATAAAATGTCGGAATTATAGAAGCAACCTCGATAAGAATTATCATGAATAACCGGAAAAAAACTCATTTAAACATTTCTCAAATATTATACAAGGGGCATCAAAAGGAAGGAAAGTGACCAAGACCCCAAGAGAGGCTGGAAAGAGATTTTTCTCTAGAACCATCTTTAAACCCAAAAAGCTTCCACTACCTAATTACCTCCTAAAAAGGTTTCCCAACTTAATTATCCACCCTAATAATTAAACCCTCTTACATGCATGCAAGAATGTCAAAATGTTTCTTCCCTAGCCCCATAACTCGGACACACTTGGAAACAATTTGTTCAACTGATTCCCTAATACTTACTTCCTCACAATATTTTCTAGTCATTAACTCATGAGACAAAAGGCTTACACAATTTTAAATAGCCCACCTCATTCAATAACCTCTCTCATGCATGCAAGACAACAATCATTGTGCTCCTTTTCTCCCCCCATTAATCCTACCCCCCCTCCCCTTTTCTAGACATATTAATCTCAAGATCACAAATACTCTCAACCATCTTCCAACAACAAACTACCAAACTCCCTCCTCTCCCACTCAAGTTTCGGCCACTAGGAGGAAGGCCATGAGAAAAATCATCAAAGATCTCTCAAGTCAAGCCTCTAACTATTAAGGTAAGAATGTAGCTCTTAGGACTAAACAATCTATTCTCTATGGTTTTGTATTAAGTAAGATATATTAATCCCACCACCCCCAAACCCATGACCCTCCTTCATCACCATAGGAGTATTGTCAAGCTCAAAGGGTGAAGGAGCTCTAGGAGGTGTAAGACATTAAGAAGCTTCATCAAGGTAAGGTCCTCACACATTTCTTAGGCTCTTACTTCTCTCTCTTTAAAGAATTTTGTTCCTCACATCTCATGTGCGAACCGTGTGTCACCCTAGGAAGAATAAAGTGGCTCTCAAGGCTCTTAGGAAGACTCATCACCAAAGGCACAACCTTGAACAAAGAAGGCAAGTATCCCTTGATTCTTCCTTGAGATATTGAAGAACAACGGATAAGATAGGTTTTAAGCTTCAATCTTGCTCTTGTTAAGACTCACTTGATAATTATAGAATGCTGAAATTTGAACAAGGAAATGACTAAGATGATCTATGTAACGCATATTTATGAAACTAAGGAATCAATCTAGTACCTAAACCGACGGATTTCCTTGTGTGGCAAATGAAATGAAAATTTCAGGATTGTCTCAACCCCCTTAACACGGCCTTAAAGGGTTTTAAGGGAAAGTGATGATTCATCTTTATTACGTCCCTAGAATATTTTAGACCCCTAATGTTTAAGTATTACTTGAATACTATAATATCTCACTGAGGAGAATACAAGGCGTCGAAACAATTTCCGACCTGTCCGAAAAGACGTAGAAATTGTTCGCGCGGAAACGTAATACCATAAGTTAATTCATATGAATAAAAGACAAACCTCCAAACAGACAATAAATATGTCACGACAATATGGTCAACGCTCTAGCATCTAGAGTCTATCGTACTAAACAAGGTGATGTCTGATGAGACCCCAAAGAAGATACAGATGAACCGTCATAGTTCTACTCGCATCCTAGGTGCGACCATCAGTCTGCCCATACTAATGTGTCAGCCCCGTCCTCAACAAAGATGTACTTATAAGTCTCTTCCGGCTCACCTGGTGGGGGGGCTGTTTGGTACATTTTGTTGTGACTTATGTAGGACTAAGGGACATGTTAAAATATGATTAAGAGACCAATGGTTGAGGGAGTAAGTCACTTGAAGGGTAAAACATATGGTAAGGAGGAAAAGAAGCAAAATTGGAAGGCATATTGACCCCCACCCTCACCCACGGTTTATTCGGTAGAAAGGAAAGGAGATGAACTAAATTATTTGCTAAGTTATAAGGGTGGTTGAAGATTATTTTGACACTTAAGTTTTACTCAAATTAATGGGAAGGGACTATTTTGGTAAATGACCTTATTTGATAAATTATAAGGGCTTTGGTTTCTTGCTATAAAGGAATAGGTAATGTTAGGGGACTAATTTTGTGTACTCTCATGGATCGAATATATGCATGTGATTCTAACATTTGGAATGTTTATTTGAATCCATTGAACATATGATTGATGGCGTAACAACTGGAAATGGTTACAAGACTCCAAGAGAAGCGTGGAATTACCATAAACAAATTAATTGTCGCTAACGTTAAATTATCGCATTAAATCATTTATTGTATACGGATTTATTTGCGGGTTAACTAACAAACGGAAAGAATGAGGGTTGAGTAAAATTAAACCTTAAGATGAATAAAAGTTGTTAAGAGGGAAGGAGGACATGGGAGTAACTTTCCCGTACCGTTTGTGAGCCTAGGACCGTGACTCAGTCTTGTTTTGGTACATCATAAGAACAGTCCCGTTTCGACCCTTATAACCACTCAACATCATTCTTAATGCATGGATAATAGACCCAAACTAATAAGTTGTGAAAAATTATACTAAATAAATCAGACTTGGAATAAACAGAGAAGTTAAGATGTTATGGTACAAATCTGAAAATTTCAGCATTGCGTTATGAATATATTATACCCTTAAAATGTTAGGGGTAAGGTTATAACCACGCATTGACCACTGTTACACATTGCGTACCGCATTATGCATTTCATACATGTCATGACAAGTATTTTCCTTCTTCAAAGGAAGTTCCATTTTTTACAAGAAAGGCAAAGACGCTTCTTAAAAACCCGTAAGGAATGTTCGGCCTTCACGATTGATTCCGGTTATGTTTTGTTCTGACCTGTTATCCTACTAGAGCAGCCGGTAGAACCCTATGAGGCACATGTTTTGTTCTGCCTGGTTGTTCCGTTAGGACTGCCGATAGACCCTTATGGGTATATGTATTGTTCTGCCCGGTCGTCTCGTTACGGTGGCTAGTAGACCCATGTGAGACATGTGTTCTGTTCTGCGCAAGTGTTCATTGTGGCAGTCGGTAGACCCTTCAGGGTAAATGTTTTATTCGGACTCACATGTGGTATTATGATGCTCTCACTCATACGAGGTGTTATTCTGACAGAATCACTCGTAGACGACGCTCAGTTCTTACGGAGTGACGTAGAGGCCATGGATATACCGTTCTGTCCTGTTTTGATATGTCATGTACCGTTTTGTTCTGATCTGTCATGATATGTACGGTTTTGCTTTGTTCTGTCCAGGTCGTTTGCATAGTTCTTTTGTACCCTGTCCTGCATGTCTTCATGCTGCATTTCATCACATGAACCCTAGCGCAACGGAAGAATGGTATGCTCTAGATGATAAGTTCACTAGCATAGTCTTATCTGGTAGGTATGATACACTAATAACTTACATTGGTGGGTTTATGGTCTTATTTATGGTTCTGATATGGTTCGGTATATTGAGGGGATAATTGCTGGGTGATCATATCGCTCATACCATATTTATCATTTTCATAGCCCAGGAGCCCGTGATAGAGTATGTGGAGGATGAGCCGCAGATGCCCTACCCCTGAGGATTTCCGAAGCTTAGAAGTCGATGTTCTGTTTTGTATTATGGACTCTCAGAATATTTTAGAATTTTGGTTTATGGTTTGTAATATGTAAGACAAGATGGACGATGTCTGTTATGTTTCAACTCTGTCACTTTCTTTTACCACTATTCGATGTTTTAAATCAGTAGTCCATGGCTTATTCGTGGGACAACGCTGGTAATGCATCTACGCCTTGTACTCTCCTTAGCGAAGTACGGCGGGTGCACTGTACTTGGGTACTGCCCAGATATGGGGCACTACAGGTGGTATCAGATCCCAGGCTCTAGATTAATGGCAGAACATAGAAACTAAGTGCTGATCTTAGAACCCTAATTCGTGATCTTAGCATAAGAGATGACATTAGTCTAGCAAACATGATGCAGATTTAGAGAAACTTTTCCCTTCAAATTTCTAGCTAAATAAATAGGTATAAAGAACTTTGGATGGAGTGAAATTAATCTTATCATTTACCTTACTCACTCGAATATAAATGGGATCTTTCGAGTTAAATTCACTAACCGCATCAACCTCACTATTTAAATTAGGATGGCATTGCAATCCGGAAGTCAGACTCTACCATTTTCACCCCCAGGAAGCCGTGGATTTTACTATTGGTAGCTAGTAAGGGCACGTATTCCATGCTTTGGTGGGGGATCTGATCCAAAACAGGCGGAAAGGTGGTTAAATGAAGTCGAGAGTAACTACTGATACGAGTGCCAGATGGGATAAAAGCACAGATTATCCGGCCTATTCTCATTGGCAAGGCAAGCCAGTGGTGGAGGACCCATATCCAAGCACTGCCTCGGCCGATCACTTGGAAGATGATATTAGAAGAATTCTGTGACTCCTTCCTCTCCCTAGATTTGATCATGTAGAGGATTGAAGAATTTGAAGCATTAAGACAGGAGTCTTGCATCACAGTCTCAGAATATCTTCGTCGCTTCATCACTTTGATCCTATACGTCCCTTCGGTGAGGGATGACGAAAAGCTCAAGGTGATCAGGCTTATACGTGGGCTGGACTACCGGATTAAGATCTCATTAATCAAGGCATATTCCAAAACCTTTGAAGCGCTACTAGAGGACTGCTACGTTATTGCACGGATGGAAGACCGGAGTAAAAGACCCCAAGGGCATTCTAAGAAAAAGAATAGGAGGTGGGACCCGTATCCACGAGGAACGAACAAAGGGCAAACAAGGGACAACAATTCATACTGGAAGGTGCCTGGTATGAAGGCTTCTTGATGCGTGCAGCTCGTGGGCTCCAATGATTCCACCTTCCAAACGTCTTTCACAAAGGGTTAGACACAAGGAAGAAGACTTCCGCTTGCTTCCTTAGTGAATAAAAACGCGTTGATTAAAATGAGCAAGGCCAACACTTCAAGATGGTCGTTGATCAGGCAAACCAATATGGCCCTCCTGGACGGCACCTTTAAGCAATGGCAACACCTTCAAAATGCTCAACCTTGAAGGATCTTAACCTAGGTTTTTAATGCAAAACCAAGAAAACAAAGTCTCACACAAAGTGAAAGAAATATCAAGAATTGTTATTCATCAAAAGGTGGTCTCCTAGACGTCCCCAAAAGGGTCTATTTATAGGCTGAGTTTCAGCCTTAAAATGTCTAGAACTAATTCAAAATAAGGCTAGCTAGCAAGGTTTGAAAATTGAAAATTATTTGAATTCAAAGCTAAAACAAATTCTAGCTAAAATCTTAAAATCTTGCAAGACATTATCTCCATCTTATTCAGCCGTGCTTGATGTCAAAATGATGTCTTGGAGGAGCTGATTTGATAAGTAGGATGAGGCTTGAAGTTGAATTCAAGAGTTGGTTGAATTTGAATTCAAGTTGAGTTTGAATTTCACTTTGAATTTGGCTCTTGTTTTATCCTTTCCCTTCCAGCCGTGTGTGTGCATCTTTTGACCTTGGGAATCTGATTTTGATGATGATAAAATGCTTGGAATTGAATTCAAATGATGGTTGAAGTTCGAATTCAAATTGAGTTTGAATTTGAATTCAAACTTGGATTCAATTTGAATTGGACTTTATCCTTCCTTTCTCCTTCAAAATGGCGTGTAGGTTGGCTGAGATGATAGCTGAATTCCTTTTGAAATGTAAGCCTCAAATTGGTTGAAACTTGAATTCAAATTATGGTTGAATTTAAATTCAAGTTTAACTTCAAATTGGTCTTCATCTTTTCTTCAATCTTGGCTGGCCCTTTGATGTCCTTTGGAGATGATTTTTGATTTTAATTTGAACAAAGGATTCCATCTTGGACACGCTTGAATTTGTCTTTGTGGAGACAAACATTCTCTTCAAGACAACATTCCTTTTGTCTCCCTTTTTTTGTAACACACGCCTATGTTGCTTATTTTGGGCCTCCATTTTATTTTGGACTTTCATGTACCTAATTTACCTAAAAAAAGACATAAAACAAAGATAACAAGGAACAAGATAATAAAACACACACGCATATGCATCAACGTTCAAAGAGTGGGTTCAATGAAGTGAACCCATAGAACCTTAGGTTCGTCTTGAACATGCTTATACAAGAAGGTGGCAACTTGATGACAAAGTTCTCTTGCCCTCCTTCTTGTCATAGGACCCTTGACCTCTTGATGGGGCCCTTGATCCTCATCAATCCCCCTCCTCAAAAGGATGCGTCCTCGAATCAAAAAGGTCATCGTTGAAAGGGGTGAGGTCAGCAACATTAAAAGTAGGCGAAATTGAACCATACCTTTCGGGAAGATCAAGGATGTATGCATTGTCACCTATGCGTTTCAAAACTTTGAAAGGTCCATCTCCTTGAGGTAACAGTTTTGACTTTCTCTCATTGAGAGATCTTTCTTTGCGCAAATGTAACCACACTAAATCTCCAGGTTTAAACACAACTCGTTTTCGATGTTTGTTAGCTCGTCTTTCATAAGCTTTGTTTTTCTTTTCAAGCTGTGTTTTAACTTGTTCATGCAGTTTCTTTATCTTTTCCGCTTTTTGTTTACCATCAAGACTAGAACGTTCATGCACGGGAATAGGAATCAAATCGAGGGGAGACAAGGGATTAAAGCCAGACACGATTTCAAACGGACTATGCAAATTACCGTGATGGACACTCCTATTGTATGCAAATTCGATATACGGTAAACAATCTTCCCAATGTTTAATGTGTTTTTGCAAAATGGCACGCAAAAGTTGTGAAAGAGTACGATTAACGACTTCAGTTTGTCCATCAGTTTGTGGGTGTGCGGTGGTTGAAAACAACAATTGTATACCAAGTTTAGCCGACAAAACACACCAAAAATGACTCAAAAATTACTCAAAAATGTGTTAAAGCTAAGTGTTATTCGATAAAACAAGAAGGAACAAACACAACCACTTAAGGCTAAAATCAGTTTTTGGTTTTTGGTTTTTTTCCTTGCTCACGTGAATTTAGTAGGTGACCAAGGTTTTAGTTGTCTTGTATTTAGGTAATTATAGGTTGTATAATTTGTGTCCAATTGTTGTCATTCGATAAAAAATTACCAAAAACAAAGGAAACATTAGCATTAGATTGCATTCAGCCATAGGGTATAACTAGTTCAAACACATTGTTGCTTAACCAAATATCAAATTCGTGTCAACTAGTGTAACCTCAGTAGTTTAACTTGTTTACATCATCGTAGGCATATAAACCAAAAATCAAACAAAAAGAAAAGGAACTTGCATGCAAACCGTGGCTTAGGAGTACACATTGATTGATTACAAGCATATTGGTTCATACTTAGACGTTGGCTGAATATTCACCTTTTCTTTGTGTTGGTTTAAATTGATTAAAGACTTTGTTGGACTTAGGTTCTCATTTAAAATCAGTCTTTCCATATTTTAGCCCACATTGTTATATTGCCAACCCGAACGAATCATCTTGTTGTCATTACACTTTCTGAACTTGCATTGAACTTTATACATTCTTGGTTGTTATATTTGTGAAATACTTGTCACTTCACTAGCGTTCAGTCGTGTTGTAAAGGTAACTTTTTCACAAAAGAACTACCAAAACTTGTGCAAGAAACCCCAAGCCGTGAGCAATGTCTCATAAAGGCTGTGAGCAGTAGTCTCACCAAACAAGCCAAAAAGCATAAACAAAGAAAATAGAGCTTGTTTGAGAAAGAAACTGAGAGAAAAGCCAACCTACGTCACAAAAGTAAGAGGCAAGACGCATGAGAGATTGCACAAGAGGATAGGAATAGCCCTACATTAGAAAAGTTCCAAATTTACAAAAAGAGGAACTTAGAAACGAAATTTGTGCAAAAGTACCATCACCCAAAGTGTTGACCTTTGTTGAAAAGTTTCAAGAACAAACCCTTACTGAGCACTTGTGCATGTGTACTTGGCTTTCACTTTATTACAATTGAGATTGCATAAAGATTGAAGTAAGTTATGGGATTGTTTTGTACAAACCCTTAGTTTTCTTGATTCGGCCTAAACATCACTTGACTTCTATGCTTCTTTGATTCTTAGATAGTCCAAGATTGCTGTTGAATCAATTGTCAACTTAAAGTAGAAGTAAATATCTTGCCAACTTTTTGGTTGGATTTCTTTTCTTGTCATCTATCATGAGTACTTATGAGACCATTGGAACATTATGGGTGTTCTTTGCATAAAAAAAGATATGACAAAACTCAGTTCACGAAAGTAACTTAGGCTAATTAACTCTAATTAGCCTAACCAAGCCAAGGTAAACCCTCCTTCTCCCTTACTATACCCACGGCTACACCCCTTTAGCCTAGTGAAGAAATCTCTCTCCCAAGAAACTCTAGAACACCCTCCCTCAAGAATTCACAATGGAGCAAGAGACTTCTTCAAGCTCCAAGAATCCTCTAGGTAAATTGCATGATGAATATCCTAAGTAATTTCCAGCTTGAAAATGATAAAACTCACATTGTATCTCTTATTCCATGCCAAAAACGTGACACTCAAATGGTCACTAGGAGAAGATTTGTCAAGCTACTAGGGGGAGCTAACACCTTGGTGGTTTGAATCAATTTCAAGCTCCATCCAAGTTTCATTTTGGTAAGGAAATCATAGCCTCAATATAGTTGTTTCTTCATTAAGATAGTAACTAATGTTCATCCTTCTTCCTCCTCTCAAAACCGTGTGCTATATGTGAAGTTGGAGGAAGACTTCACTCCATTTCAACCAAGGCTCATGCTAAGGAAAAGCTCTAAGGTTCAAAGAGGCAAGTATACTCTAACCAATCTTTCCTTATTTGTGAAGTACATACTTGAATGGCTAGTCATTTTTAAGCTATGAAACATAGTGAAGAGTCTAAGTACAAGACATGAAAACTAGTTGTGATAAGAAAAGTGATGGCATGAGTGAATGATTTGTTGTATGAATGTGTTGTGACTGTCTTGATATGACTCATGAACAGTTTATCTATGGTTTAAAGCATGTTATTAGGCTTGGAAGGATTATGTCGAAGTGTTTATTTGATAGTTATTAAGTCACTTTAAAGAATGAAGTAGACTGGAAATGCTTGAACCATAAAAAGTGATAAAGTGCTGAAATCGCTGGAGCTGGACAGTTTTATGTGTCCTGTTGTACGACCTGAAAATGAATCTTAGAGGTGTTCAAATTGGATAATTTTTGGTATGGTGATAGCCTTATGTGTGTAGTAAATGTGTGAGTTGGAATTTTGATAAAAAGAGTTGTGGTTATCCTTAATGAAATATTTAGTGACAGCTGGTCAAACAAAAGTACTGGAACTGGACAGTTTTCTGTAGCATGTTGAACGACCTGAAAATGAACCCTAGGGGTGTTCCAATTGGCTAATTTTTGGTATGATGAGCCTCATATGTGTATTGAATGTGTGAGTTGGAATTTTGGTGAAAAGATTTGTGGATTGACCGGAATATACTTTTTAGTAGGAACTGCTCACACGGAAGTACTGGGGCTGAACAGTTTTATGTGGCATATTTTACGCCCTTAAAATGAACCTTAGGAATTGCAAAATTTGCTAGTTTTTGGTATGATAATATCCCTATGTGTCTATGAAATGTGTGAGTTGGAATTTTGGTAAAAGAAGTGGTGGATTATCCTTAATGAAGTTTTTGGTAAAACTGGTCAAACAGAGTTGCTGGAACAGGACAGTTTTGAGTAGTAAGTTGCTTGGCTCGAAAATGCACCTTAAGAATGTGCAAATGAGCTGATTTTTGGTATGATGATAGTTTGTTTGTGTAGCAACCCTGTGAGTTGGAAGTTTAGTAAAAGGAGTTGTGGGTTGGTCATAATGCAATTCGTGGTAAAACTGGTAATTCCAGGTTCTGCATGTACCTAGCCTGGGAAAGAAATTAGAGGACCCCCTTAAACTTATTGGATTGCCTTGGAATTTTTATGGTAATTACCTAAGGCATAGATGTACATGTTCATGCAAAGAAACCAGCATACAACTACCATTTTGATGGTTAAAAACGGAGTCGAAGTTAGTGATACAAAACTGGAAAACAGGACAGATTAATGACATAAGTTGTGAGGCTTTGATCTTGCTCGTTTAGACTTGAATGTGATGTTTAGCCTTATTAATATTGTTCCTTGGTATCTTGACTATGTTTTCCATGTGATGGCTTAAATATGTATAAAGTTTTATGATATATGAAACTGAGGTAAGACGGGTACTGCCCTGCTGATTTTAGCAGTACCATTTGATGATAGTTGATGTTTTGGGCTCGTTAGACATTTTGTAATGTTACAGAATTTTTATGGCACGTGTCTAAGACTTCATGATGCATGTGTATGGCGTGAGCTTATGAAAATGAGCACGAATTGATGAGCACGAGGCTGTATGAACAGAATGTGATCGCTGGACAGTTTTTCCAGCTTAAGAGACAAGTCCGTGCATGCATGTTATGATGTATTTGTTCTTGAGTCGCATGTTGCATGTCATGCATTGCATTGTTCATGTTCATACAGTTTAAGGAAGCTGATTTTAGGACACAGAATGATGAAAAAGCGTTTTTTTAAAAGGAAAGTTTTCAGTTTTGAAAAATAACGCCTTCCACCGGTACCGTGTGTTTTCTGGCTAGTAAGGACCCGTTCCAGATCCAGGGTTAACTGATCTAATGGTATGGACCGTTCAGGCGCGGAGAGAATAAACCTGATATCGACCGTTCAGGCCCAGAGAGAATAGACCTGATAAGTGATGACGTGACCGCTCCGAATCCGGGAATAATAGATTCGAAGATAAATAAGTGACCGCCTCAGATCTGGGAGAATAGATCTGAATACTCTCTTGTTTCCTTAACGATAATGTTTTGAAAGAAAGAACGAAAAGAAAAGATTTTCATGGTTCCATTATGCACTACATTTGCACATTCATACGCATTGCATATGGTCATGAGCATGATGTTGAGTCTATTTGTACTGAGCTGTGTTATTACTTGCTTCATGGCTAAGTATGATTCTATTGCCTTAGCTGCTATTGACTGAAGGGATGAGATGCTAGCCCAATGCTAGATGTAATGTTACGTAGGTTATGATCCTCTTATCTTTTCTTACCTAAGTTACGATCTTATTGCTGTTGTTACGTAAGCTATGATCTTATTTCCTTTGTGACTAAGTGATGATTTTGTTAGCGTGGCGGCATTTGAATGGAAAGACAGGTATGATGAAAAAAGTCCAAATTTTGAGGGATTTGGTTCTTGTGTGTACTTTCCATTTAATGCATTATTATTTATGGTATACTTGCTGGTGACGTTGTCACACACCCTTTATTTTTCCTCTTGAACCTGCAAGAACTAGGGTCGAGTGGATCGAGGACGAGCCTAGGGTGTCTTATCCGTAGGAGAGCGATTGAAGGATGATTTAAGGGCTTATGACGAGATGGTCATGATTGAGGAACTTTTATGAATTTATGTTGAAAAAGATTGGATTTTGGATTTCCGCATTTTAAGGACATGTCTGTAAGACTTGCGATGAATGTTTAGACGTGTTCGTTTGGAAAGTTTTTATTCTTCCTCGGTTTTGCTTACTTGATTGACGTGTAGGCACGAAAGTCCACACATTTTAGTCTTGACTAAGATATGTTATGGATCGACGCCTGGTACTCTCCGTAGTGAAGTACGGCGGGCGCACCGTATCCGGCTAGGCCGGGGTGTAGTGCGCCACAGGTGGTATCAGAGCCAAGGCTCTAGATCCGGGCAGAATATAGAATTAAGTTATGATTTTAGCAAACTAAGTTTGATCTTAGATCTAAGTCATGATCCTAGATGAGGGTTGACCTTAGACTAGGATGACTTAGACTAGAAATTAGGGTTTCGAGCTGATGAATAAGCCCTAGTTGATGGCAATTTATAAAAGGTAATCATGCCTACTTGGATGCTTTTAAGATCTTATTTGGATTATGAATTAAAATTGTGTCGCATATCTGAGTATTTATACCTTGAGTAAGACTCCGACACTCCGTGGTGCAGATAGCATCACGATTCAGAAGAATGACATCATCACTATTATCCCCAGGAAGCAGTAGGTTTTATTATCGACAGTTAGTAAGAGTACGTATTCCGAAGTTTAATAGGGGATCTAGTTCAGAGAAGGCAGAAAGATGGTTAAGTGAAGTTGAAGGTAACTTCATGCTGTTACAGGTGCCGAATAGGATAAGGGCGCAGATTATCCAACCGTTTTTGAACGATAAGGACAGCCAGTGGTGGAGGACTTGTACCCAGCCACTACCCCGACCGGTAACTTGGGCAGAGTTTCTAGAAGAGTTCTGTGAGTTCTTTCTCTCTCAGGACTTAATCACGAGGAGGGTTGAGGAATTTGACTCATTAAGACAAGGGTTAGGCATCACCGTCTCAGAGTACACTACTTTGGGTCAGTATGTTCCTTTGATCATGGAAGATGAAAAGTTTAAGGTGATCAGATCAGTGCACATTTTAGGCCTCCAGATCAAAACTAGGCTAGTCAGGGCATGGTAAGAGAGCGGAAGGACGAAATAAACGACTTAATGAGAGTACTACGAAACGAAGTAGGAAATGGGAGCCGTATCTGCATAAGGCTACCATGTGCGGATAGCAAAGAAACAACCAAGGTACGCCTAATTGTACAAGTTAGATGTGAAGTACCTATGTTCTACTTCCTATTGACCAAGTATAAGTGATTATGATGTTTTTTTAAGTTATGTTGAGAAGACCATAAGTAAGTAAGTGAGGTTATTAGTGGTAGTAAAACCGAGTGTAACACCGTGTTTGGGACTCGGGGTCTCTGCCATTATGCGTCACTGCTAGCACATGTACATATTTTGTTTAGCATAGACTATATGGGGAATCGATTAGCATATCGTATGCTATTATTCTTATCAAGAGTGCTATAGCCAAATTTGAAAACATTATGACATCACGATATGAAAGCGCCATATTAGACAAGCTATGAAAAGCAAGTCACGATGTTTTATACGGATGAGCCACCTTAGGATGATGATTAGGAATTCCCTAAAAAGACTCCTCACCGAAAGGCGCCTGTGGGACTAAAAGAAAACTAAAGGAACAATTGCGTGAGCTTTTAAGGAAAAAACTTATCCGCCCCAACGTTTTGTCCTGGGGCACTTCCCAAAAGACAAAGGATGGAGGCATGCGTCTTTGCGTAGATAATAAAGAACTCAATATGATCACCATGAGGAATAAGTACCCTCTGCCTAGGATCAATGAGCTATTTAACCAGCTTTGGATAAGCAATTGACAAGTGGTGTATTGTTCGGAAGTCAGGTAATTCGCTTAGTTCACCTGTATGCTGGTATTTCTTAAGGAGGAATTCATAGAAATGCTGTGAGATGATGAAGCGTTACGAGACTATTTAGGAGAGATCTGAAACGATGGCCACTTGAGAGGCGGAATGGGGAATCCCATAAGATATAGTGTTTGGATCAAGAAGTTATAAGTTGAGAATATCTACACACTCCAGCAGAGACGTTACTACTTGGCGTATCCTCATTTCATATGTATAGATGTTCCAGAAGTTTTATGAACATGCAAATAGTGATACGTGCACGTTTTCAAGTATCAAAAGAGAAAACAAGGATTTATGATGAACAAAAAACATTTGAAATGTCATAAATAGGACATAAGTTTCAAAGGAGAAATCATAACTTCTAGTTCGATTTTATGAAATGATTGCTAAAGAAAAGTTATTACGTAGTAAGGCAATCAGCGAGACGGATGAATGCGGCACATACTTTGTGAAGAGCTTGATATGTGTACTTGATGACAATTATTCCAGATGACGTTGGATGCTGTTTCATACGTAGGATGACCGTTACAAGATTACAAAAAGGATGTTTACAGAAAAGAGCTAATGATCTATATTCCAGAGTTAATGATCTCTGCCAAGTTTATGAAAAAGGAATTATAAGCATTTCATGATCATGTTAACACGGGATGGATATCATTATCAGTACATAGTATCAAGATTGCAAGTGCTTAAGATATGAGATAGGTTACGATAACACCTCTAGAAAATTAGAATAAGTTCTGATGAGACCTCTAAGAGGAATTGAACGAAGCAGTTCTGAGGGAACTAAATAGACGCCTCATTCTATCTTATTTACCTAAAGATAAGAAAGGAGCCCCTGAAGGTCGTTGAGTCGAAAGAAAAGGAGTTGAGAAAGATATCCATACCTATGGTAAAGGTTCGGTAGAAGTACCATCCTGGAGAAGAAGCCATATGGGAAACGGAAGGAAACATGAGGAGTAGATGCCCCTGTCTTTTTGACTAGTCTCTCAAGTTTCGAGGACGAAACTTATGTTAAGGGGGAGGAGAATGTTGTACCCCGACGAAAAGTCATATTGTACTTGAAGAATCATATAAGTAAATTAATAAAGTGGCATCCTTCAAGTGCATTTCACTAAGTTTCCTTAGTGCTTCTTTTATTTTATGTTGATAAGCAAACAATATAATCATTCAAGCATGAGTTATGGACCATAGCCAATTCACCTTAAGGGCTTAAGTTATTTCGGCCATAAGGTTTAAAAAGGGCCTTAAAGGGTTTTTCCCAAATTATAAGAGAGGTTAATCTTAAGGGCCTCCTTAAAATAAGCTCAAATGGAAATTAAGGAGTTGTAAGTAGTGGGCAATTTTTCCCCCAACTCTTGCAAAAAATTTCGGCCCTTTAGCCCAAGAGGAATCAAGATTTTCCTAATTTCATTTTTAAAACAAAAAAGGAAAATAATTAGTAAAAAGGGGGAAACTACCTACATAGCTTCTCATTAAACCCACTTGGAAAGAGAATTAAGTATGTTAAAGGCCCCTTAAAAGCCCTATACCGCCGACCCCTTCATGGTTAACCAAGAAGCAATTCAAATATTACCATGGTTACTTTATATTAACCACAAGGATAAAGTAACTCAAGTTAACCCATAAAGTAACTCTAGTTGGATAAAATAACCTAGGTTAGCCTTAAAGTAACTATAGTTGAATTAAAGTAACTATAGTTGAATTAAAGTAACCTTGGTTAGAAGTAACTTAGGCTAATTAACTCGAATTAGCCTAACCAAGCCAAGGTAAACCCTCCTTCTCCCTTACTATACCCACGGCTACACCCCTTTAGCCTAGTGAAGAAATCTCTCTCCCAAGAAACTCTAGAACACCCTCCCTCAAGAATTCACAATGGAGCAAGAGACTTCTTCAAGCTCCAAGAATCCTCTATGTCATGTTGAATATCCTAAGTAATTTCCACCTTGCAAATGATAAAACTCACATTGTATCTCTTATTCCATGCCAAAAACGTGACACTCAAATGGTCACTAGAAGAAGATTTGTCAAGCTACTAGGGGGAGCTAACACCTTGGTGGTTTGAATCCATTTCAAGCTCCATCCAAGTTTCATTTTGGTATAGAAATCATAGCCTCAATATAGTTGTTTCTTCATTAAGATAGTAACTAATGTTCATCCTTCTTCCTCCTCTCAAAATCGTGTGCTATATGTGAAGTTGGAGGAAGACTTCACTCCATTTCAACCAAGGCTAATGCTAAGGAAAAGCTCTAAGGTTCAAAGAGGCAAGTATACTCTAACCAATCTTGCTTTATTTGTGAAGTACATACTTGAATGGCTAGTCATTTTTAAGCTATGAAACTTAGTTGAAGAGTCTAAGTACAAGACATGAAAACTAGTTGTGATAAGAAAAGTGATGGCATGAGTGAATGATTTGTTGTATGATTGTGTTGTGACTGTCTTGATATGACTCATGAACAGTTTATCTATGGTTTAAATCATGTTATGAGGCTTGGAAGGATTATTTCGAAGTGTGTATTTGATAGTTATTAAGTCACTTTAAAGAATGAAGTTGATTGGAAATGCTTGAACCATAAAAAGTGATGAAGTGCTGAAATCACTGGAGCTGGACAGTTTTATATGTCGTGTTTTACGACCTGAAAATGAACCTTAGAGGTGTTCAAATTGGCTAATTTTTGGTATGGTGATAGCCTTATGTGTGTAGTAAATGTGTGAGTTGGAATTTTGATAAAAAGAGTTGTGGTTATCCTTAATGAAATATTTAGTGACAGCTGGTCAAACAGAAGTACTGGAACTGGACAGTTTTCTGTAGCATGTTGAACGACCTGAAAATTAACCCTAGGGGTGTTCCAATTGGCTAATTTTTGGTATGATGATAGCCTCATATGTTTATTGAATGTTTGAGTTGGAATTTTGGTGAAAGGATTTGTGGATTGACTGGAATATAATTTTTAGTTGGAACTGCTCACACGGAAGTACTGGGGCTGAATAGTTTTATGTGGCATATTGTACACCCTAAAAATCAACCTTAGGAATTGCAAAATTTGCTAGTTTTTGGTATGATAATATCCTATGTGTCTATGAAATGTGTGAGTTGGAATTTTGGTAAAAGAAGTGGTGGATTATCCTTAATGAAGTTTTTGGTAAAACTGGTCAAACAGAGTTGTTGGAACAGGACAGTTTTGAGTAGTAAGTTGCTTGGCTCGAAAATGCACCTTAGGAATGTGCAAATGAGCTGGTCTTTGGTATGATGATAGTTTGGTGTGTGTAGCAACCCTGTGAGTTGGAAGTTTAGTAAAAGGAGTTGTGGGTTGGTCATAATACAATTCGTGGTAAAACTGGTAATTCCAGGTTCTGCATGTACCTAGCCTGGGAAAGTAATTAGAGGACCCCCTTAAACTTATTGGATTGCCTTGGAATTTTTATGGTAATTACCTAAGGCATAGATTTACATGTTCATGTAAAGAAACCAACATAAAACTACCATTTTGATGGTTAAAAACGGAGTCGAAGTTAGTAGTACAAAAATGGAAAACAGGACAGATTAATGACATAAGTTGTAAGGCTTTGATCTTGCTCGTTTAGACTTGAATGTGATGTTTAGACTTTTGAATATTGTTCCTTGGTATCTTGGCCATGTTTTCCATGTGATGGCTTAAATATGTATAAAGTTTTATGATCTATGAAACTGAGGAAAGACGGGTACTGCCCTGCTGATTTCAGCAGTACCCTTTGATGATAGTTGATGTTTTGAGCTCGTTAGACATTTCGTAATGTTACGGAATTTTTATGGCACGTGTCTAAGACTTCATGATGCATGTGTATGGCGCGAGCTTATGAAAATGAGCACGAATTGATGAGCACGAGGCTGTATGAACAGAATGTGATCGCTGGACAGTTTTTCCAGCTTAAGAGACAAGTCCGTGCATGCATGTTATGATGTATTTGTTCATGAGTCGCATGTTGTATGTCATGCATTGCATTGTTCATGTTCATACAGTTTAAGGAAGCTGATTTTATGACACAGAATGATGAAAAAGTGTTTTTTTAAAAGGAAAGTTTTCGGTTTTGAAAAAGAACGCTTTCCACCGGTACCTTGTGTTTTCTGGCCAGTAAGGACCCGTTCCAGATCTGGGGTTAACTGATCTGATGGTATGGACCGTTCAGGCCTGGAGAGAATAGACCTGATATCGACCGTTCAGGCCCGGAGAGAATAGACCTGATAAGTGATGACGTGACCGCTCCGAATCCGGGAATAATAGATTCGAAGAGAAATAAGTGACCGCCTCAGATTGGGAAGAATATATCGGAATGCTCTCTTGTTTCCTTAACGATGATGTTTTGAAAGAAAGAACGAAAAGAAAAGATTTACATGGTCCCATTATGCACTACATTTGCACATTCATACGCATTGCATATGGTCATGAGCATGATGTTGAGTCTATTTGTACTGAGCTGTGTTACTACTTGCTTCATGGCTAAGTATGATTCTATTGCCTTAGCTGCTATTGACTGAAGGGATGAGATGCTAGCCCAATGCTAGATGTAATGTTACGTAGGTTATGATCCTCTTATCTTTCGTTACCTAAGTTACGATCTTATTGATGTTGTTACGTAAGCTATGATCTTATTTCCTTTGTGACTAAGTGATGATTCTGTTACCGTGGCGGCATTTGAATGGAAAGACATGTATGATGGAAAAAGTACAAATTTTGGGGGATTTCGTTCTTGTGTGTACTTTCCATTTAATGCATCATTATTTATGGTATACTTGCTGGTGACGTTGTCACTAACCCTTTATTTTTCCTCCCAGAACCCGCAGGAACTAGGGTCGAGTGGATCGAGGACGAGCCTAAAGTGTCTTATCCGTAGGAGAGCGATTGAAGGATGATTTAAGGGCTTATGACGAGATGGTCATGATTGAGGAACTTTTATGAATTTATGTTGAAAAAGATTGGATTTTGGATTTCCGCATTTTGAGAACATGTCTGTAAGACTTACGATGAATGTTTAGACGCGTTCGTTTGGAAAGTTTTTATTCTGCCTCGGTTTTGCTTACTTGATTACGTGTAGGCACGAAAGTCCACACATTTTAGTCTGGACTAAGATACGTTATGGGTCGAAACCTGGTACTCTCCGTAGTGAAGTACGACGAGCGCACCGTATCCAGCTAGGCCGGGGTGCAGGGCGCCACAGTCTCCCCCTTGGTGATTTAACCAAGATAGAGGGAGGAAGTGAAGAAACTATATTTCATGGTTTTTTGGTTGGGAGGAGAAAGAATTTATGATGTGTAAGACATGCATGGTCCTTGATTGGATGGACAAAAAATGTGCATGAGGTAGGGTGTTGGAGAAGCAAAGCAAACATGATGAGGATCAAGGGTCCGATGAGGACCAAGGATCCCATCAAGAGGTCAAGGGTCCTATAACAAGAAGGAGGGCAAGAGAACTTTGTCATCAAGTGGAACCTTCTTGTATAAGCATGTTCAAGATGAACCTAAGGTTCCATGGATTCACTTCATTGAACCCACACTTTGACCGTTTTATGAGTAGGGCGTGTGCTTTCTTTATTTTTGAATTTTATCTTGTTTCTTGTGATCTTTGTTTTATGTGTTTTCTTTGTAGGCAAATTAGGTACATGGAAAGTCCAAATAAAATGGAGGCCCAAAAAGAGCATTATAGGCGTGTGTCACAAAAGAAGGGGACAAAAGGAATGTTGTCTTGAAAGGAATGTTTGTCTCCACAAAGACAAATTCAAATGTGTCCTAGATGGAATTCTTTGTCCGAATTGAAATCAAAATCATCTCCAAGGATCACAAAAGGGGCCGGCCACTTTGAATGCAAGGATGAAGTCCTACTAGAATTTGAACTTGAAGATAAACTTGAATTTAAATTCAACCATGATTTGAATTCAAGTTTCAACCAAATTGGAGACTTAAAATTCAAGAAGATCTCAACCTATTTTCCAGCCATACACACGCCATCTTGAAGGATAAAAGAAGGATAAATGCCAATTCAAATTGAATCCAAGTTTGAATTCAAATTCAACTCAATTTTGAATTCAAACTTCAACCATCATTTGAATTCAATTCCAGGCATTTTATCATCATCAAAATCAGATTTCCAAGGTTAAAAGAAGCATCACACATGGCTGGAAGGGAAAGGATGCAAGAGAACTCAAATTCAAACTCAACTTGAATTCAAACTCAACTTGAATTCAAATTCAACCAACTCTTGAATTCAACTTCAAGCCTCATCCTACTTATCAAATTAGCTCCTCCAAGACATTATTTGACATCAAGAACGGCTGGATATATGGAGATAACACCTTGCAAGCATTTCAATTTTAGCTAAAATTTGTTTTAGTTTTGAATTCAAGCAATTTTCAATTTTCAAACAATTGTTAGCTAGATTATTTGAATTAAAATTCTGGTCAATTTAAGTCTGATAGGCCGAGCCATGTAGCCTATAAATAGAGCCTTTGGCCGATTGGATTGAACAACTTTTGATGAATAACAATTCTTGATATTTCCTTCACTTTGTGTGAGACTTTGTTTCCTTTGTTTTGCATTAAAAACCTAAGTTAAGATCCTTCAAAGTTGAGCATTTTGAAGGTATTGCCATTGCTAAAAGGTGCCGTCCAGGAGGGCCATCTTGGTTTGCCTGATCAACGACCATGTTGAAGTGTTGGTCTTGCTCCTTTGATCCATTCGTTTTTATCACTAAGGAAGCAAGAGGAAGTCTTCTTCCTTGTGCCTAACCATTGTGAAGGACGTTTGAAAGGTGGAATTATTGGAGCCCATGACTTGCATGCATCAAATTGGTATCAGAGCCCAGGTTACTCTATTCCACCATCTATCATTTCTTTTTCGTTTGAGTCTAGTCATTTCAAGTTCAGTTGTGTCCTTCTTCTACCCCTCATTATACACGCCATTTGTCTTGCATTTCATACAAAAAAACAAAACGTCCAGTTGTTTGAGTCATTTACATTTTGTTGAGTCTTGTTCTTCATCATTTTAGCATCTTTGTTGATCCTTGTTCTAGTGTCACGTTTACCCAAATTGTGCATCAAACATCTGAAATTTTACCATTCAAACTTGAACAATTAGGGTTTGAGCATTTAGAGTACATTCACCTCTTTTTAATTACTACAACCATCAGCCTATAAAGCTACCTTGGTTTCAAATCATCTTGTTGCTACCGAAGCTTTTAGTTGGTGATGATTGTATGCATCTTGTGATTCGCATTGTGCTTGATTTCATGCTTTAAATCAAGTTAGCTTCACGAACCATTTCCAACACCAACAAAACCCTAAAATCATCCCCAACCCCACGGCTCAACCAGCAACCACCCCAACCCGACCCTAAAACTCATTAACCAGATTACAAACTACCTCATTTACACTCTTAGCAAAAAGCCCCAAACCAATTCTGCCAACAAAAATCAGAACCAAAAGTTCCCAATTCATTCAAAGAAAACCTAACCCTAGAATTTGAATTTTGGTTCAATTCTGTCCTACAACCATCCATTATCCAAATTGACCACATAAATCATCAATTCTCAACCCAAATAGACCATTTACACCGCCCATTCAGTTCCCAAAACCTCATTTCGAAAATTCCCCAAAACGTTCAAAAAACCCTAAATTGAAAAACCCTAACCATAATCCCAATTCCGCCCTACCCCAATTTCCCTCACTTTCCAAGGTTATTTTGTTGCAATTCAAGGTTGCAAACTGCAATTTAAAGACATTGAACTATTCCATCTGAAAACAAAAGTGCTCAGTGCAAAACGCGTGAAATTTCAATTCTGCCCCTAGTCAAAAAAAAGAGAATCTGAACCTTGCTCAATTGAAAGAGCAAGGAAGAAAAAGAAAAACAAAAGAACAAGAGAAAAGAAAAAGGGCAAAACGTTGTGCATTACGTGGAAATTTTTTGGTGCAATTTGAAAACCTTGGATACCGTATTTCATTTTTGCTACATACAACCATCCTCCCACATCATATTCTCCTTATCCTGCTCTTCTTGAACCAATCACACACTTGGTTGCTCGATTATTGCATGACTTGAACCATTTTGTGGGTAGTAAGTGCATAGAATCAAAATTAGCTAAAGATTGCCCACGACAACCCTTAGTTCATCTTTGGTTCAGCCTTATACATCAATTTTGGTTGCTTATTTTCTTTGAATCTTAGAAGCAAGTTCAAGTTTGTTTCCGTTTTGCTTGATCCTACCTTGATACTAATTGGTGCAACTTGAAAGCAAAAGGGAGAAACAAGTGGAGATTGTTGTGATTTGGAGAAGCATTGGCAAAACACTTTCTTAATTGATCACTTTGAGCCTTCTTAACTTCAGGTTATCTAAGAAACAAAGTGGTAAGAGAGTGGAAAGAAGAGAAAGAGGAGTGTTCGTAGTTTGTTTTTACTAATCACTTAACGTTTGTTTCTCTTTGTGTTAGTTTGCTTCTTTCCTTTTTCTTTTTATTTTCATTTCAATTCCTTAGGTAAAATGGAGAGCAGCACTCATTCCGCTTCTAGCAAATCAAAGGAATCCGAAACGTTGGACAACACGCAACAACAAATGCTAGAGATGCTTAAGAAACTCATGCATGACAATGAGGTAATCAAGCATCACTTGGAAGACGTTGAACGAAGCTACAAAACGAGTGATGGCCAAGGTACAAGCAGGGTCGTTCCCCTACCACAACCTAGGCGCCATGTAGCCTATAAATAGAGCCTTTGGCCGATTGGATTGAACAACTTTTGATGAATAACAATTCTTGATATTTCCTTCACTTTGTGTGAGACTTTGTTTTCTTGGTTTTGCATTAAAAACCTAAGTTAAGATCCTTCAAAGTTGTGCATTTTGAAGGTCTTGCCATTGCTAAAAGGTGCCGTCCAGGAGGGCCATATTGGTTTGCCTGATCAATGACCATCTTGAAGTGTTGGTCTTGCTCATTTGATCCATTTGTTTTTATCACTAAGGAAGCAAGGGGAAGTCAAAACTGTTACCTAGAGGAGATGGACCTTTCAAAGTTTTGAAACGCATAGGTGACAAAGCATACATTCTTGATCTTCCTGACAGGTATGGTTCCATTTCGCCTACTTTTAATGTTGCAGACCTCACACCTTTCATTGATGACCTTTTTGATTCGAGGATGAATCCTTTTGAGGAGGGGAGATTGATGAGGATCAAGGGTCCGATGAGGACCAAGGATCCCATCAAGAGGTCAAGGATCCTATGACAAGAAGGAGGGCAAGAGAACTTTGTCATCAAGTTGGAACCTTCTTGTATAAGCATGTTCAAGATGAACCTAAGGTTCCGTGGGTTCACCTCATTGAACCCACACTTTGACTGTTTTATGAGTACGCATGTGCTTTCTTTATTTTTGAATTTTATCTTTTTTCTTGTGATCTTTGTTTTATGTGTTTTCTTTGTAGGCAAATTAGATACGTGGAAAATCCAAATAAAATGGAGGCCCAAAAAGAGCATTATAGGTGTGTGTCACAAAAGAAGGGGACAAAAGGAATGTTGTCTTGAAAGGAATGTTTGTCTCCACAAAGACAAATTCAAATGTGTCCTAGATAGAATTCTTTGTCCAAATTGAAATCAAAATCATCTCCAAGGATCACAAAAAGGGCCGGCCACTTTGAATGCAAGGATGAAGTCCTACTTGAATTTGAACTTGAAGATAAACTTGAATTTAAATTCAACCATGATTTGAATTCAAGTTTCAACCAAATTGGAGACTTAAAATTCAAGAAGATCTCAGCCTATTTTCCAGCCATACACACGCCATCTTGAAGGATAAAAGAAGGATAAATGCCAATTCAAATTGAATCCAAGTTTAAATTCAAATTCAACTCAATTTTGAATTCAAACTTCAACCATCATTTGAATTCAATTTCAGGCATTTTATCATCATCAAAATCACACACGGCTGGAAGGGAAAGGATATGCAAGAGCCAAATTCAAAGTGAACTCAAATTCAAACTCAACTTGAATTCAAATTCAACCAACTCTTGAATTCAACTTCAAGCCTTATCCTACTTACCAAATCAGCTCCTCCAAGACATTATTTGACATCAAGCACGGCTGGATATATGGAGATAACACCTTGCAAGCATTTCAACTTTAGCTAGAATTTGTTTTAGTTTTGAATTCAAGCAATTTTCAATTTTCAAACAATTGTTAGCTAGATTATTTCAATTAAAATTCTGGTCAATTTAAGGCTGATAGGCCGAGCCATGTAGCCTATAAATAGAGCCTTTGGCCGATTGGATTGAACAACTTTTGATGAATAACAATTCTTGATATTTCCTTCACTTTGTGTCAGACTTTGTTTTTGATGAGGATCAAGGGCCCCATCAAGAGGTCAAGGGTCCTATGACAAGAAGGAGGGCAAGAGAACTTTGTCATCAAGTTGCCATGATGAGCCAAATAAAGGCTAGAAAACGTTTCCAAGACTTTGTCTTCTATTCCAAATTGATTTGAACCTCGGCTATGGCAAAGAACATCACAATGACACCCCTTGAGCTGTAACCGTTTGTCCTTGGCTCAATTCATGCCAACACCTCTTCCTCTTTGGCATTCCAACACATCTAAAACCTCATTGAGACCCTAAGATGCTGTAAACCAAAAATGAAGTAAATACTAACAAGTTCTAGGCTATGAACTTGAAAGAAACCGTTTAGTGGTTTAAACTTCAACTAGAAAAGTTGAGAATTCCTTAAAGGAAATTTTGATTGAAATGTTTTTGAATTGTGGTAATTTGTACATTCAGGTTCCTAATCTATTTATAACCAACGAAATTTACAAAGGTACAAGGATTAAAGTACAAAGTACAAGTCTAAAAGGAACATGCTTGCTTGGTAACTTGTTTGAACAATTTTGGTTCCAAGAAAGCTGAATTGTTTTGCCGTGCTTCCATGCTTGTTCTCAGCCACAATTCTTGATCAATTTTGATTGGATAATACTTTGAACAACTTGGTTTGAATTGCCTTTGATTGGTTGCAAGTTTGGCTTTGAATTTCCAAGTTGTTTTTGATTGGTTTGAACATTTGCAAGACTTCTCCCAATTGGTTCATGCTTTGAGCAGCTTGTCAATCCATGTTTGGCGTGAAGAACAATTCAGATTTTTGACATGTGTGCTTGTCACCTCCTTGCTTCTAAGCTACTTGCTTGTCACCACCTTGCTTGAACAAAAATTCAGATTCTAATTGCATTTTCAAGCTAAGTACGTGTACCTAAAAAACAAGGCAATAATACAACACAAACTATCCTAAAACAAGGTTAACCAACCAACAATATTAAAAAGAACAACTAAAGATATGTACAACATGTTTTTGATACAACTAGATCAAAGCTTGTATCATATAAACCCAACGGACATCATCTCTGCTTGGTTCATCCTCTTCATGCCTATAAAGAAATGATTCAACACAATGCAACAACTTCTTAGCCATACTCCTTGTTATGGGACCTGTGCGGGGCAGTGAGGTGTCATCATCAGTGTTTGTATCCACAAGGTTAGGCTGTAGCTCATCATTCCCTCCCACTTGAGAAGGATTCGTCCTCGAATCTGAATCAATACTAAATGGAGAAAGGTCAGCAACATTAAAAGTTTTAGAGATAGGACCATACCTTTCTTCAGGAAGATCGAGAACATAGGCATTATCACCAAGCTGTTTCAACACTTTGAACGGTCCATCGCCTCTTGGCTTCAACTTTGAGTCCCTTTCCTTAGGGAATCTTTCTTTCCTCAAGTGTAACCAAACAAGATCACCAGGCTCAAATATAACAACTTTACGATTCCTGTTGGCTCTATTGGCATACACTTTATTCTTAGCTTCAAGTTGTGACTTAACCTTTTCATGCAATTCTTTCACAAGTTTAGCTTTTCGTTCACCATCTAAACTAACACGTTCATGAACAGGTATGTGAACAAGATCAAGCGGGGACAAAGGGTTAAAGCCATAAACAACTTCAAAAGGAGAATGCAATGTTCCACTATGAACAACTCTATTGTATGCAAACTCAATATAAGCTAAGCAGTCTTCCCAATTCTTTAAGTTCTTTTGAATGACAACACGTAACAGTTGAGACAAAGTTCTATTAACAACTTCAGTTTGACCATCGGTTTGTGGGTGAGCAGTTGTAGAAAATAACAATTTAGTACCAAGTCTACTCCACAAAACACGCTAGAAATGACTTAGAAACTTTGTATCTCTATCACTAACAATTGTACGTGGCATGCCATGCAATCTAACAATCTCCTTAAAGAACAAATCAGCAATATGAATAGCATCATCAACTTTCTTACATGCAATGAAATGTGCCATTTTGGAAAATCTATCAACAACAACAAAGATGCTATCTTTACCAGTTTTGGATCGAGGCAATCCCAATACAAAGTCCATAGAAAGATCAGTCCAAGGTGAGCTTGGAACAGATAAGGGAGTGTACAATCCATGTGGTTGTGTTCTAGATTTTGCTTGTTTGCAAGTAATACATTGGTCACATACCTTGATAACATGCGCTTTCATATGCGGCCAGAAGAAATGCTCCTTAAGTGTTTCCAGAGTTTTTAACGAGCCAAAATGACCCATTAAACCTCCTCCATGAGCTTCTTTTATCAACAACTCTCTTAATGAACACATTGGTACACATAACATATGTTCTTTAAATAAATAACCATCATGCAAGTAATATTTAGCAAAAGGTGAATCAATGCATGCTTGATAGATAGAACTAAAGTCATGATCAGAATGATACATCTCTTTGATAGACTCAAAACCAAACATGTTACATGAAAGAGTAGTAATCAAAGTATAGCGACGAGATAATGCATCAGCAACAACATTTTCTTTTCCTTGCTTATACTTGATCACAAAAGGGAATTGTTCAATGAATTCAACCCATTTGGCATGTCTTTTGTTCAATTTTCCTTGACCTTTTAGATACTTAAGGCTTTCATGATCAGTATGAATCACAAATTCCTTAGGTTGTAGATATTGTTGCCAAGTTTGTAAAGAACGGACAAGGGCATACAATTCTTTATCATAGGTTGAATAATTTATGGAAGCTCCTTTCAATTTCTCACTAAATTAGGCAACAGGTTTGTTACCTTGATGCAATACAGCTCCAATGCCAACTCCACTGGCATCACATTCAACTTCAAACATTTCATCAAAGTTGGGCAATCTCAGGATAGGTGCAGAAGTTAGACGTTTCTTAAGTTCCGCAAAGGCTTTTTGTTGTGATTCTCCCCATTCAAAACTTACATCTTTCTTGACTAACTCATTCAAGGGTGCAGCTATGGTAGAGAAATCCTTCGCAAAACATCTATAGAAGCTAGCTAATCCATGAAAACTCCTAACATCTCCAGCAGACTTAGGGGTTGGCCACTCAGTTATGGATTTAACTTTCTCTTGGTCCATTTCAATTCCTTCAGCACTAATCACAAATCCTAAGAATGTAACCTTCTCCTGACAGAAAGAACACTTCTTGAAATTAGCATACAACTTTTCTTTCTGTAGGGTGACAAAAACAGCTCTAAGATGGATCAGATGTTCACTTAGGGTTTTGGAGTAGATAAGAATGTCATCAAAGTAAACTACTACAAATTTCCCTTTGAATTTCCTTAAGACCTCATTCATTAACCTCATGAAAGTACTAGGGGCGTTGGTTAAACCAAAGGGCATAACTAACCATTCGTACAATCCAAATTTAGTCTTAAAGGCAGTTTTCCATTCATCACCTTCCCTAATTCTCACTTGGAAATAACCTTGTTTAAGATCTACTTTGCTAAAGCATCTAGACCCATGCAACATATCCAACATGTCATCCAACCTAGGAATAGGGTTTCTATACTTCACAGTGATCTTATTGATGGCTCTACAATCAGTACACATTCTCCAAGTTCCATCTTTCTTAGGGACAATGATAACAGGAACATCACAAGGACTCATACTCTCTTTTACTTTACCTTGGGTCAATAATTCCTTAACATGTTTTTGGATTTCCTTAGTTTCCTCTAGATTGGCTCTACAGGCAGGTCTGTTTGCTAGAACAGCTCCTGGAATGAAATCTATTTGATGCTCAATGCCTCTTAGAGGTGGTAAACCTAGGGGATCTCCTTCAGGAAACAAGCTAGAAAATTCTTGAAGTAAAGGTGCAACTTCACTTGGTAAAGCAGATGGTATTTCAGATGAAGAGAACAGAGTTTCTTTGTAAAGCAAGATATAAACAGTTTTGTTTGAATTGATAGCATGGAATACCTCGCTTTGAGATGCAAAGAATGCACTTTTCTTTAGAGATGGTTCAGCAGAAACTTTAATTTCTTTCGGTTCAATTTTAAGATGAGAAGTTTTCAGTTGGTTTTCTTTGATGAAAATCCTTTCCAGTTCCTTTTCTTTTGGATCATTATGGCTTTTTAACATTCGTTGTTGATCCTCAAAGACTTTGTGCGGGGGCAAGGCATTTAATTTGAACAGTTTGTTGTTATGCCTAAAGGAATATCTATTCAGGTAACCATCATATGTAACCTTGTTGTCCAATTGCCACGGTCTACCTAATAAGATATGACTTGATTGCATAGGGGCTACATCACATAACACCTCAGCAGAATACCCACCAATTGATAAAGAAACTAGGACTTGCTTTGTTACTTTAACTTCACCACACTCATTAAGCCATGTAAGTCTATAAGGACGGGGGTGATTAATTAAAGGTAACTCAAGTTTCCTAACAAGTTCAAAACTTGCAACATTGGTACATGAACCGAAGTCAATGATTAAAGTGCAGACTTTCTTTTTAACCATACAGTGAATGTGGATTATGTTCTCTTTTTGTATTTCAGGTTCTTCAGTTCTAATTTGGGCACTTAGAGCTCGACGGACAACTAAGAACTCTTTTGTTTCACACTCATTAATCTCTTCACTAAGCTCTTCTTCTTCCTCACATGTTTGTTCAATTTCATTGTTTTCTTCACTCTCTTCCAATTCTTCCTCAGAATAATACTCATTAGACTCTTCAATAAACAAGATGCGTTTAGGGTTGGGACATTGATTAGCAAAATGACCTTTTCCTAAGCATTTAAAACATTGAATATCACGAGCCTTAACATTAGGCGTACCTTCCACCTTGGCTTTGCCTTTATCAGTGATTGGAAGCTTTGGACGATTTTGGATATTCTGGGTTGATTTTCCTTGGAATCCACGGCCTTGACCTTGTTGTGGACGGAAAGGCGTCCTGGGCTGTGTTCTAGGAAAACTCAAAGGATTAGTCCGATAAGAAGGGTTAGAAGTTTTAACCTTCAATTGTCTTTCCACTTTCTCAGCAATGTGAACCATAGAAGCCAGATCAGAGTAAGGTGTAAGTTCCACCTTAAATGCAATCTCTTTGTTCAAACCAGCTAGAAATCTAGCCATTGTGGCTTCCTCAGCTTCTTCTATGTTAGCCCTGGTAAGCAGATGTTCTAATTCTTTGTAAAATTCATCAACAGATCTATTACCTTGAGAAAGTTGTTGCAATTTCTGGAAAATGCTTCTTTCATAGGAAGGAGATATGAATCTCTTCCTCATCTCTTGTTTCAGCTCGGGCCAAGTAACAACAGGGGGCTGTCTTGTTCTTCTCCTGGTGTTCTTCAATTGTTCCCACCAGAGTAAAGCATAATCTACAAATTCAAAAGTTGCATACCGCACTTTGGCCAATTCAGAATAGTTAGTGCAAGAATACATATGATCTACTTTTGTTTCCCATTGCAGATATGCTTCAGGATCACTTTTCCCTTGGAAGGAGGGTATTGTCAGTTTAGTAGTAATGAACTCTTCTTCAAGATGTTCATCTCTATCAGGCTGACGTTCATCATACCGTTCTTCCGGATAGTGTTCTTCATTGTACTCAGGGAGATCATCAAATCTCTCCTCAAAAGAAATGTTCCTACGACCACCATTACTACCTCGACCTCTACCTATACCTCTATGTGATGTGACTTTTCTATGTTCAACATGAGACTCATTACCATAAGAGGTGCCTTCTTGAAAAGGTATACTAGGTTCCTTTTGATCTGAGTTTGGCTTTTCTACTTTGCTTATCCTCTGTTTGTTATCCTCTATGTCACTTTTCATTAAACCAAACTGATTAACAAGGAAAGTGAGTGTTTGCTGTATATTCTCTAGGGTAGCAGGGACTGGGGATGGAACAGGAGTAGATGGGGACGGGGGTGGTGCATTATCTTTCTGTTGGGGACCCATGATTCAGAAAACAATCTCAAAAGCCAATTAAAATATTGACAAGATGCAAATACTCTACTTTATGTTGACAATTGTTCAAAACAGCAATTTGGACTATTTCTCCTAAGGATTCAAGAAAATCACAGAAGTCAAATTGTTGTTCTGGCTGAATGAAATCTACGGGGTTGTTTAAGACAATCCCTCAATTCACTTTACAGCATATGCAATTATCAATTGAAGTAAAGTGAAAGTAAAAGCACACAAACAAAGTGTCAGCAAGGGTTTGCTTTAAAAACTTTCAATATTTCAAATCTACAACACTTTGGGCACTTTCTTTCTTTTGAGCTTTGCACAGGAATTTCCCTTTTGCAATGTTCAATTTTGGGCTTTTCCTCACTTTTCTTTCTTGTGCAATTCTCTCTTGTCTTGCCTCTTACTTGTTGACAAATAATGGCTTTTCTCTCGTGTGTTTCTCAATCAAGCTTAATTTTCTTTCTTTGGGGGTGTTTGCTTGATTGTTGTGAGACTACTGCTCACGGCCTACATGAGTCATTGCTCACGGCCTACATGAGTCATTGCTCACGGCCTTTAATTGCACAAGGTTTGTTGTATTTAGAATTTGAAAGTTTCTCGTACACAACACGGCTAAACACTATGTAGTGAGAAATCAATTCACAATTACAACAAGTTCAAATTGATTATAGTGCAAGGCAAGTTCAGAAATTGATCTAAAACAACAATTGGATAGCTTTTTTTAACAGTGTGGGGGCTTAAACAATTCCTAACTTCCAGGATGTATCTAAGTCCAACAAGTTGTTTGAAACAATTGAAATAAACAAAAAGATATAGCTATTAGCATTCACCAAGATTTCAAATGAGCTTTAAAGACTTGTTCTAAACACACGGTTTTGGCAATTGTTTTTCTGTTTTTGATGCAAATGATCTAACTAATCTTAAGATAGCTAAATGCAACTTAGTTGTTTCTAAATGCAATTATAAGGGCTGATTACTATAACAACTAATGGAAAACAGTTTTTGATGCAAACTAAACTAACTTGTTTTGTTTTGACTTTAAGTTATCTATTCTACTTTGTTTTTTGTTTTGGTTTTCGTTTTTATGATGCAGACAGTTTCTAAACTAGATGGTACTAGATGCAAGTCTTTATATTCTACTCAACGAACGTTTATCAACTAGAAACTAGGCAGCAAACATAGTTAACTAAAACTACTTTTTTTGTTCTTTAGTTTTCGGATTTTCTTGTTCTAAACTAAACAACCAACTAAACCTTTAAACTATGTTGTAAACTAGTCTAACTAAGCAAATAAGGCAGCAACTAAAACGTCTACAACAGTTTGCACACAACTACTAAAAACAGATTTTAACAACTTGATTACAATCTAAACTATCAACTAATCTATTTTTGTGTTCAAAGTTTTCTGTTTTAAGGACTTAACTAAACTATCATTTAAACTTCTAGATTAGGACCTAATGAACATTGTCTAAGCTAGATTGAACAAGAACAACAAGTTACACTCGGTTTTAACTAAACTACACAAACAGATTCTAACAACACTTAAGACTAGTCTAAGATCTTTTTGTGGTGTTTTCGGTTTTTGCTACTTAAACTAACTTACCAAATTGTTGTAAACTAACTAATAAACACTTTTAAACAAAAACTAACTACCTAAATTAACAGATTCTAAATGGACATAAAAACAGTTTACTACACGGTTTTTTGGGCAGCATCATTTTTATGCAAGTTAAACAATGTAATCATGAATAGAAGACTAACCAAAGCTCTGATACCAATTGATGAGCCAAATAAAGGCTAGAAAATGTTTCCAAGACTTTGTCTTCTATTCCAAATTGATTTGAACCTCGGCTATGGCAAAGAACATCACAATGACACCCCTTGAACTGTAACCGTTTGTCCTTGGCTCAATTCATGCCAACACCTCTTCCTCTTTGGCATTCCAACACATCTAAAACCTCATTGAGACCCTAAGATGCTATAAACCAAAAATGAAGTAAATACTAACAAGTCCTAGGCTATGAACTTGAAAGAAACCGTTTAGTGGTTTAAACTTCAACTAGAAAAGTTGAGAATTCCTTAAAGGAAATTTTGATTGAAATGTTTTTGAATTGTGGTAATTTGTACATTCAGGTTCCTAATCTATTTATAACCAACGAAATTTACAAAGGTACAAGGTTTAAAGTACAAAGTACAAGTCTAAAAGGAACATGCTTGCTTGGTAACTTGTTTGAACAATTTTGGTTCCAAGAAAGCTGAATTGTTTTGCCGTGCTTCCATGCTTGTTCTCAGCCACAATTCTTGATCAATTTTGATTGGATAATACTTTGAACAACTTGGTTTGAATTGCCTTTGATTGGTTGCAAGTTTGGCTTTGAATTTCCAAGTTGTTTTTGATTGGTTTGAACATTTGCAAGACTTCTCCCAATTGGTTCATGCTTTGAGCAGCTTGTCAATCCATGTTTGGCGTGAAGAACAATTCAGATTTTTGACATGTGTGCTTGTCACCTCCTTGCTTCTAAGCTACTTGCTTGTCACCACCTTGCTTGAACAAAAATTCAGATTCTAATTGCATTTTCAAGCTAAGTACGTGTACCTGAAAAACAAGGCAATAATACAACACAAACTATCCTAAAACAAGGTTAACCAACCAACAATATTAAAAAGAACAACTAAAGATATGTACAACATGTTTTTGATACAACTAGATCAAAGCTTGTATCATATAAACCCAACGGACATCATCTCTGCTTGGTTCATCCTCTTCATGCCTATAAAGAAATGATTCAACACAATGCAACAACTTCTTAGCCATACTCCTTGTTATGGGACCTGTGCGGGGCAGTGAGGTGTCATCATCAGTGTTTGTATCCACAAGGTTAGGCTGTAGCTCATCATGCCACCTTCTTGTACAAGCATGTTCAAGATGAACCTAAGATTCCTTGGGTTCATTTCATTGAACCTTCACCTTGAGTGTAAACGTGTGTGTGCTGACGTGTGCGTGCATTCTTTATCTTGAAGTTCATCTTGTTTTCTTGTGATCTTTTTTTATGTGTTTGCTTTGTAAGAAGATTAGGTACATGGAAGATCCAAATAAAATGAAGGCCCTAAAATAAGGAAGATAGCCGTGTGTTACAAAAAAAGGAGACCAAATGAATGTTATCTCGAAGAGAATGTTTGTCTCCACCAAGACAACTCAAAGGTGTCCAAGATATAATCTCTTGATCAAATTGAAATCAAAACATCTCCATTTATCCACAAGGGGGGGGCATTCTTGCAAGAAAAAGGATGATGATTAATTGAATTTAAATTCAAAGCCAAACTTGAATTTAAATTCAATCTTGATTTGAATTCAAGTTTCAACCAGATTGAGCCTTAAAATTCAAGATGAACTCAACCAAAATAAGCATCCATCCACACGCCATTTTGGAGAGAAAAGAAGGAGATAGATCACAATTCAAATTGAATCCAAGTTTGAATTCAAATTCAAACTCAATTTGAATTCAAACTTCAACCATCATTTGAATTCAATCCCAACCATCTTATCATTATCAAATCAGGTTTTCTACTCCTCATTTATTCAAGGAACACGGCTGGAAGAAGGTGGGAAGGATAAACCAACAACCAATTCAAAGTACACTCAAGTTCAAACTCAACTTGAATTCAAACTTCACCCAACTTTTGAATTCAAGTTCAAGCATATCCTACTCATCAAATCAGCTTCTCCAAGACTCCATTTTGGTCCTCATGCACGGCTTAACATAGAAGAGAAGACATCTTGCAAGCAAATCAAATTTTATCTAGGATTTGTTTTACTTTTGAATTCAAATAGTTTTCAAGTTTCAAACATTATTAGCTAGCTTATTTTGAAATAAATTCTGGTCATTTGAAGGCTGATAGGCGTGGGTTAAGGCCTATAAATAGACCCTTTTGGCTGATTGTAAACACGACCTTTTGAGGAATAACAATTCTTGATATTTCCTTAACTTTGTGTGATACTTTGTTTTCTTGGTTTTGCATTAAAAACCTAAGTTAAGATCCTTCAAAGTTGAGCATTTTGAAGGTGTTGCCATTGCTAAAAGGTGCCGTCCAGGAGGGCCATATTGGTTTGCCTGATAAACGACCATCTTGAAGTGTTGGTCTTGCTCGTTTGATCCACACGTTTTTATCACTAAGGAAGTAAGGGGAAGTCTTCTTCCTTGTGCCTAACCTTTCGTGAAGGACGTTTGGAAGGTGGAATTGTTGGAGCCCACGAGTTGCACGCATCAAATTGGTATCAGAGCCCAGGTTACTCTATTCCACCATCTATCATTTTCTTTTCGTTTGAGTCTGGTCATTCTAAGTTCAGTTGTGTCTTTCTTCTACTCCTCACTCTACACGCCTTGTCTTGCATTCAAAAAAAACCGTCCACATTGCCTTGAGTCTTTGCATATTGCTGCATTTTTTTTGCTTTCCATCATTCAACAAGTATCATCTCTTTTATTCCCTTTTCGCATCACAATCTGATTTTGAGTCGTTCAAACTTGAACAAATTAGGGTTCGTTGCATTTTAGGTTACATTCAGCCTTCTTTTAAATATTCCAACCATCAGCCTATAAAGCTACCTCGGTTTCAAATCATCTTGTTGCTACCGAAGCTTTTAGTTGGTGATGATTGTATGCATCTTGTGATTTGCATTGTGATTGATTTCATGCTTTAATCAAGTAGTCCTACGTGTGCTTGTCTTCATAACCCATTTTCAACATCAATCACACCCTCAAATCTCCCAACACCCCATGCCCAACCAGCCCCACCCCAACCCAACCCTAAAACTCACCAACCTGATCCCAAACAACCCTATTTACACCCCCAACAAAAAGCCCCAAACCTATTTTACCAAACACAATCAGAATCTAAAGACCCCAATTCATTCAAATAAACCCTAACACTAGAATTTGAATTTTGTTCAAATTCTGTCATAAACCAACCAATATCCAAATTGACCACACCAATCATCAATTACCAACCCAAATAGTCCATTTACCATGACCATTCCGTTCCCAAAACCCCATTCCGCAAATTCCCAAAACGTTCAAAAGAAACCCTAAATCAAACTGTTACCTCGAGGAGATGGACCTTTCAAAGTTTTGAAACGCATAGGTGACAATGCATACATCCTTGATCTTCCCGAAAAATATGGTTCAATTTCGTCTACTTTTAATGTTGCTGACCTCACCCTTTCACCGATGACCTTTTTGATTCGAGGACGAATCTTCTTGAGAGGGGGGGGGGGATTGATGAGGATCAAGGATCCGATGAGGATCTAGGGCCCCATCAAGAGGTCAAGGGTCCTATGACAAGAAGGAGGGCAAGAGAACTTTGTCATCAAGTTGCCACCTTCTTGTACAAGCATGTTCAAGATGAACCTAAGATTCCTTGGGTTCATTTCATTGAACCTTCACCTTGAGTGTAAATGTGTGTGTGCTGACGTTTGCGTGCATTCTTTATCTTGAAGTTCATCTTGTTTTCTTGTGATCTTTTTTTTAGGTGTTTGCTTTGTAGGAAGATTAGGTACATGGAAGATCCAAATAAAATGAAGGCCCTAAAATAAGGAAGATAGCCGTGTGTTACAAAAAAAAGGAGACCAAAGGAATGTTATCTCGAAGAGAAAGTTTGTCTCCACCAAGACAACTCAAAGGTGTCCAAGATAGAATCTCTTGATGAAATTGAAATCAAAACATCTCCATTTATCCACAAGGGGGGCGTCCATTCTTGCAAGAAAAAGGATGATGATCAATTGAATTTAAATTCAAAGCCAAACTTGAATTTAAATTCAACCTTGATTTGAATTCAAGTTTCAACCAGATTGAGCCTTAAAATTCAAGATGAACTCAACCAAAATAAGCATCCATCCACACGCCATTTTGGAGAGAAAAGAAGGAGATAGATCACAATTCAAATTGAATCCAAGTTTGAATTCAAATTCAAACTCAATTTGAATTCAAACTTCAACCATCATTTGAATTCAATCCCAGCCATCTTATCATTATCAAATCATGTTTTCTACTCCTCATTTATTCAAGGAACACGGCTGGAAGAAGGTGGGAAGGATAAACCAACAACCAATTCAAAGTACACTCAAGTTCAAACTCAACTTGAATTCAAACTTCACCCAACTTTTGAATTCAAGTTCAAGCATATCCTACTAATCAAATCAGCTTCTCCAAGACTCCATTTTGGTCCTCATGCACGGCTTAACATAGAAGAGAAGACATCTTGCAAGCAAATCAAATTTTAGCTAGGATTTGTTTTACTTTTGAATTCAAATAGTTTTCAAGTTTCAAACATTATTAGCTAGCTTATTTTGAAATAAATTCTGGTCATTTGAAGGCTGATAGGCGTGGGTTAAGGCCTATAAATAGACCCCTTTGGCTGATTGTAAACACGACCTTTTGAGGAATAACAATTCTTGATATTTCCTTCACTTTGTGTGATACTTTGTTTTCTTGGTTTTGAATTAAAAACCTAAGTTAAGATCCTTCAAAGTTGAGCATTTTGAAGGTGTTGCCATTGCTAAAAGGTGCCGTCCAGGAGGGCCATATTGGTTTGCCTGATCAACGACCATCTTGAAGTGTTGGTCTTGCTCGTTTGATCCACACGTTTTTATCACTAAGGAAGTAAGGGGAAGTCTTCTTCCTTGTGCCTAACCCTTCGTGAAGGACGTTTGGAAGGTGGAATTGTTGGAGCCCACGAGTTGCACGCATCAGTTTTCTTGGTTTTGCATTAAAAACCTAAGTTAAGATCCTTCAAAGTTGAGCATTTTGAAGGTATTGCCATTGCTAAAAGGTGCCGTCCAGGAGGGCCATATTGGTTTGCCTGATCAACGACCATCTTGAAGTGTTGATCTTGCTCATTTGATCCATTCGTTTTTATCACTAAGGAAGCAAGGGGAAGTCTTCTTCCTTGTGCCTAACCCTTGTGAAGGACGTTTGGAAGGTGGAATTATTTGAGCCCACGACTTGCACGCATCAAAACAAATGTTTTCTTGCCCCTCCTACATGACCAAAATTTAGAGGTGTGTGGGGAAAATGAACTTGTCTTGTAGTGACTTGGGGAAATGAATATAAGATGGTTGTAAGAATAAAGTAGAGGTGTGTAAGAGGGATGTGTAAGAATGCATGAAATGTTATTGGTTTGAGGAAGAGGTACGATTGATGGATGAGAAAATGAGGTGTAAGACAACATGTTTTGTCTTCTTGCATAATTCAATTCTTCTTGAAATAAAAGTAATGGTTGATTGCAAGATGAAATTGACAATATAGTTTGATGAATGAAATGTGATTGGTTAGGATTAATTTAGTGGAAGAAATATTTTTAATCTCCAATCTCTTATGTGGCCGAAATTTTAAAGAAAATAGTGGGGGCTTCCATCATTTGTTGAGGTTGGGGAGAGAAGGAAATGATGGGTGTAAGAATGCATAAAATGCTAGTGGATGGAAATTTGGGAAAGGTAAGAATCTTTGCTTACTTTTTTTACACCTTGAATGATGACAAGACTAATTAATATTTTCTTGAAATACAAATGTTGGTGTATTGTAAAATGATATGACAATATAATGAGTGCATGAAATATGACTGGTTGGGTTTAAATTAGTGGAAGAAGTATTTTTGGTTTTCTAATTTCATTATTGGCCGAAATTAAAGGGGCATGGTGGGGTGGAGGCTTCATTATTTTTCTTGGTTGGGAAGTGAGTTTTTAAGGGTTATATGCCATGCATGCTATTTGGTTGGAAGAATCTTTCAAATGTGTAAGAGAATAATTATGATTGTGGAGAGAGAGAAGAAATAAAATAAGATAAGTGGGGTGTAAGAAAAAGAAACCTTGCATGAAATTCTAGTGGTAGATGTGTGGTTTTGTGTAAGAGTTATCATCATGCATGTAATGTGATTGAGAGGTGGTCTTATATATCGTAAGAATGAAATGATGGAAGAATATATAAAATAAAGTGGAATAATAATTGGTGGGTAAGGCATGCATAAAATGCCATTGGTTGAGGGTAGAAGGTGGGGAAAATAATTAAAAGGGAATAAAATAAAATGGAATACAAGTTTGTCTTATTCAAAAGGGGGTGGGTTGGAAATAATTTTAATCATGAGATGGAATGGTTGAGAAGAGAAATGGGAAGTTGGTAAGACATGCATGTTAGATGAGTGGAGAATTCATATCATCATGTCTTATGGTAAAGAAAAAGAAAGTGTGAGATTGATTTGTGCATGAAATGCAATTGGTTAGAGAAAAGGTGGGGAGAAATAAATAATGGAAATGGATTAACAAATTGCAAGACTATTTTGTCTTACACTAAGGGGGTAGGCGGTTTTGGAGGGTAGTGGTGAGGAAAATTACTATTTTGTCCCTTTCCACTATTCTTATGTGTTATTTCATTTTTCCTTTAATTACATTCCTAATAAATGTTGTGCAATTCTTTGTATGTTTAATTTAATTATTCCTATGTCTCTTATAAGGCTTTAGGAATTCTCTATAGCTTATTTAAAGTATAGTTACACACTTATTATGCTAAGTGCGATAAGACGATCGCATTTGATTTCTGATATAATTCCCTTTGTTCTCTCTTCAACTAGCTCGGGGGTGCAGATCGTAACATATATATTCTTATTTTTTAAAAAAGGCACAATACACATATATTCCGACGTACCACCGACACGTCACATATATTATAAACATACGTCGACGTCACACTACTATATACAACTCACATTAATGAGTATTTTCAGGTCTTACATCACATGATATAAGTCATGGTGACGTCAAAATTATAGCGACATGTTACAAGGTCCCAAACCGAAAAATTGTCATATCGGGTGATTACCGAAACTTCACCGACATGTCATGTACTTGCCATATAACGATGGCCAGCCCATGTACTTCAAAAATGGCCAAACATTTCGTGTCTCACATGTTAAAATCAGCCACTAAATCATTCCATGTTGGCACACACAAATCACCCATAATTTAGGCTAAATTTGTGGAGATTTCAAATTCAAATCCATTTAGGGCACATGAGCATTTTTAAGTCATTTGAGATAGATATACACTTTATTTTATGTATATTATGTATGATAATATATATTACATGTGCAAGAAGTTTGAATTTAATCGGAGAAAAATCGTTTAATCGACGAAAGTCGAAAATTTTGTTTTCTACGCACATACAACATGGAACGTTTTTTGGCATAGATGTAACATGTATCTAGACAGTTTTTACACATCCAAGACATGTTAAAGTGTTCTAGAAAATTCAAAATGAGGCTGATTATTATTTACCATATATGTGTAAATATTGTGCATTATTTGACAAAGCTTACTAAAATGAAATTTCAGCACATGCCCAGCTCTCATACACGCCTATTACATCTTGATTGGAGCCTAGGTAGAGCTTATTTGGCATTTCGATTGGTGGAAAATATACCACACAAGATTGGTGACATAGAAGAGGGCACCACACAAGGAAAGTATTCAAAAGAGACATGCTGAAAATTTCAGTCCATGTCTCTTAAGGTGGGCGATCTTTTGGTAGTAATGGTCCTCAATTTGTCTCTCAATATTCAAGTGATTGAAATGCGATTGTATGGTAATGTTTTGGCTACATTTGAGCACATGTTTTAAGAGTTTTTTTTGTAGAATTTACAGCTCATTAAAGGATGCCAAGGTGGACCAATCAACAAGTGACAAGTAAGCAAGGTCAAGTCATCCTTCCAATCATATTGTGCCAAGTAAGCAAGATTTTGTCATCTTCTACACAAGGCAATCTTCCAAGGACACTAAAGAGAATTCTCAAGAAGGAAGAAGCCCTAAATGGGGCGGCTAAGTGTGAATAAAAGGAAGAAGATAGTGCAAAACAAGAACAAGCTACAATTCACATTCTCTCAAGTGCAAAAAGCTATACTATTCTCTTCTTCTCCCTTTCTTTCTTCTTCTTCTTCTCTCAATCCTATTGTTCAGATATTCTACATATTGTATAGGTTTTGAATATACCAACCATACACGTTCATTTTTCTAAAAGGTTGATCAAAGTGTGATCAAACCTTCATTCGATCGGTGGTGGTGTCCATGATTCATTTGCTCGATTGTATTGATTGTAAAAGGGTAGAGTTAGTGTTTAACTCCAGTCATCCTTGTGGTAAGGAGTTTATTGTGTTTACTGATAACCGAGAAAGGTGTCTTCGAAGACTGGAGTAGGTTGATTTAACCGAAACAGTATGAAATCCTTGGCGTTCTTACTTTACTGCACTTTACATTCAGTTTTCAGTTTTCTGCATTGAGTTCGTGCAATGGTAAAAATAGCAAAAAAATTTCAAAAACCACAAAATTTTGCAGAAACATAGCCACACGTTCTAGATTTCATTTGGCACAAGTTTCATCTCATTTGGATAAGTATAAGTCAATTAAACATTAATAGTTCTGAGCATAGTGCAATCTAATTTTCAGATCTGCAAAGGTTAAGAACATCAACGTGGTCGACATATCCTAAGGATCATATGATAAAATTTTCAAATCATTTGGAGTTGTAAATTAATAGGAATAAATTTTTCATTTTGTGGAACAGTTTCTGGCAGATTGACACAATCTTAATAAAAACATTCTTTTAAGTCCTTATACTTTGCATTTTAATCTGAAATTTTTATGACACATTCATAACACCTGAAAGCACATTTTCACCAGATTTTACGATTTTTGTAGGTCTACACCTGACCATTCATTTATTCAAAAATCGGGTCTGAAAACAGAATCTGTTTTCAAAAGTGTGTAATTGATAACAAAAAGTTTTAAAAACCAATTTTTTCCGCACCCACAATTCAACCACCTTCTAGTGGTGCTATACAGGTCCTATGATGCGTGAAACTCGTGGGCTCCAATAATTCCACCTTCCAAACGTCCTTCACAAGGGTTAGGCATGAGGAAGAAGACTTCCCCTTGCTTCCTTAATGAATAAAAACGTATGGATTAAGAATGAGCAAGACCAACACTTCAAGATGGTCGTTGATCAGGCAAACCAATATGGCCCTCCTGGACGGCACCTTTAAGCAATGGCAACACCTTCAATATGCTCAACTTTGAAGGATCTTAACCTAGGTTTTTAATGCAAAACCAAGAAAACAAAGTATCACACAAAGTGAATGAAATATCAAGAATTGTTATTCATCAAAAGGTCAGTTTACAATCAGCCAAAGGGCTCTATTTATAGGCCTAAGAAACGTCCCCTTTCAGCTTGAAATGGCTAGAAATAATTCAAATAAAGCTATCTAACAAATGTTTAAAAATTGAAAACTATTTAAATTCAAAGCTAAAACAAATCCTAGCTAAAAACTTCAAATCTTGCAAGACATTATCTTCAATGAATCTGGTCATGTTTGGTGATGAAGTTGGCGTTGGAGATGCAGATGAAGTGGTTGAACTTGAACTCAAAGGCTAGTTGAAGATTGGATTCAATTTGACTTTGAACTTGACTTCAAACTTGAATCTAATCTTTGAATTTTGATCTCTCCTCTTTTGCTATCCAAATTGGCGTGTAGCTATAGAAGATGGCATGTGATAAGATCTACAAGGGGTTGAGATGTTGGATTCAAATGCTGGTTGGAGATTGAGTTTAACTTGAACTTGAATTTAAACTTGGATTCAAATTTGAATTGTCATCTCATCTTTGTTATCCTTCAAATTTGACTTCATGTTGGCGTTTGGAGTGGATGTAGATTAGGCTGAAATCTTCTTGAACTTTAAGTCTCCAATTGATTGAGATTGAATTCAAATTAAGGTTGAATTTTAAATTCAAACGTAGCTTTGAATTTAAACTCAATTGATCATTATCCAATTGCTTCAATTATGGCCGGCCCCCCTCTTGTGGATATTGGAGATGATTTTGATTTCAACTTGATCAAGAGGTTCTATCTTGGACACCTTTGAATTTGTCTTAGCATAGACAAACATTCTCTTCGAATATTCTCTTGAAACATTCTCTTGAAACGTTCTCTTCAACATTCTCTTCAAACATTCTCTTCAAACATTCTCTTCAAACATTCTCTAGAAACATTCTCTTCAAACATTCTCTTGTACCTAATTTACCTGCAAAGCAAATACATAAAACTAAGATCACACGACACAAAATAAAATCCAAACAAATAAAGAGTGTAGACGTGCATGTGATACATGCTCAAGTTGAAGGTTCAATGAAATGAAGTTTGAAATGCGACAACGTTTTATTCCAAACAATTAAGAGAGTTCTATTTTCACGAGTTTGCATAACTTACGACAAGGTTGCAAAAGTGTAGACGAGTATTATAAAGAGTTAGAAATTTTGTTGGAGAGTTCTAACTTGCAGGAACCTAAAGAAGCCACCAAGGCTCGATTCTTACATGGTTTAAACAAGGAGATTGCGCAAAGGGTTGACCTTCAACCTTACCTCGACCTCACAACCATGGTCCATATGGCTGAAAAGATTGAAGCACAATTAAAGGTACGTAACTCCTCTAATTTCAATTCCAATTATCGTACTAATCAATCTTCGTCAAGATTTCACAGCAAGCCTTCAGGAACAGGAAGTTCACGGCCTACAGGAGGCCAAACGCGTGACCAAGGAGCATCGCAAAGGATGGACAATCGTGTGCAATCCACACAAAGGAGAGATAAACGCACCCAACAAAAGGCTCCTACCGGCAACTCTTCGGATCCTTCAAACAGGTTTAGAGACATTAAATGTTATAAATGTCAAGGACGTGGTCACATAGGAAAAGAATGTCCTAATGCAAAAAGAATCATGTTAATTGAAGAGACAAACGAATATGTGTCCGAGTCCGAGCATGAAAACGAGTCTGAGCATGATAATGAAATTGAACCTGAAGAGGATCTAGGCGCATTAGATGATTTTGATACCAAGGAGTTTCTTGTTGTGCGTAGAGCTTTAAATGCATATCCGAAATTAGATGATCACGAACAACATAGAGAAAATATTTTCCATATTCATTGCATGATAAATGGTAAAGTATGCACCATGATCATTGATTCCGGCTCTTGTGCGAATGTGGCTAGCATCGAATTAGTAAGAAAACTGAATTTGCCTATGACTAATCACCCGCATCCTTACAAACTTGCATGGCTAAATGACTGCGGTGAAGTTAGCGTAAGTAAACAAGTTTTGATTTCTCTTAGCATTGGTAGTTACAAAGATGATGTTTTATGTGATGTCGCACCAATGCATGCTAGTCATATCTTACTTGGTAGGCCATGGCAATTTGATCGACATGTGACATATGATGGTTATTTGAATCGTTATTCTTTCAAATTGAATGGCAAACTGTACAAACTGCATGCACTTCCACCACACAAAGTCCACGAGGATCACCAACGCATGTCCAAGTCTAGAGCCGATTCTAAGAAAAAAGATGCCGAGAGAAAATTCGTGGAGTGTATGAAAAGTGAGAACAAAAAACACGAGAGCAAGGGAAAAGAGGTAGTGCCCCTAAGTGTCAACGAGTCCAAAAAGATGATGCGTGCAACTCGTGGGCTCCAACGATTCTACCTTCCAAACGTCCTTCACAAAGGGTTAGGCACAAGGAAGAAGACTTCCCCTTGCTTCCTTAGTGATTAAAAAACGCGTGGATCAAGAATGAGCAAGACCAACACTTCAAGATGGTCGTTGATCAGGCAAACCAATACGGCCCTCCTGGACGGCACCTTTAAGCAATGGCAACACCTTCAATATGCTCAACTTTGAAGGATCTTAACCTAGGTTTTTAATGCAAAACCAAGAAAACAAAGTATCACACAAAGTGAATGAAATATCAAGAATTGTTATTCATCAAAAGGTGGTCTTTCAAGCGTCCCCTAAGGCTCTATTTATAGGCTGAACTTGAGCCTTAAAATATCTAGAACTAATTCAAAATAAAGCTAGCTAACAATGTTTAAAAATTGAAAACTATTTAAATTCAAAGCTAAAACAAATCCTAGCTAAAACTTCAAATCTTGCAAGACATTATCTTCAATGAATATGGTCATGTTTGGTGATGAAATTGGCGTTGGATATGTAGATGAAGTGGTTGAACTTGAATTCAAAGGCTAGTTGAAGATTGGATTCAATTTGACTTCAAACTTGAATTCAATCTTTGAATTATCATCCCATCCTTTTCTTATCTCCAAGTTGGCGTGTGGAAGGATAGCAAGGCGTGTGAGATGTCTTCAAATGGCTGAGATGTTGAATGCAAAAGATGGTTGAAGTTTGAATTTAAATTAAGTTTGAATTTGAATTCAAAATTGGATGGATTTTATCTCCTTCTCTCTCTTCATGGCGTGTGGATTGGCTTGTGAGACTTGGCTGAATTCATCTTGAATTTGAAGGCTTAATCTGGTTGAAACTTGAATTCAAATCAAGGTTGAATTTAAATTCAAGTTTATCTTCAAGTTTAAATTCAAGTAAGATGTCATCCTTTAGCTTAAAGTGGCCGGCCCTTGTGGTATGTTGTGGATGATTATTGATTTCAATTTGAACAAGAGACTCCATCTTGGACACATTTGAGTTTGTCTTAGTGTAGACAAACATTCCCTTCAAACATTCTCTTCAAACATTCTCTTCAACATTCTCTTCAAACATTCTCTTCAAACATTCTCTTCAAACATTCTCTTCAAACATTCCATGTACCTAATTTACCTACAAAGCAAATACATAAAACTAAGATCACAAGACACAAGATAAATTCAAAAACAGAATGTAGACGTGCATGATGATACATGCTCAAGTTGAAGGTTCAATGAAATGAACCCAAGGAGTCTTAGGTTCATCTTGAACATGCTTGTACAAGAAGGTGGCAACTTGATGACAAAGTTCTCTTGCCCTCCTTCTTGTCATAGGACCTTTGACCTCTTGATGGGGCCCTTGATCCTCATCGGACCCTTGATCCTCATCAATCCCCCCTCCTCAAAAGGATTCGTCCTCGAATCAAAAAGGTCATCGTTGAAAGGGGTGAGGTCAGCAAAATTAAAAGTAGGTGAAATTGAACCATACCTGTCGGGAAGATCGAGGATGTATGCATTGTCACCTATGCGTTTCAATACTTTAAAGGGTCCATCTCCTCAAGGAAACAATTTTGACTTTCTTTCATTGGGAAATCTTTCTTTTTGCAAATGTAACCACACTAAATCTCCAGGTTTGAACACAACTCTTTTCCGATGTTTGTTAGCTCGTCTTTCATAAGCTTTGTTTTTCTTTTCTAGTTGTGTTTTAACTTGTTCATGCAGTTTCTTTATGTTGTCCGCTTTTTGTTTACCATCAAGACTAGAATGTTCATGCACGGGAATAGGAATCAAATCGATGGGAGACAAGGGATTAAAGCCATACACAATTTCAAATGGACTATGCAAAGTACCGTGATGGACACTCCTATTATATGCAAATTCGATATATGGCAAACAATCTTCCCAATGTTTAATGTGTTTTTGCAAAATGGCATGCAAAAGTTGAGAAAGAGTACGATTAACGACTTTAGTTTGTCCATCAGTTTGTGGGTGTGCGGTGGTGGAAAACAACAATTATGTACCAAGTTTAGCCCACAACACGCCAAAAATGACTCAAAAATTACGTATCTCTATCGCTTACAATTGTACGTGGCATGCCATGCAATCTAACAATTTCTTTGAAGAACAAATCAGCAACATGTGTGGCATCATCAACTTTCCTACATGCAATGAAATGTGCCATTTTGAAAATCGATCAACCACAACATAAATGCTATCGCGTCCTCCCCGAGAACTAGGAAGTCCTAAAACAAAGTCCATAGAAATGTCAATCCAAGGGGAATCAGGGACGGGTAAAGGCGTGTAAAGGCCATGTGGTTGGGACTTGGATTTGGCTTGTTTGCAAGTGATGCAATTACCACACAACCTCTCGACGTCTACTCTCATGTGGGGCCAATAGAAATGTTCTTTAAGAGTCTCAAGGGTTTTGAACACTCCGAAATGACCCATTAAACCTCCCCCATGGGCTTCTCTAGTCAATGCTTCTCGTAGGGATGATTGGGGAACGCACAATTTTTGTTCTTTGAAAAGATAACCCTCGTGTATGTAAAATTTCCCAAATGGTGCTCCTTTACATGCCGCGAAAATGGTGCCAAAGTCATGGTCATTGGGGTACAAGTCCTTAAGTGATTCGAATCCTAAGAAGCGTGAAGATAATGTAGTCACTAACGTGTATCTCCTAGAGAGGGCATCGGCAACTATATTATCTTTTCCTTGTTTGTACTTAATCACGTAAGGGAATTGTTCTATGAACTCTACCCATTTGGCATGTCTTTTGTTCAACTTTCCTTACCCTTTAAGATACTTAAGGCTTTCGTGGTCAGTGTGGATCACAAACTCTTTAGGTTGAAGATAGTGTTGCCAAGTTTGTAGGGATCTCACAAGGGCATAAAGTTCCTTATCATAGGTAGAGTAATTCAATGCTGCTCCTTTCAACTTTTCGCTAAAGTAGGCTATGGGTTTCTTACTTTGGGTCAAAACTGCGCCTATACCCACTCCACTTGCATCACACTCGATCTCAAAGGTCTCGTCAAAATTTGGTAGCCTAAGTATGGGTGCAGTGGTCAGCCTACGCTTGAGTTCATCAAATGCCTGTTGTTGTGGCTCTTCCCACCTAAAAGGCACATCTTTTTTCACAATTCGTTTAGGGGTGCAGCTATGGAAGAAAAATCTTTGACAAAGCGTCTATAAAAGCTTGCTAGTCCATGAAAACTGCGAACTTCCCCTACATTCTTAGGTATAGGCCACTCCACAATTGACCTAACCTTTTCCTCATCCATCTCTACTCCCTCAGCCGAAATGACAAAGCCTAGAAAAACCACGCGTTCTAAACAAAAGGAGCACTTCTTAAAGTTGGCGTAAAGTTGTTCTTGCATAAGTTTTTCAAAAACGGCTCTAATGTGGTCAAGATGATCTTCTATGGTGTGGGAATAGATTAGGATATCATCGAAATAGACAACGACAAAGCGTCCTATGAACGCACGTAAGACTTCATTCATTGGCCTCATAAAGGTACTAGGGGCGTTGGTGAGCCCGAAGGGCATCACTAACCACTCATAGAGCCCAAACTTGGTTTTGAATGCAGTCTTCCATTCGTCCCCTTCTCTAATGCGTACCTGGAAAGTACCCTTGCTTAAGGTCGATTTTGGTGAAGAATTTGGATCCGTGCAACATGTCTAACATATCGTCTAGCCTAGGTATGGGGTACCTATACTTGACGGTAATCTTGTTTATGGCTCGGCAATCGGTACACATTCTCCACGTTCCATCCTTTTTGGGTACTAAAATGACTGGGACGGCAGATGGGCTTAGGACTCTCTCGAACTTGTCCACTAGCTAGGAGCTCCTCTACCTGCCTTTGGATTTCTTTGGTTTCGTCGGGGTTTGCTCGATAGGCTGGGCGATTGGGTAACACGGCTCCTGGGACAAAGTCGATTTGGTGTTCTATTCCTCTAATGGGTGGTAATCCGGATGGTGGTTCGGAGGGAAATAGAACTTCATATTCTTGGATAAGGGATGCAACTGAGATAGGTAAGTTTGGTGGGAGTTCTTCAAGGGCAAGTTGACACGACTTTGGGATGATGATGAGGACAGTTTGGTTGTTATAAAGTGCACGTGTAACCTCTCTTTTCTTTGCGAACTACCCACACTTCTTTTTGGACTCGTTGACACTTAGGGGCACTATCCTCTTTTCCCTTGCTCTCGTGTTTTTTGTTCTCACTTTTCATACACTCCACGAATTTTCTCTCGGCTTCTTTTTCCTTAGGATCGGCTCTAGACTTGGACATGCATTGGTGATCCTCGTGGACTTTGTGTGGTGGAAGTGCATGCAGTTTGTACAATTTGCCATTCAATTTGAAAGAATAACGACTCAAATAACCATCATATGTCACATGTCGATCAAATTGCCATGGCCTACCAAGTAAAATTTGACTAGCATGTATTGGTGCGACATCACATAAAACATCATCTTTGTAACTACCAATGCTAAGAGAAATCAAAACTTGTTTACTTACGCTAACTTCACCGCAGTCATTTAGCCATGCAAGTTTGTAAGGATGCGGATGATTAGTCATAGGCAAATTCAGTTTTCTTACTAATTCGATGCTAGCCACATTCGCACAAGAACCGGAATCAATGATCATGGTGCACACTTTACCATTTATCATGCAATGAATATGGAAAATGTTTTCTCTATGTTGTTCGTGATCATCTAATTTCGGATATGCATTTAAAGCTCTACGCACAACAAGAAACTCCTTAGTGTCAAAATCATCTAATGCGCCTAGATCCTCTTCAGGTTCAATTTCATTATCATGCTCAGACTCGTTTTCATGCTCGGACTCGGACACATATTCATTTGTCTCTTCAATTAACATGATTCGTTTTGCTTTAGGACATTCTTTTCCTATGTGACCACGTCCTTGACATTTATAACATTTAATGTCTCTAAACCTGTTTGAGGGATCCGAAGAATTGCCGGTAGGAGCCTTTTGTTGGGTGCGTTCATCTCTCCTTTGTGTGGATTGCACACGATTGTCCATCCTTTGGGACGCTCCTTGGTCACGCGTTTGGCCTCCTGTAGGCCGTGAACTTCCTGTTCCTGAAGGCTTGCTGTGAAATCTTGATGAAGTTTGATTAGTACGATAATTGGAATTGAAATTGGAGGAGTTATGTACCTTTAATTGTGCTTCAATCTTTTCAGCCATATGGACCATGGTTGTGAGGTCGAGGTAAGGTTGAAGGTCAACCCTTTATGCAATCTCCCTGTTTAAACCATGTAAGAATCGAGCCTTGGTGGCTTCTTCAGGTTCCTGCAAGTTAGACCTCTCCAACAAAATTTCTAACTCTTTATAATACTCGTCTACACTTTTGGAACCTTGTCGTAAGTTATGCAAACTCGTGAAAATAGAACTCTCATAATTGTTTGGAATAAAACGTTGTCGCATTTCAAACTTCATTTCTTCCCAAGTGGCGATTGGGGGTTGTCTCGTCTTAGTTCTATTTCGACACAAATTCGTCCACCAATTAAGTGCATAACCAGAAAATTCAATGGAAGCATACCTCACTTTTTGCAATTCACTATAGTTGGTACAAGAAAAGATCAAATCCACTTTCGTTTCCCATTCTAAATATTCCTCCGCATTACTTTTACCATAAAACGTGGGAATACTTATTTTGGTTTTGAGAAAATCGTCATCTTGCGGGAAAAGGGGATTTTGGCGTCTTTGGTAACCACGGGGATGGTGGTCATCAAAGTCATAATCATCATGCTCAAAGGGAATGTAATCATCATTGTACCTTCTTAGAGCGTACCTTCTTGCTTGTGTAGGAGGAGCAAACCGTCTCGCTTCGGTGTGTGGGGGTCGAATGCTATCGTCCTCAACTTCTTCTGGAGGATGGCGCCGTGGTTGTGGTGGTGGAACGGCCCTGCTTGTTCCTTGGCCATCACTTGTTTTGTAGCTTCGCTCCACGTCTTCCAAACGATGCTTGATTACCTCATTGTCATGCATGAGTTTCTTAAGCATCTCCAGCATTTGTTGTTGAGTATTGTCAACGGTTTCGGCTTCTTTAGACTTGCTAGAGGCGGAATGATTGCTGCTGGCCATTGTTCCTAAGGATTTGAACGAAAACAAAGGAAAAAGAAAGAAGCAAACTAACACAAAGACAAACAAACGTTAAGGGATTAGTAAAAAAAATAAACTATGAGCACTCCGCTTTCTATTCTTTCCACTCTCTTACCACTTTGGTTCTTGGATAACCTGAAGTTAAGAAGTCTCAAAGTGATCAATAAAGAAGTGTATTGCCAAGGCTTCTTCAAATCAAAATGTTCGCAACTTGTTTCCTCCTTTTTGCTTTCAAGTTGCACCAATTAGTATCAAAGTAGAATCAATTGAAATGAACTCAAACTTGAACTTTCGACTAAGATTCAAAGAAAATAAGCAACCAAAGTTGATGTATAAGGCTGTACCAAAGATGAACTAAGGGTTGCCGTGGGCAATCTTTAGTTAATTTTGATTCTATGCACTTACTATCCACAAAATGGTTCAAGTCATGCAACAATCGAGCAACCAAGTGTGTGATTGGTTCAAGAAGATCAAGAGTTGGAGAATTGGGTATAGGGGACGGCAATGTGGGTAATATGGTATCCAAGGTTTGCAAGTCGTACCAAAAATTTTCCACGCAATGCACAAACGTTTTGCCCTTTTTCTTTGCTCTTGTTCTTTTGTTTTTCTTCTTCTTCCTTGCTATTTCAATTGAACAAGGTTCAGATTCTCCTTTTTTTGACTAAGGGCAGAATTGGAATTTCACTTGTTTTGCGTTTAGCACTTGCGTTTTTGGACAGAATAGTGCAATGTATTTAAAATGCAATTTTTATCTTGGACTTGCAACAAAAATGACCTTGGAAAGTGAAGGAATTGGGGGTAGGACCGAATGGGGTTAGGGTTAGGGTTTTGATTTAGGGTGTTTTTGAACGTTTTGGGATTTTGCGGAATGTGGTTGTAGGAACGGAATGGGTGTTGTAAATTGACTATTTGGGTTGGTAATTGATGATTGGTGTGGTCAATTTGGATATTGGTTGGTCTAGGACAGAATTTGAACAAAATTCAAATTCTAGGGTTAGGGTTTATTTGAATGAATTGGGATCTTTAGAATCTGATTGTATTTGGTAAAATTGGTTTGGGGCTTTCTTTATGGGGTGTAAATAGGGTTATTTGGGATCAGCTTGGTGAGTTTCAGAGTTGGATTGGGGCGGGGGTGGTTGGGCCGTGGGGTGTGGGGCTGTTTTTAGGGTTTGGTTGGTGTTGCAAGTAGGTTGTGAAGACAAGCACACGTAGGACTACCAGATTTATAGCATGAAATCAATCACAATGCGAATCATAAGATGCATACAATCATCACCAACTAAAAGCTTCGGTACCAACAAGATGATTTGAAACCGAGGTAGCTTTATAGGATGATGGTTGAAATGTTTTGAAGAAGGCTGAATGTAACCTAAAAATGCAACGAACCCAAATTTGTTCAAGTTTGAACGACTCAAAATCAGATTGTGATGCGAAAAGGAAATAATGGAAATGACACTTGAATGATGAAAATCAAAATGCAGTAACGTGTAAGGACTCAACGCAATGTTTTGTTTTGGACGTTTTTTTTGAATGAAATGCAAGACAAATAGCGTGTAGAGCGAGGGGTAGAAGAAGGACTCAACTGAAATTGAAATGACTAGACTCAAACGAAAAGGAAATGATAGATGGTGGAATAGAGTAACCTGGGCTCTGATACCAATTTGATGCGTGCAACTCGTGGGCTCCAACGATTCCACCTTCCAAACGTCCTTCACAAAGGGTTAGGCACAAGGAAGAAGACTTCCCCTTGCTTCCTTAGAGATTAAAAAATGTGTGGATCAAGAATGAGCAAGACCAACACTTCAAGATGGTCGTTGATCAGGCAAACCAATACGGCCCTCCTGGACGGCACCTTTAAGCAACGGCAACACCTTCAATATGCTCAACTTTGAAGGATCTTAACCTAGGTTTCTAATGCAAAACCAAGAAAACAAAGTATCACACAAAGTGAATGAAATATCAAGAATTGTTATTCATCAAAAGGTGGTCTTTCAAGCGTCCCCTAAGGCTCTATTTATAGGCTGAACTTGAGCCTTAAAATATCTAGAACTAATTCAAAATAAAGCTAGCTAACAATGTTTAAAAATTGAAAACTATTTAAATTCAAAGCTAAAACAAATCCTAGCTAAAACTTCAAATCTTGCAAGACATTATCTTCAATGAATCTGGTCATGTTTGGTGATGAAATTGGCGTTGGATATGTAGATGAAGTGGTTGAACTTGAATTCAAAGGCTAGTTGAAGATTGGATTCAATTTGACTTCAAACTTGAATTCAATCTTTGAATTATGATCACATCCTTTTCTTATCTCCAAGTTGGCGTGTGGAAGGATAGCAAGGCGTGTGAGATGTCTTCAAATGGCTGAGATGTTGAATGCAAAAGATGGTTGAAGTTTGAATTTAAATTAAGTTTGAATTTGAATTCAAACTTGGATGGATTTTATCTCCTTCTCTCTCTTCATGGCGTGTGGATTGGCTTGTGAGACTTGGCTGAATTCATCTTGAATTTGAAGGCTTAATCTGGTTGAAACTTGAATTCAAATCAAGGTTGAATTTAAATTCAAGTTTATCTTCAAGTTTAAATTCAAGTAAGATGTCATCCTTTAGCTTAAAGTGGCCGCCCCTTGTGGTATGTTGTGGATGATTTTTGATTTCAATTTGAACAAGAGACTCTATCTTGGACACATTTGAGTTTGTCTTAGTGTAGACAAACATTCTCTTCAAACATTCTCTTCAACATTCTCTTCAAACATTCTCTTCAAACATTCTCTTCAAACATTCCATGTACCTAATTTACCTACAAAGCAAATACATAAAACTAAGATCACAAGACACAAGATAAATTCAAAAACAAAGAATGTAGACGTGCATGATGATACATGCTCAAGTTGAAGGTTCAATGAAATGAACCCAAGGAGTCTTAGGTTCATCTTGAACATGCTTGTACAAGAAGGTGGCAACTTGATGACAAAGTTCCCTTGCCCTCCTTCTTGTTATAGGACCTTTGACCTCTTGATGGGGCCCTTGATCCTCATCGGACCCTTGATCCTCATCAAAAGAAGTGTGGGTATTTCGCAAAGAAAAGAGAGGTTACACGTGCACTTTATAACAACCAAACTGTCCTCATCATCATCCCATAGTCGTGTCAACTTACCCTTGAAGAACTCCCACCAAACTTACCTACCTCAGTTGCGTCTCTTATCCAAGAATATGAAGTTCTATTCCCCTCCGAACCACCATCTGGATTACCACCCATTAGAGGAATAGAACACCATTGTCCCAGGAGCCGTGTTACCCAATCGCCCAGCCTATCGAGCAAACCCCGAAGAAACCAAAGAAATCCAAAGGCAAGTAGAGGAGCTCCTAGCTAGTGGACAAGTTCGAGAGAGTCTAAGCCCATCTGCCGTCCCAGTCATATTAGTACCCAAAAAGGATGGAACGTGGAGAATGTGTACCGATTGCCGAGCCATAAACAAGATTACCGTTAAGTATAGGTACCCCATACCTAGGCTAGACGATATGTTAGACATGTTGCACGGATCCAAATTCTTCACCAAAATCAACCTTAAGCAAGGGTACTTCCAGGTACGCATTAGAGAAGGGGACGAATGGAAGACTGCATTCAAAACCAAGTTTGGGCTCTATGAGTGGTTAGTGATGCCCTTCGGGCTCACCAATGCCCCTAGTACCTTTATGAGGCTAATGAATGAAGTCTTACGTGCGTTCATAGGACGCTTTGTCGTTGTCTATTTCGATGATATCCTAATCTATTCCCACACCATAGAAGATCATCTTGACCACATTAGAGCCGTTTTTGAAAAGCTTAAGCAAGAACAACTTTACGCCAACTTTAAGAAGTGCTCTTTTTGTTTAGAACGCGTGGTTTTTCTAGGCTTTGTCATTTCGGCGGAGGGAGTAGAGATGGATGAGGAAAAGGTTAGGTCAATTGTGGAGTGGCCTATACCTAAGAATGTAGGGGAAGTTCGCAGTTTTCATGGACTAGCAAGCTTTTATAGACGCTTTGTCAAAGATTTTTCTTCCATAGCTGCACCCCTAAACGAAATTGTGAAAAAAGATGTGCCTTTTAGGTGGGAAGAGCCACAACAACAGGCATTTGATGAACTCAAGCGTAGGCTGACCACTGCACCCATACTTAGGCTACCAAATTTTGACGAGACCTTTGAGATCGAGTGTGATGCAAGTGGAGTGGGTATAGGCGCAGTTTTGACCCAAAGTAAGAAACCCATCGCCTACTTTAGTGAAAAATTAAAAGGAGCAGCACTGAATTACTCTACCTATGATAAGGAACTTTATGCCCTTGTGCTGATCCCTACAAACTTGGCAACACTACCTTCAACCTAAAGAGTTTGTGATCCACCTGACCACGAAAGCCTTAAGTATCTTAAAGGGCAAGGAAAGTTGAACAAAAGACATGCCAAATGGGTAGAGTTCATAGAACAATTCCCTTACGTGATTAAGTACAAACAAGGACAGGATAATATAGTTGCCGATGCCCTCTCTAGGAGATACACGTTAGTGACTACATTATCTTCACGCTTCTTAGGATTCGAATCACTTAAGGACTTGTACCCCAATGACCATGACTTTGGCACCATTTTCGAGGCATGTCAAGGAGCACCATTTGGGAAATTTTACATACATGAGGGTTATCTTTTCAAAGAACAAAAATTGTGCGTTCCCCAATCATCTCTACGAGAAGCATTGACTAGAGAAGCCCATGGGGGAGGTTTAATGGGTCATTTCGGAGTGTTCAAAACCCTTGAGACTCTTAAGGAACATTTCTATTGGCCCCACATGCGAGTAGACGTCGAGAGGTTGTGTGGTAGTTGCATCACTTGCAAACAAGCCAAATCCAAGTCCCAACCACATGGCCTTTACACGCCTTTACCCGTCCCTGATGCCCCTTGGATTGACATTTCCATGGACTTTGTGCTAGGACTTCCTAGGTCTCGGGGAGGACGCGATAGCATTTATGTTGTGGTTGATCGATTTTCAAAAAATGGCACATTTCATTGCATGTAGGAAAGTTGATGATGCCACACATGTTGCTGATTTGTTCTTCAAAGAAATTGTTAGATTGCATGGCATGCCACGTACAATTGTAAGCGATAGAGATACGAAATTTTTGAGTCCTTTTTGGCGTGTTTTGTGGGCTAAACTTGGTACACAATTGTTGTTTTCCACCACCGCACAACCACAAACTGATGGACAAACTGAAGTCGTTAATCGTACTCTTTCTCAACTTTTGCGTGCCATTTTGCAAAAACACATTAAACATTGGGAAGATTTTTTACCATATATCGAATTTGCATATAATAGGAGTGTCCATCACGGTACTTTGCATAGTCCATTTGAAATCGTGTATGGCTTTAATCCCTTGTCTCCCATTGATTTGATTCCTATTCCCATGCATGAACGTTCTAGTCTTGATGGTAAACAAAAAGCGGACAACATAAAGAAAATGCATGAACAAGTTAAAACACAACTAGAAGAGAAAAACAAAGCTTATGAAAGACGAGCTAACAAACATCGGAAAAGAGTTGTGTTTAAACCTGGAGATTTAGTTTGGTTACATTTGCGCAAGGAAAGATTTCCCAATGAACGAAAGTCAAAATTGTTGCCTCGAGGAGATGGACCTTTTAAAGTATTGAAACACATAGGTGACAATGCATACATCCTTGATCTTCCCGACAGGTATGGTTCAATTTCACCTACTTTTAATGTTGCTGACCTCACCCCTTTCAACGATGACCTTTTTGATTCGAGGACGAATCCTTTTGAGGAGGGGGGGATTGATGAGGATCAAGGGTCCGATGAGGATCAAGGGCCCCATCAAGAGGTCAAAGGTCCTATGACAAGAAGGAGGGCAAAGGAACTTTGTCATCAAGTTGCCACCTTCTTGTACAAGCATGTTCAAGATGAACCTAAGACTCCTTGGGTTCATTTCATTGAACCTTCAACTTGAGCATGTATCACATGCACGTCTACACTCTTTGTTTGTTTGGATTTTATTTTGTGTCGTGTGATCTTAGTTTTATGTATTTGCTTTGCAGGTAAATTAGGTACAAGAGAATGTTTGAAGAGAATGTTTCTAGAGAATGTTTGAAGAGAATGTTTGAAGAGAATGTTGAAGAGAATGTTTCAAGAGAATGTTTCAAGAGAATATTCGAAGAGAATGTTTGTCTATGCTAAGACAAATTCAAAGGTGTCCAAGATAGAACCTCTTGATCAAGTTGAAATCAAAATCATCTCCATTATCCACAAGAGGGGGGCCGGCCATGATTGAAGCAATTGGATAATGATCAATTGAGTTTAAATTCAAAAGCTAGGTTTGAATTTAAAATTCAACCTTAATTTGAATTCAATCTCAATCAATTGGAGACTTAAAGTTCAAGAAGATTTCAGCCTAATCTACATCCACTCCAAACGCCACATGAAGTCAAATTTGAAGGATAACAAAGATGAGATGACAATTCAAATTAAGGTTGAATTTTAAATTCAAACCTAGCTTTGAATTTAAACTCAATTGATCATTATCCAATTGCTTCAATGATGGCCGGCCCCCCTCTTGTGGATAATGGAGATGATTTTGATTTCAACTTGATCAAGAGGTTCTATCTTGGACACCTTTGAATTTGTCTTAGCATAGACAAACATTCTCTTCGAATATTCTCTTGAAACATTCTCTTCAACATTCTCTTCAAACATTCTCTTCAAACATTCTCTTCAAACATTCTCTTCAAACATTCTCTTCAAACATTCTCTTGTACCTAATTTACCTGCAAAGCAAATACATAAAACTAAGATCACACGACACAAAATAAAATTCAAACAAACAAAAAGTGTAGACGTGCATGTGATACATGCTCAAGTTGAAGGTTCAATGAAATGAACCCAAGGAGTCTTAGGTTCATCTTGAACATGCTTGTACAAGAAGGTGGCAACTTGATGACAAAGTTCCTTTGCCCTCCTTCTTGTCATAGGACCTTTGACCTCTTGATGGGGCCCTTGATCCTCATCGGACCCTTGATCCTCATCGTCCTACACCTTGCTTTGATACCACTTGTTGAACCTGTATAACACCACTACAAGGGGGGAGGGTTGAATAGTGAATGAGGAAAAATTAGTTTTTAAAACTGTTTATTGACCAATACCCACTTCTGAAAACAGAATATGTTTTCAGACCCTGTTTTTGAATAATTAATTGAATAGGTTTTGGACCTCCAAAATTCATGAAAGTTTGACACACTGTACTTTAAGATATTAAATATATTTCATAAAAATGTGGGATCAAAATTCAAAGTCTAATGCCAGAAAAACTGCTTTTGATTGAACCCTATCAATCAGTAAAAACTTTCCCTTATAATGAAAAATTAATTCAATAAATAACTCCAAATGATCTGAAATTTTGATGAGATGTCCCTTAAGATGACTAGTTTAATGGGTTGAAATAGTTTTTCAAAATTCATTTGACAAGTGTGTCAACCACGTTGATGTTCTCAACCTTTGTCAATCTGAAAATCAGATTGCACTAACCTCCAAACTTTGAATGTTTGGATGATTTATACTTATCTGAAATCAATTAAACTTATTTAAATTAAACCTAAGACCCTTATATGTGTCTCTGTGAAATTTGGTGATTTTTGAAAATCTTATGCTATTTTTCTCAGTTGCAAAAAAAGTATTTAAAGCAAAAGTGAAAAAAAAGTAAAAACACAACTATTTTTATACTGGTTTGGTCAATGTGACTAGCTCCAATAATCGAGGACACCTTCCTCAGTATTCACTAATCACCAAAGTCACCATAGAAAAAGGGTGGTTGGAGTTATACACCCACTCCTTTAATGTCCAACCCATTTACAACAAATCACAACAACAGTCAACAAAATCGCCACCACCTCACTAATGAAGGTTTGATCACACCTTGATCAACCTTTTATAAGTATAGAACATAAGAGGATGGTTTATATGAAGCCTATACATATTATGAAATGTTTGTTTGATAGGCTTAAGGCTTTGTGCAAGAGAAAAAGATAAGAGATGAAGAGAACTCTTGCTTTTTGACTTTATAGCTTGTAGAATGTGTCTTGTCTTTTGTTTTATCTTCCTCCTCATTTTGTATAGTATGGCATGCCCCCCAAGGCTGAAAATACTCTTGAAAGATGTCTTGAATGACCTTGGAAGATATCTTGTAAAGCCTTGTGACATACCTTTGCTTACTTGGCGAGAGATGATTGGACAATGCCTGAACGGATTTACCATCGCCGCTCTCTTCTTGGGCTTCTTGCTTTTCTCTTCCGCCGCCATTCTCGGTAAGTCAGACTCGACTCGGTGGCATGCCTCTCGCAGCTCTTCAAAGTCTCTCGCATTTGTGTTCACAATGCCTGAACGGATTTGAGAATTCATGCCTAACTCGAACTTTAGCACGTGAGACAAACATCAGACATAGTCGACAGAACCAATCACTTTAGAAATGTAAATGTGATATACACCATATAGTATACACAAGAACATTTATAATCTCAACTCCAAATGATGTAGAAAATTCGGACATGGGGTGTGACAATTTTGAATTTGAATTTTCATGAAAATAAGGTAAATGATGGATAATTAATATATATAATTAAGGTATGACTTTGGTATTTAATTTTCCATGTGGAGCATGAAAGTTTGAGGTGCTTGAAGTGTATATTGGCTGGCCATCTTTGTATGGTAAGTATATGACGCGTCGGTGACGGTTCGGTAGTCATTTAATGTGGCGATTTTTGGTTTACGAATTTTTCACTTGTCGATATATTTATAGAAGATTGATGACATGGAATATATGACTTGGAATAACTTGGATATGTATACACATAGGATGATGTGTATATGATTGCTTGACGTTGACGTACGTTGATGATCATCATCTTATCGTAGGATTCAAGGCTTAATCATAGTTGATCTCTATCCATTCTCTCTATTAAGACTCATTTAAGTGGTCATTAATTTAAGCATCTTAGGGCAATCTAATGCATCGTGCTTCTGCGCGCCATTTCGATCCATAATGCTTCTCTGTTCAGTTATTCCAATCGCTAATTTTAATCTAATTAAATCCCACATGGATAGTAATCAACACTTATTCATGTTTACTCTGCCTCAATTCAAGCCTACTAGATTCAACAGTACCTACTTGTTCATACTTACACTATCTCAGTTCGAGCCTACCAGATCTATTGTATATTACTTGTTTTGATACGCATCTTAATTTCCTAAATCGATAATGATATCATCCTCTTATGTTAGTAATTTTCAAGATTTACATATTAACCACCATCTAAACCGTCTTGTAGTTATTATCACTTATTACCACCATTTGCGTACTAGCATAGCACTCATCAAGTTGAGGGGTTCATGATGCGGTCCAAGGTCATGAGGATGTGCCACCTAAAGGTCCTATAACAAGAAGTAAAGCAAAACAACTCGGTTTTGAAGTTGGAAGCTTCTTGTTAAGACATGTACAAGATGAACCTGAAGTTCATTGGGTTCATTTCATCGAACCAGCTCAATAAACATTTTATCTTCTTTGGGTTTCTTGTATTTTTGTTAATATCTCTTTCTTTACTTGTTTGATGCTTGTTATATCTTTGTTTGCTTAGTAGGGACTGTTGGAGTTGCCAAAACGCGTGTTGAAGTCTAGGCCAAGCTTGCTGAAAAGAGCTGAAATTTACCTGAACTTTGTGGACGTGTATCTCATTCATACAAACACCAAATTGGGTCATTCAAAAGCCAAAAGTCAAGTTCAGGATGTGAACTAAATTTCCCAAGAAGGATTCTTCTTCAAGTTCGACTGGCATCAGCGGGAAAACTCTAGTCAACCAAGGACGCCATTTCTGCCTAAAATCCAGCCACCTGAAAATTGCTTGAACTCTGTGGGCGCGTAACTCAGTCATGGGGACTTTAAAATGGGGCATTCAAAAGCCAAAATTCAAGATGAACACGTGGACTAAATTTTCCAAGAAGGACACTTCTTCAAATTCTGCTTGTATCTGCGGGAAAAGGCGAGTCAACCAGAGGTACCACTTCAGCCTAAAATCCAGCACCCTTGTTTATTCTTGGAGTTTGACCTCTTTAAGCCAATTGAATAGGTTCCAAACGTTTTGGTCTGGCCCTAAGATCAGAATATTTGTGCTTTATTGTACTTTTGACTAGGGTAAGTCTTAGGATTAGTTTTATCCTTATTTAAGCCATGTAAACCAATTTTTACATTCATCTTGGTTAAAAGAATAAAAATTCTGTTGCTTTTCTCCTTAGAAGGCATCTTTGTTTTCTTGATTTCTCACTAAAAATCAAGTCTAAAAACCTTCAAAGTTTGAGCATGCTTGAGGGTGATTGCCAAGACAAGATGAATGCTGCCTAGGAGGGTGTTTATCATTTGCCTAGCCCACACCACTCTTCAAGGCTTGGTTGCTCGTTTCAGTCTATCTAAAGACATTGGAAGCAAGGAGGAGCTTGGCCCTTTTGTGCCTAACCCATTGTTGGAGGAGAAGCTTGGATAAAAGAGTGGGATCCTACTTGTGCTCGCATCAATTTGGTATCAGAGCGGGTCACTCTTTTCATCCTTAACATTTCGTTTTTGTGTCCTTTTTGTAGTCACCACCAATCTGATTTCTCACCACCCTTCATTCACCATCCAAACGTTTCTTTTCATTCATTTTATAAATAAAAAAAGTCAGCCTTTGGTCCACATCAAAAAAAAAACCGTGGGGAATAAGTTGACACAAAAGAATTCATCTTTTCATCCAACCCACCTTATGGATTCCATCATTTCTTAAGTTGTTCAATTTATTCCCAAATTGATTTTCTGTCAAAATTGCCATCAAAGTTCTTATACTTGCCTCACAAACTTGAACATTTAGTGACTTTGCATGATAGTATATTTCAGCCTCACAAAATACAACTCTTAGCCACACAAAGCCACCTGGTCTACAAATAATCTTGTTGCCATCGAAGCTAGTAGTTACTTGTGGTCTTTATGCATATTTTGTTCCAATTGTGACTGAATGTTTGCTATCAAATTAGTTGTTCTTGTGTGAAATTGCCAACATCACACCATGCAAACATATTCTCACAAAGAAACCTAATTTGAACCCCATAACCCCCACGGCCTTCAAACAACTTTCCTCACACATCCAAAACACCCAAAAACTACACATATAAGCCAAATATACTGCCCAAATAAGTTCTAAAAAGCCCCAACCATTCAGAAGTCCAAACAGCCTTGAAACTACATACTTCACAAAAAGTCCAAAATTGAAACTACACGCTCTCAAACCTACCCAAGAAGCTAAAATTATCATACCCCAAGGCGTTTCATACCATTTGAAGACAAAAGCGAGCAAAGGGAGTGTGATGAGTGGGCTGCACAAAAACAAGTTCAAGGCAGACTAGTAAGTTACAAATCTGCCCTTACACATACAAAACAAAAAAAAAAGATCTGAGGCTGCGTGTCCTATACACAGCACACAAAAAAAGGAGAGTAAAAGAAAAAGTCGAAAGAAAAGTGGAAAAAAAGGACAAGAAGTACATCTACTTTGACTCAATTTGTGCAATTAAGAGGATTTGATTGCTTTGCTTGGTGCCATACTTATTACCCTTTTGAGACTGATTTTCCAGCCATCAAACAAGCCCAAATACATCACAAAAACACTTGAACATTCTGATTATAGCTTACATTGAGTACAAATTGTGAATTTGTGTGCATAAAGCCTAAGTTAACTAAAGATTGCCCAGGGCAACCCTTAGTTATTCTTTGGTTCAGCCTTATACATCACTTTTGGTTTCAATATATCTTTGAATCATAGCTATTTTGTTCAAGTTTGTGTGACCTTTGCTTGGAGTTTGGGTTGGAAGAAGTTCGATTCATAATTGGGCTATTTGAAATTGTTTTGGTGCATACGATTACCGATTGCTTTGAAACTGATTTTGGATCATTCTTGGATTGGTTTTCACTTTTTGAGGTGAATATTGGACTGAAATAGAGGAAATAACTGATTGTGACAAAGTGCTACAAAAAAAGACCGAAATCCAACAAGTTGTTGTCGGACTAAGTTGGGACATCTTGGCTATCACATCTCAGTTGTTGCTCATTTTGATTGTTTTTTAGGCCAAGATTGGTCAAGAAACAAAGAATAAGTGAGTGAAAAGAAAAGGGAAGGAAGAGTGCTTATTTCGTTTAACTAACCGCCTCATCTTTTTGTTTATCTTTGTGTTAGTTTTCCTATTTTCTCTCACTTAGATTTCAGGTTTCAGTAATGGAAAGTGGCTCAAAAAGTGTGTCAAGTCACCCAATTAGTGAAGCCAAGCCGGAGCCAACTTTGGAGTAAATAAAACAAATGTTGCAAAGGCTGATGAATAAGCAAGATCAAACGGCATGCGATTTAGATGATTTGACACAAAGGCAGCATGACTTGTATAAGAGGCTTATAACGGTGGAGGGGCGAACAACTCAGAGGTCCGAGGGTTCTAAGAGGCGTTTCACAAATAAGCAAGAAGAAGAAGGGCTAGATCAAACTCTTCAAGGAACAAGTCGGCGGTCTCCCCCACCACAAGAACCAAGACAAAATCATAGGAGACAAGTGCAAAGGGACTATGAAGATAACTCCTACAACTCTTTTGAAGAAGACGATTACGAGGAACATCATGAACGTGGCAACAACAGAAGAGGCAATAGACGTCAGCACCAAGAAGATGAGTTCTTGAAGGGTAAAGTGAACATACCTCCTTTCCACGGTAAGAGCGATCCTGAAGCCTATCTCCAATGGGAAAAGAAGGTGGATTTCATTTTTTCTTGCACAAACTACACTGAAATCCAAAAGGTACGTTGTGCTTCTATTGAATTTGTTGATTATGCCTTACATTGGTGGGGTCAAACCCAAGCTTTGAGAAACAGGATTGGACAGCGTCCCATCTCAATGTGGGAAGAAATGAAGTTTGAACTTAGGAGAAGATTCATTCCTGATCATTATGAGAGGTCAATGTTTCAAAAATTACAAGCCCTAACACAAGGAACTAAAAGTGTGGATGAATATTTCAAGGAGCTTGAGATGTTAATGGCAAGGACCAACACGAATGAACCACCCGAGGCCACAATGGCTAGGTTCCTTCAAGGATTGAGGAAGGACATCGCACGTAAAGTGGAGCTTACTCAATATGGAGATTTGACTTCGATGGTGCACATGGCAGAAAAGGTCGAACGACAGGTAAACTCTAAACATTTCAATTCAGTTTTTAAGCCTAACCGCTCTTCCTTTTCTAGAATGCAAAACAAGTCAACCCCAGGTACTCAAGCACGGCCTTATAGCGGGCAAAACCGAGGAGGACCCTCTTGGGAAGGAAAAGAAGGAAGACCTGGACCATCCAGCTCCAAGAATGAGAATAAAGGTAAAATGAAAGCTCATGAAGGTAAGTCCTCTAACTCTCCCGGTAGTTTTAGAGAAATCAAATGTTTTCGATGCCAAGGAAGAGGACATGTGAGTAGAGAGTGCCCCAATGAAAAAGAATCATGCTAATTGAAGAAACTAACGAATATGTCACCGAAGAAGAAAATGAGCATGAAAATGAGCTTGAACATGAATCTGATCATGAGGAGAGTTTAGGAGAGGAAGAAGAATATGAAAATAAGGAATTTCTGGTTGTTAGAAGAGCTTTGAATGTTTTCCACAAGGTAGATGAGCATGAACAGCATAGAGAAAACATTTTTCATATCCATTGCATGATAAAAGGAAAAGTTTGTACCATGATTATTGACTCTGGATCTTGTGCGAATGTGGCTAGCATCGAACTTGTTAGGAAACTTAAATTGCCTATGCCTAATCACCCACAACCATATAAACTTTCGTGGCTTAATGATTGTGGTGAGATAAACGTAAGTAAACAAGTTCTTGTTTCCTTGACTATAGGAGGATATAAAGATGAAATTTTATGTGATGTATCTCCTATGCATGCTAGTCATATCTTGTTAGGTAGACCTTGGCAATATGATAGAAAGTTACCTATGACGGATACCTAAACAAATACGCCTTTAAACACGATGGGAAATTGTTCAAATTGTATGCCTTACCACCCCATAAGGTTCAAGAGGATCAGGCAAGGATGCATAGATCTAGAAGTGACCCTAGAGAAAAAGAGGCTGATAAGAAGTTCTTGGAAGGAATGAAAGGGGACAAAAAAAGACAAGATCCTAAAGGAAAGGAGATAGTCCCTCAAGGAATAACTGAACCTAGGAAAAGATGCGCATTTTACGCCAAGCAAAGTGAGGTGACCCATGCCATTAGTGCCTACAAGACCGTATACATCCTTATATACAAGGAGTGTATGGTTTCAAGAGCTGATTTACCACCCACATTGCCTAGTGAAGTAGCATCCTTGATTGAGGAAAACTTCATTCTGTTTCCTACAGAAGAACCTTCAGGACTACCCCCTTTAAGAGGCATAGAACACCAAATAGACTTCATCCCTGGCGCCATCCTTCCAAATAGGCCAGCATATCGGGCTAACCCTGAAGAGAGCAAGGAAATTCAAAGGCAAGTTGAAGAGCTTTTAGCCAAATGGAAGGTTAGGGAAAGCATGAGCCCTTGCGTCGTTCCTGTCATAGTTGTCCCTAAGAAAGATGGCACCTGGAGAATGTGCACTGACTGTTGAGCCATCAACAAGATCACTGTGAAATATAGGTACCCCATACCTAGGTTGGATGATATGCTAGATATGTTGTTTGGATCTAAGTACTTCACCAAGGTGGATCTTAAAAGTGGATACTTCCAGGTAAGGATTAAGGAGGGGGATGAATTGGTTGGTGATGCCTTTTGGTCTAACCAACGCCCCTAGCACTTTTATGCAGTTGATGAATGAAGTCTTGAGAGCCTTTATCGTAAAGTTTGTTGTCGTGTACTTTGATGATATCCTAATCTATTCCAAAACATTTGAAGATCACCTAGACCATATTAGAGCTGTGTTCGAGAAGCTTAAGAAGGAACAACTCTATGCCAATCTTAAGAAATGTTCATTTTGCTTAGAAAGGGTTGTATTCCTAGGATTTGTGATCACATCTGAGGGAATAGAGATGGATGATGAGAAAGTAAGATCGGTTACTGAATGGCCTACTCCTAAGAATGTAGGAGAAGTAAGGAGCTTTCATGGGTTAGCTAGTTTTTATAGGAGATTTGTAAAGGACTTTTCTTCTATATCTGCCCCTTTAAATGAAATTGTGAAGAAAGATATGCCATTCAAGTGGGGAGAGTCACAACAAAAGGCATTCGAGGAGTTGAAGAGAAGGCTGACCACTACACCCATACTTAGGTTACCTAACTTTGATGAAACCTTTGAGATTGAGTGTGATGCGAGTGGAGTGGGCATAGGTGCCGTTTTGACCCAAGCTAAGAAGCCCGTAGCCTATTTTAGCGAAAAATTAAAGGGAGCTTCCTTGAACTATTCCACTTATGACAAAGAACTTTATGCTCTTGTAAGATCCCTCCAGACTTGGCAACACTACCTTCAACCTAAGGAGTTTGTCATTCATACGGACCATGAGAGCTTAAAGTATCTTAAAGGGCAAGGTAAGTTAAATAAGAGACATGCCAAATGGGTAGAATTCATAGAGCAGTTTTCTTATGTGATAAGTACAAGCAAGGTAAAGATAACATCGTCGCTGATGCCCTCTCTAGGAGGTACGCCTTAGTTACCAAGTTATCTTCCCAATTGCTAGGCTTTGAATCTCTTAAGGGGATGTATGCTAATGATCATGACTTTGGCACTATCTTTGAGGCATGCCAGGAGGCGCCCTTTGGAAAGTTCTATCTGCATGACGGGTATCTGTTTAAGGAACAAAAGTTATGCGTGCCAGTGTTCCATGAGAGAGTTATTAGTAAAAGAGGCACATGGAGGAGGGTTGATGGGGCACTTTGGAGTGTTCAAAACCTTGGAGACCCTAAAGGAGCATTTTTACTGGCCGCACATGCGTGTGGATGTTGAGAAAACATGTAGCAAATGCATCAATTGCAAACAAACCAAACCTAAGTCCCAACCACATGGCCTCTACACGCCTTTGCCTGTCCCTGAATCACCTTGGATAGATGTTTCTATGGACTTTGTCTTAGGCCTCCCTAGGTCTCGAGCTGGGAGGGATAGTGTGTTTGTTGTAGTTGATAGATTCTCTAAGATGGCTCATTTCATTGCATGTAAAAAAAGTTGATGATGCCACTCACATAGCTGATTTGTTCTTTAGGGAAGTTGTTAGGTTGTAGACCATAGTGAGTGATCGAGACACTAAGTTCCTTAGCCACTTCTGGCGTGTCTTATAGGGAAAGCTAGGTACTAAATTGTTATTTTCCACCACTGCGCACCCACAAACCGACGGCCAAACTGAGGTTGTTAATAGAACTTTGTCTCAACTCTTGCGTGTCATCATTCAGAAGAATTTAAAAAATTGGGAGGATTGTTTACCATTCATAGAGTTTCCATACAATCGAAGTGTTCATCATGGTACATTGCATAGTCCTTTTGAGGTTGTATATGGATTTAATCCTTTATCACCCCTTGATTTGATCCCCATTCCCGTGCATGAATGAGCTAGTCTTGATGGTAAACAAAAAGCTGACTTGATAAAAAAAATTGCATGAAAAAGTTAAATCCCAATTAGAAGAAAAGAACAAAGCTTATGCAAGGAGGGCTAATAGACATCGTAGGCAGATTTCCTTTGAGCCAGGGATCTAGTTTGGTTGCACCTCCGGAAGGAAAGGTTTCCTAAAGAGCGGAGATCTAAATTGATGCCAAGAGGAGATGGTCTATTTAGGGTCCTTGAACGAATCGGTACGAACGCTTATGTTCTTGATCTTCCGGACAGGTATGGTTCCGTTTCCTCTACATTTAATGTTGATGACCTCACCCCCTTCAATAACGATCATATTGATTCGAGGACGAATCCTTTTAAGGAGGGGGGATTGATGCGGTCCAAGGTCATGAGGATGTGCCACCTAAAGGTCCTATAACAAGAAGTAAAGCAAAACAACTCGGTTTTGAAGTTGGAAGCTTCTTGTTAAGACATGTACAAGATGAACCTGAAGTTCATTGGGTTCATTTCATCGAACCAGCTCAATAAACATTTTATCTTCTTTGGGTTTCTTGTATTTTTGTTTATTATCTCTTTCTTTACTTGTTTGATGCTTGTTATTTCTTTGTTTGCTTAGTAGGGGCTGTTGGAGTTGCCAAAACGCGTGTTGAAGTCTAGACCAAGCTTGCTGAAAAGAGCTGAAATTTACCTGAATAGGTTCCAAACGTTTTGGTCTGGCCCTAAGACCAGAATATTTGTGCTTTATTGTACTTTTGACTAGGGTAAGTGTTAGGATTAGTTTTATCCTTATTTAAGCCATGTAAACCAATTTTTACATTCAGCTTGGTTAAAAGAATAAAAATTCTGTTGCTTTTCTCCTTAGAAGGTATCTTTGTTTTCTTGATTTCTCACTAAAAATCAAGTCTAAAAACCTTCAAAGTTTGAGCATGCTTGAGGGTGATTACCAAGACAAGATGAATGCTGCCTAGGAGGGTATTTATCATTTGCCTAGCCCACACCATTCTTCAAGGCTTGGTTGCTCGTTTCAGTCTATCTAAAGATATTGGAAGCAAGGAGGAGCTTGGCCCCTTTGTGCCTAACCCATTGTTGGAGGAGAAGCTTAGATAAAAGAGTGGGATCCTACTTGTGCTCGCATCAATTTGGTATCAGAGCGGGTCACTCTTTTCATCCTTAACATTTCGTTTTTGTGTCCTTTTTGTAGTCACCACCAATCTGATTTCTCACCACCCTTCATTCACCATCCAAACGTTTCTTTTCATTCATTTTATAAATAAAAAAAAGTCATCCTTTGGTCCACATCAAAAAAAAACCGTGGGGAATAAGTTGACACAAAAGAATTCATCTTTTCATCCAACCCACCTTATGGATTCCATCATTTCTTAAGTTGTTCAATTTATTCTTTAAAATTCATAATTACAGGTATTTGTGATCACGTCACTTGGACCCCTGGGTCGTCTCCTCTGCTCTGGCCGATCTCTAGCAAGGTGGCCCATCTCTTCGCAGTTGTAACATGCTCCCACTTTTCTCCAGCATTCTCCTGCGTGTCTCTGCCTGCATATGGGGCAAGTAGGGATCCCTGTCAGCATATTATTCCTGGACTCCTGCTGCTGTTGAGGTCGTGCCTGACCTATCTAACCAGTCTTGGGGACTTTGACCCACCTCTCGGGTTTACCATCGCCGCTCTCTTCCTGGGCTTCTTGCTTTTCTCTTTCGCCGCCATTCTCTGCAAGTCAGACTCGACTCGGTGGCATGCCTCTCGCAGCTCTTCAAAGTCTCTCGCATTTGTGTTCACAATGCCTGAACGGATTTGAGAATTCATGCCTGACTCGAACTTTAGCACGTGAGACAGGCATCAGACATAGTCGACAGAACCAATCACTTTAGAAATGTAAAATGTGATATACACCATATAGTATACACAAGAACATTTATAATCTCAACTCCAAATGATGTAGAAAATTTGGACATGGGGTATGACAATTTTGAATTTGAATTTTCATGAAAATAAGGTAAATGATGGATAATTGGTATATGTAATTAAGGTATGACTTTGGTATTTAATTTTCCATGTGGAGCATGAAAGTTTGAGGTGCTTGAAGTGTATATTGGCTGGCCATCTTTGTATGGTAAGTATATGACGCCTCGGTGACGGTTCGGTAGTCATTTAATGTGGCGATTTTTGGTTTATGAATTTTTCACTTGTCGATATATTTATAGAAGATTGATGACATGGAATATATGACTTGGAATAACTTAGATATACATACACATAGGATGACATGTGTATGATTGCTTGACGTTGACGTACGTTGATGACATGTCAATGATATGCCGGGATAGAAGAATATAGCTTGACGTCTTAAGAAATATATATATATATATATATATATATATATATATATATATATATATATATATATATATATTTGTCGTGTATGTATATATGGTGTAGAGAAGAACTTTCCATGTTGAGATTTGTTGAAGAATAGGCATTTTCAAATATCTCCTTAAGCACTTCATTTAATGAACTAGTTTAGGTCATCTCCTTAAGCACTTCATTAAATGAACTAGTTTAGTTCGCTTAACCTGACACTTGAAAATAATGTATACACAACAAATGTTTGACATATGATTTAAGCCTTAACGCTTCATTGCACGTTAGCACAACAATGATATATATAAACATATAAGTCATATATATGATGCACGCATATCATATAACATTTAAATCATTCATTTTGAAATCATGTAACAGTTAAATAATGCATTTTGAGATCATTCAAACCCGATTTCTCAACAGAAGGTTTTCACTATGCCTTCATATGTATTCAGACCTACTTGTTTCGATAGATTATTACTCCTAGAAGTAACGTCATCATCTTAACGTAGGATTCAAGGCTTAATCATAGTTTATGTCTATCCATTCTCTCTTCTAAGATTCATTTAAGTGGTCATTAATTTAAGCATCTTAGGGCATTCTAATGTACCGTGCTTCCGCGCGCCATTCCGATCTATAATACTTCTCTGTTCAGTTATTCCAATCGCTAATTTTAACCTAATTAAATCCCACATGGATAGTAACCAACACTTATTCATGTTTACTCTGTCTCAATTCAAGCCTACTAGATTCAACAGTACCTACTTGTTCATACTTACACTATCTCAGTTTGAGCCTACCAGATCCATTGATTACTACTTGTTTTGATGCGCATCTTAATTTCTTAAATTGATATTGATATCATCCTCTTATGTTAGTAATTTTCAAGATTTACATCTTAACCACCATCTAAACCGTCTTGCATTATCACTTATTACCACCATTTGCGTACTAGCATAGCACTCATCAAGTTAAGGGGTTCAAGTAAAAGTTACACAAGTACAACTTAATCCTTTAAAATTCATAATTAAAGGTATCTGTGATCACGTCACTTGGACCCCTAGGCCGTCTCCTTGGCTCTGGCCAATCTCTAGCCAGGTGGCGCATCTCTCCGCAGTTGTAACATGCTCGCACCTTTCTCTAGTATTCCCCTGCATGTCTCTGCCTGCATATAGGGCGAGTAGGAATCATCGTTAGCATATTATCCCTGAACTCCTGCTGCTGTTGAGGTCGTGCCTGACCTATCTAACCCCTCTTATGGACTTTGACCCACCTCTCGGGTTTACCATCACTGCTCTCTTATTGGGGCCTCTTGCTTTTCTCTTTCGCTGCCATTCTCTGCAAGTCAGACTCGACTCGGTGGCATGCCTCTCGTAGCTCTTCAAAGTCTCTCGTATTTGTGTTCACAATGCCTAAACGGATGTGAGAATTCAGGCCTAACTCGAACTTTAGCATGTGAGACAGGAATTAGTCATAGTCGACAAAACCAATTGCTTTAGTGCGTGAAACAGATCCGCATATTCTGACACCGACATGCTTCCCTGAGTAAGGGCCTGGAACGCCGCCATCTTCTGGAATACAGTAGTTGCTGGGACATAATACTTGCGGAACTTCTCCTGGAACTGCTGCCAAGAAACTAGATGATGCAGATTCAGCGCGGCTCCATTCCACCACTCCTCAGCCTCACCTAAAAGGAATGGTGTGAAGACCTCTCCCCGGATCTCCTCGGGTGCCTATAGTAGATGAAGGTTGTTCTCTACCTCCTTGAGCTAAGCCTCTGCTCGTCGGAATCTGTACTACCCTTGAACGCCAAATGAGAGCCCTCTTCATCTCCTGATAGAAGAAACGAAGCCCCACCTGTGGTGGTGGAGGAGGTGGCGGCGGCTAGTTCTGTTGTTGCTGCTGCTATGCCAGGACCTGCGCTAAGGCGGTCAAGGCATCCGTCAGGGCCTGGGGCAGCGCACCCTGAGTGTTGTCGTTACCATCACCATTATGGTCTCTTCTCGACAGCATGATGCTGTAACAATAAAGTTTTACACGTTTGCCAACATTCATATCTTAAATAAATAATCAAATCTACAATGGTCGGGTAAAGGGTAAATGAAGGCGAAATTCAAAACTTAAATAGTACAAGTAAACAAAAACGCATATAGACTGCATAAGCATGCCTTGCCCGATCATCACTTAAGTGTAATGTCAAACTTACTTCTAAAGTTAATATTAGTATCAAAATACTTAAGTCAGAAATAATGACCTAGGGGCAAAATCGTAACTTAAGTTCTAAGATCATGACCTAAATCTATGTTTCTGCTGTGGATCTAAAGTCATGTTCTAATACCAACTATAGACATCCGTACCGAGCCCTAGTACTCGGAACGAGTTACCCACCGTATATTGCTAAGGAAAATACAAGCCGTCGAAATTGATGCAAATACACGTCAACAACATGACGTGAATTGATGTCAACGAAAGTCAAAATAAAACCTCGAAGTCGTCATAAATGATAAGTAAAATACAATGGTCTGAGCAATGATAACCAATACATCATCGAAGTAAAGGCAATGTCTAAGCCTCCAACAAGTGCATAACATGAAACCCATGATCTCTAATCCGAACCCCCAAAATATTGTCGGTCTAGCCAGATGCATTGAATATCCTCACTCAGCGTCGTCCTCGATGTAAGCTAGGTCATACTCCTGGTCATCTGAAAAATATAGAAAAGTATGGTATGAGCGACACTTTTGCCCAGCAAGTAACCCTAACAAATTTACTAAAGGATCATGCACAGAGAAGCAAGTGTAATAAAATAAATAACAGTACTGAAAATAACATGCTCCTCATTCGCAAACATTTGTACCATTTTTCCCCTAATCATCCAAAACAAAGATAATAGATACCCACCAAAAATACGCAATATAGTCCAAGCAAAGGTTAGTCCAAGACAAACGTGATGCAACTTTTCCAAAACGATGCAATGCCAAGTTTTAAAAATTTCAAAACCGAAGTTTTTCAAAATTTTCCAAATAATCAAAACCCAGCTAAATCGGTTCAAAGTCCAAAATCAAATGCAATGGCTATAGCACTTTTCCTACAAGTGACTTATACCGTAAGACTTACGAATTGATTCCCCAAAACCAAATATACTATAGACACCATGTCTCAGACTAGGTTGTTACGTCTATAGCACCAAATATATGCCTTTGACTCCTGTCCCAGACTTGGTAGTTACGCTCAGGTCTAAATATGCATACAGAAGCCATGTCCTTGACAAGGTAATCACATCTGCAGCGCTCGATAACCAATATAGGAATCAACCCGGCTTACCGATTTGCTTCTCTTGTAAGGGTGAATCTCCAAAATTATGAATGCAAAGTTTCCAAAATAATTTTCCAAGTACAAAAGTTATTCAAAATTACCAAAAAGTCCAATTTCAAAGAATCCAAGCATCATCAACATCAACATCATCCGTACCCAGTATATTTCAACGACAGCAAAAGCTATCGTTAGGGTCTGTGGAGGGTATGTGTGCTAGTGTGTTAGTGAAGGCTTTCCAAATAATTTTCAAAATTACCAAAATGCCCAAATAACCAAATATTCCGAATTATATATACCAAATAATTTTCAAAATCCAAAAAATACCAAAAGCACATCACAGCCGTCGTATATACATATATATGCCCACGTCCATACATATGCATATACACGTAGGTACGTATATGCATATACACGTAGGTACGTATATTCTTCAAAGTCTGATTTTTACAAAGGATGCAAAATGGCCTATAAATAGAAAAAGAATTGCAACTAAACATCTATCCTAGACAACAAGACAATGCAAGACATCATTCTTGGTCAAGAGTGATGAGGATCAAGGGTCCGATGAGGATCAAGGGCCCCATCAAGAGGTCAAAGGTCCTATGACAAGAAGGAGGGCAAAGGAACTTTGTCATCAAGTTGCCACCTTCTTGTACAAGAATGTTCAAGATGAACCTAAGACTCCTTGGGTTCATTTCATTGAACCTTCAACTTGAGCATGTATCACATGCACGTCTACACTCTTTGTTTGTTTGGATTTTATTTTGTGTCGTGTGATCTTAGTTTTATGTATTTGCTTTGTAGGTAAATTAGGTACAAGAGAATGCTTGAAGAGAATGTTTCTAGAGAATGTTTGAAGAGAATGTTTCAAGAGAATGTTTCAAGAGAATGTTTGAAGAGAATGTTGAAGAGAATGTTTCAAGAGAATATTCGAAGAGAATGTTTGTCTATGCTAAGACAAATTCAAAGGTATCCAAGATAGAATCTCTTGATCAAGTTGAAATCAAAATCATCTCCATTATCCACAAGAGGGGGCGGCCATGTTGAAACAAATGGATAATGATCAATCATGATTTGAATTCAAGTTTCAAACAATTTGAGATTTAAAATTGAAGAAGATTTCAGCACCTAACTTCAGCCATATACATGCCATTTGGAGATCAAAGGAGGATAAATCAACAACACAAAAATAGAATCAAGTTTGAATTCAAATTCAAACTCCATTTGGATTAAATCTTCAACCATCCTTTGAATTCAACCCCAACCACCTTATCATCATCAAATCAGATTTTCAAGACCTTCATCACTCATGAAAAACGGCTGGAAGGTTAAGGGAAAGGATATCCAAAGACCAAATTCAAAGTGCACTCAAAATTCAAACTCAACTTGAATTCAAACTTCACCCAACTTTTGAATTCAAGCTCAAGCATATCCTACTCATCAAATCAGCTTCTCCAAGACTCCATTTTGGTCCTCATACACGGCTGAACATAGAAGAGAAGACATCTTGCAAGCAATTCAAATTTTAGCTAGGATTTGTTTTACTTTTGAATTCAAATAGTTTTCAAGTTTCAAACATTATTAGCTAGCTTGTTTTGAAATAAAATCTGGTCTTTTGAAGGCTGATAGGCGTGGGTTAGAGGCCTATAAATAGACCCCTTTGGCTGATTGTAAACTCACGTTTTGATGAATAACAATTCTTGATATTTCATTCACTTTGTGTGATACTTTGTTTTCTTGGTTTTGCATTAAAAATCTAGGTTAAGATTCCTTCAAAGTTGAGCATATTGAAGGTGTTGCCATTGCTTAAAGGTGCCGTCCAGGAGGGCCATATTGGTTTGCCTGATCAACGACCATCTTGAGGTGTTGGTCTTGCTCATTCTTAATCCATATGTTTTTATTCATTAAGGAAGCAAGGGGAAGTCTTCTTCCTTGTGCCTAACCCTTGTGAAGGACGTTTGGAAGGTGGAATTGTTGGAGCCCACGAGTTGCACGCATCAAATTGGTATCAGAGCCCAGGTTACTCTATTCCACCGTCTATCATTTCCTTTTCGTTTGAGTCTAGTCATTTCAATTTCAGTTGAGTCCTTCTTCTACTCCTCCCTCTACACGCCATTTGTCTTGCATTTCATTCCAAAAAAAACGTCTAGAAGCAAAACATTGCGTTGAGTCCTTACACGTTGCTGCATATTGCTTTTCAACATTCAAGTGTCATTTCCTTTATTTCCTTTTCGTATCACAATCTGATTTTGAGTCGTTCAAACTTGAACAAATTAGGGTTTGTTGCATTTTTAGGTTACATTCAGCCTTCTTCAAAATATTTCAACCATCATCCTATAAAGCTACCTCGGTTTCAAATCATCTTGTTGCTACCGAAGCTTTTAGTTGGTGATGATTGTATGCATCTTATAATTCGCATTGTGATTGATTTCATGCTATAAATCTGGTAGTCCTACGTGTGCTTGTCTTCACAACCTACTTGCAACATCAACCAAAACCCTAAAACCAGCCCCACACCCCAAGGCCCAACCACCCCCACCCCAATCCAACTCTAATACTCGCCAAGCTGATCCCAAATAGCCCTATTTATACCCCAAACAAAAAGCCCCAAACCAATTTTACCAAATACAATCAGATTCTAAAGATCCCAATTCATTCAAATAAACCCTAACCCTAGAATTTGAATTTTGTTCAAATTCTGTCCTAGACCAAACAATATCCAAATTGACCACACCAATCATCAATTACCAACCCAAATAGTCAATTTACAACACCCATTCCGTTCGTACAACCACATTCCGCAAAAATCCCAAAACATTCAAAAACACCCTAAATCAAAACCCTAACCCTAACCCCCCATTCGGTCCTACCCCAATTCCTTCACTTTCCAAGGTCATTTTGTTGCAAGCCCAAGATAAAAATTGCATTTTAAATACATTGTACTATTCTGTCCAAAAACGCGAGTGCTAAGTGCAAAACAAGTGAAATTTCAATTCTGCCCTTAGTCAAAAAAAAAGGAGAATCTGAACCTTGCTCAATTGAAATAACAAGGAAGAAAAAGAAAAACAAAAGAACAAGAGCAAAAAAAAAAGGGGCAAAACGTTTGTGCATTGCGTAGAAAATTTTTGGTACAACTTGCAAACCTTGGATACCATATTACCCCACATTGCCGCCCACTATACCCAATTATCCATTTCTTCATCTTCCTAAACCAATAACACACTTGGTTGCTCGATTGTTGCATGACTTGAACCATTTTGTGGATAGTAAGTGCATAGAATCAAAATTGACTAAAGATTGCCCACGGCAACCCTTAGTTTATCTTTGGTTCAGCCTTATACATCAACTTTGGTTGCTTATTTTCTTTGAATCTTAGTATAAAGTTCAAGTTTGTGTTCATTTCAAGTGATTCTACTGTGATACTAATTAGTGCAACTTGAAAGCAAAAAGGAAGAAACAAGCGGAGAACATTGTGGTTTGAAGAAGCCTTGGCAATACACTTCCTTATTGATCACTTTGAGACTTCTTAACTTCAGGTTATCCAAGAACCAAAGTGGTAAGAGAGTGGAAAGAATAGAAAGCGGAGTATTCATAGTTTATATTTTTACTAATCCCTTAACGTTTGTTTGTCTTTGTGTTAGTTTGCTTCTTTCTTTTTCCCTTTGTTTTCGTTCAAATCCTTAGGAACAATGGCCAGCAGCAATCATTCCGCCTCTAGCAAGTCTAAAGAAGCCGAAACTGTTGACAATACTCAACAACAAATGCTGGAGATGCTTAAGAAACTCATGCATGACAATGAGATAATCAAGCATCGTTTGGAAGACGTGGAGCGAAGCTACAAAACAAGTGATGGCCAAGGAACAAGCAGGGCCGTTCCACCACCACAACCACGGCGCCATCCTCCAGAAGAAGTTGAGGACGATAGCATTCGACCCCCACACACCGAAGCGAGACGGTTTGCTCCTCCTACACAAGCAAGAAGGTACGCTCCGAGAAGGTACAATGATGATTACATTCCCTTTGAGCATGATGATTATGACTTTGATGACCACCATCCCCGTGGTTACCAAAGACACCAAAATCCCCTTTTCCCGCAAGATGACGATTTTCTCAAAACCAAAATAAGTATTCCCACGTTTTATGGTAAAAGTAATGCGGAGGAATATTTAGAATGGGAAACGAAAGTGGATTTGATCTTTTCTTGTACCAACTATAGTGAATTGCAAAAAGTGAGGTATGCTTCCATTGAATTTTCTGGTTATGCACTTAATTGGTGGACGAATTTGTGTCGAAATAGAACTAAGACGAGACAACCCCCAATCGCCACTTGGGAAGAAATGAAGTTTGAAATGCGACAACGTTTTATTCCAAACAATTATGAGAGTTCTATTTTCACGAGTTTGCATAACTTACGACAAGGTTCCAAAAGTGTAGACGAGTATTATAAAGAGTTAGAAATTTTGTTGGAGAGGTCTAACTTGCAGGAACCTGAAGAAGCCACCAAGGCTCGATTCTTACATGGTTTAAACAGGGAGATTGCGCAAAGGGTTGACCTTCAACCTTACCTCGACCTCACAACCATGGTCCATATGGCTGAAAAGATTGAAGCATAATTAAAGGTACGTAACTCCTCCAATTTCAATTCCAATTATCGTACTAATCAACCTTCATCAAGATTTCACAGCAAGCCTTCAGGAACAGGAAGTTCACAGCCTACAGGAGGCCAAACGCGTGACCAAGGAGCGTCGCAAAGGATGGACAATCGTGTGCAATCCACACAAAGGAGAGATGAACGCACCCAACAAAAGGCTCTTACCGGCAATTCTTCGGATCCCTCAAACAGGTTTAGAGACATTAAATGTTATAGATGTCAAGGACGTGGTCACATAGGAAAAGAATGTCTTAATGCAAAAAGAATCATGTTAATTGAAGAGACAAACGAATATGTGTCCGAGTCCGAGCATGAAAACGAGTCTGAGCATGATAATGAATTTGAACATGAAGAGGATCTAGGCGCATTAGATGATTTTGACACTAAGGAGTTTCTTGTTGTGCGTAGAGCTTTAAATGCATATCCGAATTAGATGATCACGAACAACATAGAGAAAACATTTTCCATATTCATTGCATGATAAATGGTAAAGTGTGCACCATGATCATTGATTCCGGTTCTTGTGCGAATGTGGCTAGCATCGAATTAGTAAGAAAACTGAATTTGCCTATGACTAATCACCCGCACCCTTACAAACTTGCATGGCTAAATGACTGCGGTGAAGTTAGCGTAAGTAAACAAGTTTTGATTTCTCTTAGCATTGGTAGTTACAAAGATGATGTTTTATGTGATGTCGCACCAATGCATGCTAGTCATATCTTACTTGGTAGGCCATGGCAATTTGATCGACATGTGACATATGATGGTTATTTGAATCGTTATTCTTTCAAATTGAATGGCAAATTGTACAAACTGCATGCACTTCCACCACACAAAGTCCACGAGGATCACCAACGCATGTCCAAGTCTAGAGCCGATCCTAAGGAAAAAGAAGCCGAGAGAAAATTCGTGAAATGTATGAAAAGTGAGAACAAAAAACACGAGAGCAAGGGAAAAGAGGTAGTGTCCCTAAGTGCCAACGAGTCCAAAAAGAAGTGTGAGTATTTCGCAAAGAAAAGAGAGGTTACACGTGCACTTTATAACAACCAAACTGTCCTCATCATCATCCCAAAGTCATGTCAACTTGCCCTTGAAGAACTCCCACCAAACTTACCTACCTCAGTTGCGTCCCTTATCCAAGAATATGAATTTCTATTTCCCTCCGAACCACCATCCGAATTACCACCCATTAGAGGAATAGAACACCAAATCGACTTTGTCCCAGGAGCCGTGTTACCCAATCGGCTAGCCTATCGAGCAAACCCCGAAGAAACCAAAGAAATCCAAAGGCAAGTAGAGGAGCTCCCAGCTAGTGGACAAGTTCGAGAGAGTCTAAGCCCATCTGCCGTCCCAGTCATTTTAGTACCCAAAAAGGATGGAACGTGGAGAATGTGTACCGATTTCCGAGCCATAAACAAGATTACCGTCAAGTATAGGTACCCCATACCTAGGCTAGACGATATGTTAGACATGTTGCACGGATCCAAATTCTTCACCAAAATCGACCTTAAGCAAGGGTACTTCCAGGTACGCATTAGAGAAGGGGACGAATGGAAGAATGCATTCAAAACCAAGTTTGGGCTCTATGAGTGGTTAGTGATGCCCTTCGGGCTCACCAACGCCCCTAGTACCTTTATGAGGCTAATGAATGAAGTCTTACGTGCGTTTATAGGACGCTTTGTCGTTGTCTATTTCGATGATATCCTAATCTATTCCCACACCATAGAAGATCATCTTGACCACATTAGAGCCGTTTTTGAAAAGCTTAAGCAAGAACAACTTTACGCCAACTTTAAGAAGTGCTCCTTTTGTTTAGAACGCGTGGTTTTTCTAGGCTTTGTCATTTCGGCTGAGGGAGTAGAGATGGATGAGGAAAAGGTTAGGTCAATTGTGGAGTGGCCTATACCTAAGAATGTAGGGGAAGTTCGCAGTTTTCATGGACTAGCAAGCTTTTATAGACGCTTTGTCAAAGATTTTTCTTCCATAGCTGCACCCCTAAACGAAATTGTGAAAAAAGATGTGCCTTTTAGGTGGGAAGAGCCACAACAACAGGCATTTGATGAACTCAAGCGTAGGCTGACCACTGCACCCATACTTAGGCTACCAAATTTTGACGAGACCTTTGAGATCGAGTGTGATGCAAGTGGAGTGGGTATAGGCGCAGTTTTGACCCAAAGTAAGAAA
>AP025057.1:8105572-8156181 GCA_036186865.1 Eustoma russellianum | reverse complement strand
TGAAAAGCTTAAGCAAGAACAACTTTACGCCAACTTTAAGAAGTGCTCCTTTTGTTTAGAACGCGTGGTTTTTCTAGGCTTTGTCATTTCGGCTGAGGGAGTAGAGATGGATGAGGAAAAGGTTAGGTCAATTGTGGAGTGGCCTATACCTAAGAATGTAGGGGAAGTTCGCAGTTTTCATGGACTAGCAAGCTTTTATAGACGCTTTGTCAAAGATTTTTCTTCCATAGCTGCACCCCTAAACGAAATTGTGAAAAAAGATGTGCCTTTTAGGTGGGAAGAGCCACAACAACAGGCATTTGATGAACTCAAGCGTAGGCTGACCACTGCACCCATACTTAGGCTACCAAATTTTGACGAGACCTTTGAGATCGAGTGTGATGCAAGTGGAGTGGGTATAGGCGCAGTTTTGACCCAAAGTAAGAAACCCATAGCCTACTTTAGCGAAAAGTTGAAAGGAGCAGCATTGAATTACTCTACCTATGATAAGGAACTTTATGCCCTTGTGAGATCCCTACAAACCTGGCAACACTATCTTCAACCTAAAGAGTTTGTGATCCACACTGACCACGAAAGCCTTAAGTATCTTAAAGGGCAAGAAAAGTTGAACAAAAGACATGCCAAATGGGTAGAGTTCATAGAACAATTCCCTTATGTGATTAAGTACAAACAAGGAAAAGATAATATAGTTGCCGATGCCCTCTCTAGGAGATACACGTTAGTGACTATATTATCTTCACGCTTCTTAGGATTCGAATCACTTAAGGACTTGTACCCCAATTTTGGCACCATTTTCGAGGCATGTCAAGGAGCACCATTTGGGAAATTTTACATACATGAGGGTTATCTTTTCAAAGAACAAAAATTGTGCGTTCCCCAATCATACCTACGAGAAGCATTGACCAGAGAAGCCCATGGGGGAGGTTTAATGGGTCATTTCGGAGTGTTCAAAACCCTTGAGACTCTTAAAGAACATTTCTATTGGCCCCACATGAGAGTAGACGTCGAGAGGTTGTGTGGTAATTGCATCACTTGCAAACAAGCCAAATCCAAGTCCCAACCACATGGCCTTTACACGCCTTTACCCGTCCCTGATTCCCCTTGGATTGACATTTCTATGGACTTTGTTTTAGGACTTCCTAGGTCTCCGGGAGGACGCGATAGCATTTATGTTGTGGTTGATCGATTTTCAAAAATGGCACATTTCATTGCATGTAGGAAAGTTGATGATGCCACACATGTTGCTGATTTGTTCTTCAAAGAAATTGTTAGATTGCATGGCATGCCACGTACAATTGTAAGCGATAGAGATACGAAATTTTTGAGTCATTTTTGGCGTGTTTTGTGGGCTAAACTTGGTACACAATTGTTGTTTTCCACCACCGCACACCCACAAACTGATGGACAAACTGAAGTCGTTAATCGTACTCTTTCTCAACTTTTGCGTGCCATTTTGCAAAAACACATTAAACATTGGGAAGATTGTTTGCCATATATCGAATTTGCATATAATAGGAGTGTCCATCACGGCACTTTGCATAGTCCATTTGAAATTGTGTATGGCTTTAATCCCTTGTCTCCCATCGATTTGATTCCTATTCCCGTGCATGAACGTTCTAGTCTTGATGGTAAACAAAAAGCGGACAACATAAAGAAACTGCATGAACAAGTTAATACACAACTAGAAAAGAAAAACAAAGCTTATGAAAGACGAGCTAACAAACATCGGAAAAGAGTTGTGTTCAAACCTGGAGATTTAGTGTGGTTACATTTGCGCAAAGAAAGATTTCCCAATGAAAGAAAGTCAAAATTGTTGCCTCGAGCAGATGGACCCTTTAAAGTATTGAAACGCATAGGTGACAATGCATACATCCTCGATCTTCCCGACAGGTATGGTTCAATTTCACCTACTTTTAATGTTGCTGACCTCACCCCTTTCAACGATGACCTTTTTGATTCGAGGACGAATCCTTTTGAGGAGGGGGGATTGATGAGGATCAAGGGTCCGATGAGGATCAAGGGCCCCATCAAGAGGTCAAAGGTCCTATGACAAGAAGGAGGGCAAAGGAACTTTGTCATCAAGTTGCCACCTTCTTGTACAAGCATGTTCAAGATGAACCTAAGACTCCTTGGGTTCATTTCATTGAACCTTCAACTTGAGCATGTATCACATGCACGTCTACACTCTTTGTTTGTTTGGATTTTATTTTGTGTCGTGTGATCTTAGTTTTATGTATTTGCTTTGTAGGTAAATTAGGTACAAGAGAATGCTTGAAGAGAATGTTTCTAGAGAATGTTTGAAGAGAATGTTTCAAGAGAATGTTTCAAGAGAATGTTTCAAGAGAATGTTGAAGAGAATGTTTCAAGAGAATATTCGAAGAGAATGTTTGTCTATGCTAAGACAAATTCAAAGGTGTCCAAGATAGAATCTCTTGATCAAGTTGAAATCAAAATCATCTCCATTATCCACAAGAGGGGGGCCGGCCATGTTGAAACAAATGGATAATGATCAATCATGATTTGAATTCAAGTTTCAAACAATTTGAGATTTAAAACTGAAGAAGATTTCAGCACCTAACTTCAGCCATATACACGCCATTTGGAGATCAAAGGAGGATAAATCAACAGCACAAAAATTGAATCAAGTTTGAATTCAAATTCAAACTCCATTTGGATTAAATCTTCAACCATCCTTTGAATTCAACCCCAACCACCTTATCATCATCAAATCAGATTTTCAAGACCTTCATCACTCATCAAAAAAGGCTAGAAGGTTAAGGGAAAGGATATCCAAAGACCAAATTCAAAGTGCACTCAAAATTCAAACTCAACTTGAATTCAAACTTCACCCAACTTTTGAATTCAAGCTCAAGCATATCCTACTCATCAAATCAGCTTCTCCAAGACTCCATTTTGGTCCTCATACATGGCTGAACATAGAAGAGAAGACATCTTGCAAGCAATTCAAATTTTAGCTAGGATTTGTTTTACTTTTGAATTCAAATAGTTTTCAAGTTTCAAACATTATTAGCTAGCTTGTTTTGAAATAAAATCTGGTCTTTTGAAGGCTGATAGGCGTGGGTTAGAGGCCTATAAATAGACCCCTTTGGCTGATTGTAAACTCACCTTTTGATGAATAACAATTCTTGATATTTCATCACTTTGTGTGATACTTTGTTTTCTTGGTTTTGCATTAAAAACCTAGCTTAAGATCCTTCAAAGTTGAGCATATTGAAGGTGTTGCCATTGCTTAAAGGTGCCGTCCAGGAGGGCCATATTGGTTTGCCTGATCAACGACCATCTTGAAGTGTTTGTCTTGCTCATTCTTAATCCATACGTTTTTATTCATTAAGGAAGCAAGGGGAAGTCTTCTTCCTTGTGCCTAACCCTTGTGAAGGACGTTTGGAAGGTAGAATTGTTGGAGCCCACGAGTTGCACGCATCAAAGAGTCTTCATTACACACGTTTTGTATTCAGCTTAAAGGAGTAAAAAACGTTTGGTCTTCATATTTTAATCAAAAGGCTAGATTTAAGGCAGCTTGTCCTCCTTTTGTTTGACCAAGTAAATCGTCCATCTAGAAGCCGAATCTGAGGACATATCCCACTTGAGACTTCTAGTTCATGAGCTGAACTTGAAGTTTGGATTTTGAATGACTCAATTCAGAGCTTTTATGACCGAGATATGCCTTGACAAAGTTTATGCAACTTCCAGCAACACAAAGCGGGTCAAATAGCTGGATTTAAGGAAGAAATGGCGCTCTTGGTTGACTGGACATTTCCCGTGGACACAAGGCAAATTTGAAGATGAGTCCTTCTAAAGAAATTTAGTTCATGTCTTGAACTTAAAATTTCACTTTTGAATGACCCAATTTGGAGTTTGCATGAGTGAGTTACACGTCCATAAAGTTCAAGCAATTTTCAGCATTTTTCACCATTCTTGGTCTAACACTTCCAAACAGGTTTGGCAACTCCAAGAGCAAGAGCCTCTACAGAGCAAGTAAAGACATAACAAGCATAAAAGAAAGGATAATAAACAAAAATACAAGAAATTAAAACACACAAAATGAAATGTATGATGTGCAATCTAAGACACACTTATAACGTCTTGCACATATGTGTGCATCACAAACACTAACAACGGCCAATGCTACCATCAAATACAAATATATGTAAACCCAGCATATGCACCCAAAATTATACATATACCAAATAATGTATGAATGCACATATACGAATACATGATCCGAATTTAATATCAAAAATACACATAAGTTTTACAAATTCATAGTAAATACACAAAGATTACTTACCTCAAATGATTTATACTATACTGTAAATGGACTCGGAGGGTTAAAGATTATTTCTCCTTTCCTCCAAAACTCTCGGCTGACGGATGAATCTTGGAGGCACAATTTTTTTTTATTTTTTTCTTAGTTTGTTGGCGGCAGGAGGAAATTTTGGGCAGGGGCAATTTACCTTTTCTTTTCAGTTGTAGGAAGGGGCCGTTAGGGAACATTTAAGGTGGGTAAAAGAATTATTATTTTTTTAATTAGGAGGGATCAAAACCGCTAGGTGGAGTTGGATTTTAGGCAATCAATTAGACTTCCATTTAGTCAGGGAGTTGATTGCCCACCTACTATGACTTTTAATTTTTGTTTTGTTTTAAATAAAACAGCAGTTGTAGCATAATCAACATGCATACATTACATCATAACTAAATCCATACAAGGCATAAAGTTTCATCAATACAAATGATCATAAATACATGGCTAACATAATCCGAAGTCCAAAAGATATCATCTGGGTCTACTAGCCTCATCAGGGGTAGCCTACTCTCGGCTCGTCTTCAATAAACTCACGGTCATATGTCTCGAAACCTGTACACTGAGCTTTGTTAATTACAAAGTATTTAAACATCAAGTGTGAGCGATAACGTAAATCGCCAGCAAGTAGACCCTTTAGATATGTCATGGGATCAGGCATGCAGAGACAGGGTTCGCAAATAGTATACATCATGAACGCATACCTTTTCGTCTCAATTTTACACATAAAATTTAACGCAATCCTTAAACATAAGTCCATATGCCCAATAACTTATAAGTCCAGCTTACATGATGATCCAATTATGTTAATTCATTCAAAACCAAATCCATATCGTTTTCATAATATTCCATATTCAAAAAGCAGAAATCTTTATATTATTCCATTTCATGTCTATTAATTATTCCATGTTATTTTATGTCCATATATTTTCCATGTTAAACCCATATCCTATAATTTTCTATGATTCGTGATAATCTTTGTCCATACAAATAATCTATATTAGTCCTTGTCCATAAAATAATCTATGAAAGTACATGTCCATAAAATAATCTATAATATTCTATGTCCATAAAGCATTGAAAATCCATATCCATAAATAATGAAAGTCCATTTCCATGCGTAATGAAAATCTATATCCATAAGTAATCCATGTCCATGTCCATAATTTTCCATGTCCAAATGTGATATTCCATAATCCAATCCATGATGCCATAATGATGCAAGTGTTATAAAACAATGCAATGCATGTCCATGTCAATATCCATATCTGGTCGTAGACAAGTCCATATCTATATCTCGTCAGAGACCAGTCCATATTCATATCCCATCTGGGGTGGGAAGCGTAATTTCGCAAACAATGCATTATGCAAGTGTCTATATCCAAATCTAATGAATTTTCGAGATGTGCTGTGTATAATTATCCATATTATCTATATCATGATAAGGTCATAATGGTACAATTATTATAAAACGATGCAATACATATCTATTTGGTTGGTGACCACTTCCATCCGCGGTGGGGCATGATTTCGCAAACAAACCAATATGCAATTTTTTAATATTCCAAATCCAATGAACTTTCTCAAAGATGAGATGCACCATGATCCATGTCCAAACTTATTTAAATATATAGGTTAATTTCCAATTCGGTTATATAAGTATACTAATCCATTCCATGTCCATGTGGTTATGTCCATACCTATTAGTCCATGTTCTATATCTATTCATTTGTCTACAAATCCATCTATGTTCATTTGGTATCATATATGTATATACATTCATCTGTGATCCATATCCATATTACAACGTACAACATCTTAAGTTCCATACTTATGTATAGGTTTTCATGAATACAAAATTTACACATTCCATACTATCGTAACGTAGCAACTATATAGTTATCCGATGCCCATTGTTGATATAGACATGTCTTAATCCATGATCCATATTCATTCTATGTCATACGACTCCATAAGTACCTCAATTCCATATCATTCCATATGAATTCATAAGCTCCCTACTCCATGGAATTAACGCTTACAATATACCTTGTAGCGCCCCGCCTGGGACTAAAGTATTGGTAAGGTGCATTCGTTGTACTCTACTACATGAAGTACAAGGCGTCGATAACATCCATATGCACGTTGACATAAACATGTATTGGCGGAAGCATCATAACATGTACAAAGCGTAATTGACATGTATAATACATAATACTAAATCCAAACACATATGAAATCTCACCAGTACAAATAGTCATGATACAAATCCGAAAAAACATAAATGAAACTACATAATTTCGGTCCATACTCTCATCAACAGTGATTTATCCACATGTCAATAACAATTGTGCTTGAGAGTAGCTCTCGAGCCCCTGCAAACTTGTAGAGTGAGGGGGGGTGAGCGATTCCACATAGGTTCGTCATGTGGATCATGCACTGAAGACGGGTAATAAAATGTTTAAAGTGAAATAACAAAGTAATGCGTCTTCACATCACAAATACTGCAACGGATAACATAAATCATGCTAAGTACATATAAAAATATAGTCGGAAACTAACACCATATATCAATTGTATGGTTTTCATGTTTCTTTTCTTCTTACTCTATTCTTTTATCCTTTAACTCATATCATGTACTAAGCTCATATCGCTAACTCTATATCTCCAACTCACATCTTTTATCCATTCATCTTAAATCCATGATACTCTCCTTTCGTATTCGATAATATACCTCGGGTCATATGCGTATGATCATGTGAAGTATAAAACATGTGTCATAAACGTTCAAAACATATCATATTCGTATCATTTCGATCTTTTCATAAACTTGACCTTTTATAACTTGTTATAACACTTTTTGTATCGTAAGAACGGTACCCACGATATACCGAATGATTTCCGGAATAGTCACAAGTACCATCTATGAATCCAGGTGGTCCAACCACGATGTTACATTATACGTACATAGAACTAATGATGATGTGTAATGGCGGAGATCTAGAGTCCCAAACGCGGTGTTACACTCAGCCATAACGTATTTCGCCCCTGACACTCTCCCACTAGACAAGATGTCAAGCATTTCTTCATAACAGAACATCGTAGATGTATCGTAACGACAGAGATCCCTTGTCCCGGACAAGGTGTTACACTCGTCCAACATAAACATGCACAAGCCATGTGGAATCACTCTTCTCGTGGTACGGTTCATTACGCATAAAATCCTTTTAAAAACCTTTCATAACATCTCTCGTATGAAAATATTTCGTAAATCGCATCGTATACTAAATTCTTTCGTTTTTAGTAATTCATGTCGTGATAAACTCATTTCCATCAAACATACTGAATGAAACTATTTTGCAACATTTCACGTGATAAAACGTTTTGTAAAATCATGTCGTGTGATAAAACATTTTGTGTTAAAACATGCATTGTCTTATGTACATAAGAATGCTCGGTATCAAGCTGTATCCATACATCTAGTAAATTCGACACTTGAGCCTAATGCTTGGCTCATTTACCATATCATATGCTCAGGTGAAATTCTCATCTTGCCCCTTCTTGGGTGCTTTCGGTTTTACTCTAACATCAACCCACTTTTGTCTCTAAATTGCTATATTCATGTCCTGATTGGTCCTTTCCATAATACATTTCATAATTCTTTTAAAAACACCCCCTTTTTTATTGTCACCTTCTTAATTCATTTGTTTTCTCATCTCTTAATTGGTCCCATACATATAATATATATATATATATATATATATATATATATATATATATATCTCCAAATAAGTATTTGCATCATTATGGCCTCAGATATGGCCTTGTGGCTGAAAGTTGCACAACACACACATACACTTTGCAACTTGTTGATTACATGCAAGACATATACATTTATTCATCATAAGCGTTTATCGAATAGCGGAAGCATCATAAATTAGACAGAATAAGAACATAGACGACATGTATACGTTATAACTATTTCAGAGTACAATATCATCCGTACATCAGTACATCAGTATATATCTGCAGTAACCAAAACACAAAAGCTGGATCAGCTGGCTCCTAGACTGCTCCTGGATGGTCTACTCTCTCGGCTCGCCGTCTATGTAATCCTACTTTGGCTCTCAGGGCTCTACAATATGATAAAATAAGGACTGAGTAATAATAAATCGCCCAGCAAGTATCTCTGCTTGGGTTTGTCACGTGGATCATGCATCGGAGATGGGGTGATAAAATAAATATAATTAAGTAAGAAACATTCACGTCTCCGATTCACAAATACTGTAACAGGAAAGATAAACCATTCAAATATATGTGACAGACAAAATGTGGAAATAAAGTCACCAAACAATTGGCATAGTTTTCAGTGTTTCTTTTTGTCCTGCTGATCTTTTTAAATTTTCACTCATATCCTTTGCTAAGCCCATTCTAGATACATCTGTGTCACGAGTCACATATTATATCCATTCTTCTTAATTCTACTGATGCTCTGAACTTGTACCTGATGAGGTGGCTTGGTAATATGCATATGCTCAATTAAATGTAACTTTTTCATAAGCATTTAAAAAATAGTGTTCTGATATCTTCCTTTTATGCATTTTTGTCTGCTTCAGCAAATTCTTCAGGCAGAAATTCCCTTTTGTTTGCAAGTTGATTTTGTCTTTGAATTTTGATTGGACCAGCTTCTCCTTGGTTTGGAACATTATATAGGACGTCCTTGATGAGTTGGAGTGGCACCTTGCAGCTGATTGGTTGAAAAGGCTGCTTGAAAAGTCAAGAAACTGAAATCTGTCCAGTTTTAAGCAGTTTTCTATTTTGAATTATAACATAACTTTCCAGTCTGATTTAGCTCTTCCACTTCAAATATGAATTGTAGATCCTTCTCTGTAGATGTGTTTAGATACCAGAATGACGTCGTTTGGATCTGGGATGAGTGAGTTATGCCCGTTTGAAGTTGACCTGCTTGCAGATGTGGACCTTTGGAAGCAGTGACTAAGCAGCCAGCTTGTTGCAACGATTTTGTAGCTTGAGGCAGACCTTTTTTGGGAAAGTGCTGAACATAAAAATTGTAGCTTATCCTCTTAGCTTTCACTTCCAACTGGAATCACGTCAATTAAAATTTTGGTTGATGAGTTATGGCTGAAATACTAAGAAGGTGTCATCCTGCCAGCTTGCCCTTTCAACTCAAATTGGTGTTTGAACGTTTGGCCTTTGTTCAATCATTCTTCCTTGACCTAAAAACAACTCAAACACACACCAAACAACATATGCAACATACTAGGACATGTCTTGGCTAGTTTACAACAATTTATAAAGGAAATGAAGCTAAGCACTCAACAATATGAACAATACACACAAGACTAACTAACATATTACAACATGATTCAAAAACTAAATTAAAACTTGTAGCAAATGGATCCAATGTAGGCTATCTTGACTTGGTTCATCCTCAACATGCTTGTAAAGGAAGGTTCCAACTTCATGCATCAATTTATTGGCCATGCTTCTTGTTATAGGGCCTTTGTCTTGCATTGGCATACCTCCCGCTGTGGTTGGTTTTTCTTGGCTTGGCTGGGGATCATCATTTCCCCCCTCTTGAAAAGGATTCGACCTCGAATCTAGATCAACACTAAATGGAGTAAGGTCAGCAACATTAAAAGTTTTAGAGACAGAACCATACTTTTCTTCAGGAATGTCAAGGACGTATGCGTTATCTCCAAGTCTTTGGACAACTTTGAATGGTCCATCGCCTCTTGGCATCAACTTTGATTTCCTTTCCTTAGGAAACCTTTCCTTCCTTAAGTGTAACCAAACGAGATCTCCAGGTTCAAATATAACAGCCTTATGGTTCTTATTAGCTCTTTTGGCATACACTTTGTTTTTAGCTTCAAGTTGTGACTTAACCTTTTCATGCAAATCTTTGACAAGTTTAGCCTTACATTCTCCATCAAGACTAACACGTTCATGAATGGGAATGGGGACTAAGTCAAGTGGGATAAAGAGTTAAAGCCATAAACAACTTCAAAAGGAGAATGCAAAGTACCACTATGAACATTCCTATTGTATGCAAACTCAATGAAAGCTAAACAATCTTCCCAATTCTTTAAGTTTTTTTTGAATTATGACACGCAACAATTGTGACAAAGTTCTATTGACTACTTCCGATTGTCCATCAGTTTGTGGGTGAGCAGTTGTCGAGAAAAGAAGTTTAGTACCAAGTCTACTCCACAGAACACGCCAGAAGTGGCTTAAAAACTTTGTATCTCTATCGCTTACAATGGTACGGGGCATGCCATGCAATCTTACAATCTCCTTAAAGAATAGGTCAGAAACATGTGTGGCATCATCCACCTTCTTGCACGCAATAAAATGTGCCATCTTAGAAAATCTATCGACAACAACAAAGATGATATCCTTACCAGTTTTGGACCTAGGCAATCCTAACACAAAGTCCATTGAAAGATCAGTCCAAGGTGAATTCGGGACAGGTAAAGGAGTGTACAATCCATGAAGTTGTGTTCTAGACTTAGCTTGTTTGCAAGTAATACAATTAGCACATACCTTTTCAACATTCACGCGCATGTGTGGCCAGAAGAAATGCTCCTTAAGCATCTCTAACGTCTTGAACGAGCCAAAATGACCCATCAAGCCTCCTCCATGAGCTTCCTTGATCAGAAGTTCCCTTATTGAACACATTGGTATACACAACTTTTGTTCCTTAAACAAGAATCCTTCATGCAGATAGAACTTACCAAAAGGGGATTCAAGACATTCTTTGTAAATGGAACTAAAGTCATGGTCAGAGACATACAAATCTTTGATAGTTTCAAAACCAAACATGTTACAAGTCAGTGTAGTAATCAAAGTATATCGACGAGATAGAGCATCAGCAACAATAGTCTTTTCCTTGCTTATACTTGATTACATATGGGAATTGTTCAATGTATTCAACCCATTTTGCATGCCTTTTGTTTAGTTTACCTTGGCCCTTAAGGTACTTAAGACTTTCATGATCAGTGTGGATCACAAATTCCTTAGGTTGCAAATAATGTTGCCAAGTTTGTAAAGATCTAAGGCAAAAAGTTCTTTGTCATAGGTTGAATATGATGAGCTACAGCCTAACCTTGTGGATACAAACACTGATGATGACACCTCACTGCCCCGCACAGGTCCCATAACAAGGAGTATGGCTAAGAAGTTGTTACATTGTGTTGAATCATTTCTTTATAGGCATGAAGAGGATGAACCAAGCAGAGATGATGTCTATTGGGTTTATATGATACAAGCTTTGATCTAGTTGTATCAAAAGCATGTTGTACATATCTTTAGTTGTTCTTTTCAATATTGTTGGTTGGTTAACCTTGTTTTTGTATAGTTTGTGTTGTATTATTGCCTTGTCTTTCAGGTACACATACTTAGCTTGAAAATGCAGTTAGAACCTGAATTTTTGTTCAAGCAAGGAGGTGATAAGCAAGTAGCTTACAAGCAAGGAGGTGACAAGCACTCATGTCAAATTCAAGAATTGTTCTCCACGCAAACAAGGATGGACAAGCTGCTCAAGGCATTAACCAATTGGAAGAAGTCTTGCAAATGTTCAAACCAATCAAAAACAAGTTGAAGACAAGCAAGCAAGCTGCACAACAAATGAACCAATCAGATCCTTGAAGTTTAAGGCATAATTCACGCAAGTGTAGTTTGAAAAATCAAAGCCAAGCTTACAACCAATCAAAGGCAATTCAAAGCAAGCTGCTCAAAGTATTATCCAATCAAAATTGAGGCTGAAAACAAGCATGGAAGCAACGGCAAACAAACCAGCTTTCTTGGAACCAAAATTGTTCAAAAGCAAGCATGTTCTTTTTAGACTTGTACTTTGTATTTTAAACCTTATACCCTTTGTAATTTTCGTTTGTTATAAGTAGGTTAGGAACTTGAATGTACAAAGAACCACAATTCAAACATATTTCAATCAAAATTTCCTTTAAGGAATTCTCAACTTTTCTAGTTGAAGTTAAAACCACTTAACGGTTTCTTCCAAGTTCAAAGCCTAGAACTTGTGAGTATTTACTTCATTTTTGGTTTACAGCGTCTTAGGGTCTCAATGATGTTTTAGATGTGTTGGAATGCCAAAGAGGAAGAGGTGTTGGTATAAATTGAGCCAAGAACAAACGGTTACAGTTCAAGGGGTGTCATTGTGATGTTCTTTGCCATAGCTGAGGTTCAAATCAATTTGGAATAGAGGACAAAGTCTTGGGAACGTTTTCTAGCCTTTATTTGGCTCATCAATTGGTATTAGAGCATTGGTTAGCCTTTATTTGGCTCATATTTACATTGTTTAAACTTGCATATGAATGATGCTGCCCAAATCGTGTAGTGAACTGTTTTTTATGTCCGTTTAGAGCCTGTTAGTTTAGGTAGTTAGTTTATGTTTTGAAGTGTTTATTAGATAGTTTACAATAGTTTGGTAACTTAGTTTTTAGTAGCAAAAACCAAAACACCACAAAAAGAACTTAGACTAGACTTAAGTGTGATAGAATCTGTTTGTGTAGTTTAGATTAAAAACCGTGTGTAACTTATTGTTCTTGTTCAATCTAGCTTAGATAATGTTCATTAGACCCTAATCTAGAAGTTTAAATGGTAGTTTAGATAAGTCCTTAAAACAGAAAACTTGAACACAAAATTAGAATAGTTGATAGTTTAGTTTGTAATCAAGTTGTTAAATTCTGTTTTTAGTAGTTGTGTACAATCTGTTTTAGACGTTTTAGTTGCTGCCTTATTTAGCTTAGTTAGACTAGTTTGCAACATAGTTTAAAGGTTTAGTTGGTTGTTTAGTTTAGTACAAGAGAAACCGAAAACTAAGAACAAAAAAAAGTAGTTTTAGTTAACTATGTTTGCTGCCTAGTTTCTGGTTGACATACGTGTGTTAAGTAGAATACAAAGACTTGCATCTAGTATCATCTAGTTTAGAAACTGATTGCATCATACAAACGAAAACCAAAACAAAAACAAGTAGAATAGATAACTTAAAAACAAAACAAAACAAGTTAGTTAGTTTGCATCCAAACTATTTTCCATTAGTTGTTATAGTAATCAGCCCTTATAATTGCATTTAGAAACAACTAAGTTGCATTTAGCTATCTTAAGATTAGTTAGATCATTTGCATCAAAAACAAAAAAAAGAAAAAAAAAAGACAATTGCCCAAACCGTTGTTTAGAACAAGTCTTTAAAGCTCATTTGAAATCTTGGTGAATGCTAATAGCTATATGTTTTTGTTGATTTCAATTGTTTCAGACAACTTGTTGGACTTAGATACATCCTGGAAGTTAGGAATTGTTTAAGCCCCACACTGTTAAAGAGCTATCCAATTGTTGTTTTAGATCAATTTCTGAACTTACCTTGCACTATATTCAATTTGAACTTGTTGTAATTGTGAATTGATTTCTCACTACATAGTGTTTAGCCGTGTTGTATACGAGAAACTTTCAAATTCCAAATACAACAAACCTTGTGCAATTGAAGGCTGTGAGCAATGACTTATGTAGGCCGTGAGGAGTAGTCTCACAACAATCAAGCAAACCCCCCAAAGAAAGAAAATTAAGCTTGATTGAGAAATACACGAGAGAAAAGCCAATATTTGTCAACAAGTAAGAGGCAAGACAAGAGAGAATTGCACAAGAAAGAAAGTGAGGAAAAGCCCAAAGTTGAACATTGAAAAAGGGAAATTCCTACGCAAAGCTCAAAAGAAAGAAAGTGCCCAAAAGAACCAAAGTGTTGTAGTTTTGAAATATTGTAAGTTTCTAAAGCAAACCTTTGCTGACACTTTGTTTGTGTGCTTTTACTTTCACTTTACTTCAATTGATAATTGCATATGCTGTAAATTAAATTGAGGGATTGTCTTAAACAACCCCGTAGATTTCATTCAGCCAGAACAACAATTTGACTTCTGTGATTTTCTTGAATCCTTAGGAGAAATAGTCCAAATTGCTGTTTTGAACAATTGTCAACATAAAGTAGAGTATTTGCATCTTGTCAATATTTTAATTGGCTTTCGAGATTGTTTTCTGAATCATGGGTCCCCAACAGAAAGATAATGTACCATCCCCGTCCCCATCTACTCCTGTCCCATCCCCAGTCCCTGTTACCCTAGAGAATATACAGCAAACACTCACTTTCCTTGTTAATCAGTTTGGTTTAATGAGAAGTGACATAGAGGATAACAAACAAAGGATAAGCAAAGTAGAAAAGCCAACCTCAGATCAAAAGGAACCTAGTATACCTTTTCAAGAAGGCACCTCTTATGGTAATGAGTCTCATGTTGAACGTAGAAAAGTCACATCACTTAGAGGTAGCGGTAGAGGTCGAGGTAGTAATGGTGGTCGTAGGAACATTTCTTTTGAGGAGAGATTTGATTATCTCCCTGAGTACAATGAAGAACACTATCCGGAAGAACGGTATGTTGAACGTCAGCCTGATAGAGATGAACATCTTGAAGAAGAGTTCATTACTACTAAATTGACAATACCCCCCTTCCAAGGGAAAAGTGATCCTGAAACATATCTGCAATGGGAAACAAAAGTAGATCATATGTATTCTTGCACTAACTATTCTGAATTGGCCAAAGTGCGGTATGCAACTTTTGAATTTGTAGATTATGCTTTACTTTGGTGGGAACAATTGAAGAACACCAGGAGAAGAATAAGACAGCCCCCTGTTGTTACTTGGTCCGAGCTGAAACAAGAGATGAGGAAGAGATTCATATCTCCTTCCTATGAAAGAAGCATTTTCCAGAAATTGCAACAACTTTCTCAAGGCAATAGATCTGTTGATGAATTTTATAAAGAATTAGAACATCTGCTTACCAGAGCTAGCATAGAAGAAGCTGAGGAAGCCACAATGACTAGATTTCTAGCTGGTTTGAACAAAGAAATTGCATTTAAGGTGGAACTTACACCTTACTCTGATCTGGCTTCTATGGTTCACATTGCTGAGAAAGTGGAAAGACAATTGAAGGTAAAAACTTCTAACCCTTCTTTTCGGACTAATCCTTTGAGTTTTCCTAGAACACAGCCCAGGACGCCTTTCCGTCCACAACAAGGTCAAGGCTGTGGATTCCAAGGAAGATCAACCCAGAACATCCAAAATCGTCCAAAGCTTCCAATCACTGATAAAGGCAAAGCCAAGGTGGAAGGTACGCCTAATTTTAAGACTCGTGATATTCAATGTTTTAAATGCTTAGGAAAAGGTCATTTTGCTAACCAATGTCCCAACCCTAAAAGCATCTTGTTTATTGAAGAGTCTAATGAGTATTATTCTGAAGAAGAATTGGAAGAGAGTGAAGAAAACAATGAAATTGAACAAACATGTGAGGAAGAAGAAGAGATTAGTGAAGAGATTAATGAGTGTGAAGCAAAAGAGTTCTTAGTTGTCCGTCGAGCTCTAAGTGCCCAAGTTAAAACTGAAGAACCTGAAATACAAAGAGAGAACATATTTCACATTCACTGTATGGTTAAAAAGAAAGTCTGCACTTTGATCATTGACTCCGGTTCATGTACCAATGTTGCAAGTTTTGAACTTGTTAGGAAACTTGAGTTACCTTTAAATAATCACCCCCGTCCTTATAGACATACGTGGCTTAATGAGTGTGGTGAAGTTAAAGTAACAAAGAAGTCCTAGTTCCTTTATCAATTGGTGGGTATTCTGCTGAGGTGTTATGTGATGTAGCCCCTATGCAATCAAGTCATATCTTATTAGGTAGACCGTGGCAATTTGACAACAAGGTTACATGTGATGGTTACCTGAATAGATATTCCTTTAGGCAAAACAACAAACTGTTCAAATTAAATGCCTTGCCCCCGCACAAAGTCTTTGAGGATCAACAACGAATGTTAAAAAGCCATAATGATCCAAAAGAAAAGGAACTGGAAAGGATTTTCATCAAGGAAAACCAACTGAAAACTTCTCATCTTAAATTTGAACCGAAAGAAATCAAAGTTTCTGCTGAACCATCTCTAAAGAAAAGCGCATTCTTTGCATCTCAAAGCGAGGTATTCCATGCTATCAATTCAAACAAAACTGTTTATATCTTGCTTTACAAAGAAACTCTGTTCTCTTCATCTGAAATACCATCTACTTTACCAAGTGAAGTTGCATCTTTACTTCAAGAATTTTCTAGCTTGTTTCCTAAAGGAGATCCCCCAGGTTTACCACCTCTAAGAGGCATTGAGCATCAAATAGATTTCATTCCAGGAGCTGTTCTGCCAAACAGACCTGCCTATAGAGCCAATCCAGAGGAAACTAAGGAAATCCAAAAACAAGTTGAGGAATTATTGACCCAAGGTAAAGTAAAAGAGAGTATGAGTCCTTGTGCTGTTCCTGTTATCATTGTCCCTAAGAAAGATGGAACTTGGAGAATGTGTACTGATTGCAGAGCCATCAATAAGATCACTGTGAAGTATAGATACCCTATTCCTAGGTTGGATGACATGTTGGATATGTTGCATGGGTCTAGATGCTTTAGCAAAGTAGATCTTAAACAAGGTTATTTCCAAGTGAGAATTAGGGAAGGTGATGAATGGAAAACTGCCTTTAAGACTAAATTTGGATTGTACGAATGGTTAGTAATGCCCTTTGGTTTAACCAACGCCCCTAGTACTTTCATGAGGTTAATGAATGATGTCTTAAGGAAATTCATAGGGAAATTTGTAGTAGTTTACTTTGATGACATTCTTATCTACTCCAAAACCCTAAGTGAACATCTGATCCATCTAAGAGCTGTTTTTGTCACCCTACAGAAAGAAAAGTTGTATGCTAATTTCAAGAAGTGTTCTTTCTGTCTGGAGAAGGTTACATTCTTAGGATTTGTGATTAGTGCTGAAGGAATCGAAATGGACCAAGAGAAAGTTAAATCCATAACTGAGTGGCCAACCCCTAAGTCTGCTGGAGATGTTAGGAGTTTTCATGGATTAGCTAGCTTCTATAGACGTTTTGTGAAGGATTTCTCTACCATAGCGGCACCCTTGAATGAGTTAGTCAGGAAAGATGTAAGTTTTGAATGGGGAGAATCACAACAACAAGCCTTTGAGGAACTTAAGAAACGTCTAACTTCTGCACCTATCCTGAGATTGCCCAACTTTGATGAAATGTTTGAAGTTGAATGTGATGCCAGTGGAGTTGGCATTGGAGCTGTATTGCATCAAGGTAACAAACCTGTTGCCTACTTTAGTGAGAAATTGAAAGGAGATTCCATAAATTATTCAACCTATGATAAAGAATTGTATGCCCTTGTCCGTTCTTTACAAACTTGGCAACATTATATGCAACCTAAGGAATTTGTGATTCATACTGATCATGAAAGCCTTAAGCATCTAAAAGGTCAAGGAAAATTGAACAAAAGACATGCCAAATGGGTTGAATTCATTGAACAATTCCCTTATGTGATCAAGTATAAGCAAGGAAAAGAAAATGTTGTTGCTGATGCATTATCTCGTCGCTATACTTTGATTACTACTCTTTCATGTAACATGTTTGGTTTTGAGTCTATCAAAGAGATGTATCATTCTGATCATGACTTTAGTTCTATCTATCAAGCATGCATTGATTCACCTTTTGCTAAATATTACTTGCATGATGGTTATTTGTTTAAAGAACATAATTTATGTGTACCAATGTGTTCATTAAGAGAGTTGTTGATAAAAGAAGCTCATGGAGGAGGTTTAATGGGTCATTTTGGCTCGTTAAAAACTTTGGAAACACTTAAGGAGCATTTCTTCTGGCCGCATATGAAAGCACATGTTGATAAGGTATGTGACCAATGTATTACTTGCAAACAAGCAAAATCTAGAACACAACCACATGGATTGTACACTCCCTTATCTGTTCCAAGCTCACCTTGGACTGATCTTTCTATGGACTTTGTATTGGGATTGCCTCGATCCAAAACTGGTAAAGATAGCATCTTTGTTGTTGTTGATAGATTTTCCAAAATGGCACATTTCATTGCATGTAAGAAAGTTGATGATGCTATTCATATTGCTGATTTGTTCTTTAAGGAGATTGTTAGATTGCATGGCATGACACGTACAATTGTTAGTGATAGAGATACAAAGTTTCTAAGTCATTTTTGGCGTGTTTTGTGGAGTAGACTTGGTACTAAATTGTTATTTTCTACAACTGCTCACCCACAAACCGATGGTCAAACTGAAGTTGTTAATAGAACTTTGTCTGAACTGTTACGTGTTGTCATTCAAAAGAACTTAAAGAATTGGGAAGACTGCTTAGCTTATATTGAGTTTGCATACAATAGAGTTGTTCATAGTGGAACATTGCATTCTCCTTTTAAAGTTGTTTATGGCTTTAACCCTTTGTCCCCGCTTGATCTTGTTCCCATACCTGTTCATGAACGTGTTAGTTTAGATGGTGAACGAAAAGCAAAACTTGTGAAAGAATTGCATGAAAAGGTTAAGTCACAACTTGAAGCTAAGAATAAAGTGTATGCCAATAGAGCCAACAGGAATCGTAAAGTTGTTATATTTGAGCCTGGAGATCTTGTTTGGTTACACTTAAGGAAAGAAAGATTCCCTAAGGAAAGGGACTCAAAGTTGAAGCCAAGAGGCGATGGACCGTTCAAAGTGTTGAAATGGCTTGGTGATAATGCTTATGTTCTCGATCTTCCTGAAGAAAGGTATGGTCCTATCTCTAAAACTTTTAATGTTGCTGACCTTTCTCCATTTAGTATTGATTCAGATTCGAGGACGAATCCTTCTAAAGTGGGAGGGAATGATGAGCTACAGCCTAACCTTGTGGATACAAACACTGATGATGACACCTCACTGCCCCGCACAGGTCCCATAACAAGGAGTATGGCTAAGAAGTTGTTACATTGTGTTGAATCATTTCTTTATAGGCATGAAGAGGATGAACCAAGCAGAGATGATGTCCATTGGGTTTATATGATACAAGCTTTGATCTAGTTGTATCAAAAGCATGTTGTACATATCTTTAGTTGTTCTTTTTAATATTGTTGGTTGGTTAACCTTGTTTTTGGATAGTTTATGTTGTATTATTGCCTTGTCTTTCAGGTACACGTACTTAGCTTGAAAATGAAGTTAGAACCTGAATTTTTGTTCAAGCAAGGAGGTGATAAGCAAGTAGCTTACAAGCAAGGAGGTGACAAGCACTCATGTCAAATTCAAGAATTGTTCTCCACGCAAACAAGGATGGACAAGCTGCTCAAGGCATTAACCAATTGGAAGAAGTCTTGCAAATGTTCAAACCAATCAAAAACAAGTTGAAGACAAGCAAGCAAGCTGCACAACAAATGAACCAATCAGATCCTTGAAGTTTAAGGCATAATTCACGCAAGTGTAGTTTGAAAAATCAAAGCCAAGCTTACAACCAATCAAAGGCAATTCAAGGCAAGCTGCTCAAAGTATTATCCAATCAAAATTGAGGCTGAAAACAAGCATGGAAGCAACGGCAAACAAACCAGCTTTCTTGGAGCCAAAATTGTTCAAAAGCAAGCATGTTCTTTTTAGACTTGTACTTTGTATTTTAAACCTTGTACCCTTTGTAATTTTCGTTTGTTATAAGTAGGTTAGGAACTTGAATGTACAAAGAACCACAATTCAAACATATTTCAATCAAAATTTCCTTTAAGGAATTCTCAACTTTTCTAGTTGAAGTTAAAACCACTTAACGGTTTCTTCCAAGTTCAAAGCCTAGAACTTGTTAGTATTTACTTCATTTTTGGTTTACAGCATCTTAGGGTCTCAATGAGGTTTTAGATGTGTTGGAATGCCAAAGAGGAAGAGGTGTTGGTATAAATTGAGCCAAGGACAAACGGTTACATTTTAAGGGGTGTCATTGTGATGTTCTTTGCCATAGCTGAGGTTCAAATCAATTTGGAATAGAGGACAAAGTCTTGGAAACGTTTTCTAGCCTTTATTTGGCTCATCAGAATAGTTCAAGGTTGCTCCTCTTAACTTCTCACTGAAATAAGCTACGAGTTTCTTAGCTTGATTCAGTACAGCTCCAATGCCAACCCCGCTGGCATCACATTCAACTTCAAACGTCTCTTCAAAGTTTGGCAATCTTAGGATGGGTGCTGAGGTTAGGCGTTTCTTAAGTTCATCAAAGGCTTGTTGTTGTGAGGTTCCCCATTTAAAACGTACATCTTTCTTAACCAATTCGTTAAGGGGTGCAGCAATGGTAGAGAAATCCTTGACAAAACGCTTATAAAAGCTGGCTAGTCCATGAAAACTCCTGATGTCCCCTGCAGACTTAGGTGTTGGCCATTCAGTGATGGACTTGACCTTCTCTTGGTCCATCTCAATCCCTTCAGCACTGATCACAAAACCTAGGACACTACTTTCTCTAGACAAAATGAACTCTTCTTAAGGTTGGCATATAGTTGTTCCTTTTGCAACGTTTCAAACACAGTTCTCAAATGGATAAGGTGTTCACTAATGGATTTGGAGTAGATAAGGATGTCATCAAAGTATACTACCACAAATTTCCCAATGAATTTCCTCAAGACCTCATTCATCAACCTCATAATGGTGCTAGGGGCGTTAGTTAGGCCAAAGGGCATGACTAACCACTCGTATAATCCAAACTTAGTCTTGAAGGCTGTTTTCCATTCATCTCCTTCCCTAATTCTTACTTGGAAGTATCCGTGATTAAAATCTACTTTGGTAAAGTATCTAGACCCATGTAACATGTCCAACATATCATCCAACCTAGGAATAGGGTATCTATACTTCACAGTAATCTTATTGATTGCTCTACAATCAGTGCACATCCTCCAAGTTCCATCTTTCTTAGGGACAACTATCACAGGTACGGCACAAGGGCTCATACTCTCTCTACCTTGGTCTAAGAGTTCCTCAACTTGTCTTTGGATCTTCTTAGTTTCCTCTGGATTGGCTCTATAAGCAGGCCTATTGGGTAGGACAGCTCCTGGAATGAAATCTATTTGATGCTCAATGCCTCTTAGAGGTGGTAAACCTTTGGGATCTCCTTCAGGGAACAAATTTGAAAACTCTTGCAGTAGGGAGGTGACTTCACTGGGCAAAGTAGAGGGTAAATCAGATGAAGAAAATAAGGTTTCTTTATAAAGTAAGATGTACACAGTTTTATTGGAATTGATTGAGTGGAACACCTCACTTTGTGACGCAAATAAAGCACTCTTCTTCTTATCCTTTTCCTCAGAAATGACAAGTTCTTTCCCCTTTGATTCAGCTTTGTCAGAACGAATGTTTTTAAGGAAGACTCTTTCCAATTCTTTTTTCCTTTGGATCATTCCGACTTGTCATTCTCTTTTGATCCTCAAACACATTCTGTGGGGGTAGTGCGTGCAGCTTAAACAGTTTGTTTTGGTGCCTAAAGGAATGCCTATTTAAGTAGCCATCATATGTTACTTTGTTATCATATTGCCATGGCCTACCTAACAAGATATGACTTGAATGCATAGGTGCTACATCACATAAGACTTCATCAGAATACCCACCAATTGATAAAGGAATCAAGACTTGTTTATTAACCTTAACTTCGCCACAATCATTAAGCCAAGTGAGTCTATAAGGATGTGGGTGATTGATTAAGGGTAAATCAAGTTTCCTAACAATTTCAATGCTTGCAACGTTTGTACATGAACCAGAATCAATGATGAGTGTACACACTTTGCCTCTAACCATGCAATGGATGTGAAAAATGTTTTCTCTTTGCAAATCTTGTTCTTCCATTTTGACTTGAACATTTAAAGCACGTCTTACAACTAAGAACTCTTTATTTTCACATTCATTACTCCATCAACTGTTTCTTCCTCTTCCTCACACGTTTTCTCAACTTCTTCATTCTCCTCCAATTCGTCTTCAGAATAGTACTCATTAGACTCCTCAATGAACATGATGCGTTTAGGTTTGGGGCATTGATTTGCAAAATGTCCTTTACCTAAGCATTTAAAACATTGAATATCACGGAATCTAGTGTTAGAATAGTTGCTTGTTGTGGGACGTTTTGGAAAGCTTTGTGGCGCCTTCCCTTGAAATCCACGGCCTTGACTCTGTGGAGATCTGAAACTTGTCCTAGGCTGTACCTTGGAAAAGTTTGAAGGATCAGGCCGAAAAGAAGGGATAGAGGTACGTACCTTAAATTGCCTTTCCAATTTCTCAGCAGTGTGAACCATAGAAGCCAAATCTGAGTAGGGTGTGAGTTCCACTTTGAATGCAATTTCTTTGTTATGGCCAGCTAAGAACCTTGCCATTGTGGCCTCCTCAGCTTCTTCTATGTTTGTCCTGGTAAGCAAATGTTCTAACTCTTTATAATATTCATCAACAGTTTTGTTACCTTGAGAGAGTTGTTGCAGCTTTTGGTAGACACTTCTTTCATAGGACTGTGATATGAACCTCTTCCTCATTTCTTGCTTGAGTTCTGCCCATGTGACAATAGGAGGTTGCCTAGTTGCATTTTGTAGATGTTTACACCAAAGTAAAGCATAACCTACAAACTCAAAAGTAGCATACCGAACTTTGGCCAACTCAGAAAATTAGTACAAGAATACATATGATCTACCTTAAGTTCCCATTGCAAGTATGCCTCAGCGTCACTTTTCCCTTGGAAGGGAGGTATATTCAATTTAGTTGTGATAAACTCCTCTTCATGGGGTTCATTTCTTTCAAACCTGTGGTTATAATACCTCTCTTCCTGATAACAGTCATTATACTCAGGGGGATCATCAAATCTATCCTCAAATGAAATGTTCCTACGACCACCATTTAGACCACGACTCCTACCACGTCCTCTGTGAGACATGTTTCCACGTTGTTCAGTCCAAGATTCACCACCAAAAGATGTTCCTTCGTTAAAAGGTACACTTGGAGGTTCTCTTCGACCTTGACTAGCACTTTCTCCCTTGGGAGCTCGAGAATTATTTTTAAGATCTTCAATTTCACTTTTCATGTGGCCAAAAGCGTGAATCATGCTAGCAATAGTTTGTTGCAATGTTTCAAGTGTGACAGGACCTTGGGGTATGCTGGGGGTAGAAGGGGGTGAATTTTCTCTTTCTTGTTAAGTAACCATGATTGAAAGCAAGTAAGGAAGTCCAACCAAAAAAGTTGACAAGATATTTACTTCTACTTTAAGTTGACAATTGATTAAACAACAATCTTGGACTATCTAAGAATCAAAGAAGCATAAAAGTCAAGTGATGTTTAGGCCGGATCAAGAAAATTAAGGGTTTTGTACAAAACAATCCCGTAACTTCAATCTTTATGCAATCTTAATGGTTATAAAGCGAAAGCCAAGTACACATACACAAGTGCTCAGTAAAGGTTTGTTCTTGAAACTTTTTCAACAAAGATCAACACTTTGGGTAATGGTACTTTTGCACAAATTTCGTTTCTAAGTTCCTCTTTTTGTGAATTTGGAACTTTTCTAATGTAAGGCTATTCCTCTCCTCTTGTGCAATCTCTCTTGCGTCTTGCCTCTTACTTTTGTGACATAGGTTGGCTTTTCTCTCATTTTCTTTCTCAAACAAGCTCTATTTTCTTTCTTTGTGCTTTTTGGCTTGTTTGGTGAGACTACTGCTCACAGCCTTTATGAGACATTGCTCATGGCTTTGGGTTTCTTGCACAAGTTTTGGTTGTTCTTTTGTGAAAAAGTTCCCTTTACAATGCGACTGAACGCTAGTGAAGTGACAAGTATTTCACAAATATAACAACCAAGAATGTTTCCAATGCAAGTTCAGAAAGTGTAATGACAACAAGATGATTCGTTCGGGTTGGCAATATGGGCTAAAATATGGAAAGACTGATTTTAAATGAGAACCTAAGTCCAACAAAGTCTTTAATCAATTTAAACCAACATAAAGAAAAGGTGAATATTCAACCAACGTCTAAGTATGAACCAATATGCTTGTAATCAATCAATGTGTACTCCTAAGCCACTGTTTGCATGCAAGTTCCTTTTCTTTTTGTTTGATTTTTGGTTTATATGCCTAAGATGATGTAAACAAGTTAAACTACTGAGGTTACACTAGTTGACACGAATTTGATCTTTGGTTAAGCAACAATGTGTTTAAACTAGTTATACCCTATGGCTGAATGCAATCTAATGCTAATGTTTCCTTTGTTTTTTTTTGATGATTTTTTTACCTAATGACAACAATTGGACACAAATTACACAACCTATAATTACCTAAATACAAGACACACAACTAATCCTAGACTAATTAGCTAGTGAATCAACGTAGAGAAAACATGACCAAAAAAACTGAATTATGCTTAAGTACTTGTGTTTGTCGTTTTTGGTTTTAACAACTAACTCAAATTAAAAATGCTGCCACATAGTATATTTAAACACTTGAAGGATGCCTAAACAAGGTTATGAGCTAAAAACTACAAGTAAAACATTAACTAAAACAAGTTCTAAACTAGGACAACTTGAGAAGAGCACACGGCTGAAAACTAGTTTTACCCAGGTGCCTTTCCTTTGCTGGTTTCTTATGCCAAACTACAACCAAACTTCAAATAACTCTAACACATCATATTTTAATATGTTAAGGATGTTCATGCAAAGTTTGAGCAAATTTTGATCAGAAAAACTCAATGAAAACAGGCTGCCAATTCAAACTACACGGCTGGGACACAAACAGGACACACTTGCATGTTTCTTGCTTTTTCTTAAACCAAACATTATCAAATCACCAAAACAACTTTACCACATCATAATCAAATGTCCAGTAGGTGATTGATCAATTTTCATTCTCAGGTTGTAAGGAAAAAACACAAGAAAACAAGATTCAAACCACTACACAAAAACAGAATTTCAGAACCTAGTGACTAGTTGGCTGTTTTTGGTATTTCTGATTTTTATGACTCATAAAACGCCTAAAAAAGTACTAAACTATGTTTTAGACTAATTTCAAGGGCTGGAATCCTAAGGAAATCGCATGAACACATGTGCTAAACAAACTGCATACAGTAGAAAAATTTCAGCAACATAAACAAAGATAAATGAGATGAAGAATACCTTATAGCTCTGATACCACTTGATGCACAAACACTCAGCTATTGTAGGACCTTTCTTCAACTCAATAAACCAGCTGGAACCAAGAAGGAAGGTGCAAAACATTCATGGAACACCAAACACTTCAACCTGTCCAGATTTCAGCTAAGTAGATGAACTCTTCAGCAAATGACTTCAAATTGAGTGAGCAAGCCTTAAAACCTCTAAAACAACATCCATCCCAAGCATATGAAGTGATACAATCAAGAATTAGTTCAGGTTTCTTGAAAGGAATCAAAGATTCAAGTTAAAAACTGAAAACAGTTTTTTTGGAAGCAAAGTTGCTATTTTTTGTATTATAAAAATCTGAGACTTCAACGTTTCTTAGCTACCTTAAATAAGCTAAAATATGCTTCTAAAGGAAGATACAAACATGGGGTGGTCCAATAGGAGCAAAGAAGAAAGTTTAAACAAGTTACAAGTGGGAATAAACAATGTTGCTTCAGCAAATTCTTCCGGCAGAAATTCCTTTTTGTTTGCAAGTTGATTTTGTCTTTGAATTTTGATTGGACCAGATTTTCCTTGGTTTGGAATATTATATAGGACGTCCTTGATGAGTTGGAGTGGCCCCTTTCAGCTGATTGGTTGAAAAGGCTGCTTGAAAAGTCAAGAAACTGAAATCTGTCCAGTTTTGAGCAGTTTTCTATTTTGAATTATAACATAACCTTCCAGTCCGATTTAGCTCTTCCACTTCAAATAAGAATTGTAGATCCTTCTCTGTAGATGTGTTTAGACACCAGAATGACGTCTTTTGGATCTGTGATGAGTGAGTTATGCCCGTTTGAAGTTGACCTGCTTGCAGATGTGGACCTTTGGAAACAGTGACTAAGCAGCCAGCTTGTTGCAACGATTGTGTAGCTTGATGCAGATCTTTTTTGGGAAAGTGCTGAACATAAAAATTGTATCTTATCCACTTAGATTTCACCTCCAACTGGAATCACGTCAATTGAAGTTTTGGTTGATGAGTTATGGCTGAAATACTAAGAAGGTGTCATCCTGTCAGCTTGCCCTTTCAACTCAAATTGGTGTTTGAACGTTTGGCCTTTATTCAATCATTCTTCCTTGACCTAAAAACAACTCAAACACACACCAAACAACATATGCAACATACTAGGACATGTCTTGGTTAGTTTACAACAATTTATAAAGGAAATGAAGCTAAGCACTCAACAATATGAACAATACACACAAGACTAACTAACATATTACAACATGATTCAAAAACTAAGTTAAAGCTTGTAGCAAATGGATCCAATGTAGGATATCTTGACTTGGTTCATCCTCAACATGCTTGTAAAGGAAGGTTTCAACTTCATGCATCAATTTATTGGCCATGCTTCTTGTTATAGGGCCTTTGTCTTGCATTGGCGTACCTCCCGCTGCGGTTGGTTCTTCTTGGCTTGGCTGGGGCTCAACAAACAGTAACATGCTGTATCATACTGTATGCCACTGACGTCCCCTACCTGATGCCAGTCTGGCCTTAAAACATATATGGTGTAAAAAGAGCGAATCGTATTACCGTATAACTATATGCTGGGAATAGCAAAACATATCATTGTATCGGAATCAACTGCCTCGTGGCATATGTCGTTAAAATCCCTTTAAAACATATCATGTGATCAAACTTTTCTATAAAAACATATCATGTAGTGTAAACCCTTCGAAATGTATTGTCTGGTGAAAACATTTCGGAAACATGTTTCGTATAAAGAAACGTATCGTTTAAAAACTTGTTTTCATGTATGTATACAAGTATGCTCGATTGTGGGACGAAAGCTACTCGTCAAAACTCTTAGCTTCTTAATCCACTGATTTTCGTATCCTACACTCGTGTGAAATTCCCGTTTTGCCCATTATTAAGGGTTCACGGTTTTGAGTAATAAAATCCGCCCAACACCTTTTGGTGCAATTCACTAGTATCATCATCTTTACTTGTCTAATTTTCATCTTATTTCATGTTTTCTTAAATCAGCCCACTTTTCCATAATTTTCCAAGTGCAGAAATTTACCTTTGAGTCCCTTAAGTACCTCCGTTAAATACAAAACAGCCCATTTATCTTCCTTGTTGCATATTTCCACTTCTTTAATTTACTTGTTTAACATATACTTTAAAGAGGCATACATATATTATACAATATACATGTCTTCACATGTATTTACTCAAGCAAATACTCAAACATCATCATGACACCTCAAGATGGCCCCTTGTCCGAAATCATCAATGCACACACACATAATTTTTGCAAGTTGTTCATTGTACCATACATGGAATGTTACTCACACCTCTCTTATCCTTCAATCTACCATGTATATCTATCATGATGATGCATTAATCTTGTGATCTGAACATAAAAAGACTCACGCATGTAACTTTCTTCACAACATGAATGCAAGATTCATGATCATGATGAAGATCACATGCAAATACATATAAGATGAAATCGATGAAAATACACATCATTACGCCATGATCATCAATGATGCATATGAAAATGATGGTGATGAAACATGCCTAACTATGGAGACAAAACAGCCCCCATTTTCGGATCAACATACATGGAGATCACTTGATGATGATCAAAGAAACAAGCTCTTATCGCCATGCAAAATAGCACAAATTATGGTGAACCATAATCATGCTAAATTAAGGCTTTTAACATATATCAACACTTAAATCATGGATGAACACATGCATGATGATCATCAAGAAAATGTATAAGAATGTGGTTCAAACTGTGGTCCTTAACACACTTTTTCAAGAAAATGAAAAATATAACCAACACTTTTTCAAGAATGAACATGCATGCCTGTTCTTCCACTAAACATGACATGCACATACATATGAGACCTACATATACCATAAACTTCACATGCGTGTCCCTTTTTAGCATCTCATTAGCCTCAAGTGTACACACACTAAAGAAACACACAAGTCTTCATACATTTAGTAGGCAAAAATCCATTCTTTTTACATGGTAATAGTAAAAATCCATTTGAACACATGTGTGCATGATCCCATTTGATATAAGAACATAAACGATATGCTTTTCAACATGCATGAAAAACCAAGAAGAGTACTTGCCTTTCTTTTGAATCTTAACCTTAATATGGCAAAGATTTCTTCTTTCCTTCCCTCGTGGTAACCTCGGCCATTTAAAATCCTTGAAGTTGTCTCACTTTTCAACTTAAGAAAACTTCTTTCTCCTTCACTATATAGCTCACGAATGAGAGGCCTAAAAGAGAAGAAAATGGAGTCTTTTGGAACAATGAATCTTCTAAAACTCAACCTTAATGAATCTTACCTTTGCATGGCTTGAAGATTCCTACTTTGTTCAATCTTAGCAACTCCTCCTACCTCCTTTTCTTGGTCATGGTTTGGGGCCAAGATGAAGGAGGTTGGAGGCTTTTGTGAGGAAAAGGATGATGGAAGAGAGGGTTAGAGAGGAAGAGGATGTTGTTTACCTTGGAATCCTTGCACTTGCACTTGTAGGGCGTACAAATGGAAGAGTTCTTCTTCCTATGTGCTTGAAGGACTTCTCGGATGAAGGAGGGGGAGAAGAGAAAACTTGATCTTTTTGGAGAGAGAAGAGAGTGAAGAGGAGGTGTTTTAGAGAGAGAGTTATGGAAAATCGAAGAGAACAAATGAGGAGTTGTCTTGCAAAATAAGAGTTTTATCCCCTTGGTTCATGCCTTGGCTGAGAATGGTGTAGTGGATGGCAAATGATTGTATTTCTAGGGTTAAGTAATGAGTGGGGAGGGAAACGTGTGTGCATGACTTTTTTTTTGGTAAGGGTCTTTCTTTGTGTAAGAAATGACAATTATGGGAGATAAATTAAAAAGAGGGAAAATGAGGAAATATTTGGGAAATTTAGCGAGGGGATCGGGTAAAGGGTAGGGGGTTCAAGTGGGAGAATCTTGTGGAATTTCGTGGATTAGTGAGAAGAAAGTGGGTATATTTTGCCCACTTATAATTTTTCCAATTTGTATAGGAATTTATAATTGGTTGAAAAATAAATATGTCCCCCACTATGCCCTTGTAATCCACGGCTAAGCCTTCTTGGAGGACATGGTTGGACAATCATGTTGTCCACTTAACTTCCATGTCGTACAATAATTGCTTTTACTTTAATCTCCTAATATAAATTGTTCATTCCCTTATATGCCTATTTAATTAGTCCTACACTTATTAGGGTAGTTTATTTGTTGCTAGGCTTTATTTAGGTTACTCTTAGACACATATTATACCAAGTGCGGTACAACGATCGCACTCTAATTTCGCCGTAATCTACGCTATTCTCTTCGTCAACTAGTCTGGGGTGCGGATCGTAATATGTCATTTCTTTGATCTTAACCTTAAAATGGGGAGAATTTCTTCACTTTCTCCTTTGATGGTGTACACGGCCTAAATGGCTAGGAGAGGAGATTATTCATCTTAAATCAAGAAGATCTAATAGTTTCTAACATCAATTCTTAGTAAAGATTTTACCTTTGGTTTTGGTTGAAGGTTCCTTATATTTCCATGTCCTTCTTCTTCATCTAAGATGAAAAATTTCCTTTTTTCCCTCTTTGAATCTCACGGTTTTGTCCTCTAGAGGTTGGAGAATTTTGATTCTTGTGTTGGATGGAGAGAACGAGTAATGAAGGCAGAAATGAAGTGATATTCCTTTCCTTTCTTCTCCTAATGGACCATGGTTAAAGGGTGATGTGGGGTTTAAAATTTTGATGCTTGATTTTGGTTACAAGAGAGAGGGGTATTCTTGAAACATCATGAAATTAGACTCTCCTCTACCTCTCCATGGGTCTCCCGATTGAAGACTTGAAGCGCATGAAGATGTCTTATGAAAAGAGAAAGATGATGACTTAAAACTCTCTTGGAATGGAATAAGATTTGTCTTTGGCTTTTGGAAGTGAATTGAAAGATATTCTCCTCTTCTTGTAAGCTTGGCGAGAAATAGGGGAGGGAGAATAAGGGTTGAAGAAGTTTGCTTGGAGAATTTGTGATGTTGGCCTGGGAGAGAGTGAAACGTTGTTGTGGAAATAAAATGAAGAATGGTACAGAAGGAAGAAATGAAATATCCTCCTTTTACCCCTAGGTGACCGAAATTTCTTAGGAAAGTGCAAGAGTCTTCCCCTTTGAATGCTTGGGAGAAGGAGAAAGCAAGGAGGAGAGAATGCTTATATGTTGGGTGATTGGGTTGAATTTTGAGCATTGTAAGAAACTTTGCTTGTTTCATTACATGGTCTGACATACTGGCAAGAATGAAATGATTATGTTTGAAAGAAGATAGGTGAGATGATTGTGTAAATATTGCATGTCACTTGGTTGGTCAAAAGTGGGATGTTGTAAGAAAGGAATTTTTTTCTTTTCCTCTTGTAAATCTTTGGGTTTGGGAGGTTTAAATGTTTCTTGAAATAAAAATATGATGACTTAGAATATCTTGGAGTGAATGAAGATATGTGCCTTGTTGAAATGAAATGAAGTGGGGTGAAGTAGAATAAATAAAATAAAATTTTCTCCTCTTGATTCATAAATTAGAGGATAGCATTTAAGGAAATAATTTTCTTTCATGGCATGCTTGAAAGTAAGTGGGAAGAGCTATAATGTGTGTGTAAGGTTTGCATGTATCTTGAGTGGTTGGAGAAAGGGTGTGTAAGTGGTGAAATGACGGAGAAAAAAATGAAGGCAAGTTGTCTTCCATGTGGGTGAGGGGGGCAATACAAGGGGTAGGGATGCTAGTGTGTATTTTTGAAGAATCTGAGACTTAGTGGGAAGAAAGGGTATAATTTATCCACATGTATTTTCAACATGGTATTAGATTTTAAACAGAATAAAAATATTCTTCCACTTATGCATTTAAGGGTTAGGATTTAATTTGTGTTTTTTAAAATTTTACAGATATTGCGTAGTGCGATATCACGATTTGATCGAATTCAAACTGACACGCTTATCTTCAATTCTAGGTTTTTACTTTGTTCTCTTTTTCAATAACCCAGGGATGCAGGTCGTAACATTCCTTCCCTCTTTATAACAAGTTTCGTCCTCGAAACTTGTATGTTCAGTTGTAATCTACTGCTTAAGATCGTTCTACTTATTTTACTCTTATCACATGTCTCAAACTTGATCCATAGTCTGATCTACTGCTTTGACATCCGGACATGTTCTCTAGGATTTTAACTTACGTGGCTATATTTGGAATCTGATGATTTGGGCATCGGAGTATCCAAAATCAATTGGTTAGGGCTTTTTATCTTTCACGCTTACGCTGCGCTGCTGTGATCACATATTCCTTCTTATTTTTGTGTTTATTCTAAGGAATCTATTCTAAGGCTGTCGCACTCAGTCTAAAATCAGAACTTAGACTCTATGATCTCTGCTTAAGTCTATGATCATAACCTATGTTCTATAATTATAACCTAGTACATGTCGCTGCTTTTTTTATGTTGCCCGTTAGGGATCTGGAGCCTTGGCTCTAATACTACCTGTAGCACCCCTCCCGGGACTAGAGTCTTGGCAGGGTGCACCCGCCATACTCTACTACGAGAAGTACAAGACGTCGATAACATCCATATGCACGTCGACATAAACATGTATCGAATATGGCAGAAGCATCATAAAATATACAAAACGTAATCGACATGCATAATACAAAAAACTAAACCCAAATACGTATGAAATCTCACCAGTACAAATAGTCATAATGCAAATCCAAAACAACATAAATGAAACTACATAATTTGGGTCCATACGCTCGTCAACGGTGATCTATCCTCGTGTCAATCCTAACTGTGTCTAAGAGAGTAGAGTTGGGGTGAGCGATAATAAATCGCCCAGCAAGTATTTCCACATAGGTTCGCCATGTGGATCATGCACTAGAGACAGGTAATAAAATGTTTATAGTGAAATAAAAAAGTAATGCGTCTCTGTATCACGAATACTGTAACAGATAATATAAATCATGCTAAGTACCTTAAACATATAGTGCGGAAAGTAACACCACATAACATTTTGTATCGTTTTCATGTTTCTTTTCTTCTTACTCTATTCTTTTATCCTTTAACTCATATCATGTACTAAGCTCATATCGCTAACTCTATATTCTCAACTCACATATTCTATCCATTCATCTTAAATCCACTGATACTCTCCTTCTGTATCTGATAATATACCTTGGGTCATATATGCATATGCTCGTGTGAAGTTTAAAACATGCATCATAAACATTCAAAACAGATCATATTCGTATCTTTTCAAAACTTTCATAAACTTGACCTTTCATAACTTGTTATAACACTTTTTGTATCGTAAGAACGATACCCATGACATACCGAATGATTCTCTTAATAGTCACGAGTACCTTTAATGAATCCCGATGGTCCAACCACGGTGTTACATTATACATACATAAAACTAGGTGACGCGTTATGGCAGAGATCACGAGTCCCAAACGCGGCGTTACACTCAGCTATAACGTATTTCGCCCCTGACACACTTCCCCATGACAGATGTCAGGCACCTCTCCATAACAGAACATCGTAGATGTATCGTAAAGGCAAAGATCCATTGTTCCGGACAAGGTGTTACACTCTGCCAACATAAACATGCATAAATCATGTGGAATCACTCGTCTCGTGGTATGGTTCGTTACGCATAAAATCCTTTTAAAAACCTTTCGTAACATGTCTCGTAAAAAACATTTTGTAAATCGTATCGCATACAAATTTTTTTTCATTTTTATTAACTGATGTCGTGATAAACTCATTTTCGTCAAAAATGCTGAATAAAACTCTTTTGCAATATTTCACGTGATAAAACCTTTCTTAAAATCATGTCATATGATAAAACATTTTGTGTTAAAACATGCTTTGTGGTATGTACATAAGAACTTCAACACTTGAGTCTAATGCTTGGCTCATTTACTGTATCATATACTAAGGTGAAATTCCCCTTTTGCCACTTCATGGTTGATTTTGGTTTTAACTCTAAAATCAACCCACTTTTGTCTCTAAATTGCTATATTCATGTCCTAATTAGTCCTTTCCATAACATATTTCATAATTCTTTTAAAAACAACCCCCTTTTTGATTGTCACCTTTTTAATTCATTTGTTTTCTCATCTTTTAATTGGTCCCATACATATAATATATACATTATATATATCTTTATATGTATATATATCCAAATAAGTATTTGCATAGTTATGGCCTCAGATATGGCCTTGTGGAAAATAGTTGCACAACACACACATACACTTTGCAACTTGTTGATTACATGCAAGACATATACATTTATTCATCATAAGTGTTTATCGAAGAGCGGAAGCATCATAAATTAGACAGAATAAGAACATAGACAACAAGCATACGTCATAACTATTTCAGAGTACAATATCATCCGTACATTAGTACATCAGTACATATATGTAGTAACCAAAACACAGAAGCTGGATCAGCTGGCCCCAAGACTGCTCCTGGATGACCTACTCTCTTGGCTCGCCGTCTATGTAATCCTACTTTGGCTCTTGGGGCTCTACAATATGATAAAATAGGGAGTGAGTGATAATGAATTGCCTAGCAAGTATCTCCGCCTGAGTTCATCACGTGGATCATGCATCGGAGATGGGTGATAAAATAAATATAGTTAAGTAAGAATCATAACACGTTTCCGATTCACAAATACTGTAACAGGCAAGGTAAACCATTCAAATACATGTAACAGATAAAGTGCAGAAATAAAGTAACAGAACAACTGGCATTGTTTTCAATGTTTCTTTTCGTCCTTCTGATCTGTGTAACATATCACTCAGATCCTGTAAAGCCCATTCTAAATACATTTATGTCATGAGTCATATATTCTATCCATTCTTCTTAATTCTACTGATGCTCTGGACTTGTATCTGACAAGGTGGCTTCGTAATATGCATATGCCCATCAACTGTAACATGACTTTTCCATAAGCATTTAAAAACATAACATTCTCATATCTTATTTTATGAAACTGTGTCAAATACACGGTTGTGTCACTTCACATATACAAATGATGCCCACGGCATACCGATTGATTCCCATGTAATCTTGTAAACATGCTGTATGCCCATGGCATCAACCTACCTATAGGTTCCACTGTCATGACGGTCTCCAACGTCTGTAACATTCTGTATCATATTATGTGCCACTGACATCCCCTACCCGATGCCAGTCCAGCCTCCACACATATATGATGTAAGAGCAGCAAATCATATCATCGTATATTTGTATACTGTGAACAGCGAAACATATCATTGTATCAGAATCAATCGTCTCGTGGCACATTTCGTTAAAATCCCTTTAAAACATATCATATGATCAAAATTTTCTGTAAAAACATATCATGTAGTGTAAACCCTTCGAAATATATTGCGTGGTGAAAACATTTCCTAAACATGTATCATATAAAGAAGCGTATCGTTTAAAAACTTGTTTTCATGTATGTATGCAGTATGCTCGATTGTGGGGCTGAATTTACTCGTCAAAACTCTTAGCTTCTTAATCCAATGATTTTCATATCCTCACTCATGCGAAATTCCCATTTTGCCCTTTATTAAGGGTTCACGGTTTTGAGTAATAAAATTAGCCCACCTTTGGGTGCCATTAAATAGTATTATCATATTTACTTGTCTAATTTTCATCTTATTTCATGTTTTCTTAAATCAGCCAGCCCGCTATTCCATAATTTTCCAAGTGCAGAAATTTAGCATTGAGTCCCTTAAGTACCTCGGTTAAAAGGCTACAAAATAGCCCTTTTATCTTGCTTGTTGCATATTGCCACTTCTTTAATTTACTTATTTGACATATCCTTTGAACAGCCATACATATATTTTACAATATACCAATCATCACATGTATATACTCAAGCAAATACTCAAACATCATCATGACAACTCAATATGGCCGCTTGGCCGAAATCATCTATGCACACATAATTTTTCAAACTTGTTCATTATACCATACATGGAATGTTACTCACACCTCTCTTATCCTTCAATCTACCATACATATCTATCATGATGATGAATTAATCTTGTGATTTGAACATAAAAAGACTCATGCATGCAACTTTCTTCACAACATGAACACAAGATTCATGATCATGATGAAGATCACATGCAAATACATAAAAGATGAAATCCATGAAAATACACATCATTACGCCATGATCATCAATGATACACATCAAAATGATGGGGATGAAACATGACTAATTATGGAGACAAAACAGCCCTCATTTTCAGATGGACATACATGGAGATCACTTGATGATGATCAAAGAAACAAGCTTTCGCCATGCAAAATAGCACAGACTATGGTGAATCATAATCATACTAAATCAAGGCTTTTAACATACACCAACACTAAAATCATGGATGAACACATGCATGATGATCATCAAATGTATAAAAAAGTGGTGCAAAGTGTGGTTCTTAACACACTTTTTCAAGAAAATGAAAAATATAACCAACACTTTTTCAAGAATGAACATGCATGCCTATTCTTCCATTAAACATGACATGCACATACATATGAGACCTACATATACCATAATCTTCACATGCAAGTCTCTTTTTAGCATCTTCTTAGCTGTGTACATACATTAAAGAAACACACACGTCTTCGTACATTTAGCAGGAAAAAATCCATTCTTTTTATATGATAATAGTAGAAATCTATTTGAACATATGCGTGCATGATCCCATTTGATATAAGAACATAAATTGTATGCTTTTCAATATGAATGAAGAAACCAAGAAGAGTACTTGCCTTTCTTTTAAATCTTAACCTTAAAATGGTAAAGTTTTTTTTTCTTTCCTTCCCCTTGGTAACTCTTAGCTTTTGGAAATCCTTAAATTTGCCTCACTTTTCAATTTAAGAAAACTTCTTCCTCCTTCAATATATAGCTCATCAATGAGAGGCCTAAAAGAGAAAAAATGGAGTCTTTTGGAAGAATGAATGTTCTAAAACTCACCCTTAATGAATCTTACCTTTGAATGGCTTGAAGATTCCTACTTTGTTCAATCTTAGCAACTCCTTCCTACCTCCTTTGCTTGGTCACGGTTTGGGGCCTAGATGAAATACATTGGAGGCTTTTGTGAGGAAAGGGATGATGGATGAGAGGGGTAGAGAGGAAGAGGATGTTGTTTGCCTTGGGAATCCTTGCACATGCAATTGTAGGGCTTACAAATGGAAGAGTTCTTCTTCCTTTGGGCTTGAAGGACTTCTCGGATGAAGGAGGGGGAGGAGAGAAAACTTGATCTTTTTGGAGAGAGTAGAGAGTGAAGAGGAGGTGTTTTAGAGCGAGAGAGTGTGTTATGGAAAATGGAAGATATAATAGTTTCTAACATCAATTCCTAGTAACGATTTTACCTTTGGTTTTGGTTGAAGGTTTCATATATTTCCATGTCCTTCTTCTTCATCTAAGATGAAAAATTTCCTTTTTTTCCCTCTTTGAATCTCACGGTTTTTTCCTCTAGAGGTTGGAGAATTTTGATTCTGTAGCGCCTCGGTCCGGACAGCAGACCCGAACCGGTGCACCCGTCGTAGCCTACTAAGAGGACTACCAGACATCACTACTACATATACATCATCACTGACGTAAGAAAAATAGACACAGAGACACTTATAAATTAAAATCTGAATTAATCAAATTTATACTCCCCAAAACATAAGTAAATAAAACTGTTTATGGACGCAACCATCTAACCCTCAACTGAATGAAAGAATGTTAAATAATAAGAAGCAGTCTAAACAATTCCCAATATAGGCTCTAAGCACCCCATTCAGCCCACTCGCTGTCGTCCTCAATGAAAATCATGTCATACTCGGGATCGTCTACAAAGCAACGAGATAGAACTCTTAGCAAAAAACGCTAGCAAGTAACCCGCTTATAAGACATACGGGATCATCACATGGCAAGACATGAGTGAATATCAATATCAAGGGAGATAGGGGCACATGTCCTGAGTTGTTCAAAAGTTCTGATTTACTTGCATAATAAGAGAAAAGAACAAGTAACACACAAGTAAACAACGATTCACTTACATAACAATCATACCGGAACGAAACATATGATGCATACCATTTCAAATCATGCTCTACACAACACAGTCACAAATGCTTATGCAATACTTTCCAAAACAGTGCAATGCATGTCACAATGACCGGTCATATAACTTTATACCCTGTGATGGGCCACAGCTTGTCTTTATACCCTGTGACACACCACAGCTTTACTTTATACCCTGTAATGTTCCATTGCTTGTCTTTATACCCTGTGTCACATTACAGCTCACTTTATACCCTGTGATAGTTACAGCTTGCCTTTCCCCGGTAACACATCACAGCTCAATTCGCAAAGTACTTTATACCCTGTGCCAAGGCACAGCTCTTATCTGAACATAATGCAAATGCAAGTGCCATGATGCAAAGATGCACATTCAACATGTCAATCAATCACTTGAGACTCATCTTATTCACACATTCAAGCATACCTCTACATGCTCACGCCTACCTCAATATTAGGATTCATATTAGGAACACAAGAAATGGGTTGAAAAGTCTCACCCACTCCATTTGAACCTAGCAAAGCCTCAACCATTCATCCTTAGCCCCTTAGACTATTCACGCTGAAGTCTAGTTCCACTATCCCTTGGAGTCTTCACCGTTGATTCACCATCTTAAAACACATTCCCAAGACTTAAACTGACCTCAAGCACGCCCTAAGAAGCCTCTAATGTCACCCAATTGGTCCTCTAACCTCCCTTTTCTTATTCTATTTTCCCAAGAAAATTGTTGACATCATACCCTGACGTCGATCGATTGATGTGACTTCATCCCCTAACATCGATCAATCGAAGTCCATCAGAAAACTTTCTGTCTTACATCAGTCGATCCTTCTGCCTACATCGATCAATCGAAGTGACTTCATACCCTACATCGATTCATCGAAGTACGTCAGAATACTTTCTGTCTTACTTCAGTCTTTCCTTCTTCCTACATTGATCGATCGATGTACATCATTTGATGACATCGATCGATCGATGTCCATGATTTCCATAATAAAACTTTGCGATTTTTGCAGAAACTGCAGAACCAAACATTCAACCGTACCCAAACTCCATCTCAATCATTCCAGGCCTAATCCCTGCTATGATCTCATACTTAAACTACAAATTGAACACTACGCACATACATAGCAAAGATTCAAGCCTAGAACTCAAGGATTTCAACCCTGCGAACACAAAGATCTCACCTTTCACCCTCAAACGCCATCAAGCAGTAAAATTGCAGCAAAAAGGGTTTCAAGGGAGAAGGATTTGCAGGAATTCATATATTCATTGGCATCAAACTAGATTTTCAACATACAATGGCCAAAACATCAAATCCAAAACACAGAAATTGCACAGAATTTACATATAGATAAACAAGGGTATAATACTGCATGATGATCCAATTTTGATACAAAAGTAAGGCCTTTTTCCTTCATAAATCGTAGGAACTTATAAGAAAGGTACTTGCGTTTGATTACTGATAATCGGATTAAGATACAGACGGGATTTGGATCGATTCCTAAAGGCTGTCTTCTTCACCTAAGGCTTGCAGAAGTCGACTGGCTTAAGGAAGGAGGAGGAGTCAACGTTTTCTGAGATGAAAATGGGGAAACTGACGCTCCTTTTCAATTTTATTACGGGAAAGGGCAAAACTGGAATTTCTAAATTGTATTTTACTTAAATTCTTTTTCTTCAATTCTTAAATTCTAATATTTAATCCAAATTTAATTGATTATTAATTTCTTGAAATTTCTTCCCTTATTTAATTAAGTTCCGCAGGGAACGGGGCATAACATTCCACTCCCCTTACCAAAAGTTTCGTCCTCGAAACTGATGTACTTTATTGGAAGAGGTACGGATACCACTTTTTCATCTGCTCCTCAAGTTCTCATGTGGCTTCACGCTCCGTATGGTTACTCTATTGAATCTTGACATACGGAATTCCTATCTACAATTCATAGGGTACTCTTCATACGTGACATCATCCTTAATCTCCAACGGTTGAGTCTCAAGAACATGACTCGGATCCGGCACGTATTTCCTCAATTGAGAAACATAAAATACATTGTGGACTTGCGATAGGATCGGAGGCAATGCTAATCGGTATGCTCTTTCACCAACTCTGCCAAGCACCTCGTAAGGACCAATATACCGAGGGCTTAACTTGTTTTTCATTCCGAATCTCGCAACTTCCTTAGTGGGTGAAACTTGCAGATAAACCTTTTCACCTTCCTCGAACTCCAAGGGCCTTCTTTTAGAATCCACCCAACTCTTACCGCGATCTTGTGCCACCTTTAATCTCTCTCTTATGATCTTCACTTTACCAATAATGTGCTCAATCAACTCTCGGGCAGTGATCGTCCTTTCCCCAACTTCATCTCAACAAACCGGGGATCTACACTTCCGTCTGTATAGGGCCTCAAATGGTCCCATATCAATTGCACTGTGGTGACTATTATTGTACGAGAATTCCATCAGCTTCAACATGTTATCCCAGTTCTCTTTAAAGTCCAACGCGCATGCTCTCAGCATGTCCTCCAAGGTTTGGATAGTCCTCTCAGACTGTCCATCCGTCCGAGGGTGATAAGCTATGCTCATCCTTGGATCAGTGCCCATAGCTTTTTGAAAAGCCGTCCAAAACTTAGAAGTGAACCTGGGGTCACAGTCTGACACAATACTGATGGGAACTCCATGCAAACTCACAATGTTATCCATGTATATGCTTGCCAATTCCTCATAAAAGGTACCGTTTGGCATAGCCAGGAAATGCGCTGTCTTCGTCAAGCGATCCACATCACCCAAATCATCTCATTCCCACTTTGGGTTCTGGGCAACCCCATCACGAAGTCCATAGTCACATGTTCCCACTTCCATTCTGTAATTTCTAGTGGCATCATCAAACCACAAGGTCGCTGATGCTCCGCTTTGACCTGCTGACATATCAGACACCTCTCAACATAATCTGCAATACTTCTCTTCATCCCTATCCACCAATAATTCTTTTTGTGGTCCTTACACATTTTTGTGCTTCCGGGATAGATAGACAACCTTGAGTTATGAGCTTCACTTAGCAGTTCCCTTCGAAGCTCTCCATTTTTTGGTACCCATAGCCGGTTCTGAAACCATAGACTTCCATCTTCTTTCAACTTAAAATCTCTTACTGGTCCCATGTTCAATTAGTCACAGATTTCCTTCATAACACATCATCATACTGAGCTTCTTTAATCATATCTACTAAGCCTGGGGTTATAGACAAGGCTGTAAGGACATTCGCCACTGAATCTACGACATCTAGCCCAAACTCCTCAATCTCCCACTCCAATGGGGACTGTCTTGCATGGCTAGACTTTCTGCTCAACGCATCGGCCACTCTGTTGGTTTACCAGAGTGATAGTTGATGGTTAAGTCATAATCCTTAAGTAACTCCAACCATCTCCTCTGTCTCATATTCAGCTCTTTATGTGAAAATAAGTATTTCAGGCTCTTATGATCAGTGAACACTGCACACTTTTCTCCATATAAATAGTGTCTCCAAATCTTATGGGCAAACACTACTGCTGCGAGCTCCAAGTCATGCGTCGGGTAATTCTGTTCATAAGGTTTCAGCTGTCTCGAAGCGTAAGAAATAACTCATCCATTTTGCATCAGAACACAACCTACCAACAGAAAGTTAATTCATGTCCGGTATATATATACAATACAACAATTGTAATTATATACATACCTAGTCCTTTCTTGGACGCATCACTATAGATCACGAAGCCATCGGTGTCGGAAGGTTGTGCCAACACCGTGGCCGTGACCAATCTCTGTTTGAGTTCAGAAAAGCTCTGCTCGCATTCTGAAGTCGACTCAAACTTAGTTTCTTCTGGTGAGTCGGCTCAATGGAACTGCAATCCTTGAAAATCCTTCGACAAATTTCCTGTAGTAGCCTGCCAGACCTAAGAAGCTTCTGACATCTGTCACATTCGTAGGTCTCGGCCATTCAGTGATGGCTTCTACTTTCTTAGGATCTACTGAAATTCCATCCTCAGAAATCACGTGAACGAGAAAGGTCACACTCCTTAGCAAAAATTCACTCTTGCTAAATTTGGCATGCAGCTTCTGCTGTCTCAAAATCTCCAACACCACTCTCAAATACTCTGCATGGGACTGCTCATCGGAGGAGTATACCAAAATGTCATCAATGAACACCACCACAAATCGATCTAGCTGCTCTCGGAACATGGTGTTCATTAAATCCATAAAAGCTATTGGGGCATTAGTCAATCCAAAAGGCATCATCAAAAACTCATAATGCCCATATCGAGTACGAAAAGCTGTTTTAGGGACATCACCTGCTTTCACGAGTAACTGATGGTACCCCTGACTAAGGTCGATTTTCGAAAACCATCGGGCACCCTTCAACTGGTCAAATAAATCCTCGATCCTTGGTAGTGGATACTTATTCTTGATGGTTATCTTGTTCAGCTCTCTGTAGTCTTCGCAAACTGCCATCCTTCTTCTTGACAAATAAAACAGGGGCTCCCCATGGTGATACACTGGGATGGATCAACTTCTTGTCCTACAACTCCTGTAACTGTCCCTTTAATTCCTTAAGTTCAGCTGGAGCCATTCTGTAAGGTGCCTTAGATATAGGCTCAGCTCCTGGAATCAAGTTGATTTTGAACTCCACTTCTCTTGATGGGGTACTCCAGACAAATCATTTGGAAATACATCCTTGAATTCGTTGATCATCGGAATCTGATCAATGGAGGGAATCTCCTGCTTAGCATCCATAGCATAAACTATAAATCCCTCTGTTCCCTTTTGCAAAGCATTGAAAGCTTTAACCGCAGTCAAATAAATTTTCTTGGAGGTCTTTGTCAGCTTAACATTTCCTTGAACCGTCACTTCATTTATCTCGAGATCCTTAATAGTCACTTGTTTAAGTCTGCAGTCAATGTTGGCATGATACTTAGTCAACCAATCCATGCCCAAAATCCTGCATCATAATCGGAACCAATGTGGCAGAAAACACTTTCTCATCCGATTCCAGCTCACAGTCCTTGTACTGATGATGTGAGATCAGTACTTGATCACCAGCTGCCTGCACTCTGAAAGGGGTCTCAAGCCACTCGGGCAGACGGACAAGTCCTTTTGCAAATTTCTTAGATATAAATGAGTGACTTGCACCGCTATCAAACAACACATTCGCAGGCACTTTATTTACTAGAATAGCACCTATTCACGAAGAGCATCACACAGAAAATCTCACGTAAAGAAAATTTAGTTCCAACTTAGACAACTAAAATTTAACTTAAATCATACCTGTCACGACATCGGTGTTCTCCTGCACCTCAGCATCCGTCATGACATGGACTCTGGCATTGATTCTGGGCCTAGATCTCTGCGGTTGTTGTGGCTCCGAATCTCCTTGTGGTCTCTGCTTCCACTCGGGGCAGTCTTTGATTCAGTGGTTAGTCTTACCACACTTGAAACACGCTCCAGTCTTCTTCCAGCACTCCCCAACATGATTCTTCTGACAATGGGGACACACACCTACCGCCTGTCGATCAGGCTGACTCTGCTGCGGTGTCCTCTAAAACTGTCTGGTCTGACTTCTTCTGGGGATTTTGACCCAACTTCCGGGTCTACCTCCACTCCAATCATCTTTCGGCCTCTTTCCCTTGTCGTCACGAACCTCTCTAGGTTCAGACCTGCGCAAATCACTCTCTACCCGATAATAGACATCCAGCATCTCAGCAAAAGTCTTCAAGCTGGATCCTGCTATAGCTGACCGAATACGGGGGCTCAGATCTTGCTCAAACTTGAGCATCTTCATTCTGTTATTTTCTAACACCATGGGTGTGAATTTTCCCAAGGCATGGAATCTGTCAGCATAATCAGAAATGGACATCCTGTCTTGCTCCAGCTTATCAAACTGCCTCATCTTCTCTAGTATAGCAGTCTCAGGCACATAGTACTCCTTATAAACCTCGACAAATTGTCTCCACAACATAGGAGGAGTAATCTTCGGAAGGATGCCATTCCACCAATCATTGGCTCGGCCACTCAGCAAGGGCGTGTGGCCACGTCCACCTTATGGTCTTTAGGCACCAGCACCAGCCTAAAGGACTTCTCCACTTCTTCCAACCAAAACTCGGCCACCTCTGGGTCTGTGCTCCCCTCATAGGTGGGGGCATGCATCTTCCGCATTTTCTCAATATAATATCGTATACCGTGCTGAGGCAGTGGTGGAGGAGACTACTGTTGTTGAGCAACTCCCCGTGCAATCAACGTTAATGCATCCATCAAGGCCTGGGGCAATACCATTTGCGGTGGATGTGGGTTTTCATTCCCGTTTCCAGGGTTTTCTCTTCTGGGAGGCATCTTTCTGCAAGATCAGCACTTATCAGCACCCAGTAATTCAAAAGACAATACTGAAGGCTCGTATGTGTTGCACGGAACGGAACTTGCATACATTAAGGGAAATGAATCGTATAGTCATTAATTAAGTTATATCGCACTCGCACACACCCAACCCAATCCATCTTATATCTAAGATCAAATACTTAGACCTATGGATCAACTTAAGGTCAAAATCATAGCTTAGGACTCTATATGACATAAACCTAGGTCTCCGAGGTAGATCTGAAGCCTAGGCTCTGATACCATTTATAGCGCCTGGCCCAGACAGCGGATCCGAACCGGTGCACCCGTCGTAGCCTACTAAGAGGACTACCAAACGCTACTCTCACATACACATCATCACTGACGTAAGAGAAATAGACGCAGAGAAACTTATAAATTAAAATCTGAATTAATCAAATTTATACTCCTAAAAACATAAGTAAATAAAACTGTTTATGGACGCAGCCATCTAACCGTCAACTGAATGAAAGAATGTTAAATAATAAGAAGCATTCTAAACAATTCCTAATATAGGCTCTAAGCACCCCATTTAGCCCACTCGCCGTCGTCCTCAATAAAAATCATGTCATACTCGGGCTCGTCTGCGAAACAACGGGATAGAACTCTTAGCAAAAAATGCTAGCAAGTAACCCGCTTATAAGACATATGAGATCATCACATGGCAAGACATGAGTGAATATCAATATCAAGGGGGATAGGGGCACATGTCCTGAGTTGTTCAAAAGTTCTGATTTACTTGCATAATAAGAGAAAAGAACAAGTAACACACAAGTAAACAACGATTCACTTACATAACAATCATACCGGAACGAAACATATGATGCATGTCATTTCAAATCATGCTCTACACTACACAGTCACAAATGCTTATGCAATACTTTTCAAAACAATGCAATGTATGACACAATGCCCGGTCATATAACTTTATACCATGTGATGGGTCATAGCTTGTCTTTATACCCTGTGACACACTACAGCTTTACTTTATACCCTGTAATGTTCCATTGCTTGTCTTTATGCCCTGTCACATTACAGCTCACTTTATACCCTGTGATGGTTACAGCTTGCCTTTCCCCTGTAACACATCACAGCTCAATTCGCAAAGTACTTTATACCCTGTGCCAAGGCACAACTCTTCTCTGAACATAATGCAAATGCAAGTGCCATGATGCAAAGATGCACATTCAACATGTCATTCAATCACTTGAGACTCATCTCATTCACACATCCAAGCATACATCTACATGCTCACGCCTACCTCAACATTAGGATTCATATTAGGAACATAAGAAACGGGGTGAACAGTCTCACCCACTCCATTTGAACTCAGCAAAGCCTCAACCATTCATCCTTAGCCCCTTGGACTATTCACGCTGAAGTCTAGTTCCACTATCCCTTGGAGTCTTCACCGTTGATTCACAATCTTAAGACACATTCCCAAGACTTAAACTGAGCTCAAGCACACCCTAAGAAGCCTCTAATGTCAAACAATTGGTCCTCTAACCTCCCTTGTCTTCTTCTATTTTCCCAAGAAAATTGTTGACATCATACCCTGACATTGATCGATCGATGTGACTTCATCACCTAACATCGATCGACCGAAGTCCATCAGAAAACTTTCTGTCTTACATCAGCCAATCCTTCTGCCTACATCGATCGATCGAAGTGACTTTATACACTACATCGCTCGATCGAAGTCCGTCAGAATACTTTCTGTCTTAATTCAGCCTCTCCTTCTTCCTACATTGATCTATCGATGTACATCATTCGATGACATCGATCGACTGATGTCCACGATTTCTAGAATAAAACTTTGCGATTTCTGCAGAAACTGTAGAACCAAACTTTCAACCGTACCCAAACTCCATCCCAATCATTACATGCCTAATCCCTGCTATCATCTCATATTTAAACTACAAATTGAACACTACACACATACATAGCAAAGATTCAATCCTAGATTTCAAGGATTTCAACCCTAGCACCCAAAGATCTCACCTTTCACCCCCAAACGCCATCAAGCAGTAAAATTTCAGCAAAAAGGGATTCAAGGGAGAAGGATTTACAGGAATTCATATATTCATTGGCATCAAACTAGATTTTCAACATACAATGGCCAAAACATCAAATCCAAAACACAGAAATTGCACAGAATTTACGTATAGATAAACAAGGGTATAATACTGCATGGTGATCCAATTTTGATATAAAAGTAAGGCCTTTTTCCTTCACAAATCGTAGGAACTTATAAGAAAGTTACTTGCCTTTGATTACTGATAATCGGATTAAGATACAGACGGGATTTGGATCGATTCCTGAAGGCTGTCTTCTTCACCTAGAACTTGTAGAAGTCGACTGGCTTAAGGAAGGAGTCAACGTTTTCTGAGATGAAAATGGGGAAACTGACGCTTCTTTTCAATTATATTATGGGGAAGGGCAAAACTGGAATTTCTAAATTGTATTTTACTTAAATCCTTTTTCTTCAATTATTAAATTCTAATATTTAATCCAAAATTAATTCATTATTAATTTCTTGAAATATCAAGAATTCTTATTCATCAAAAGTTGTTCTTTCATGCGTCCCCTAAGGCCCTATTTATAGGCTGAGCTTGAGCCTTAAAATGTCTAGAACTAAGTCAAAATAAAGCTAGCTAGCAATGTTTGAAACTTGAAAATTATTTGAATTCAAAACTAAAATAAATTCTAGCTAAAATCTTAAAGTCTTGCAAAACACTATCCTCAATGAATCTGGTCGTGTATGATGATGGAATTGGCATTTGAGACTAGGTTTTGATGTAGATGAAGTTGTTGCAATTGAATTCCAAGTTCGGTTGAAGATTGAATTCAAATTGAATTTGAACTTGATTTCAAACTTGAATTCAATCTTTAAATTTCGATCTCTCCTCTTTTGATCTCCAAGTTGGCGTGGGAAGGGATGATATTGGCATGTGAGAAGGTCTCCAAGTGGCTGAGATGTTGAATTCAAATGTTGGTTGGAGATTGAATTTAAATTGAACTTGAATTTGAATTCAAACTTGGATTCCACTTTGAATTGTGATCTTATCGCTTCTTGCTTCAAGAATGGCGTGTAGATGGCTAGGATAAGGTTGAGAACTTCTTGAAATTTAAGTCTCCAATTGGTTGAGACTTGAATTCAAATCATGGTTGAATTTGAATTCAAGTCTAGCCTTGAACTTAAATGCAATTTGATCATCATCCTTTTTGCTTCAAAGTGGCCGGCCCTCTTATTGTATTTGGAGATGATTTTGATCTCAATTTGAACAAGAGATTCCATCTTGGACATATTTGAATTTGTCTTTGTGGAGACAACATTCTCTTCAAGACAACATTCTTTTTGTCTCCCATGTTGCAACACACGGCCATCTTGCTGTTTTTGGGTCTTTATTTTATTTGGATATTCCATGTACCTAAATTACCTACAAAGCAAACACATAAAACAAATATCACAAGAAAACAAGACAAAAACTAAAGTAATGAACACACGCATGCTTATACACACTCAAGCTGAAGGTTCAATGAAATGAACCCAAGGAATCTTAGGTTCATCTTGAACATGCTTGTACAAGAAGGTGGCAACTTGATGACAAAGTTCTCTTGCCCTCCTTCTTGTCATAGGGCCCTTGACCTCTTGATAGGACCCTTGATCCTCATCGGACACTTGATCCTCATCACATTTCGTAACATGGCATTTCATAAGTTCGCTATAACACTTTTCATATTGTAAGAACAATACCCACGACATACCGAATGATCTCCCGTGTAATCTTATGTACCACATATGAATCCTGATGGTCCAACCACCATGTTACTCATACGTACATAGATCTAACGGTGACGCATTATTGCAGAGATCCCGGATCCCAGACGCAGTGTTACACTCGGCCATAACGTAAACTATGCCCCTGAAATTCTCCGCCAGGACCCGATGTCACGCCGACACACCATACACATAATGTAACATCGTAGATGTATCATAAACATAAGATAAGTTGATGCGTGAAACTCGTGGGCTCCAACGATTCCACCTTCCAAACGTCCTTCACAAAGGGTTAGGCACAAGGAAAAAGACTTCCCCTTGCTTCCTTAGTGAGTAAAAACGTGTGGATTAAACGAATGAGCAAGACCAACACTTCAAGATGGTCGTTGATCAGGCAAACCAAAACGGCCCTCCTGGACGGCACCTTTAAGCAATGGAAAGACCTTCAATATGCTCAACTTTGAAGGATCTTAACCTAGGTTTTTAATGCAAAACCAAGAAAACAAAGTATCACACAAAGTGAATGAAATATCAAGAATTGTTATTCATCAAAAGGTGAGTTTACAACCAGCCAAAGGGGTCTATTTATAGGCCTAAGAAACGTCCCCCTTTAGCTTGAAATGGCTAGAGATAATTCAAATAAAGCTATCTAACAAATGTTTAAATTTGAACTTTGCTTGAAAATTAAAACTAAGATAATTCTAGCTAAAACTTGAAATGCTTGGAAGTTGATATCTTCAATGTATCTAGCAGCTTATGGCGTCTTGGAGGAGTTGTTTGATAAGTAGTATGCGCTTGGATTTGAGTTCACAAGATGGCTGAAGTTTGAATTCAAGTGGAGTTTGAATTTGACTTCAATCTTGAATTCAATTTTGCATTGTGATCTTATCTTCCTTATTCTTCAAAAATGGCGTGTGATCCTATCTTCCTTATTCTTCAAAAATGGCGTGTAGGACCTTGAGATGATAGCTGAATCCTTTTTGAAATGTAAGCCTCAAATTGGTTGAAACTTGAATTCAAATTATGGTTGAATTTGAATTCAAGTTTATCTTCAAGTTCAAATTCAAGTAAGATGTCATCCTCCAATTTAAAGTGGCCGCCCCTTGTGATATCTTGGAGATGATGTTTGATTTCAATTTGATCAAGAGACTCTATCTTGGACACCTTTGAATTTGTCTTAGCGTAGACAAACATTCTCTTCAAACATTCTCTTCACTTATTCTCTTCAAACATTCTCTTCAAACATTCTTTTCAAACATTCCATGTACCTAATTTACCTACAAAGCAAATACATAAAACTAAGATCACACGACACAAGATAAAATTTAAAGACAAAGAATGTAGACGTGCATGCTGATACATGCTCACGTTGAAGGTTCAATGAAATGAACCCAAGGAGTCTTAGGCTCATCTTGAACATGCTTGTACAAGAAGGTGGCAACTTGATGACAAAGTTCCCTTGCCCTCCTTCTTGTCATAGGACCTTTGACCTCTTGATGGGGCCCTTGATCCTCATCGGACCCTTGATCCTCATCATAAGTCCTATAGAATCATTCGTCACGTGGTACGGTTCTTTAGGCAAAAAATCCTTTTAAATCATTTCGTGTGATAAAACAATCCATGAAAACACATCGTGTGATAAAATCCTTCATTTGAAAACTTTTTTTGTCTTATGCATGCATGAATGCTTGGTTTTGAGCTGATTTTAAGCATCTAACTATCTCAGCTCCTAAGGCCAATGTTTAGCTCATGTTTTATATTCGAAAATGTTTAGCTCATGTTTTATATCTTTATATACTTTTATTCATGTGTATACTCAACATGTTTGGTAGACACTTATGGCCATGTAACAGAATATACAACCACACATACACGCATGATTTCCAACTTGTTCATTGTATTAGCATGTCACACCTCGACTTCTGTTACGCGCGTAGAATAAACTTTGTTGTGATACCGTAACTTAGTATAATGTGTGTATGTATTACCTTGAATAAATTTTAGAACTACTAAATTAACCTAATGAGTATAGGATAATTAATTTGTAAATAAAGGAATTAGTACAATTTTCATTTAGGAATGAAATAAAGGAAAAAGAAAACTACACTTAAGGGAAATAAAGCAAGGCTAAGATAGGAAATTCAACCTTACTTGCACCCCACCACACCATCCGGCCCCTTCTCTTTTTACCCCAAGATTTTTCCTTTCCATTTTCTTTCTTTTCTTATTTTCCCTCATCTTGCCATGTCTTACACCAAATAAGACCTTCATCTGATAAAATTTCATGCAACCAAAGATTCCCCTCCACTAACTTCATTAACCAAGAAACTACAATCATTTCCCTCCCCACTACACTAATTTCGTCCAAGGGGAATTAGAAGGCATAAGAACCTTCCTAATGCATAAGCCTCACTTCATTTCTATCTTACATTCACTCTCTCCTCAAACTCTTCCACTCTCTCTATCACTAACCAATACTTCTCCTTCCATTTCCTTCTTCCTTCACTCGTGAGATTTCAAGGTAGGGAGAAAGAAATTCCTTCAACATTCAAGTGAGAACAAAGTACTCCACTTTAATAAACATCAAGGTAAAACAACCTTTTGTCCTTCCTATGCATATTCCTACCATCTATCACCTCAAGAACTTCATCATTTTCTCCATTCTAGGCAAAAACCATGAGCCTCAACAAGGATGCAGGAGAATCTCCTTTAGCTATACAAGTGAGAATCCTCAAGTCATTCAAGTTAAGGTTTACTAAGATGAAGTCTTAAGATCATTTCCATGCCTTTCTTCTCACTACAAACTAACTCTCACTCCATCTTGGGCCATTTAAGCTGTGTGACACCAAGCCAAGGGGAAAGAAGCAATCTTTGCTCCATTTTAGGTTAAGATCATAGAAAAGGTAAGTTTTCTTCTTAGCTTCTTGAACAATGTTTAAAAAAAAGTCTCCT
>AP025057.1:7892205-8084732 GCA_036186865.1 Eustoma russellianum | reverse complement strand
AAGATACTATCTTTACCAGTCTTGGACCTAGGCAATCCTAACACAAAGTCTATTGAAAGATCGATCCAAGGTGAATTTGGAACAGGTAAAGGAGTGTACAATCCATGAAGTTGTGTTCTAGATTTAGCTTGCTTGCATGTAATACAACTAACACATACCTTTTCAACATTCACGCACATGTGTGGCCAGAAGAAATGCTCCTTAAGCATCTCTAACGTCTTGAACGAGCCAAAATGACCCATCAAGTGATAAGGTTTTTGGACCCCTAACTTCGCCCTAAAAGCTAGCTTGTAGGGGAAGGTTTGAACCCAACCTTATACACCAGTCCAGGATGCACTCCGCGGCCGATGTGGGACGCATCATCCCCACCCTCTTCAGGACCCGACTGCCTCAGTCGGCGTTCTGCCGAACCCCATGAGACACCGGCCTGACCGGAAGCCTATAGCTCTGATACCAAATGATAAGGTTTTTGGACCCCTAACTTCGCCCTAAAAGCTAGCTTGTAGGGGAAGGTTTGAACCCAACCTTATACACTAGTCCAGGATGCACTCCGCGGCCGATGTGGGACGCATCATCAAGCCTTCTCCGTGAGCTTCCTTGATCAGAAGTGATGCGTGCAACTCGTGGGCTCCAACGATTCCACCTTCCAAACGTCCTTCATAAAGGGTTAGGCACAAGGAAGAAGACTTCCCCTTGCTTCCTTAGTGATTAAAAACGTGTGGATTAAGAATGAGCAAGACCAACACTTCAAGATGGTCGTTGATCAGGCAAACCAATACGGCCCTCCTGGACGGCACCTTTAAGCAATGGAAACACCTTCAAAATGCTCAACTTTGAAGGATCTTAACCTAGGTTTTTAATGCAAAACCAAGAAAACAAAGTCTCACACAAAGTGAAAGAAATATCAAGAATTCTTATTCATCAAAAGTTGTTCTTTCATGCGTCCCCTAAGGCTCTATTTATAGGCTGAGCTTGAGCCTTAAAATGTCTAGAACTAATTCAAAATAAAGCTAGCTAGCAATGTTTGAAACTTGAAAATTATTTGAATTCAAAACTAAAATAAATTCTAGCTAAAATCTTAAAGTCTTGCAAATTGGCATTTGAGACTTGATTTTGATGTAGATGAAGTTGTTGCAATTGAATTCCAAGGTTGGTTGAAGATTGAATTCAAATTGAATTTGAACTTGATTTCAAACTTGAATTCAATCTTTAAATTTCGATCTCTCCTCTTTTGATCTCCAAGTTGGCGTGGGAAGGGATGAAATTGGGTTGTGAGAAGGTCTCCAAGTGGCTGAGATGTTGAATTCAAATGTTGGTTGGAGATTGAATTTAAATTGAACTTGAATTTGAATTCGAACTTGGATTCCACTTTGAATTGTGATCTTATCGCTTCTTGCTTCAAGAATGGCGTGTAGATGGCTAGGATAAGGTTGAGAACTTCTTGATATTTAAGTCTCCAATTGGTTGAGACTTGAATTCAAATCATGGTTGAATTTGAATTCAAGTCTAGCTTTGAACTTAAATGCAATTTGATCATCATCCTTTTGCTTGAAAGTGGCCGGCCCCCTTATTGTATTTGGAGATGATTTTGATCTCAATTTGAACAAGAGATTCCATCTTGGACATATTTGAATTTGTCTTTGTGGAGACAACATTCCCTGCAAGACAACATTCTTTTTGTCTCCCATGTTGCAACACACGCTTATCTTGCTTCTTTTGGGCCTTCCTTTCATTTTGGATCTTCTATGTACCTAATTTACCTACAAAGAAAACACATAAAACAAAGATCACAAGAAACAAGATAAATTTCAAAAGCACACACGCACACTTATAAAACGTTCAAAGGGTGGCCTCAATGAAGTGAACCCATGGAACCTTAGGTTCATCTTGAACATGCTTATACAAGAAGGTACCAACTTGATGACAAAGTTCTCTTGCCTTCCTTCTTGTCATAGGGCCCTTGACCTCTTGATGGAACCCTTGGTCCTCATCAGACCCTTGATCCTCATCAAGAAGCTCCCTCATTGAACACATTGGTATACTTAACTTTTGCTCCTTAATCAAGAATCCTTCATGCAGATAGAACTTACCAAATGGGGATTCAAGACATGCTTTGTAAATGGAACTAAAGTCATGATCAGAGACATACAAGTCTTTAATAGTTTCAAAACCAAACATGTTACAAGTGAGCGTAGTAATCAAAGTATATCGACGAGACAAAGCATCAGCAACAACATTGTCTTTTCCTTGCTTATACTTGATTACATATGGGAATTGTTCAATGTATTCAACCCATTTTGAATGCCTTTTGTTCAATTTACCTTGGTCCTTAAGGTACTTAGGCTTTCATGATCAGTGTGGATCACAAATTCCTTAGATTGCAAATAATGTTGCCTAGTTTGTAAAGATCTAACTAAGGCAAAAAGTTCCTTGTCATAGGTTGAATAGTTCAAGGCTGCTCCTCTTAACTTCTCACTGAAATAAGCTACGGGTTTCTTAGCTTGATTCAGTATAGCTCCAATGCCAACCCCGCAGGCATCACACTCAACTTCAAACGTCTCCTCAAAGTTTGGAAATCTTAGGATGGGTGCTGAGGTTAGGCATTTCTTAAGTTCATCAAAGGCTTGCTGTTGTGAAATGCCCCATTTAAAACTTACATCTTTCTTAACCAATTCGTTAAGGGGTGCGGCAATGGTAGAGAAATCCTTGACAAAACGCCTATAAAAGCTGGCTAGTCCATGAAAAACTCTTAATGTCTCCTGCAGACTTAGGTGTTGGCCATTCAGTGATGGACTTGACCTTCTCTTGGTCCATCTCAATCCCTTCAGCACTGATCACAAAACCTAGAAGCACTACTTTCTCTAGACAGAATGAACACTTCTTAAGGTTGGCATATAGTTGTTCCTTTTGCAACGTTTCAAACACAGTTCTCAAATGGATAAGGTGTTCACTAATGGATTTGGAGTAGATAAGGATGTCATCAAATTATACTACCACAAATTTCCCAATAAATTTCCTCAAGACCTCATTCATCAACCTCATAAAGGTGCTAGGTGCGTTAGTTAGGCCAAAGGGCATGACTAATCACTCGTATAATCCAAACTTAATCTTGAAGGCTGTTTTCCATTCATCTCCTTCCCTAATTCTTACTTGGAAGTATCCTTGCTTAAGATCTACTTTGGTAAAGTATCTAAACCCATGTAACATGTCCAACATATCGTCCAACCTAGGAATAGGGTATCTATACTTCATAGTAATCTTATTGATTGCTCTACAATCGGTGCACATCCTCCAAGTTCCATATTTCTTAGGGACAACTATCACAGGTACGGCACAAAGGCTCATACTCTCTCTCACCTTACCTTGGTCTAAGAGTTCCTCAACTTTTCTTTGGATCTCCTTAGTTTCCTCTGGATTGGCTCTATAAGCAGGCCTATTGGGTAGGACAGCTCCTGGAATGAAATCTATTTGATGCTCAATGCCTCTTAGAGTTGGTAAACCTTTGGGATCTCCTTCAGGAAACAAATTTGAAAACTCTTGCAGTAGGGAGGTGACTTCACTGGGCAAAGTAGAGGGTAAATCAGATGAAGAAAATAAAGTTTCTTTGTAAAGTAAGATGTACACGGTTTTATTGGAATTGATTGAGTGGAACACCTCACTTTGTGACGCAAAGAAAGCACTCTTCTTCTTATCCTTTTCCTCAGAAATGACAAGTTCTTTATCCTTTGATTCAGCTTTGTCAGAACGAATGTTTTTAAGGAAGACTCTTTCCAATTCTTTTTCCTTTGGATCATTCCGACTTTTGGTCATTTTCTTTTGATCCTCAAACACCTTCTGTGGGGGTAGTGCGTGCAGCTTAAACAGTTTGTTTTGGTGCCTAAAGGAATACCTATTTAAGTAGCCATCATATGTTGCTTTGTTATCATATTGCCTTGGCCTACCTAACAAGATATGACTTGAATGCATAGGTGCTACATCACATAAGACCTCATCAGAATACCCACCAATTGATAAAGGAATCAAGACTTGTTTATTAACCTTAACTTCGCCACAATCATTAAGCCAAGTGAGTCTATAAGGATGTGGGTGATTGATTAAGGGTAAATCAAGTTCTCTAACAATTTCAATGCTTGCAACATTTGTACACGAACCAGAATCAATGATGAGTGTACACACTTTGCCTCTAACCATGCAGTGGATGTGAAAAATGTTTTCTCTTTGCAAATCTTGTTCTTCCATTTTGACTTGAACATTTAAAGCACGTCTTACAACTAAGAACTCTTTATTTTCACATTCATTACTCTCATCAACTGTTTCTTCCTCTTCCTCACACGTTTTCTCAACTTCTTCATTCTCCTCCAATTCTTCTTCAGAATAGTACTCATTAGACTCCTCAATGAACAGGATGCGTTTAGGGTTGGGGCATTGATTTGCAAAATGTCCTTTACCTAAGCATTTAAAACATTAAATATCACAGAATCTAGTGTTAGAAGTAGTACCTTCCACCTTTGCTTTGCCTTTGTCTATGATTGGAGAGTTGCTTGTTGTGGGACGTTTTGGAAAGATTTGTGGCGCCTTCCCTTGAAATCCACGGCCTTGATTCTGTGGAGATCTGAAACTTGTCCTAGGTTGTACCTTGGAAAAGTTTGAAGGATTGGGCCGAAAAGAAGGGATAGAGGTACGTACCTTAAGTTGCCTTTCCACTTTCTCAGCAGTGTGAACCATAGAAGCCAAATCTGAATAGGGTGTGAGTTCCACTTTGAATGCAATTTCTTTGTTAAGGCCAGCTAAGAACCTTGCCATTGTGGCCTCCTCAGCTTCTTCTATGTTTGTCCTGGTAAGCAAATGTTCTAACTCTTTATAATATTCATCAACAGATTTGTTACCTTGAGAGAGTTGTTGCAGCTTTTGGTAGACACTTCTTTCATAGGACTGTGATATGAACCTCTTCCTCATCTCTGGCTTGAGTTCTGCCCATGTGACAACAGGAGGTTGCCTAGCTCGTCTCCTTGCATTTTGTAGATGTTCCCACCAAAGTAAAACATAATCTACAAACTCAAAAGTAGCATACCGAACTTTGGCCAACTCTGAATAATTAGTACAAGAATACATATGATCTACCTTAAGTCCCATTGCAAGTATGCTTCAGCGTCACTTTTCCCTTGGAAGGGAGGGATATTCAATTTAGTTGTAATAAACTCCTCTTCATGGGGTTCATTTCTTTGAAACCTGTTGTTATAATACCTCTCTTCCTGATAACAGTCATTATACTCAGGGGGATCATCAAATCTATCCTCAAATGAAATGTTCCTACGACCACAATTTAGACCACGACTCCTACCACGTCCTCTATGGGACATGTTTCCATGTTGTTAAGTCCAAGATTCACCACCAAGAGATGTTCCTTCGTTAAAAGGTGCACTTGGAGGTTCTCTTCGACCTTGACTAGCACTTTCTCCCTTGGGAGCTCGAGAATTATTTTTAAGATCTTCAATTTTACTTTTCATGTGACCAAAAGCGTGAATCATGCTAGCAATAGTTTGTTGCAATGTTTCAAGTGTGGCAGGACCTTGGGGTATACTGGGGGTAGAAGGGGGTGAATTTTCTCTTTCTTGTGAAGTAACCATGATTGAAAACAAGTCAAGAAATCCAACCAAAAAGTTGACAAGATATTTACTTCTACTTTAAGTTGACAATTGATTAAACAACAATCTTGGACTATCTAAGAATCAAAGAAGCATAGATGTCAAGTGATGTTTAGGCCGAATCAAGAAAACTAAGGGTTTGTACAAACAATTCCTTAACTTACTTCAATCTTTATGCAATCTCAATTGTAATAAAGTGAAAGCTAAGTACACACACACAAGTGCTCAGTAAGGGTTTGTTCTTGAAACTTTTTCAACAAAGATCAACACTTTGGGTGATGGTGCTTTTTCACAAATTTTGTTTCTAAGTTCCTCCTTTTGTGAATTTGGAACTTTTCTAATATAAGGCTATTTCTCTCCTCTTGTGCAATCTCTCATGCGTCTTGCCTTTTACTTTTGTGACGTAGATTGGCTTTTCTCTCAGTTTATTTCTCAAACAAGCTCTATTTTCTTTCTTTGTGCTTTTTGGCTTGTTTGGTGAGACTACTGCTCACAGCCTTTATGAGACGTTGCTCACGGCTTTGGGTTTGCTTGCACAAGCTTTGGTTGTTCTTTTGTGAAAAAGTTCCCTTTACAACACGACTGAACGCTAGTGAGGTGACAAGTATTTCACAAATATAACAACCAAAAATGTATAAAGTTCAATGCAAGTTCAGAAAGTGTAATGACAACAAGATGATTCGTTGGGTTGGCAATATAACAATGTGGGCTAAAATATGGAAAGACTGATTTTAAATGAGAACCTAAGTCCAACAAAGTCTTTAATCAATTTAAACCAACACAAAGTAAAGTTGAATATTCAGCCAACGTTTAAGTGTGAATTGATATGCTTGTAATCGATCAAGCTTCACTTTTAGGCCACGGTTTGGTATGCAAGTCCCTTTTTTTTGTTTGCTTTTTTTTTTAAAGTTATATGCCTAAGATAATGCAAACAAGCTAAACTACTAAGGTTACACTAGTTTGACATGAAATTGAACAAAGGTTAAGTAACTATAGGTTGTTGACTAAATAAACCTCCAGCTGAATGCACACAGGTTATAAAATGTGAACTATCCTTTGATGGTTTTCAGTTTTACCCTGATGTAAATGACTAGAAACAATTTGCACAAGTGGAACTAGCTAAATTAAGGACACACAAACAGAAAAATCTAAGTTAAGTTGATGATGATTTTCATTCAAGCAAAGCAGAACCAAATCATTTAACATGCTGTTTGACACTCTTAATTTCGTCTGGCCTGTTTGTTGGCTTTCAAGTCTTTAAATGTTCATATTTTACTTAATCAAACACTACCATAACCTGTTTGAACTCCTAATAGATGCATTACGCAAGTTATGACCAGAAAAGACTCTTAAACACCAACTTACGTAAATAGAACAACAAGGCTGAAAACATAACTTCTTCCTATCTAAATTATTGTTACGTTTTCTGGTTTAATGACTACTGAATGCTAAACGAGCTTCAATTCAACATATTAAACATCTATGAAATATTTGAACTAGTTTATAATCAAAGATGTCCAGCAAACAAAAGTTACAAACATAACCTGCAAGTTGGAAACAACAAAAAAAATCAAAATGGTAAACATAACCCTTAACTAGCGTTTTTGGTTTTTCTGAATTTCAGCAACTAATAAAAATTCTAAACAGGTGTTACACATCATAACCTAGAATCTTAAACTATCTTTAAGACTAAATTCAAGGTGCTGGATACTTGGAACCGGGAAAAAAATGCAAAACACATCAGACAAGAACAGAACACAAAACAGATTACTTAAACACAAAATCAGTAACTTAAACAAAGAGATTTTGAGACGAAGAAACACCTTATAGCTCTGATATCACTTGATACACAATGAGTAAGGATGATTGGACCTTTCTTCACTCAATTCCCTCAGCTGGACCCATGCTTGAAAGCTCAATAATAAGTTCAGCAGCAAAACAGAATCCAAACTTGACCAAAGTTTCCAACGTACAAAGAACCTCTTCAGCAAATGACTTCAACTTATATGAACAAGCCTCAACCCTTTCATATAATATCCATCCCAAGCTATATGAAGTGATTTAAAATCAAGACTGGTTCAAAGACTTGAAGGGAACCGAAGTTCTGAAGTAAAACCAAAGCAACAAGTGCAACTTTGTCGATATGTATTTTTCAAAATGAACTGATTGTTTTCACATACAAAGCTAGCTTAAATAAAATATTACAAGTCTTCTAAAGAAAGATTCAGGAGTTCCAAGAACCAATAAGATCAAAGTAAAATTAGATAAGCTAAAACAGGGGGAAAAAGGATTGCATCAAGCATTTCCTTCGGCAGATTTGTCTTTTCAGTTTGCAAGTTGTTTTGTATCTCAATTGTGATTGGACCAGCTCCTCCCTGCTTGTAAATATTCCTTAGGACGTGTAGAAGGCCTGGGAAAAGCTCCTGGAAGGTGATTGGCTCAAAAGGCTGCTTTAAAGATCCAACATCTGAAAGGTGTCCAGAATTGACAACTGAAATCTTTTGCCTTATAACTTACATATTCAGTTCGATTCAGCCTTTAGACTTTGAACAATAATTGTAGATAATTTTCTCTAGATGTGTTTAGACACCTAATTCATCTCATTTGGAGCTTAATTAATTGAGATATTGCTGTTTGAAGTTGAGCTGCTTGCGTATGTCTACTCCTGGAAGCTGCTGACTCAACAGGCAGATTACTTGCAACGTCTTTGGAGCTTGATACAGGCTTTTTCAGGAGAAGTGTTGAACATGAATGTTGTAGCTTAATCTCTTATCTTGCACCTCCAACTGGAATCAGGTCAATCGGAGTTGTGGTTGAGAAGTTATAGCCAAAACTGAGAGGTGTTCAGCTGCCTACTTTCCCTAATAGTTCCAGCTTGGTGTTTTGCACTTCTTTTGCTTGTACCTTGATTCCTTGACCTAAAATCAGCTTGACAAACACCATACCACATATACAACATAGTAGGTGATATCTAGGTTAGTTTATAACAGTTTAAAAAGGAAAGAAAACTAACACAAGACGATATGAACAATACACACAAGACTAATTAATATATTACAACATGATTCAAAAGCTAAGTTAAAGCTTGTAGCAAATGGATCCAATGTAGGCTATCTTGACTTGGTTCATCCTCAACATGCTTGTAAAGGAGGTTCGCACTTCATGCATCAATTTCTTGGCCATGCTCCTTGTTATAGGACCCAAGTCTTGCATTGGTGTACCTCCCGCCGTGGTAGGTTCTTCTTGGCTTGGCTGGGACTCATCATTAGGCGTTTCTTAAGTTCATCAAAGGCTTGCTGTTGTGAGGTTCCCCATTTAAAACTTACATCTTTCTTAACCAATTCGTTAAGGGGTGCAGCAATGGTAGAGAAATCCTTGACAAAACGCCTATAAAAGCTGACTAGTCCATGAAAACTCCTAATGTCCCCTGCAGACTTAGGTGTTGGCCATTCAGTGATGGACTTGACCTTCTCTTGGTCCATCTCAATCCCTTCATCACTGATCACAAAACCTAGGAACACTACTTTCTCTAGACAGAATGAACACTTCTTAAGGTTGGCATATAGTTCTTCCTTTTGCAACGTTTCAAACATAGTTCTCAAATGGATAAGGTGTTCACTAATGGATTTGGAGTAGATAAGGATGTCATCAAAGTATACTACCACAAATTTCCCAATGAATTTCCTCAAGACCTCATTCATCAACCTCATAAAGGTGCTAGGGGCGTTAGTTAGGCCAAAGGGCATGACTAACCACTCGTATAATCCAAACTTAGTCTTGAAGGTTGTTTTCCATTTATCTCCTTCCCTAATTCTTACTTGGAAGTATCCTTGCTTAAGATCTACTTTGGTAAAGTATCTAGACCCATGTAACATGCCCAACATATCATCCAACCTAGGAATAGGGTATCTATACTTCACAGTAATCTTATTGATTACGCTACAATCGGTGCACATCCTCCAAGTTCCATCTTTCTTAGGGACAACTATCACAGGTACGACACAAGGGCTCATACTCTCTCTCACCTTACCTTGGTCTAAGAGTTCCTCAACTTGTCTTTGGATCTCCTTAGTTTCCTTTGTATTGGCTTTATAAGCAGGCCTATTAGGTAGGACAGCTCTTGGAATGAAATCTATTTGATACTCAATGCCTCTTAGAGGTGGTAAACCTTTAGGATCTCCTTCAGGGAACAAATTTGAGAACTCTTGCAGTAGGGAGGTGAATTCACTGGGCAAAGTAGAGGGTAAATCAGATGAAGAAAATAAGGTTTCTTTGTAAAGTAAGATGTATACAGTTTTATTGGAATTGATTGAGTGGAACAGCTCACTTTGTGACACAAAGAAAACACTCTTCTTCTTATCCTTTTCCTCAGAAATGACAAGTTCTTTCCCCTTTGATTCAGCTTGTCAGAACGAATGTTTTTAAGGAAGACTCTTTCCAATTATTTTTCCTTTGGATCATTCCGACTTTTGGTGCTCTTTTGATCCTCAAACACCTTCTGTGGGGGTAGTGCGTGCAGCTTAAACAGTTTATTTTGGTGCCTAAAGGAATACCTATTTAAGTAGCCATCATATGTTACTTTGTTATCATATTGCCATGGCCTACCTAACAAGATATGACTTGAATGCATAGGTGCTACATCACATAAGACCTCATCAGAATACCCACCAATTGATAAAGGAATCAAGACTTGTTTATTAACCTTAACTTCGCCACAATCATTGAGCCAAGTGAGTCTATAAGGATGTTGGTGATTGATTGATGCGTGCAACTCGTGGGCTCCAACAATTCCACCTTCCAAACGTCCTTCACAAAGGGTTAGGCACAAGGAAGAAGACTTCCCCTTGCTTCCTTAGTGATTAAAAACGTGTGGATTAAGAATGAGCAAGACCAACACTTCAAGATGGTCGTTGATAAGGCAAACCAATAAGGCCCTCCTGGACGACACCTTTAAGCAATGGCAACACCTTCAAAATGCTCAACTTTGAAGGATCTTAACCTAGGTTTTTAATGCAAAACCAAGAAAACAAAGTCTCACACAAAGTGAAAGAAATATCAAGAATTCTTATTCATCAAAAGTTGTGTTTACAATCAGCCAAAGGGGTCTATTTATAGGCCTAAAATCGTCCCCCTTCAGCCTTGAAATGGCTAGAAATAATTCAAATAAAGCTATCTAACAAATGTTTAAATTTGAACTTTGCTTGAATTTCAAAACTAAGATAATTCTAGCTAAAACTTGAAATGCTTGCAAGATGTTATCTCCTCTATGTCCAGCCGTGTTTGAGGAGCCAATGGTGTCTTGGAGATGCTGATTTGATGAGTGGGATGAGGCCTGAAGTTGATTTCAAAAGTTAGTTGAATTTGAATTCAAGTTGAGTTTGAATTTGAGCTTGCTTTGAACTTGGCTCTTGGATATCTTTTCCCCACTATTCCAGCCGTGTCCTTGATGAAATGAGGTGTAGAAAAACCTGATTTGATTATGATAAGATGGTTGGGATTGAATTCAAATGATGGTTGAAGTTTGAATTCAAATTGAGTTTGAATTTGAATTCAAACTTGGTTTCAATTTGAATTGGATTTTATCTCCTGTTTTCTCTTCAAATATGGCATGTGGAAGGCTGAGTGTTTAGGCTGATTTCATCTTGAATTTGAAGCCTCTATTTGTTGAAACTTGAATTCAAACCAAGGTTGAATTTAAATTCAAGTTTGGCTTTGAATTCAAATTCAAATTGATCATCATCCTTTGCTTGAATGTGACCGGCCCTTTGGAAGATGATTGTTGATTTCAATTTGAACAAGAGACTCCATCTTGGACACATTTGAATTTGTCTTAGTGTAGACAAACATTCTCTTCAAATATTCTCTTCAAACATTCTCTTCAAACATTCTCTTTCTTTTTGGTAGCACACGCCTACAAGAACATCTTGGAGTTCCATTTGGCTTAGAAATTTGATGTACCTAATTTACCTACAAAGCAAATACATAAAACCAAGATCACAAGACACAAGATAAATTCAAAGACAAAGAATGTAGACGTGCATGCAGATACACGCTCAAGTTGAAGGTTCAATGAAATGAACCCAAGGAGTCTTAGGTTCATCTTGAACATGCTTGTACAAGAAGGTGTCAACTTGATGACAAAGTTCTCTTGCCCTCCTTCTTGTCATAGGACCTTTGACCACTTGATGGGGCCCTTGATCCTCATCGGACCCTTGATCCTCGTCAATCCCCCCTCCTCAAAAGGATTCGTCCTCGAATCAAAAAGGTCATCGTTGAAAGGGGTGAGGTCAGCAACATTAAAAGTAGGTGAAATTGAACCATACCTGTCGGGAAGATCAAGGATGTATGCATTGTCACCTATGCGTTTCAATACTTTACAAGGTCCATCTCCTCGAGGCAACAATTTTGACTTTCTTTCATTGGGAAATCTTTCTTTGCGCAAATGTAACCACACTAAATCTCCAGGTTTAAACACAACTCGTTTCGGATGTTTGTTAGCTCGTCTTTCATAAGCTTTGTTTTTCTTTTCAAGTTGTGTTTTAACTTGTTCATGCAGTTTCTTTATTTTTTCCGCTTTTTGTTTACCATCAAGACTAGAACGTTCATGCACGGGAATAGGAATCAAATCGAGGGGAGACAAGGGATTAAAGCCATACACGATTTCAAATGGACTATGCAAAGTACCGTGATGGACACTCCTGTTATATGCAAATTCGATATATGGTAAACAATCTTCCCAATGTTTAATGTGTTTTTGCAAAATGGCACGCAAAATTTGAGAAAGAGTACGATTAACTACTTCAGTTTTTCCGTCCGTTTGTGGGTGTGCGTTGGTTGAAAACAACAATTGTGTACCAAGTTTAGCCCACAAAACACGCCAAAAATGACTCAAAAATTTCGTATCTCAATCCCTTACAATTATACGTGGCATGCCATGCAATCTAACAATTTCTTTGAAGAACAAATCAGCAACATGCGTGGCATCATCAACTTTCCTACATGTAATGAAATGTGCCATTTTTGAAAATCGATCAACCGCAACATAAATGCTATCGCGTCCTCCCCGAGACCTAGGAAGTCCTAAAACAAAGTCCATGGAGATGTCAATCCAAGGGGCATGAGGGACGGGTAAAGGTGTGTAAAGGCCATGTGGTTGGGTCTTGGATTTGGCTTGTTTGCAAGTGATGCAACTACCACACAACATCTCGACGTCTACTCTCATGTGGGGCCAATAGAAATGTTCCTTAAGAGTCTCAAGGGTTTTGAACACTCCGAAATGATCCATTAAACCTCCCCCATGGGCTTCTCTAGTCAATGCTTCTCGTAGGGATGATTGGGGAACGCACAATTTTTGTTCTTTGAAAAGATATCCCTCATGTATGTAAAATTTCCCGAATGGTGCTTCTTTACATGCCTTGAAAATGGTGCCAAAGTCATGGTCATTGGGGTACAATTCCTTAAGTGATTCGAATCCTAAGAAGCGTGAAGATAATGTAGTCACTAACGTGTATCTCCTGGAGAGGGCATCGACAACTATATTATCCTTTCCTTGTTTGTACTTAATCACGTAAGGGAATTGTTCTATGAACTCTACCCATTTGGCATGTCTTTTGTTCAACTTTCCCTGCCCTTTAAGATACTTAAGGCTTTCGTGGTCAGTGTGGATCACAAACTCTTTAGGTTGAAGATAGTGTTGCCAAGTTTGTAGGGATCTCACAAGGGCATAAAGTTCCTTATCATAGGTAGAGTAATTCAATGCTGCTCCTTTCAACTTTTCACTAAAGTAGGCTATGGGTTTTTTATTTTGGGTCAAAACTGCGCCTATACCCACTCCACTTGCATCACACTCGATCTCAAAGGTCTCGTCAAAACTTGGTAGCCTAAGTATGGGTGCAGTGGTCAGCCTACGCTTGAGCTCATCAAATGCCTGTTGTTGTGGCTCTTCCCACCTAAAAGGAACATCTTTTTTTACAATTTTGTTTAGGGGTGCAGCTATGGAAGAAAAATCTTTGACAAAGCATCTATAAAAGCTTGCTAGTCCGTGAAAACTGCGAACTTCCCCTACATTCTTAGGTATAGGCCACTCCACAATTGACCGAACCTTTTCCTCATCCATCTCTACTCCCTCAGCCGAAATGACAAAGCCTAGAAAAACTACACGTTCTAAACAAAAGGAGCACTTCTTAAAGTTGGCGTAAAGTTGTTCTTGCTTAAGCTTTTCAAAAACGGCTCTAATGTGGTCAAGATGATCTTCTATGGTTTGGGAATAGATTAGGATATCATCGAAATAGACAACGACAAATCGGCCTATGAACGCACGTAAGACTTCATTCATTAGCCTCATAAAGGTACTAGGGGCGTTGGTGAGCCCGAAGGGCATCACTAACCACTCATAGAGCCCAAACTTGGTTTTGAATGCAGTCTTCCATTCATCCTCTTCTCTAATACGTACCTGGAAGTACCCTTGCTTAAGGTCGATTTTGGTGAAGAATTTAGATCCCTGCAACATGTCTAACATATCGTCTAGGCTAGGTATGGGGTACCTATACTTGACGGTAATCTTCTTTATGGCTCAGCAATCGGTACACATTCTCCACGTTCCATCCTTTTTGGGTACTAAAATGACTGGGACGGCAGATGGGCTTAGGCTCTCTCGGACTTGTCCACTTGCTAGGAGCTCCTCTACTTGCCTTTGGATTTCTTTGGTTTCTTCAGGGTTGGCTCGATAGGCGCTGATTTGGTAACACGGCTCCTGGGACAAAGTCGATTTGGTGTTCTATTCCTCTAATGGGTGGTAATCCGGATGGTGGTTCGGAGGGAAATAAAACTTCATATTCTTGGATAAGGGACGCAACTGAGGTAGGTAAGTTTGGTGGGAGTTCTTCTAGGGCAAGGTGACACGACTTTGGGATGATGATGAGGACAGTTTGGTTGTTATAAAGTGCGCGTGTGACCTCTCTTTTCTTTGCGAAATACCCACACTTCTTTTTGGACTCGTTGACACTTAGGGGCACTACCTCTTTTCCCTTGCTCTCGTGTTTTTTGTTCGCACTTTTCATACACTCCACGAATTTTCTCTCGGCTTCTTTTTCCTTAGGATCGGCTCTAGACTTGGACATGCGTTGGTGATCCTCGTGGACTTTGTGTGGTGGAAGTGCATGCAGTTTGTACAATTTGCCATTCAATTTGAAAGAATAACGATTCAAATAACCATCATATGTGACATGTCGATCGAATTGCCATGGCCTACCAAGTAAGATATGACTAGCATGCATTGGTGCGACATCACATAAAACATCATCTTTGTAACTACCAATTCTAAGAGAAATCAAAACTTGTTTTCTTACGCTAACTTCACCGCAGTCATTTAGCCATGCAAGTTTGTAAGGATGCGGATGATTAGTCATAGGCAAATTCAGTTTTCTTACTAATTCAATGCTAGCCACATTCGCACAAGAACCGGAATCAATGATCATGGTGCACACTTTACCATTTATCATGCAATGAATATGGAAAATGTTTTCTCTATGTTGTTCGTGATCATCTAATTTCGGATATGCATTTAAAGCTCGACGCACAACAAGAAACTCCTTAGTGTCAAAATCATCTAATGCGCCTAGATCCTCTTCAGGTTCAATTTCATTATCATGCTCAGACTCGTTTTCATGCTCGGACACATTCGTTTGTCTCTTCAATTAACATGATTCGTTTTGCATTAGGACATTCTTTTCCTATGTGACCACGTCCTTGACATTTATAACATTTAATGTCTCTAAACCTGTTTGAGGGATCCGAAGAATTTCTGGTAGGAGCCTTTTGTTGGGTGCGTTCATCTCTCCTTTATGTGGATTGCACACGATTTTCCATTCTTTATGACGCACCTTGGCCACGTGCTTGGCCTCCTGTAGGCCGTGAACTTCCCGTTCCTGAAGGCTTGTTGGAAAACCTTGACGAAGACTGATTAGTACGATAATTGGAATTGAAATTGGTGGAATTACGTACCTTTAATTGTGTTTCAATCTTTTCCGCCATATGTACCATGGTGGCGAGGTCGAGATAAGGTTGAAGATCAACCCTTTGCGCAATCTCTCTGTTTAAACCATGTAAGAAACGAGCTTTGGTGGCCTCTTCAGGTTCCTGCAAGTTAGACCTTTCCAACAAAATTTCTAACTCTTTATAGTACTCGTCTACACTTTTGGAACCTTGACGTAAGTTGTGCAAACTCGTGAAAATAGAACTCTCATAATTGTTTGGAATAAAACATTGTCTCATTTCAAACTTCATTTCTTCCCAAGTAGCAATTGGAGGTTGTCTTGTCTTAGTTCTATTTCGACATAAATTTGTCCACCAATTAAGTGCATAACCAGAAAACTCAACAGAAGCGTATCTCACTTTTTGCAATTCACTATAATTGGTACAAGAAAAGATTAAATCCACTTTCGTTTCCCATTCTAAATATTCCTCCGCATTACTTTTACCATAAAACGTGAGAATATTTATTTTGGTTTTGAGAAAATCGTCATCTTGCGGGAAAAGGGGGTTTTGGCGTCTTTGGTAACCACGGGGATGGTGGTCATCAAAGTCATAATGATCATGCTCAAAGGGAATGTAATCATCATTGTACCTTCTTGGAGCGTACCTTCTTGCTTGTGTAGGAGGAACAAACCTTCTTGCTTCGGTGTGTGGGGGTCGAATGTTATCGTCCTCAACTTCTTTTGGAGGATGGCGCCTTGGTTGTGGTAGGGGAACGGCCCTGCTTGTACCTTGGCCATCACTCGTTTTGTAGCTTCGCTCCACGTCTTCCAAGCGATGCTTAATTATCTCATTGTCATGCATGAGTTTCTTAAGCATCTCCAGCATTTGTTGTTGCGTGTTGTGAACAGTTTCGGCCTCTTTGACTTGCTAGATGCGGAATGATTGCTGCTCTCCATTGTACCTAAGGAATTGAACGAAGACAAAAAGGAAAAAGAAAGAAGCAAACTAACACAAAGACGAACAAACGTTAAGGGATTAGTAAAAAAATAAGCTATGAACACTCCGCTTTCGATTCTTTCCACTTTCTTACCATTTGGGTTCTTGGATAACCTGAAGTTAAGAAGGTTCAAAGTGATCAATAAGGAAGTGTATTGCCAAGGCTTCTTCAAATCACAATGTTCTCCACTTGTTTCTTCCTCTTTGCGTTCAAGTTGCACCAATTAGTATCAAAGTAGAATCAATTGAAATGAACACAAACTTCAACTTTCTACTAAGATTCAAAGAAAAGAAGCAACCAAACAATTGAAATGAACTTTCTACTAAGATTCAAAGAAAAGATTCAAAGTAGAATCAATTGAAATGTATAAGGCTGAACCAAAGATAAACTAAGGGTTGCCGTGGACAATCTTTAGTTAATTTTGATTCTATGCACTTACTATCCACAAAATGGTTCAAGTCATGCAACAATCGAGCAACCAAATGTGTGATTGGTTCAAGAAGATTAGGAGATGGGGAGTAGGGTATATAGGGGACGACAATGTGGGGTAATACGGTATCCAAGGTTCGCAAGTCGTACCAAAAATTTTCCACGCAATGCACAAACGTTTTGCCCTTTTTCTTTTCTCTTGTTCTTTTGTTTTTCTTTTTCTTCCTTGCTATTTCAATTCAGCAAGGTTCAGATTCTCGCTTTTTTTTACTAAGGGCAGAATTGGAATTTCACGCGTTTTGCACTTAGCACTTGTGTTTTTGGACAGAAGAGTGCAATGTATTTAAAATGCAATTTGTATCTTGGACTTGCAACAAAAATAACCTTGGAAAGTGAAGGAAATTGGGGTAAGACCGAATGGGGGTTAGGGTTAGGGTTTTTGATTTAGGGTGTTTTTGAACGTTTTGGGATTTTGCGGAATGGGGCTGTAGGAACGGAATGGGTGTTGTAAATTGACCGTTTGGGTTGGTAATTGATGATTGGTGTGGTCAATTTGGATATTGGTTGGTCTAGGACAGAATTTGAACAAAATTGAAATTCTAGGGTTAGGGTTTATTTGAATGAATTGGGATCTTTAGAATCTGATTGTATTTGGTAAAATTGGTTTGGGGCTTTGAGGTGTAAATAGGGTTATTTGGGATCAGGTTGGTGAGTTTTAGGGTTGGGTTGGGTGGGGCTGGTTGGGCCGTGGGGGTGGGGCTGGTTTTAGAGTTTGGTTGGTGTTGCAAATGGGTTGTGAAGACAAGCACACGTAGGACTACTAGATTTATAGCATGAAATCAATCACAATGCGAATCACAAGATGCATACAATCATCACCAACTAAAAGCTTCGGTAGCAACAAGATGATTTGAAACCGAGGTAGCTTTATAGGCTGATGGTTGGAATATTTAAAAGAAGTGATGCGTGCAACTCGTGGGCTCCAACGATTCCACCTTCCAAACGTCCTTCACAAAGGGTTAGGCACAAGGAAGAAGACTTCCCCTTGCTTCCTTAGTGATTAAAAACGTGTGGATTAAACGAATGAGCAAGACCAACACTTCAAGATGGTCGTTGATCAGGCAAACCAAAACGGCCCTCCTGGACGGCACCTTTAAGCAATGGCAACACCTTCAATATGCTCAACTTTGAAGGATCTTAACCTAGGTTTTTAATACAAAACCAAGAAAACAAAGTATCATACAAAGTGAATGAAATATCAAGAATTGTTATTCATCAAAAGGTGAGTTTACAATCAGCCAAAGGGGGCTATTTATAGGCTTTAGGCAACGCCTATCAGCCTTCAAATGATCAGATTTTAATTCAAAATAAGCTAGCTAATAATGTTTGAAACTTGAAAATTATTTGAATTCAAAAGTAAAACAAATCCTAGCTAAAATTCAAATTGCTTGCAAGATGTCTTCTCTTTTATTGTTCAGCCGTGTTTGATGTCAAGTAGGGTCTTGGAGAAGCTGATTTGATAAGTAGGATGAGGCTTGAGGTTGAATTCAAGAGTTGGTTGCATTTGAATCCAAGTTGAATTTGAGTTCACTTTGAATTTGGCCCTTGCTTATCCTCTCCTTTCCAGCCGTGTATGATGCCTCTTTCAACCTTGGAAATCTGATTTTGATGATGATAAAAAGTCTGGAATTGAATTCAAATGATGGTTGAAGTTTGAATTTAAAATTGAGTTGATTTGAATTCAAACTTGGATTCAATTTGAATTGGCATTAATCCTTCCCTTATCCTTCAAGGTGGCGTGTGTAAGGCTGTAGAATAGGCTGAGATCTCCTTGAATTTTAAGTCTCCAATTTGGTTGAAACTTGAATTCAAATCATGGTTGAATTTAAATTCAAGTTTATCTTCAAGTTCAAATTCAAGTAAGATGTCATCCTCCAATTTAAAGTGGCCGGCCCCCCTTTTTGTGATCCTTGGAGATGTTTTTGATTTCAATTTGGACAATGAAATCCCTCTAGGACACATTGGAATTTGTCTTAGTGTAGACAAACATTCTCTTAAAACATTCTCTTCAGACATTCTCTTCAAACATTCTCTTCAAACATTCTCTTCAAACATTCTCTTCAAACATTCTCTTCAAACATTCTCTTCAAACATTTCATGTACCTAATTTACCTACAAAAAAAAGACATAAAACAAAGATCACAAGACACAAGATAAAATTCAAAGACAAAGAATGTGGACGTGCATGCTGATACACGTTCAAGTTGAAGGTTCAATGAAATGAACCCAAGGAGTCTTAGGTTCATCTTGAACATGCTTGTACAAGAAGATGGCAACTTGATGACAAAGTTCCCTTGCCCTCCTTCTTGTCATAGGACCCTTAACCTCTTGATGGGGTCCTTGATCCTCATCGGACCCTTGATCCTCATCAATCCCCCCCTCCTCAAAAGGATTCGTCCTCGAATCAAAAAGGTCATCGTTGAAAGGGATGAGGTCAGCAACATTAAAAGTAGGTGAAATTGAACCATACCTGTCGGGAAGATCAAGGATGTATGCATTGTCACCTATGCGTTTCAATACTTTAAAGGGTCCATCTCCTCGAGGCAACAATTTTGACTTTCTTTCATTGGGAAATCTTTCTTTGCGCAAATGTAACCACACTAAATCTCCAGGTTTAAACACAACTCTTTTCCGATGTTTGTTAGCTCGTCTTTCATAAGCTTTGTTTTTCTTTTCTAGTTGTGTTTTAACTTGTTCATGCAGTTTCTTTATGTTGTCCGCTTTTTGTTTACCATCAAGACTAGAACGTTCATGCACGGGAATAGGAATCAAATCAATGGGAGACAAGGGATTAAAGCCATACACGATTTCAAATGGACTATGCAAAGTACCGTGATGGACACTCCTATTATATGCAAATTCGATATATGGTAAACAATCTTCCCAATGTTTAATGTGTTGTTGCAAAATGGCACGCAAAAGTTGAGAAAGAGTACGATTAACGACTTCAGTTTGTCCATCCGTTTGTGGGTGTGCGGTGGTTGAAAACAACAATTGTGTACCAAGTTTAGCCCACAAAACACGCCAAAAATGACTCAAAAATTTCGTATCTCTATCGCTTACAATTGTACGTGGCATGCCATGCAATCTGACAATTTCTTTGAAGAACAAATCAGCAACATGTGTGGCATCATCAACTTTCCTACATGCAATGAAATGTGCCATTTTTGAAAATCGATCAACCACAACATAAATGCTATCGCGTCCTCCCCGAGACCTAAGAAGTCCTAAAACAAAGTCCATAGAAATGTCAATCCAAGGGGAATCAGGGACGGGTAAAGGCGTGTAAAGGCCATGTGGTTGGGACTTGGATTTGGCTTGTTTGCAAGTGATGCAATTAGCACACAACCTCTCGACGTCTACTCTCATGTGGGGCCAATAGAAATGTTCTTTAAGAGTCTCAAGGGTTTTGAACACTCTGAAATGACCCATTAAACCTCCCCCATGGGCTTCTCTGGTCAATGCTTCTCGTAGGGATGATTGGGGAACGCACAATTTTTGTTCTTTGAAAAGATAACCCTCATGTATGTAAAATTTCCCAAATGGTGCTCCTTGACATGACTCGAAAATTATGCCAAAGTCATGGTCATTGGGGTACAAGTCCTTATGTGATTCGAATCCTAAGAAGCGTGAAGATAATGTAGTCACTAACGTGTATCTCCTAGAGAGGGCATCGGCAACTATATTATCTTTTCCTTGTTTGTACTTAATCACGTAAGGGAATTGTTCTAGGAACTCTACCCATTTGGCATGTCTTTTGTTCAACTTTCCCTGCCCTTTAAGATACTTAAGGCTTTCGTGGTCAGTGTGGATCACAAACTCTTTAGGTTGAAGATAGTGTTGCCAAGTTTGTAGGGATCTCACAAGGGCATAAAGTTCCTTATCATAGGTAGAGTAATTCAATGCTGCTCCTTTCAACTTTTCACTAAAGTAGGCTATGGGTTTCTTACTTTGGGTCAAAACTGCGCCTATACCCACTCCACTTGCATCACACTCGATCTCAAAGGTTTCGTCAAAATTTGGTAGTCTAAGTATGGGTGCAGTGGTCAGCCTACGTTTAAGTTCATCAAATGCCTGTTGTTGTGGTTCTTCCCACCTAATAGGCACATCTTTTTTGACAATTTCGTTTAGGGGTGCAGCTATGGAAGAAAAATCTTTGACAAAACGTCTATAAAAGCTTGCTAATCCATGAAAACTGTGAACTTCCCCGACATTCTTAGGTATAGGCCACTCCACAATTGACCTAACCTTTTCCTCATCCATCTCTACTCCCTCAGCCGAAATGACAAAGCCTAGAAAAACCACGCATTCTAAACAAAAGGAGCACTTCTTAAAGTTGGCATAAAGTTGTTCTTGCTTAAGCTTTTCAAAAACGGCTCTAATGTGGTCAAGATGATCTTCTATGGTGTGGGAATAGATTAGGATATCATCAAAATAGACAACGACAAAGCGTCCTATGAACGCACGTAAGACTTCATTCATTAGCCTCATAAAGGTACTAGGGGCGTTCGTGAGCCCGAAGGGCATCACTAACCACTCATAGAGCCCAAACTTGGTTTTGAATGCAGTCTTCCATTCGTCCCCTTCTCTAATGCGTACCTGGAAGTACCCTTGCTTAAGGTCGATTTTGGTGAAGAATTTGGATCCGTGCAACATGTCTAACATATCGTCTAGCCTAGGTATGGGGTACCTATACTTGACGGTAATCTTGTTTATGGCTCGGCAGTCGGTACACATTCTCCACATTCCATCCTTTTTGGGTACTAAAATGACTGGGACGGCAGATGGGCTTAGGCTCTCTTGAACTTGTTCACTAGCTAGGAGCTCCTCTACATGCCTTTGGATTTCTTTGGTTTCGTCGGGGTTTGCTCGATAGGCTGTGCGATTGGGTAATACGGCTCCTGGGACAAAGTCGATTTGGTGTTCTATTCCTCTAATGGGTGGTAATCCGGATGGTGGTTCGGAGGGAAATAGAACTTCATATTCTTGGAGAAGGGACGCAACTGAGGTAGGTAAGTTTGGTGGGAGTTCTTCAAGGGCAAGTTGACACGACTTTGGGATGATGATGAGGGCAGTTTGGTTGTTATAAAGTGCACGTGTAACCTCTCTTTTCTTTGTGAAATACTCACACTTCTTTTTGGACTCGTTGACACTTAGGGGCACTACCTCTTTTCCCTTGCCCTCTTGTTTTTTGTTCTCACTTTTCATACACTCCACGAATTTTCTCTCGGCTTCTTTTTCCTTAGGATCGGCTCTAGACTTGGACATGCGTTGGTGATCCTCGTGGACTTTGTGTGGTGGAAGTGCATGCAGTTTGTACAATTTGCCATTCAATTTGAAAGAATAACGATTCAAATAACCATCATATGTGACATGTCGATCAAATTGCCATGGCCTACCAAGTAAGATATTGTAGGATCTGCAAGGCACCACTAGAAGGGGGGGTTGAATAGATGGTGCGGAAAATATGGTTTTTAAAATTTCTTTAAACCTAACCAATTCAAGTTCTGAAAACAGATTCTGTTTTCAGGACCAGTTTTAAAACGTTTTTAAAACTAGGTTAGAGGTCTCCAAAAATTATGAAATTTTGAGCGAACTTAGCCTCAGATGTTATGAGGGTCCCCTAAAAATTTCAAATTAAAATTCAACCTTTAACCACTTCAAAAACCGTTGATACTCAGATTGTGCAAATCTGCCAGAAACGGTAGATGGTTTTGAAAAATTAAATCCTATTTGTGTGAACGTCCAAATGCTCTGAAAATTTGACCAATAACTCCTTATATATTATATTTAAATAGGTTGAAACAGTTTTGGAAAATTCTTTTGGGAAGTAGGTCAAATACAATCAAAGTCTCAACCTTTGCAAGTCTGAAAATCAGACTGCACTAGTCTCAGAACTTTTGATGTTTAGTTGACTTATACTTGTCCAAAAGGGTTGAAACTTGTGCCAAATTAACCCTAGAACATGTAAGTATGTTTCTGGAAATTTTCGTAATTTTTGAAAACCGTTTACTATTTTTACGGATGCGAACAAGAAGGATAGACAGTGCAGTAACTGAAACGTAAATGCAGAAAGTAAATGGCACCATGAATTTTATACTGGTTCGCTTATAAACAACCTACTCCAGTCTTCAAGGAACACCTTCCTTGGTTCACACTAATCACACACACGCAGTACACCTTACCGCAGGGTTGATAGAGTTACACCTTAACTCCAACCCTTTACAAACCTTGTATTGCTAGTACAATTTCCACGAACACCACCACCTTGCTAGAATGAAGATTGATCACACCTTGATCAATCTTTTACAAAGATGAATGAATGGTGGTTTATATGAAGCCTATTCAAGATTGAAAGATGTAAAGAACAATAGGCTTTTTACAAGAAAAGAGAAAGAAAGAAGATGTAGGAGAAGAAGAGCTTGGCTATTTGATCTCTTTGAAATGCAATGCTTGTTGTTGTTTTTGTTTGCTCTCTTCTCTTTTTAATTTGTGGCAGCCGTCCCCCTTGAGACTCTCTTCCCTCTTGAAAATTTCCTTTTAAGTGCTTGAGAGAGTGTAAGACATCATTGTGACAATGCCTTGCTTACTTGGCATCATTCTATTGGATCATCATTTAGTTTTCGCTTATTTGGCACCTCTTTATTGGCTCAATGTTGTCAACATGATGACATGGAAAAAATCTGAGATCAACACTTTAAGCATGTGCCAAAAATCAATCACAAAATCATTCCATAATTTAAGAAATACACCATAAATTGCAAGACAAAGAAATCCTTCCTATTCTAGTGAGAAAATCGGCCATTAAGGGTGTCTTGCCATGCTGAATTTTCAGCATGTGCATTCTTCCTTTTCTTTCAAATTAATACCAATTATTCTTTGATTTTTCATCATAAAAATGAATCAACAAGTTATGGTAAGTATTGCTACCAAATAAGAAATGAACATGGACACATTTTAGCACTTAAATTCGGCTATACAATGTTGTACACATGCTGAAATATTTTCAGCATGTGATATATAGAATATCACCATTTATTTTATTTGAATAATATTCAAAAGCCTTACCATATCTTCTTCTAATCAATCTCCTAATAAAAGATGACAAAATATGTCACATTGAATAGCTAAAAATCGGCCATTAGCTCCTTTGCGCATGCTGAAATTTCAACATGTGTAACATTCACTTTTTGTTCAAAATATTGCCTATTTTGCATTGATTTAATCCAAGAAATCAAATGATAATTCAATCACCATTTAGTATGCAATATTGTCATCTTTTATGGAATAAAAATTAGTCACTAATAAGGTGAGAAAATCGCCCATGTTAATGCACACATGCTGAAATTTTCAGCATGTGTTACAAATGTGACATTGTTTGAAATGTTACCTTGTGTAGCTCCTTCCTTTATGTCACCAATAATGTATGATTGATTCTTGACCAATCAATATGCCAACAAGGCTCCACATATGCTCCATCTCAGCTATAGGGGCGTGTATACATGTATATGCATGTGTTGAATTTCATTTTTGCTAACTTTGTAAAATAGTGCACATTTAATAATACACACATGTAATATTCCAATAAGCCCTTAATTTAATTTTCCAGAACACTTTAAGATGTGTATCATATGTAAAAAGTGTCTAGATACGTGTCACATGATGTACAAGAAAAACGTTCCATGTTATGTGCGTAGAAAACCGAATTTTCGATATTTATCGATTACCCGATTTTTCTCTAATTTAAATTCCAACTTTTGCACATGTTATATATATTATGTTATACATAATATATATAATATATACTTTAAATCTCAGCACTTGGCTGGTTTAAAGTGGTACCATTAACATGTGACAAAAACTAAAATTGGAATCTTCACATTTTGGCCTTAATGTGGAGTAATTTGTGTGTGCCAACATGGAAGGTATTTTTGGCTGATTGTATCATGTATGGCACGAAAATATCATCATATTTTGATGTATATGGGCTGGCCATTTATTTATGGCAAGTACGTGACACGTTGGCGAAGTTTCGGTATTCGCCCGATACGACAAATTTCGGTTTAGAACCTTTTATCGTGTCGTATTTAATTTGTCATCACCATATCTTATATCATATGATATAAGACCTGAATATACTCATAAATATGAGTTAAGTATAGTGGTGTGACGTTAACGTACGTACGTAAGATATATAACGTGTCGATAGTACGTTGGAATACATGTGTATGTGCCTTTATTTAAAAAATCTGAAATATATAGTGTATTTATATATATATGGCGTGTTCATTTAAGATGGAGAGGAGGAGAAGACTTTCCTTCTTTAGCCTTGTTGCCTTTGAGCATTTTGCAAATGAATCTTCCTTTAATGAACTACTTAGTTTATTAAACTAAGTACTTCACTTAATGAACTAATTTAGTTCATTAATGGTGGCACCTGAAAATAGTATAAACACAACAAATGTTTGCCATATGATGTAAGCTTTAATACTTCATGGCTCGTTAGTATGGCAACATAATATATAAGCTAAATAAGGCAAGTAATGGCAAGTTATCATGCACACATGTACACATTTATGCACGTTTATATATATATAAACATTCAAATTGCTTATTTCGAAATCACTCAAACCCCCTTATTTCTACAATCTCCCCCTTTTGATGATTTTCAAAATAACTTGTGTACATGATTTAAATGCTATCTCTCCCCCTTGAACTATGCACAGATTTGAAATTTGAATTTCGAATTTCAAATCCGGCTCCCCTTTGATTTGTGCAATTAAGATCAATTAAGATCAATCAGTGTCTCTCTCCCCCTTAAATTATGCTTCTCTCTCCCCCTTTATTTTGGAAAGTTAATCAAAAGATTCCTGTCAAAAAGGAAAGTAAAGCAAATAATATCACATCAAATCACATCAACGGGAATCATGCCTAATTTAGAACGAAGAGATTCATATGTGGCTTGATTTAAGGCCTTTGTGAATATATCCGCTACTTGTGATTCTGTGCATACGTGATCTATGACAATATTGCCATTGTTAACGTGATCACGAAGAAAGTGATAGCGTACTTCTATATGCTTAGCCTTAGAATGTAACACGGGGTTCTTAGACAAATTGATGGCACTCATACTATCACAATATATAGGAATCTTATTTACAATAATTCCAAAGTCCGAAAGTTGTTGTTTTATCCACAACAACTGTGTGCAACAAAGGCTAAGAGCCATGTACTCAGCCTCAGTAGTGGACAAAGCAACACTTGCTTGCTTTTTGGAAAACCATGAAATAAGAGAATTTCCTATAAATTGGCAGGTTCCGCTCGTGCTTTTTCTATCTATTTTGCAGCCACCATAATCTGCATCAGTGTAAGCATGTAAGTCAAATGTAGAATCCTTATCATACCAAATACCTAAGGTGGGCGTGTGCTTAATATAACGAAATATTCTTTTTACCGCATTTAAGTGTGATACCTTAGGTTGACTTTGAAAACGAGCACACATGCATACGCTAAACATGATGTCAGGCCTACTAGCAGTTAAATATAGTAAAGAACCTATCATAGATCGATATAATCCATTATCAACGTCTTTACCATGTTCGTCTTTGTCTAATTTAGTAGTGACACTCATAGGCGTGGGGGAGGGTTTCAAATTTTCAAAATTGAACTTTTTGATCATGTCATTTACATACTTAGCTTGGCTTATATGAATTCCTTTACTCGTTTGCTTAATCTGCAAGCCAAGAAAATAATTGAGTTCACCAACCACAGACATTTCAAATTCAGCTTTCATACAATTTTCAAAATCTTTAACGAGTCTATGTGAGGTAGATCCGAAAATAATGTCATCTACGTAGATTTGAATTATAAGTAAATCTGATTTTTCTTGTTTCAAAAGTAGTGTACTATCTATAGTACCGCGTTTAAAATTATTTTCTAAAATGAAAGTAGCAAAACGATCATACCATGCTCTTGGCGCTTGCTTTAGGCCATATAGTGCCTTCTTTAGTTTGTACACGTGATCTGGATGTTTCAAATCTTCAAAACCGGGTGGTTGCTTTACGTATACTTCTTCTTGTACGAATCCGTTTAGAAACACACTTTTGACGTCCATTTGATACAATTTAAAATCTTTCATGCAAGCAATAGCAAGTAAGAGTCGTATAGCTTCTAAACGTGCTACGGGTGCAAATGTTTCATCGTAGTCTATTCCTTCTTCTTGATTATATCCTTGAGCTACGAGTCTTGCTTTATTTCTAACGACCTTTCCTTCTTCATTCATTTTATTCCTAAATACTCACTTTGTGCCTATTATAGTCTTATCTTATGGTCGTGGCACTAAATCCCATACATCATTTCTAACGAATTGATTAAGTTCGTCATGCATAGCATCAATCCAAGATGAATCACTCAAAGCATCATGCACATTTTTGGGCTCAATTTCAGAAATCATAGCATGAAATTCATTTATTTCATCCGAAGTGATTCTTCTACGTGGTCGCACACCGTGAGTGATGTCGCCTATGATGAGATCTTGTGGGCGATCTCTATGCCATCTTGGTTGATTATTTTCTAAGTTATCATGCATTTCTATATGATCATGCATTTCTAGTGTCTCATTCATCTCATGCATATCAAAAGAATCATTATCTTCATTCAAAACGGGTTTCAATTCAAAATCATCATCATATTCCTTATCTTTATCAATCTCACCAAATTCATTGAATTTAACATGAATAGATTATATGATTTGTCTAGTGAGAGGATCATAACATCTATATGCCTTTGAGTTTATAGAATATCCAACAAATGCACTCAATTGATTTGGATTCAAATTTATCTAAATTATCTTTTGTATTCAAGACAAAGCATTTACATCCAAACACACGAAAATAGTCAATCTTAGGCATGCGATCATTCAAGATTTCGTAAGGCGTCTTGTTTATTTTCTTTCTTATAGATAGGCGATTTACAATATAGCATGCACAATTTACGGCTTCCGCCCACAGAAATCTAGGCAATTTATTTTCGCAAAGCATGGTTCTAGCGATTTCTTGTAATGTGCGATTCTTTCTTTCTACTACTCCATTTAATTGTGGAGTTCTAGGTGGCGAAAACTCATGTTTAATTCCTTTTTCTTCGCAAAACGAAATCATCTCTTTATTTTTAAACTCACCGCCTCTATCGCTTCTTATTCTTTTCACATTTACACCGTATTGATTTTCAAGTTGTTTAACTAATTTAGCAATCTCTACGGCGCTATCATCCTTATGTGCAAGAAATAAAGTCCAAGTATAACGAGAAAAGTCATCAACAATCACGCATGCATAGTGACGCCCACCAAGGCTTGTAGTGCGACTAGGACCAAACAAATCGATATGCAATAGTTCTAGTATTCTAGTCGTGCTTATTTCATTTTTCGGCTTAAGTGACTCACGTGTTTGTTTGCCTTTTATGTAAGATTCACACAACTGAAAGTTGTCTAAATCAAGCGTATGCAATCCCCGTACTAGGTTCTTTCGTTGTAGTTTTTCTAGTGTGGAAATGCCAATGTGTCCTAAACGTCTATGCCATAAATTCACATTGGGTTCATTTGTCATAAAACACTTAACTTTAGCGTCTACTACATCATCCACAGATAGCGTCAAAATATTGCCTTCTCGTTTTCCTTTTAAAACGGTTTCTCCATTTTTATCTATTATGTTGCAATAAGGATGAGTAAAGCACACATTGAAACCATTGTCAACAAATTGAGAAATACTAAGAAGATTGTAGGATAAGTTGCTTACCAAAAATACGTTGGAGATTTGAAGTGTATTCGGATTGCCAATCGTACCTTTTCCAATGATCTTGCCTTCATTGTTGTCTCCAAAGGTCACAAATCCGCCTTTTGTGACCTTCTTTAATTTGGAGAACAGGCTCGGGTCACCCGTCATGTGCCTCGAGCAACCACTGTCAAGGAACCACTTTATTGATGTGTCTTTCGATGAGTGGTCTCCCTGCAATGTGAAAAGGTGATTTAGGTACCCTTTTAATTTTGGGTCCTTTCGAGTTAGTTAATCACCTTTTGGTAAAGGTACCTTTCGGTACCCATACTTGGGTGATCCTTTTCGGTCTATCAAATGGCAAGAATGTAGATGAAGATGCGATATAATATCCATGTGGTGCGTGTACTTTGGGTCTTTGCCCGAGGACTCCTCTATACTCATTAAATGAAGGACGCTTTTGATATGTCCTTGTGTGTGTGTGCATAGTGCGTGGATGATATGTATTTCGTGTATGCATTGTTCTCCTCTTTTCATATCTGTATGGTACAACGTTATATTTCACATGATATAATGGAGTGGGGCGTGAGGCAGGGGGCACTTTTTGCGTCATCTTAGACACCACTTGCGGCTTAGGAGTGTCTACTTTCTTAGACACAACAAACTTGGTTGGTTTGGTTGATACTTCGTTAGTATCAACGTATCCCAATCCAGTTTTGTCACTGTCATGCTTTTGTGATAATATGATGCGATGCAGCATGTTTGACCCTGTATCAAATTGTTTCATCATTTTCTCTAAATCTGTATTCCTTGATTTCAAATTTGAAATCTCGGATTTCATTTCATTATTTTGAGTAGTTAATGATGAAATCTCGGTTTTTAATGCAGTGATGACACATGAAGACTCTTTCTTTGAATCGCTTAATTGAGCGACAAGATTCTCGTTAGAAGATTCTAATAGTTTCTTGTCTTCAATTAAACGTTTCTTTTCTTTAGCGAGAGTCTTAGTAAATTTATGCAATTCAAGATATTGACTAAAAAGATCATCATAAGAAGGTTCAGAGTCAGAGTCAGAATCAGATGATACCTCATTAGATGCCTTTGAAGCAAAGCAAACTTGAGCGGTCTCCTCTTCGGTCTCAGTTTCAGAATCTGATGAGTCACTCCAGGTGGAGGCCTTTAGTGCACGTTTCCTTTGTTTAGGATCTGAGACGAGTCTATTTTTGTTCCGCTCCTTGTCAGGGTACTTATTAGTTTACTTTTCTTTGTTTGGGCAGTCATACGATAAGTGTCCGAGTTTGCCGCATTCATAACATTTAATGTCTTTATCATTTGATTTGTTTTTATTTCTCTTAGATGTAGTGCCCTTGTTTTTATTTCTAAATGACTTTCTCATGAATCTTCTTAGTCTTTTAGCCAATAGGATTAAGTCATCATTATCCGATTCGGAATCACTATCATCTACATGATCGGAGGGAGGGGAGACGTATTCATTTGATTTAAAAGCAATGGTTTTACCTTGTTTAGATGATTCCGATTTCCGAATAGTAAGTTTGTTTTCATAGACTTTGAGTGAGCCAATTAGTTCTTCCATCTTTATTGATTTAGTCTCCTTGCTTTCCTCTATCGCAGTCACTTTAGGATCCCATTCAGAAGGAAGGCTTCGTAGGACTTTCTGTACCTTTTCCTGCGTAGTAAAAGCCTTACCAAGAGACTCAAGAGAGTTGTAGATGTTAGTCAAACGAAGATCCATATCTACAATAGACTCATTAGGCAACAATTTAAAGGACTCGAGAGTGGACATAAGCATATTAATTTTTGACTCTTTTACTTGACTCGTGCCTTCGTGTTTCATTTCTAGTATCCTCCACATTTCTTGTGCACTCGAACAGTTTGACACATAACTAGACTCACTTTTACTTAATCCGTTTAAAAGCAATTGCATAGCCCTAGCATTCATACTAAGTTTCTTTTTATCATCACTCGTATATTCTTGTCTAGTTTTAATAACTTCTAAAGTGACTCCGTCTACAGTGGATACATTAGATGGGACATAAGGACCATCTTCAATGATTGACCAAAGATCTATATCTATAGCCATAAGAAAAAGCTTCATCCTAAGTTTCCACTGTATAAACGACTCACCGTCAAAAAGTGGAGGCCTTTGGCTCGACATACCTTCTTGCTCGGTTTTGAGATTTGTGGATGCTATCTCACTGAATCGTTGGATTCCTTGAAGTGAGTATTCCTGCACTCTGATACCACTTGTAGGATCTGCAAGGCACCACTAGAAGGGGGGGTTGAATAGATGGTGCGGAAAATATGGTTTTTAAAATTTCTTTAAACCTAACCAATTCAAGTTCTGAAAACAGATTCTGTTTTCAGGACCAGTTTTAAAACGTTTTTAAAACTAGGTTAGAGGTCTCCAAAAATTATGAAATTTTGAGAGAACTTAGCCTCAGATGTTATGAGAATCCCCTAAAAATTTCAAATTAAAATTCAACCTTTAACCCCTTCAAAAACCGTTGGTACTCAGATTGTGCAAATCTGCCAGAAAAAGTAGATGGTTTTGAAAAATTAATTCCTATTTGAGTGAACGTCCAAATGCTCTGAAAATTTGACCAATAACTCCTTATATATTATATTTAAATGGGTTGAAACAGTTTTGGAAAATTCTTTTGGGAAGTAGGTCAAATACAATCAAAGTCTCAACCTTTGCAAGTCTGAAAATCAGACTGCACTAGTCTCAGAACTTTTGATGTTTAGTTGACTTATACTTGTCCAAAAGGGTTGAAACTTGTGCCAAATTAACCCTAGAACGTGTAAGTATGTTTCTGGAAATTTTCGTAATTTTTGAAAACCGTTTACTATTTTTACGGATGCGAACAAGAAGGATAGACAGTGCAGTAACTGAAACGTAAATGCAGAAGTAAATGGCACCAAGAATTTTATACTGGTTCGGTTATAAACAACCTACTCCAGTCTTCAAGGAACACCTTCCTTGGTTTACACTAATCACACACACGCATTACACCTTACCGCAGGGTTGATAGAGTTACACCTTAACTCCAACCCTTTACAAACCTTGTATTGCTAGTACAATTTCCACGAACACCACCACCTTGCTAGAATGAAGATTGATCACACCTTGATCAATCTTTTACAAAGATGAATGAATGGTGGTTTATATGAAGCCTATTCAAGATTGAAAGATGTAAAGAACAATAGGCTTTTTACAAGAAAAGAGAAAGAAAGAAGATGTAGGAGAAGAAGAGCTTGGCTATTTGATCTCTTTGAAATGCAATGCTTGTTGTTGTTTTTGTTTGCTCTCCTCTTCTCTTTTTAATTTGTGGCAGCCGTCCCCCTTGAGCCTCTCTTTCCTCTTGAAAATTTCCTTTTAAGTGCTTGAGAGAGTGTAAGACATCATTGTGACAATGCCTTGCTTACTTGGCATCATTCTATTGGATCATCATTTAGTCTTCGCTTACTTGGCACCTCTTTATTGGCTCAATGTTGTCAACATGATGACATGGAAAAAATCTAAGATCAACACTTTAAGCATGTGCCAATAATCAATCACAAAATCATTCCATAATTTAAGAAATACACCATAAATTGCAAGACAAAGAAATCCTTCCTATTCTAGTGAGAAAATCGGCCATTAAGGGTGTCTTGCCATGCTGAATTTTCAGCATGTGCATTCTTCCTTTTCTTTCAAATTAATACCAATTATTCTTTGATTTTTCATCATAAAAATGAATCAACAAGTTATGGTAAGTATTGCTACCAAATAAGAAATGAACATGGACACATTTTAGCACTTAAATTCGGCCATACAATGTTGTACACATGCTGAAATATTTTCAGCATGTGATATATAGAATATCACCATTTATTTTATTTGAATAATATTCAAAAGCCTTACCATATCTTCTTCTAATCAATATCCTAATAAAAGATGACAAAATATGTCACATTGAATAGCTAAAAATCGGCCATTAGCTCCTTTGCACATGCTGAAATTTCAGCATGTGTAACAATCACTTTTTGTTCAAAATATTGCCTATTTTGCATTGATTTAATCCAAAAAATCAAATGATAATTCAATCATCATTTAGTATGAAATATTGTCATCTTTTATGGAATAAAAATTAGTCACTAATAAGGTGAGAAAATCGCCCATGTTAATGCACACATGCTGAAATTTTCAGCATGTGTTACAAATGTGACATTGTTTGAAATGTTACCTTGTGTAGCTCCTTCCTTTATGTCACCAATAATGTATGATTGATTCTTGACCAATCAATATGCCAACAAGGCTCCACATATGCTCCATCTTAGCTGTAGAGGCGTGTATACATGTATATGCATGTGTTGAATTTCATTTTTGCTAACTTTGTAAAATAGTGCACATTTAATAATACACACATGTAATATTCCAATCAGCCCTTAATTTAATTTTCTAGAACACTTTAAGATGTGTATCATATGTAAAAAGTGTCTAGATACGTGTCACATGATGTACAAGAAAAACGTTCCATGTTATGTGCGTAGAAAACCGAATTTTCGATATTTATCGATTACCCGATTTTTCTCTAATTTAAATTCCAACTTTTTCACATGTTATATATATTATGTTATACATAATATATATAATATATACTTTAAATCTCAGCACTTGTCTGGTTTAAAGTGGTACCATTAACATGTGACAAAAACTAAAATTGGAATCTTCACATTTTGGCCTTAATGTGGAGTAATTTGTGTGTGCCAACATGGAAGGTATTTTTGGCTGATTGTATCATGTATGGCACGAAAATATCATCATATTTTGATGTATATGGGCTGGCCATTTATTTATGGCAAGTACGTGACACGTTGGCGAAGTTTCGGTATTCGCCCGATACGACAAATTTCGGTTTAGAACCTTTTATCGTGTCGTATTTAATTTGTCATCACCATATCTTATATCATATGATATAAGACCTGAATATACTCATAAATATGAGTTAAGTATAGTGGTGTGACGTTAACGTACGTACGTAAGATATATAACGTGTCGATAGTACGTTGGAATACATGTGTATGTGCCTTTATTTAAAAAATCTGAAAATATATAGTGTATTTATATATATATGGCGTGTTCATTTAAGATGGAGAGGAGGAGAAGACTTTCCTTCTTTAGCCTTGTTGCCTTTGAGCATTTTGCAAATGAATCTTCCTTTAATGAACTACTTAGTTTATTAAACTAAGTACTTCACTTAATGAACTAATTTAGTTCATTAATGGTGGCATCTGAAAATAGTATAAACACAACAAATGTTTGCCATATGATGTAAGCTTTAATGCTTCATGGCTCGTTAGTATGGAAACATAATATATAAGCTAAATAAGGCAAGTAATGGCAAGTTATCATGCACACATGTACACATTTATGCACGTTTATATATATATAAACATTCAAATTGCTTATTTCGAAATCACTCAAACCCCCTTATTTCTACAATCTCCCCCTTTTGATGATTTTCAAAATAACTTGTGTACATGATTTAAATGCTATCTCTCCCCCTTGAACTATGCACAGATTTGAAATTTGAATTTCGAATTTCAAATCCGGCTCCCCCTTGATTTGTGCAATTAAGATCAATTAAGATCAATCAGTGTCTCTCTCCCCCTTAAATTATGGTTCTCTCTCCCCCTTTATTTTGGAAAGTTAATCAAAAGATTCCTGTCCAAAAGGAAAGTAAAGCAAATAATATCACATCAAATCACATCAACGGGAATAATGCCTAATTTAGAACGAAGAGATTCATATGTGGCTTGATTTAAGGCCTTTGTGAATATATCCGCTACTTGTGATAGTACGTTGGAATACATGTGTATTTGCCTTTATTTAAAAAATCTGAAAATATATAGTGTATTTATATATATATGGCGTGCTCATTTAAGATGGAGAGGAGGAGAAGACTTTCCTTCTTTAGCCTTGTTGCCTTTGAGCATTTTGCAAATGAATCTTCCTTTAATGAACTACTTAGTTTAATAAACTAAGTACTTCACTTAATGAACTAATTTAGTTTATTAATGGTGGTACCTGAAAATAGTATAAACACAACAAATGTTTGCCATATGATGTAAGCTTTAATGCTTCATGGCTCGTTAGTACGGCAACATAATATATAAGCTAAATATGGCAAGTAATGGCAAGTTATCATGCACACATGTACACATTTATGCACGTTTATATATATATATAAACATTCAAATTGCTTATTTCGAAATCACTCAAACCCCCTTATTTCTACAGATATGACTAGCATGCATTGGTGCGACATCACATAAAACATCATCTTTGTAACTACCAATTCTAAGAGAAATCAAAACTTGTTTTCTTACGCTAACTTCACCGCAGTCATTTAGCCATGCAAGTTTGTAAGGATGCGGATGATTAGTCATAGGCAAATTCAGTTTTCTTACTAATTCAATGCTAGCCACATTCGCACAAGAACCGGAATCAATGATCATGGTGCACACTTTACCATTTATCATGCAATGAATATGGAAAATGTTTTCTCTATGTTGTTCGTGATCATCTAATTTCGGATATGCATTTAAAGCTCGACGCACAACAAGAAACTCCTTAGTGTCAAAATCATCTAATGCGCCTAGATCATCTTCAGGTTCAATTTCATTATCATGCTCAGACTCGTTTTCATGCTCGGACACATTCGTTTGTCTCTTCAATTAACATGATTCGTTTTGCATTAGGACATTCTTTTCCTATGTGACCACGTCCTTGACATTTATAACATTTAATGTCTCTAAACCTGTTTGAGAGATCCGAAGAATTTCCGGTAGGAGTCTTTTGTTGGGTGCGTACATCTCTCCTTTGTGTGGATTGCACACGATTGTCCATTCTTTATGACGCACCTTGGTCACGTGCTTGGCCTCCTGTAGGCCGTGAACTTCCCATTCCTGAAGGCTTGTTGGAAAACCTTGACGAAGACTGATTAGTACGATAATTGGAATTGAAATTGGTGGAATTACGTACCTTTAATTGTGTTTCAATCTTTTCAGCCATATGTACCATGGTGGTGAGGTCGAGATAAGGTTGAAGATCAACCCTTTGCGCAATCTCTCTGTTTAAACCATGTAAGAAACGAGCTTTGGTGGCCTCTTCAGGTTCCTGCAAGTTAGACCTTTCCAACAAAATTTCTAACTCTTTATAGTACTCGTCTACACTTTTGGAACCTTGACGTAAGTTGTGCAAACTCGTGAAAATAGAACTCTCATAATTGTTTGGAATAAAACGTTGTCTCATTTCAAACTTCATTTCTTCCCAAGTAGCAATTGGAGGTTGTCTTGTCTTAGTTCTTTTTCGACATAAATTTGTCCACCAATTAAGTGCATAACCAGAAAACTCAACAGAAGCGTATCTCACTTTTTGCAATTCACTATAATTGGTACAAGAAAAGATTAAATCCACTTTCGTTTCCCATTCTAAATATTCCTCCGCATTACTTTTACCATAAAACGTGGGAATATTTATTTTGGTTTTGAGAAAATCGTCATCTTGCGGGAAAAGGGGGTTTTGGCGTCTTTGGTAACCACGGGGATGGTGGTCATCAAAGTCATAATCATCATGCTCAAAGGGAATGTAATCATCATTGTACCTTCTTGGAGCGTACCTTCTTGCTTGTGTAGGAGGAACAAACCTTCTTGCTTCGGTGTGTGGGGGTCGAATGTTATCGTCCTCAACTTCTTCTGGAGGATGGCGCTATGGTTGTGGTAGGGGAACGGCCCTGCTTGTACCTTGGCCATCACTCGTTTTGTAGCTTCGCTCCACGTCTTCCAAGCGATGCTTAATTATCTCATTGTCATGCATGAGTTTCTTAAGCATCTCCAGCATTTGTTGTTGCGTGTTGTCAACAGTTTCGGCCTCTTTTGACTTGCTAGATGCGGAATGATTGCTGCTCTCCATTGTACCTAAGGAATTGAACAAAGACAAAAAGGAAAAAGAAAGAAGCAAACTAACACAAAGACGAACAAACGTTAAGGGATTAGTAAAAAAAAATAAGCTATGAACACTCCGCTTTCGATTCTTTCCACTTTCTTACCACTTTGGTTCTTGGATAACCTGAAGTTAAGAAGGTTCAAAGTGATCAATAAGGAAGTGTATTGCCAAGGCTTCTTCAAATCACAATGTTCTCCACTTGTTTCTTCCTCTTTGCGTTCAAGTTGCACCAATTAGTATCAAAGTAGAATCAATTGAAATGAACACAAACTTCAACTTTCTACTAAGATTCAAAGAAAAGAAGCAACCAAACAATTGAAATGATCTTTCTACTAAGATTCAAAGAAAAGATTCAAAGTAGAATCAATTGAAATGTATAAGGCTGAACCAAAGATAAACTAAGGGTTGCCGTGGACAATCTTTAGTTAATTTTGATTCTATGCACTTACTATCCACAAAATGGTTCAAGTCATGCAACAATCAAGCAACCAAATGTGTGATTGGTTCAAGAAGATTAGGAGATGGGGAGTAGGGTATATAGGGGACGACAATGTGGGGTAATACGGTATCCAAGGTTCGCAAGTCGTACCAAAAATTTTCCACGCAATGCACAAACGTTTTGCCCTTTTTCTTTTCTCTTGTTCTTTTGTTTTTCTTTTTCTTCCTTGCTATTTCAATTGAGCAAGGTTCAGATTCTCTCTTTTTTTACTAAGGGCAGAATTGGAATTTCACGTGTTTTGCACTTAGCACTTGTGTTTTTGGACAGAAGAGTGCAATGTATTTAAAATGCAATTTGTATCTTGGACTTGCAACAAAAATAACCTTGGAAATTGAAGGAAATTGGGGTAAGACCGAATGGGGGTTAGGGTTAGGGTTTTTGATTTAGGGTGTTTTTGAACGTTTTGGGATTTTGCGGAATGGGGCTGTAGGAACGGAATGGGTGTTGTAAATTGACCGTTTGGGTTGGTAATTGATGATTGGTGTGGTCAATTTGGATATTGGTTGGTCTAGGACAGAATTTGAACAAAATTCAAATTCTAGGTTAGGGTTTATTTGAATGAATTGGGATCTTTAGAATCTGATTGTATTTGGTAAAATTGGTTTGGGGCTTTGGGGTGTAAATAGGGTTATTTGGGATCAGGTTGGTGAGTTTTAGGGTTGGGTTGGGTGGGGCTGGTTGGGCCGTGGGGGTGGGGCTGGTTTTAGAGTTTGGTTGGTGTTGCAAATGGGTTGTGAAGACAAGCACACGTAGGACTACTAGATTTATAGCATGAAATCAATCACAATGCGAATCACAAGATGCATACAATCATCACCAACTAAAAGCTTCGGTAGCAACAAGATGATTTGAAACCGGGGTAGCTTTATAGGCTGATGGTTGGAATATTTAAAAGAAGTGATGCGTGCAACTCGTGGGCTCCAACGATTCCACCTTCCAAACGTCCTTCACAAAGGGTTAGGCACAAGGAAGAAGACTTCCCCTTGCTTCCTTAGTGATTAAAAACGTGTGGATTAAACGAATGAGCAAGACCAACACTTCAAGATGGTCGTTGATCAGGCAAACCAAAACGGCCCTCCTGGACGGCACCTTTAAGCAATGGCAACACCTTCAATATGCTCAACTTTGAAGGATCTTAACCTAGGTTTTTAATGCAAAACCAAGAAAACAAAGTATCACACAAAGTGAATGAAATATCAAGAATTGTTATTCATCAAAAGGTGAGTTTACAATCAGCCAAAGGGGGCTATTTATAGGCTTTAGGCAACGCCTATCAGCCTTCAAATGATCAGATTTTAATTCAAAATAAGCTAGCTAATAATGTTTGAAACTCGAAAATTATTTGAATTCAAAAGTAAAACAAATCCTAGCTAAAATTCAAATTGCTTGCAAGATGTCTTCTCTTTTATTGTTCAGCCGTGTTTGATGTCAAGTATGGTCTTGGAGAAGCTGATTTGATAAGTAGGATGAGGCTTGAGGTTGAATTCAAGAGTTGGTTGCATTTGAATCCTAGTTGAATTTGAGTTCACTTTGAATTTGGCCCTTGCTTATCCTCTCCTTTCCAGCCGTGTATGATGCCTCTTTCAACCTTGGAAATCTGATTTTGATGATGATAAAAAGCCTGGAATTGAATTCAAATGATGGTTGAAGTTTGAATTTAAAATTGAGTTGAATTTGAATTCAAACTTGGATTCAATTTGAATTGGCATTAATCCTTCCCTTATCCTTCAAGGTGGCGTGTGTAAGGCTGTAGAATAGGCTGAGATCTCCTTGAATTTTAAGTCTCCAATTTGGTTGAAACTTGAATTCAAATCATGGTTGAATTTAAATTCAAGTTTATCTTCAAGTTAAAATTCAAGTAAGATGTCATCCTCCAATTTAAAGTGGCCGGCCCCCCCTTTTGTGATCCTTGGAGATGTTTTTGATTTCAATTTGGACAATGAAATACCTCTAGGACACATTTGAAATTGTCTTAGTGTAGACAAACATTCTCTTAAAACATTCTCTTCAGACATTCTCTTCAAACATCCTCTTCAAACATTCTCTTCAAACATTCTCTTCAAACATTTCATGTACCTAATTTACCTACAAAGAAAAGACATAAAACAAAGATCACAAGACATAAGATAAAATTCAAAGACAAAGAATGTGGACGTGCATGCTGATACACGTTCAAGTTGAAGGTTCAATGAAATGAACCCAAGGAGTCTTAGGTTCATCTTGAACATGCTTGTACAAGAAGATGGCAACTTGATGACAAAGTTCCCTTGCCCTCCTTCTTGTCATAGGACCCTTAACCTCTTGATGGGGTCCATGATCCTCATCGGACCCTTGATCCTCATCAAGAATGCTGAATGTAACCTAAAATGCAACGAACCCTAACATGTTCACGTTTGAACGACTCAAAATCAGATTGTGATGTGAAAGGAAATAAAGGAAATGACACTTGAATGATGAAAACCAAAGTGCAGCAACATGCAAGGACTCAAAGCAATGTTTGTTTTTTTTTTGTATGAAATGCAAGACAATGGCGTGTAGAGTGAGGGGTAGAAGAAGGACTCAACTGAAATTGAAATGACTAGACTCAAACGAAAAGGAAATGATAGATGGTGGAATAGAGTAACCTGCGCTTTGATACCAATTTGATGTGTGCAACTCGTGGGCTCCAACAATTCCACCTTCCAAACGTCCTTCACAAAGGGTTAGGCACAAGGAAGAAGACTTCCCCTTGCTTCCTTAGTGATTAAAAACGTGTGGATTAAGAATGAGCAAGACCAACACTTCAAGATGGTCGTTGATAAGGCAAACCAATAAGGCCCTCCTGGACGGCACCTTTAAGAAATGGCAACACCTTCAAAATGCTCAACTTTGAAGGATCTTAACCTAGGTTTTTAATGCAAAACCAAGAAAACAAAGTCTCACACAAAGTGAAAGAAATATCAAGAATTCTTATTCATCAAAAGTTGTGTTTACAATCAGCCAAAGGGGTCTATTTATAGGCCTAAAATCGTCCCCCTTCAGCCTTGAAATGGCTAGAAATAATTCAAATAAAGCTATCTAACAAATGTTTAAATTTGAACTTTGCTTGAATTTCAAAACTAAGATAATTCTAGCTAAAACTTGAAATGCTTGCAAGATGTTATCTCCTCTATGTCCAGCCGTGTTTGAGGAGCCAATGGTGTCTTGGAGATGCTGATTTGATGAGTGGGATGAGGCCTGAAGTTGATTTCAAAAGTTAGTTAAATTTGAATTCAAGTTGAGTTTGAATTTGAGCTTGCTTTGAACTTGGCTCTTGGATATCTTTTCCCCACTATTTGATGCGTGCAACTCGTGGGCTCCAACAATTCCACCTTCCAAACGTCCTTCACAAAGGGTTAGGCGCAAGGAAGGAGACTTCCCCTTGCTCCTTAGTGAACAAAACGTATGGATTAAAACGAGCAAGACCAGCACTTCAAGATGGTCGTTGATCAGGCAAACCAATAAGGCCCTCCTGGACGGCACCTTTAAGCAATGGCAACACCTTCAAAATGCTCAACATTGAAGGATCTTAACCTAGGTTTTTAATGCAAAACCAAGAAAACAAAGTCTCACACAAAGTGAAAGAAATATCAAGAATTCTTATTCATCAAAAGTTGTTCCTAACATTCGGCCAAAAGGCCCTATTTATAGACTAGAAAACGTGCTCCTCAAGCCTTAGAATGGCTAGAAATTATTTCAAATAATGCTAGCTACCAAATGTTTAAATTTAAAATCTGGTTGAAATTCAAACCAAGGTAAATTCTAGCTAAAACTTGAATTTGCTTGTAGAAAGCCAACTTCTCTCGTCTAGCCGTGTATGATGACTAAATGGAGGTGTTTGAGACCTGATTTGATGATGATAAAGTGGTTGGATTTGAATTCAAAGGTTGGTTCAAATTTGAATTCGAATTGAGTTTGAATTTGAATTCAAATTTGGGTTTAACTTTGAATTGTGATCTCATCTCCTCCTTGCTTCAAGAATGGTGTGTAGATGGCTTCAAGGTGGCTAAGATGATGAATTCAAATGTTGGTTGAAGTTTGAATTCAAATTGAGTTTGAATTTGAATTCAAATTTGGGTTCAATTTTGAATCGTAGACTCATCTTCCTCTTAACCTCCAAGATGGCATGTGGAATGGACCAAGATAAGGCTGAGAATTTCTTGAAATTTAAATCTCAAATTGGTTGAAACTTGAATTCAAATAATGGTTGAATTTAAATTCAAGTTTGAATGCGATTTAATCTCCATCTTTGAACTTCAAGTTGGGCGCCACTATGGAGATAATTTGAGCTGGATTTTGAAAATGGAATTCCATCTTGGACACATTTGAATTTGTCTTTGTGGAGACAAACATTCTTCTCAAGACAATATTCCTTTTGCCTCCCTTTTTGAGGCACACGCCTGTAATGCCCTTTTGAGCTTCCATTTGGCTTGGAAATTTCATGTACCTAATTTACCTGCAAAGCAAACACAAGGAAGCAAGGATCCCAAGAAAACAAGACATACATTTGTTTATTTTATTAAAAGACGCCTATATGCATGAAAAGTGATGCATGGAATGCAACCTAAGACTAAGACAAACTTTGTCTTGTATTTTGCACACCTTGGACTGCATCACTATTCCAGCCGTGTCCTTGATGAAATGAGGTGTAGAAAAACCTGATTTGATGATGATAAGATGGTTGGGATTGAATTCAAATGATGGTTGAAGTTTGAATTCAAATTGAGTTTGAATTTGAATTCAAACTTGGTTTCAATTTGAATTAGATTTTATCTCCTGTTTTCTCTTCAAATATGGCGTGTGGAAGGCTGAGTGTTTAGGCTGATTTCATCTTGAATTTGAAGCCTCTATTTGGTTGAAACTTGAATTCAAACCAAGGTTGAATTTAAATTCAAGTTTGGCTTTGAATTCAAATTCAAATTGATCATCATCCTTTGCTTGAATGTGGCCGGCCCTTTGGAAGATGATTGTTGATTTCAATTTGAACAAGGGACTCCATCTTGGACACATTTGAATTTGTCTTAGTGTAGACAAACATTCTCTTCAAATATTCTCTTCAAACATTCTCTTCAAACATTCTCTTTCTTTTTGGTAGCACACGCCTACAAGAACATCTTGGAGTTCCATTTGGCTTAGAAATTTCATGTACCTAATTTACCTACAAAGCAAATACATAAAACCAAGATCACAAGACACAAGATAAATTCAAAGACAAAGAATGTAGACGTGCATGCTGATACACGCTCAAGTTGAAGGTTCAATGAAATGAACCCAAGGAGTCTTAGGTTCATCTTGAACATGCTTGTACAAGAAGGTGGCAACTTGATGACAAAGTTCTCTTGCCCTCCTTCTTGTCATAGGACCTTTGACCTCTTGATGGGGCCCTTGATCCTCATCGGACCCTTGATCCTCATCATTGATTAAGGGTAAATCAAGTTTCCTAACAATTTCAATGCTTGCAACGTTTGTTCATGAACCAGAATCAATGAGGAGTGTACACACTTTGCCTCTAACCATGCAATGGATGTGAAAAATGTTTTCTCTTTGCAAATCTTGTTCTTCCATTTTGACTTGAACATTTAAAGCACGTCTTACAACTAAGAACTCTTTATTTTCACATTCATTACTCTCATCAACTGTTTCTTCCTCTTCCTCACATGTTTTCTCAACTTCTTCATTCTCCTCCAATTCTTCTTCAGAATAGTACTCATTAGACTCCTCAATGAACATGATGTGTTTAGTGTTGGGGCATTGATTTGCAAAATGTCCTTTACCTAAGCATTTAAAACATTGAATATCACGGAATCTAGTGTTAGAAGTAGTACCTTCCACCTTTGCTTTGTCTTTGTCCACGATTGGAGAGTTGCTTGTTGGGGACGTTTTGGAAAGCTTTGTGGCTCCTTCCCTTGAAATCCACGGCCTTGACTATGTGGAGATCTGAAACTTGTCCTAGGCTGTACCTTGGAAAAGTTTGAAGGATTAGGCCGAAAAGAAGGGATAGAGGTACGTACCTTAAGCTGCCTTTCCACTTTCTCAGCAGTGTGAACCATAGAAGCCAAATCTGAGTAGGGTGTGAGTTCCACTTTGAATGCAATTTCTTTGTTAATGCCAGCTAAGAACCTTGCCATTGTGGCCTCCTCAGCTTCTTCTATGTTTGTCCTAATAAGCAAATGTTCTAACTCTTTATAATATTTATCAACAGATTTGTTACCTTGAGAGACTTGTTGCAGCTTTTGGTAGACACTTCTTTCATAGGATTGTGATATGAACCTCTTCCTCATCTCTTGCTTGAGTTCTGCCCATGTGACAACAGGAGGTTGCCTAGCCCGTCTTCTTGCATTTTGTAGATGTTCCCGCCAAAGTAAAGCATAATCTACAAACTCAAAAGTAGCATAACAAACTTTGGCTAACTCAGAATAATTAGTACAAGAATACATATGATCTCTACCTTAAGTTCCCATTGCAATAATGCTTCAGCGTCACTTATCCCTTGGAAGGGAGGTATATTCAATTAGTTGTAATAAACTCCTCTTCATGTGGTTCATTTCTTTCAAACTTGTTGATGAGGATCAAGGGTCCGATGAGGATCAAGAGCCCCATCAAGAGGTCAAAGGTCCTATGACAAGAAGGAGGGCAAGAGAACTTTGTCATCAAGTTGCCACCTTCTTGTACAAGCATGTTCAAGATGAACCTAAGACTCCTTGTGATGAGCCCACAATGGGGTCAACGCAACATAATTTCATGTATCATTTATTGTCATATGTTAGTTCTGTAAGACATGGCATTTCACTGTTCACTCCGCACACACTAGTGCTAGTTCTTATGTCTTATTGCCTAACTAACCCTTAGGACATGTCATATATGTTGTGCATATTGTGTTTGTTGCTTGGTGTCTTAAAGATAGGTCAAAGAAGGTTGATGTTGAACCAATGATAAAGACCGATCGAAGCCCAAATTCTATCGGATGAACCGAACACCAATCCACATTGATCGTTCGATGTAGCAACCTGCTTTGTCACCTGCTTCGGAATTACGGTTACAACTTGGATAATTCACGCAAGGGCCATGCACCTATTATTCCAAGCAGCACACGAGATTCAACATATCAAAGATGTTATGTTTACAAGGATGAAGGCCGCAATACATATTTCCAAGTTTTTAAAGATTCAATTGCTATTGGACCATATACTTCAAATAAAGAGAATCACGCAATTTACATGAAAGGAAGCATGCGCATAACATTTTAATTGGACCGAATATTGTTGCTGGATTAATTATCATTGGACCGAAGAGAAGGAGTGCTGCTGCTTGGACCGCATGTAATCAAGAACAATGTATAGCTTTAACTTTTGTTTTCTTGTTTAATGTTTATTCGACCGATTGTGTAGCGCCCCGTACTCGGCTACCCCTCGTACGGTGCACCCGCCGTACCTTCCCTTTCGGAAAAGTACAAAGCGTCGATACTTAACTTGTAAAACCCATGAATAAACATGGATTACAAAGTCACGATCTTAATAGGTAGATAAAAATACGGCAGAATTTGAACCTTAATCCGAAAGCGTCAAATCGCGAATACATAGCAAAATTATACAAACTGAACCGATAGCAAACTACACCGCGAAATTATACAAACATTATCCGAAGAGAATCCGAAAATAGCTAAGTCCCAAAATGTCCCAAAGGTTCATCAAAAGCTTCCATCATCATTCTCTTAACGGCCATTTCCATAACCTACGGGTATGGCATCCTTGGCTCATCATCAATCCACTCGACTTCATTACCTGGCTCTGGGGGGAAAAATAAATGGGTGAGCGACAAAGTCGCCAGCAAGTATACAATAACACCGTACAATAAAGAGAAAACGGTATACAAGAATCAAACCCCAAATCCTTAAGTTAAAACATACCTGCCAATACTTTTCCGAAGCATCATACTTAAAGTCATATCAATACTTAGCTAAAAACTAAATTTCATCACTTAGTTAGATTCTACGTGCTATAGCCAACCCTTGCTTCTATGAAAAGGTATTATGCATAATGTGTATGAAAATGTGAATGCAATGCAATTGTAACGGGAAACATTCTTTCTTTCCTTTAGACATGCTCATGAAAATACTTGAACTTTCTTTCTTTCTTTCTTTTAAATCATGCTCATCATAAAACAAGAGAGTGTGTCAGCCTATTATACCGGGCATGACTCGGTTCTTATAACATGATCACCTTCAGGTCTATTATACCGGACCTGGCTCGGTTCTTACACTCTTCAGACCTATTATACCGGGCCTGGATCGGTTCTTATAATCTTCAGACCTATTATACCAGGCCTGGATCGGTTCTTATAATCATGATCATCTTCAGACCTATTATACCGGGCCTGGATCGGTTCTTATAATCATGATCATCTTCAGACCTATTATACCGGGCCTGGATCGGTTCTTATAACTCTCTAGATCAATTAACCCCGGATCTGTGGCGGGTTAAGCTGGCCAGAAGGGATGGAATTCTTTCAAAACAAACTTTATATAAAACATCGATAAAATCATGAGCATGGAACATATGAGCATGTCAATGCAAGTGCATGGGATGCAACATGGTAAAATGCACTTATAACATCATAAACCACTTTCTTTACGGGCTGGAAAACGAACCAGCAGCATGTCCTGTATTGTCTGGCCTTAAAATTAACCTTTTTAGCCTATTTTCCAGAAACTAAAAATATGGACATGCACCACATGATCTTAACTACATTCTGTACAAATTTCATGCGATTTCGACAAGCGTAGATACCTCAATAAAAATAATTCCCAACAAGGGTACAACAGAAATTCTGCTGCACTCTCAACTCCATTCCTTACCTTGTCTCCATCCATAAACTCATTATGGGGCTCACTTAGCACCTGGAAATCTTTCCTATTTCCTTTTTGAACAATATTCAAATGACCATTCACCAAAACAGGTCAAAATAAATACGATACAATTCATACAAGCAAAAAAGGGTCAATCTGTCCTGTTTTCCAGAATGTTACACCGACTTTCCTTCAATGGTTTACCATCAAGATCAATAGATAAAATCAATTTCTTTACATGGATATTTAGCTCTATGTCTTAAGTACTTCCTGTAAAAATTTCAGGTCAATCCAAGATGTTTAAGGTACTTAAATAATTTTTCTCCCTAAGGTGGTACGACCAGAAACTGTTTTGACCCCTTGATACTAAAAATTCATTTCTGACCAATCCACAAATGATTTTCCAGAAATTCCAACGCCACAATAAACTAGACATAATAAGCTACGACCATACCAAAAATAAGCTCAATCCAACGTTTAGAAGGTCCTTAACTAAGTCCATCCATTTGGCATAAAATCTGTCCAGAATTCTGTTTTCAGCCAACATGCATAGAAATATCCTTTCCTTCCTAATTTTGTTCTTTAGCCTATAATCCAAGTTAATGGTCATTCAATAGACATAATAAGGCTTCTCTATACTAATTCCAGTCTCTTTTTAGCATGCAAAAGTCGTTCATATGGGCTGTTCAATCTTCCAAACAAAACAGTCCCCTATTCCAACAATTTCAAAACATAAGAAAGGTAACAACTTAGGCATATTTTCACTAAAGTCATGTCTTAGGCTTCTAGACATTCAAGTATGCACATAATCACATATATTGTAAGGGGTTAAAGTATACTTGCCTTGAAATGAAGCTTTAGAAGATAGATTAACTTCAAGGTAGCTTGAATCACTTGGGGTTCCCTCCACTTGAGCCATGAACACACGGTTTTGGTCAATACAAGACCAACACTTAAAAGAATACTAATTAACCATAGAATGCTTAGAAACTTACCTCAAGGCTTAGAATCAAGCCTAGGTTCCTCTAACTCTTCTTCTTAGATGAGATTGATGAACTAGAACTCCCTCTTGAGTCCTCCTAACCCACGGTTTTTAGAGAAATTAACATGGGTTACCATTCAAGCTTACTATACTAAAATTCCATCAATGGAGATATAAAATAAGACATTACTTACTTGATTGAGATGCTATGAGCTTTGGTTGATGAGACTTCTATTCCTCCTTGACTCCTACAATTTTCGGCCTAGATGATTGGTTGGAGAAGGAGCACTTGAGATATCATTCTTGCTTGGAGATATGTTTTAGGGTTTATAACTTAGAGTATTTGAGAAGATGAGTTTGAAAATCAAATGGTGTCTTGAAGGCTATAGGGGACGATTTTTATGAGGGTTGGGAGAGGGAAATAAGACTTGATTAGGGTAGTCTAATTACTTGTTTGTCTTTTGCAACTTTTGATAAGGAGTTAAGAAGGTAGCTAGCACACCATAATTAAGAAGGTGTTGGTGGTTGGTGGGAGAATCTTCTAGTCCCTTGGAGACTCATTGTGGCCGAGTTCTATGTATGTGTGGGGAGGGAAAATTATTTTCTCACATATCACACATCATGGGTCATAATTAAATAGAAGGTGTTACGCTACATATTAAGAATCGGATAATTCACGGCGAATAAACGATACTTGAATTAAATATGTGAATATTCGACATTAACAAGCTTAGCAATATTGAGATAATCGATAGGAATAAAATATGGAATATTTCACCTAAGGCCTTTATAGATCGACGAGAGATAAGAGTACCTGCGAATGTCCGGGATACGACATCCTTCCCCCCTTCAACAAAGTTTCGTCCTCGAAACTCATGAATTATCGAAGAGATATGGGTACTTTTGCTTCATGTCTCTCTCTAACTCCCAAGTGGCCTCATCAACTGAATGGTTCTTCCATTGCACCTTGACCATAGGAATAGACTTATTCCTTAATGCTTTCACTTCCCTATCAATTATCTTCTCGGGTTCTTCAACATATGATATATCAGCTTCAATCCTCAAAGGTTGTTCATCCATAATATGGCTCGAATCATGCACATACTTACGCAATTGAGATATATGAAACACATTGTGTAATTGAGACAACGATGGCGGTAGTGCAAGTCTATAAGCAACTTCTCCAATTCTTTCCAAGATCTCAAATGGTCCAATGAATCTAGGACTAAGCTTCCCTTTAATTCCGAACCGCTTTACTCCTTTCGATGGAGATACCTTCAAGAATACTTTATCTCCTACTTGAAACTCAAGTGGTCGACGCCTCACGTCGGCCCACGCCTTGCTTCTATCCTGAGCAGCCTTCAATTTTTGTCTTGCAATCATAACCCTTTCCTTGGTTTGCTCTACTAAGTCAGGTCCTGTGAAAATCTTATCTCCAATCTCATCCCAATACAATGGCGATCGACATTTTCTTCCATAAAGAGCTTCATAAGGAGCCATTCCAATAGATCTGTGGTAGCTGTTATTGTAGGAAAACTCAACCAACTTCAAGCTCTTATCCCAGCTACCTCCAAAGTCCAACACACAAGCACGCAACATGTCCTCCAACGTTTGGATTGTTCTCTCTGATTGACCGTCAGTCTGGGGATGAAAAGCTGAACTCATGCGAACTTCCGTACCCATCGCTTTCTGAAATGCCGTCCAAAACCTTGATGTGAAGCGGGGGTCTCGGTCACAAACTATGCTCATAGGAACTCCATGCAAACATACAATCTGATCAACATACATAGAAGCCAACTTTTCTATGGGTGCTTTAATCGACATTGCCATGAAATGAGCACTCTTCGTCAGACGATCCACAATAACCCAAATAGTGTCATATCCACTTCTTGTCTTAGGTAAATCGGTCACAAAATCCATAGCGATGTGATCCCACTTCCACTCAGGCACCTCAAGTGGTTGCAATAATCCAGCTGGCCTCTGATGTTCTGCTTTGACTTTCTGACATACAAGACATTTCTCAACAAAGTCTGCTATCTGATTCTTCATTCCTGGCCACCAAAACTTTTGCTTCAAGTCTTGATACATCTTATTTGCTCCTGGGTGAATAGACAAGCGTGAATTATGGGCTTCCTGAAACACTTCACTCTTTATCGCATCATCATTAGGCACACACAATCGACCTCTAAACCACAAACTGCCGTCACTACGGACTTCAAAATCGTCAGATGGTTTCTCCTTCAGCTTGCTCTTAACTTTCATCAATGTATCATCCTTAACTTGAGTCCCCTTAATCCTATCGATCAAAGAAGGAACCACTACTAATTTTGCAAGCACGTCGGAAATCGAATTTACTTCTTCCAGACCAAACTCTTCCATATCACGCTGTAAAGGTGGTTGACGAGGATGACTCGTCTTACGACTTAAAGCATCAGCAACTCTATTAGCTTTACCTGGATGTACTGAATAGAGATGTCATAATCCTTGATCAATTCAAGCCATCGCCTTTGGCGCATATTCAGCTCCTTTTGAGTGAAGAGGTATTTCAAACTCTTATGATCTGTGAAGATCTCACACTTCTCTCCATACAGATAATGACGCCAAATCTTCAGGGCAAATACAACTGCTGCAAGCTCAAGGTCATGTACTGGATAGTTCTGCTCAAACGTCTTAAGCTGGCGAGACGCATACGTGATCACCCGTCCATTCTGCATAAGAACACAACCCAATCCATTCTTGGAAGCATCACTATAGATCACAAACTGTTCTCCTGAAATGGGTTGAGCCAAAACTGGTGCAGACGTCAACCTTGCCTTCAGCTCAGAAAAGCTACTTTCACAATCCTCATTCCATACAAATTTTGTCTTCTTCTGAGTCAATCTAGTGAGTGGCATAGCTATCCTTGAAAATCCTTCAACAAACTTGCGGTAGTAACCGGCCAGTCCGAGAAAACTTCTTACTTCAGTGACATTGGTCGGTCTCGGCCACTCAGTAATTGCCTCAATCTTTCGGGGATCAACCGAAATCCCATTTTCAGTAATAATATGGCCCAGAAATGACACACTATGCAACCAAAACTCACATTTACTGAATTTCGCATAGAGTTGATGCTTCCTTAGAATACCAAGTATTGTCCTCAGATGCGATGTATGAGTTTCCTCATCAGGCGAATAAATCAGGATATCGTCAATAAAGATTACCACATACTTATCTAATTGGTCCCAAAACACCTGATTCATAAGATCCATAAACGCTGCAGGGGCGTTGGTCAGTCCAAAAGGCATCACGAGAAATTCATAATGCCCATATCTCGTCCTGAATGCTGTCTTAGGGATATCCTCAGCTCTTATCTTCAATTGAAAATATCCAGATCTTAGGTCCACTTTGCTAAACACTCGAGCTCCCTGCATTAAGATACTTTAGATATTATTGATGATCATTATATTGAAATAAGACTTGGTAATTACTGACCCGAAGCTGGTCGAACAGATCGTCGATCCGAGGCAACAGATACTTATTCTTTACGGTGATCTTGTTGAGTTCTCGATAATCAATACACAGTCGCATACCTCCATCCTTCTTCTTTACAAATAAAACTAGGGCACCCCATGGTGACACACTCGGACGAATCAATTTCTTTTCCAATAATTCATGCAATTGCTCTTTTAGTTCCTTCAGCTCAGCGGGTGCCATTCGGTAAGGAGCTTTAGAAATGGGCTCAGCTCCGGGGAGGAGATTTATCTCAAAGAAAATTTCTCGATCAGGGGGGAGTCCTGGTAGTTCCTCTGGAAAGACATCAAGAAACTCTTGAACTACTGGAACTTGCGAAATGTCCACTGCTGCCTGCTCAACACTAAGAGCATAAACAAGATAGCCTTGACATCCCTTTCGCAACGCTCGACGGGCACGAGCTGTATTCACAAAAATATTCTTTGACTTCTTCAACTTGGGACCTCCTTGAAATGATACTTCCTCTTGCTCCGGGGCTCGGAAAGTGACTTTCTTTTGATTGCAATCAATATGGGCATGGTTCCTAGACAACCAGTCCATACCAAGAATAATGTCAAAGTCATTCATAGCAATCGGGATTAGATCAGCCACGAACCGATGGTCATCGAGCTCGACCGCGCAATTCTTATACAGATGATGAGACTTAAGTACTTGATCACCAGCGGCTTGGATTTGATAGGGTGATTTAAGCCGGATGGGATTATGGTCTAATCCCTTTGCAAATTTCTTAGATATAAAGGAGTGGCTGGCGCCACTATCAAACAACACATTTGCAGGCATACAACATACGAGAATAGCGCCTGAATCATACAAAGTTTTAACTACGCAGCAATATAATATTTATCAACTTAGTATTGCATAATTTAAATCATACCAGCCACGACGTCTCCAGCTTCCTCAACTGCAGCATCGGTCATCACATGCACACGCGCATTCGGGCGCTGACGTTGGTTCCTCTGCTGCTGACCACCACGCTCACGACAATCTCTCAGAATATGCCCAGTCTTCCCACATCCAACACAAGCAGCTCCCTTATCAGGACAATCCCTAATTATATGACCAGTCTTGCCGCAACCAAAGCACTTACCAGCTTGTACATAGCACTCGCCCAAATGATTCTTCTGACAATGGGGACACATGGGAATGGCCTGCTGCTGCTGTCCTTGATTTCCTTGATTATTTTTCTGATTATTCTGATTCTGCCCACGGCGCTATCCACGATTCTGATTTCCTCTTTGGTTCTGATTCTGCTGTCTACCTTGCCTCCCATGAAAATTCTGTCTAGTCATTTTCCTTGCTCCTTTATCACCAGAAGTGTCCCTTCCTCTTTTCTGGCCCACCATCGCATCGCGACGAATGATATCCTTCTCGATCCGGTAACATGCATCAACAAGCGCCTCAAAATCAGCAGAGATAATATTTACCAACCAAGTGCGAATCCTTGGGTTCAGCCCACTCTCAAACTTCACCATCTTAGATTCCTCATCATTCATCGTAGCCGGAGAAAATCTACCCAAAGCCAGAAACTTGCTCACATATTCAGACACAGTCATACCAGGTTCTTGCTTCAACATTTCAAAATCATGCCTCTTTTGCATCTTCACTGACGGAGGAAAATAAAACTTGTTGAACTCTGGGATGAATCTCTCCCATGGAATAGGTCGGGGCAAAGGTTGCAGCTTAGCCTTCCACCACTGGTTCGCCTCACCAAGGAGGAAAGGCCTCACAGCTTGGGTTTTCATATTGTCAGGGGCTCCATTCAGTTCAAAACAGTTCTCCACTTCATCTAGCCATTTTTCAGCCATATCGGGGTCAGACTTGCCTTCAAAAGGCGGCACATTCGCTCGCTTGAGCTTCTCAAAGTAATATTGCGCATCTCTTATTGGTTCATAAGGAGGAGGAGGGGCAACTTGTTGAATCATTCCCTGGCCAATCTGAGTTATGGTCTGACAGAATGCTTGGAAATCCGGAATAACAAGTGGTACTTGCGGTAGAGGGTTTCCTTGAGCTGGTGGGGGATTTTCATTCTGCGGTGGAGGAGGAGGCGGTGGATTCTGATTCTGAGGAGGAGGTGGAGGGACTTGATCTTGAGGTCGTGGAGGGTTGGGTTCGGGTGCATGGGCAGCATCTCTGCGAGGTCTACCACGAGTCCGAACCATCTGTATACGGAGCAGAAAGATATATTTATGTATATATAGATCGAGATGACTGACTGAATTTAGACATGCTTGGAAAAGGAATTTAAAGCAGGAAAAAGAGTCAATATGCGACATATCAGGCTAGCAGATCAACCAAGGGGACCCTATTTCCAATTTAAGTTGTCTCAGCTAAGGCCATCTTTCTTCTAAGATCATGACTTAATTCTAAGATCAATTCTTAGTTTTCTAAGATCATAACTTAGCTTCTACGTTCTGCCCGAATCTAGAGCCTGGGCTCTAATACCACCTGTAGCGCCCCGTACTCGGCTACCCCTCGTACGGTGCACCCGCCGTACCTTCCCTTTCGGAAAAGTACAAAGCGTCGATACTTAACTTGTAAAACCCATGAATAAACATGGATTACAAAGTCACGATCTTAATAGGTAGATAAAAATACGGCAGAATTTGAACCTTAATCCGAAAGCGTCAAATCGCGAATACATAGCAAAATTATACAAACTGAACCGATAGCAAACTACACCCCGAAATTATACAAACATTATCCGAAGAGAATCCGAAAATAGCTAAGTCCCAAAATGTCCCAAAGGTTCATCAAAAGCTTCCATCATCATTCTCTTAACGGCCATTTCCATAACCTACGGGTATGGCATCCTTGGCTCATCATCAATCCACTCGACTTCATTACCTGGCTCTGGGGGGAAAAATAAATGGGTGAGCGACAAAGTCGCCAGCAAGTATACAATAACACCGTACAATAAAGAGAAAACGGTATACAAGAATCAAACCCCAAATCCTTAAGTTAAAACATACCTGCCAATACTTTTCCGAAGCATCATACTTAAAGTCATATCAATACTTAGCTAAAAACTAAATTTCATCACTTAGTTAGATTCTACGTGCTATAGCCAACCCTTGCTTCTATGAAAAGGTATTATGCATAATGTGTATGAAAATGTGAATGCAATGCAATTGTAACGGGAAACATTCTTTCTTTCCTTTAGACATGCTCATGAAAATACTTGAACTTTCTTTCTTTCTTTCTTTTAAATCATGCTCATCATAAAACAAGAGAGTGTGTCAGCCTATTATACCGGGCATGACTCGGTTCTTATAACATGATCACCTTCAGGTCTATTATACCGGACCTGGCTCGGTTCTTACACTCTTCAGACCTATTATACCGGGCCTGGATCGGTTCTTATAATCTTCAGACCTATTATACCGGGCCTGGATCGGTTCTTATAATCATGATCATCTTCAGACCTATTATACCGGGCCTGGATCGGTTCTTATAATCATGATCATCTTCAGACCTATTATACCGGGCCTGGATCGGTTCTTATAACTCTCCAGATCAATTAACCCCGGATCTGTGGCGGGTTAAGCTGGCCAGAAGGGATGGAATTCTTTCAAAACAGAAACTTTATATAAAACATCGATAAAATCATGAGCATGGAACATATGAGCATGTCAATGCAAGTGCATGGGATGCAACATGGTAAAATGCACTTATAACATCATAAACCACTTTCTTTACGGGCTGGAAAACGAACCAGCAGCATGTCCTGTATTGTCCGGCCTTAAAATTAACCTTTTTAGCCTATTTTCCAGAAACTAAAAATATGGACATGCACCACATGATCTTAACTACATTCTGTACAAATTTCATGCGATTTCGACAAGCGTAGATACCTCAATAAAAATAATTCCCAACAAGGGTACAACAGAAATTCTGCTGCACTCTCAACTCCATTCCTTACCTTGTCTCCATCCATAAACTCATTATGGGGCTCACTTAGCACCTGGAAATCTTTCCTATTTCCTTTGTGAACAATATTCAAATGCCCATTCACCAAAACAGGTCAAAATAAATACGATACAATTCATACAAGCACAAAAGGGTCAATCTGTCCTGTTTTCCAGAATGTTACACCGACTTTCCTTCAATGGTTTACCATCAAGATCAATAGATAAAATCCATTTCTTTACATGGATATTTAGCTCTATGTCTTAAGTACTTCCTGTAAAAATTTCAGGTCAATCCAAGATGTTTAAGGTACTTAAATAATTTTTCTCCCTAAGGTGGTACGACCAGAAACTGTTTTGACCCCTTGATACTAAAAATTCATTTCTGACCAATCCACAAATGATTTTCCAGAAATTCCAACGCCACAATAAACTAGACATAATAAGCTACGACCACACCAAAAATAAGCTCAATCCAACGTTTAGAAGGTCCTTAACTAAGTCCATCAATTTGGCATAAAATCTGTCCAGAATTCTGTTTTCAGCCAACATGCATAGAAATATCCTTTCCTTCCTAATTTTGTTCTTTAGCCTATAATCCAAGTTAATGGTCATTCAATAGACATAATAAGGCTTCCCTATACTAATTCCAGTCTCTTTTTAGCATGCAAAAGTCGTTCATATGGGCTGTTCATTCTTCCAAACAAAACAGTCCCCTATTCCAACAATTTCAAAACATAAGAAAGGTAACAACTTAGGCATATTTTCACTAAAGTCATGTCTTAGGCTTCTAGACATTCAAGTATGCACATAATCACATATATTGTAAGGGGTTAAAGTATACTTGCCTTGAAATGAAGCTTTAGAAGATAGATTAACTTCAAGGTAGCTTGAATCACTTGGGGTTCCCTCCACTTGAGCCATGAACACACGGTTTTGGTCAATACAAGACCAACACTTAAAAGAATACTAATTAACCATAAAATGCTTAGAAACTTACCTCAAGGCTTAGAATCAAGCCTAGGTTCCTCTAACTCTTCTTCTTAGATGAGATTGATGAACTAGAACTCCCTCTTGAGTCCTCCTAACCCACGGTTTTTAGAGAAATTAACATGGGTTACCATTCAAGCTTACTATACTAAAATTCCATCAATGGAGATATAAAATAAGACATTACTTACTTGATTGAGATGCTATGAGCTTTGGTTGATGAGACTTCTATTCCTCCTTGACTCCTACAATTTTCGGCCTAGATGATTGGTTGGAGAAGGAGCACTTGTGATATCATTCTTGCTTGGAGATATGTTTTAGGGTTTATAACTTAGAGTATTTGAGAAGATGAGTTTGAAAATCAAATGGTGTCTTGAAGGCTATAAGGGACGATTTTTATGAGGGTTGGGAGAGGGAAATAAGACTTGATTAGGGTAGTCTAATTACTTGTTTGTCTTTTGCAACTTTTGATAAGGAGTTAAGAAGGTAGCTAGCACACCATAATTAAGAAGGTGTTGGTGGTTGGTGGGAGAATCTTCTAGTCCCTTGGAGACTCATTGTGGCCGAGTTCTATGTATGTGTGGGGAGGGAAAATTATTTTCTCACATATCACACATCATGGGTCATAATTAAATAGAAGGTGTTACGCTACATATTAAGAATCGGATAATTCACGGCGAATAAACGATACTTGAATTAAATATGTGAATATTCGACATTAACAAGCTTAGCAATATTGAGATAATCGATAGGAATAAAATATAGAATATTTCACCTAAGGCCTTTATAGATCGACGAGAGATAAGAGTACCTGCGAATGTCCGGGATACGACAGATTGAACCAAGTTGCTTAGTTAGACAGTTTCAAAAACTTGTATATATAAGAAGCCTTAGCATTGTAATTCAGTAACCCTTTTATCAATTTAAACTTTGTGTTCTTCCTTTGGGAAAATACAGAGCTTCGGCTCGTTTTCAAAACGGAACCAGTTTGGTTCTTGTTTTACCTTTAATTCTGCCTGAGGTTAAAAGAATTCCTTTAAGTAATCCAACCGGTTACTTAATTGTATACTTCTAAATTGTTGTTTACAGCATCTTAGGGTCTCCTAGAGGTTTTAGATGTAATGTAACGCCAAGGAAGAAGAGGTGTTGGCATAATCTGAGCCAAAAGCGACTAGCTATAGTTCAAGGGGTGTCGTTAGATGTTCTTTGCCATAGTTGGGCTTGAATCAGTTCTTGGAGTTAGAGGAAACGATCCATTCCGCATTTGTCTTCATTGAGCCGTCCGTTCCTTTGGTCTGGGCTGCTCGGTGTCGTATCAGTTGGTATCAGAGATATAAGGTGTTTTCCTTAACTTCACAATTTTAGTTTCTGAATTTATTTCAGATTCTGTTTTGCGTATATATGAATTAAACGGATTTAGCTCTAGTTTGTTGTGTGCTTTGTTGCTTAAATCGTGTTGTTTAGTTGATATGTTTCAGCATGTGTTTCCTAGAGTCATCACCTAGATAGTCAAAAAAAAAAGAAACGTTTAACCTGTAGTAATTTTTGTCTAACCTTTGTGTTAGTTTGCCTTAATAATGTGTGTTGAATACTTGAAATCCAATAATTTAGTTTGTTGTTTTAGTGATGATGTTTGGATAGCTTCTCACTGATTGTAGCAAGTAGTTCATGCGTTAATTAAAGTGTTAAAAAAACGTGTTGAAAACTAAAGTGTCTAAGTGATGTTCCGGTTTTAGTTTGTTTATGTTAGTATTGGTCATGTGTTGTCTTTTCTTGTGTTGTCTTGTCTTGTGTGGAGTCAAAAAAGATTTGGTTCTTGTTTCTGATAGTCAACTTATTCCTACTGCTGTCCCTTTGTAACCTAGTCATTAGACTACAAATAACAGGCTGTAGAAGTTGAAAGTATATTGATACAAACCAAGGAGAAAACCAAAAGAAAGAAAATTCTCGTGTCTTTGTTTAGAGTCTATATTATAGTTGTGTGTGATAAACATTTGAGTCTTTGTTTCAAAAATCAAAAAAAAATTTTGAAAACAAGTTTTATCTGTGAAGATCTTGCATATCATTTCTTTTAAACTTGTTTCAAATCAAATTGGTTGACAACATTTCATTAAATCAATTAAAATCTTGATATTTGCTATTTGTTTTACATTGTGTTGATTTTAATTGATGCAAACAACATTGTTGGACTTAGATCTATTCTGAAAATAGGGTTCCAGAAATTTAAGCCCCACGTTGTTAAATTGCTACCCTGTTTAAATCTCTTGTTGTCATTATCAATTTCTGAATTTGCATTGCACCATATACAAATTGAACTTGTTGTATTTGTGATTGATTGGTCACTACATAGTGAGTCAGTCGTGTTGTGAAAAGAAACTTTCAGCATTCAAATACAACTACAACTTGTGCAATCAAATTAAAGCCGTGAGCAATGTCTCATGTAGGCTGTGAGCAGTAGCCTCACCCAAACAAGCAAAAACCAAAGAAAGAAAACAAAAGCTTGTTTGAGAAAGAAAAAGAGAGAAAAGCCAATTGAACGTCAAAAAGTAAGAGGCAAGACGAATGAGAGTTTGCACAAGAGAGTAAGAAAGCCCAAATTGCAAAAGGAAAATCCTGTGCAAAGAAAGAAAAGTACCCAAATAGCCTGAAAAGTGTTGAGATTTGACTATTGAAAGTTTCACAAAGCAAACCCTTACTGAACACTTTGTTTGTGTACTTTTGATTTCACTTTATGTCAATTGATAGTTGTATATTTTGCAAAGTAAATTGAGGGATTGTTCTGTACAACCCCGTAGTATTCATTCAGCCTGAACAACAATTTGACTTCTGAAATATTCTTGAATCTTAGGAAAAGTCCAAAATTGCTGTTTAATCAATTATCAACGTAAAGTAGAACAAATTGAATCTTGTCAATCTATTACTTGGCTTTCTGAACTGTTTCTGAATTTGACTTTTGACATGCATATAAAAGAAATCCCTATGCATGATCTGCATTCTGTTAAGATGCCTGAGCCTGGGTTTCAACTACATCCAAAACATATCATTGATGACATTGATGTAAGTAATTCTGCTAAGAATGGCAATGAAAAACTGGATTCATATGATTTGATGTTAGCTGATTTAGATAGTCTACTAGAAGTAGAACTTGATAATGATTTCATTGATCAAAATTCAGCTGTAGATGAGCATAAATCTTTAAATGAACTAGTTGATGAACTTCTTGATATTTTCAGTCTAAATGAAGTCAATGTTTCTGAAATTTCTTCAAACATTAATCTAGCTGAGAATAGTCCTGTTGTCATTTCAATTGTTACATCAAGTCTAGATATTGCACATGTGTGTGTCTGTTGTACATTTCATGTTAACATGTTGCAATATGCATTATGGATGTTCTGTTTTCTGATAGGATGTATGTGTTGTAAAATTTTTGTGATCTTATTGTTAATACATCCTAAACACTTTAGGAAGCGTGTACACACCTTATTCTTTCTCTAAAGATAAGGATGCACCAAAGTATTTCACCTTCACCATTCTGTGTTATCATGTTCATATTGATTATGGTGTAGATGATCATACGTGTACATCCTACATCCCTATCCCTTATTCTCTTCATGTTGAGATTCGAGGACGAATCATTTTCAAGAGGGAGGGAATGATGAGCCCACAATGGGGTCAACGCAACATATTTTCATGTATCATTTATTGTCATATGTTAGTTCTGTAAGACATGGCATTTCACTGTTCACTCCGCACACACTAGTGCTAGTTCTTATGTCTTATTGCCTAACTAACCCTTAGGACATGTCATATATGTTGTGCATATTGTGTTTGTTGCTTGGTGTCTTAAAGATAGGTCAAAGAAGGTTGATGTTGAACCAATGATAAAGACCGATCGAAGTCCAAATTCTATCGGATGAACCGAACACCAATCCACATTGATCGTTCGATGTAGCAACCTGCTTTGTCACCTGCTTCGGAATTACGGTTACAACTTGGATAATTCACGCAAAGGCCATGCACCTATTATTCCAAGCAGCACACGAGATTCAACATATCAAAGATGTTATGTTTACAAAGATGAAGGCCGCAATACATATTTCCAAGTTTTTAAAGATTCAATTGCTATTGGACCATATACTTCAAATAAAGAGAATCACGCAATTTACATGAAAGGAAGCATGCGCATAACATTTTAATTGGACCGAATATTGTTGCTAGATTAATTATCATTGGACCGAAGAGAAGGAGTGCTGCTGGTTGGACCGCATGTAATCAAGAACAATGTATAGCTTTAACTTTTGTTTTCTTGTTTAATGTTTATTGGACCGATTGAACCAAGTTGCTTAGTTAGACAGTTTCAAAAACTTGTATATATAGGAAGCCTTAGCATTGTAATTCAGTAACCCTTTTATCAATTTAAACTTCGTGTTCTTCCTTTGGGAAAATACAGAGCTTCGGCTCGTTTTCAAAACGGAACCAGTTTGGTTCTTGTTTTACCTTTAATTCTGCCTGAGGTTAAAAGAATTCCTTTAAGTAATCCAACCGGTTACTTAATAGTATACTTCTAAATTGTTGTTTACAGCTTCTTAGGGTCTCCTAGAGGTTTTAGATGTAATGTAACGCCAAGGAAGAAGAGGTGTTGGCATAATCTGAGCCAAAAGCGACTAGCTACAATTCAAGGGGTGTCGTTAGATGTTCTTTGCCATAGTTGGGCTTGAATCAGTTCTTGGAGTTAGAGGAAACGATCCATTCCGCATTTGTCTTCATTGAGCCGTCCGTTCCTTTGGTCCGGGCTGCTCGGTGTCGTATAACCTTGGGTTCATTTCATTGAACCTTCAACTTGAACGTGTATCAGCATGCACGTCTACATTCTGTCTTCGAATTTTATCATGTGTCTTGTGATCTTAGTTTTATGTATTTGCTTTGTAGGTAAATTAGGTACATGAAATGTTTGAAGAGAATGTTTGAAGAGAATGTTTGTCTCCACAAAGACAAATTCAAATGTGTCCAAGATGGAATCTCTTGATCAAATTGAAATCAAAAACATCCCCAAATATCATCCAAGAGGCCGGCCCTTTAGAAGTTGAAGGATGACATCTTATTTGAATTTGAACTTGAAGATAAACTTGAATTTAAATTCAACCATAATTTGAATTCAAGTTTCAACCAATTTGAGGCTTACATTTCAAAAAGGATTCAGCTATCATCTAAGCCATTTACACGCCATTTTTGAAGTGAAAAGAAGGAGATAGATCACAACTCAAATTAAATCCAAGTTTGAATTCAAATTCAAACTCAATTTGAATTCAAACTTCAACCATCATTTGAATTCAATTCCAACCATCTTATCATCATCAAATCAGGTTTTCTACACCTCATTTACTCAAGGAACACGGCTGGAAAAGGTGGAAAAGATATCCAAGAGCCAAGTTCAAAGCAAGCTCAAAATCAAACTCAACTTGAATTCAAATTCAACTAACTTTTGAAATCAACTTCAGGCCTCATCCCACTCATCAAATCAGCTTCTCCAAGACACCATTGGCTCCTCAAACACGGCTGGACATAGAGGAGATAACATCTTGCAAGCATTTCAAGTTTTAGCTAGAATTATCTTAGTTTTGAAATTCAAGCAAAGTTCAAATTTAAACATTTATAGATAGCTTTATTTGAATTATTTCTAGCCATTTCAAAGCTGAAGGGGGACGTTTTTTAGGCCTATAAATAGACCCCTTTGGCTGATTGTAAACACACCTTTTGATGAATAAGAATCCTTGATATTTCTTTCACTTTGTGTGAGACTTTGTTTTCTTGGTTTTGCATTAAAAACCTAGGTTAAGATCCTTCAAAGTTGAGCATATTGAAGGTATTGCCATTGCTTAAAGGTGCCGTCCAGGAGGGCCGTTTTGGTTTGCCTGATCAACGACCATCTTGAAGTGTTGGTCTTGCTCATTCGTTTAATCCACACGTTTTTAATCACTAAGGAAGCAAGGGGAAGTCTTCTTCCTTGTGCCTAACCCTTTGTGAAGGACGTTTGGAAGGTGGAATCGTTGGAGCCCACGAGTTGCACGCATCAAATTGGTATCAGAGCCCAGGTTACTCTATTCCACCATCTATCATTTCCTTTTCGTTTGAGTCTAGTCATTTCAATTTCAGTTGATTCCTTCTTCTACCCCTCACTCTACACGCCATTGTCTTGCATTTCATACAAAAAAACAAAAAAAAAACGTCCAAAAAAAACAAACATTGCTTTGAGTCCTTGCATGTTGCTGCATTTTGCTTTTCATCATTCAAGTGTCATTTCCTTTATTTCCTTTCACATCACAATCTATTTTTGAGTCGTTCAAACTTGAACACGTTAGGGTTCGTTGCATTTTAGGTTACATTCAGCCTTCTTTTAAATATTCCAACCATCAGCCTATAAAGCTACCTCGGTTTCAAATCATCTTGTTGCTACCGAAGCTTTAAGTTGGTGATGATTGTATGCATCTTGTGATTCGCATTGTGATTGATTTCATGCTATAAATCTAGTAGTCCTACGTGTGCTTGTCTTCACAACCCATTTGCAACACCAACCAAGCTCTAAAACCAGCCCCACCCCCCCACCCCCCCACGGCCCAACCAGCCCCACCCAACCCAACCCTAAAACTCACCAACCTGATCCCAAATAACCCTATTTACACCCCAAACAAAGAGCCCCAAACCAATTTTACCAAATACAATCAGATTCTAAAGATCCCAAATCATTCAAATAAACCCTAATCCTAGAATTTGAATTTTATTCAAATTCTGTCCTAGACCAACCAATATCCAAATTGACCACACCAATCATCAATTACCAACCCAAACAGTCAATTTACAACACCCATTTCGTTCCTACAACCCCATTCCGCAAAATCCCAAAATGTTCAAAAACACCCTAAATCAAAAACCCTAACCCTAACCCCCATTCGGTCTTACCCCAATTTCCTTCACTTTCCAAGGTTATTTTTGTTGCAAGTCCAAGATACAAATTGCATTTTAAATACATTGCACTCTTCTGTCCAATTGAAATAGCAAGGAAGAAAAAGAAAAACAAAAGAACAAGAGAAAAGAAAAAGGGCAAAACGTTTGTGCATTGCGTGGAAATTTTTTGGTACAACTTGCAAACCTTGGATACCCACATTGTCGTCCCCTATATACCCTACTCCCCATCTCCTAATCTTCTTGAACCAATCACACATTTGGTTGCTCGATTGTTGCATGACTTGAACCATTTTGTGGAAAGTAAGTGCATAGAATCAAAATTAACTAAAGATTGCCCACGGCAACCCTTAGTTTATCTTTGGTTCAGCCTTATACATCAACTTTGGTTGCTTCTTTTCTTTGAATCTTAGTAGAAAGTTCAAGTTTGTGTTCATTTCAATTGATTCTACTTCGATACTAATTGGTGCAACGTGAACGCAAAGAGGAACAAACAAGTGGAGAACATTGTGATTTGAAGAAGCCTTGGCAATACCCTTCCTTATTGATCACTTTGAGCCTTCTTAACTTCAGGTTATCCAAGAACCAAAGTGGTAAGAGAGTGGAAAGAATCGAAAGCGGAGTGTCCATAGCTTATTTTTTTGCTAATCCCTTAACGTTTGTTTGTCTTTGTGTTAGTTTGCTTCTTTCTTTTCCCCTTTGTTTTCGTTTAATTCCTTAGGTACAATGGCCAGCAGCAATCATTCCGCATCTAGCAAGTCAAAAGAGGCCGAAACTGTTGACAACACGCAACAACAAATGCTAGAGATGCTTAAGAAACTCATGCATGACAATGAGATAATTAAGCATCGCTTGGAAGACGTGGAGCGAAGCTACAAAACGAGTGATGGCCAAGGAACAAGCAGGGCCGTTCCCCTACCACAACCAAGGTGCCATCCCCCAGAAGAAGTTGAGGATGACAACCTTAGACCACCACACACAGAAGCAAGAAGGTTTGTTCCTCCTACACAAGCACGAAGGTACGCTCCAAGAAGGTACAATGATGATTACATTCCCTTTGAGCATGATGATTATGACTTTGATGACCACCATCCCCGTGGTTACCAAAGATGCCAAAACCCCCTTTTCCCACAAGATGACGATTTTCTCAAAACCAAAATAAATATTCCCACGTTTTATGGTAAAAGTAATGCGGAGGAATATTTAGAATGGGAAACGAAAGTGGATTTAATCTTTTCTTGTACCAATTATAGTGAATTGCAAAAAGTGAGATACGCTTCTATTGAGTTTTCTGGTTATGCACTTAATTGGTGGACAAATTTGTGTTGAAATAGAACTAAGACAAGACAACCTCCGATTGCTACTTGGGAAGAAATGAAGTTTGAAATGAGACAACGTTTTATTCCAAACAATTATGAGAGTTCTATTTTCACGAGTTTGCACAACTTACGTCAAGGTTCCAAAAGTGTAGACGAGTACTATAAAGAGTTAGAAATTTTGTTGGAAAGGTCTAACTTGCAGGAACCTGAAGAGGCCACCAAAGCTCGTTTCTTACATGGTTTAAACAGAGAGATTGCGCAAAGGGTTGATCTTCAACCTTATCTCGACCTCACCACCATGGTACATATGGCTGAAAAGATTGAAACACAATTAAAGGTACGTAATTCCACCAATTTCAATTCCAATTATCGTACTAATCAGTCTTCGTCAAGGTTTTCCAACAAGCCTTCAGGAACGGAAAGTTCACGGCCTACAGGAGGCCAAGCATGTGACCAAGGTGCGTCACAGAGAATGGACAATCGTGTGTAATCCACACAAAGGAAAGATGAACGCACCCAACAAAAGGCTCCTACCGGCAATTCTTCGGATCCCTCAAACAGGTTTAGAGACATTAAATGTTATAAATGTCAAGGACGTGGTCACATAAGAAAAGAATGTCCTAATGCAAAAAGAATCATGTTAATTGAAGAGACAAACGAATATGTGTCCGAGTCCGACTAAGGAAAAAGAAGCCGAGAGAAAATTCGTGGAGTGTATGAAAAGTGAGAACAAAAAACACGAGAGCAAGGGAAAAGAGGTAGTGCCCCTAAGTGTCAACGAGTCCAAAGAGAAGTGTGGGTATTTCGCAAAGAAAAGAGAGGTTACACGTGCACTTTATAACAACCAAACTGTCCTCATCATCATCCCAAAGTCGTGTCAACTTGCCCTTGAAGAACTCCCACCAAACTTACCTACCTCAGTTGCGTCCCTTATCCAAGAATATGAAGTTCTATTTCCCTCCGAACCACCATCCGGATTACCACCCATTAGAGGAATAGAACACCAAATCGACTTTGTCCCAGGAGCTGTGTTAATCGCCCAGCCTATCGAGCAAACCCCGAAGAAACCAAAGAAATCCAAAGGCAAGTAGAGGAGCTCCTAGCTAGTGGACAAGTTCGAGAGAGTCTAAGCCCATCTGCTGTCCCAGTCATTTTAGTACCCAAAAAGGATGGAACGTGGAGAATGTGTACCGATTGCCGAGCCATAAACAAGATTACCGTCAAGTATAGGTACCCCATACCTAGGCTAGACGATATGTTAGACATGTTGCACGGATCCAAATTGTTGTACCCCGCTACAAACTAACATAGCAACTAAGGAAGGAAGAGGAACAAGATAGGATAAGGAGACCCCAAAAAGAAGACATCACCGCCTTATCTACGATTATATTGGACTTAAGGCAATTAGCAAACCCCAAGTGCAAAACCCGAAACAAGAGGGCTGATTGAAATAAGTGTTTAGTTGATGACCTGAGAATTTAGAACTAAGGAAAGAAGTATTTTTGGGTAACTTTAATGAGAATTCAGTTTTTTTTTAGCATGCCATATGCATATGGTATGGGAATACACCTGGAAACACATACACATCGCAAGATGGACCATTGTATAATAAAAAGGGTTGATGGACTATGGCCATAGGGAATGTGAGCAAGGGAACTCTAAAAATAAGGTCCTTTATACAAGCTCTGGAAGATGGGCCTAATTAAGCCCTTAATCGATTGGGAATTCTATCATCTGTTTCCCCAAGTGCTGTTGGATACCATTTTGAGGTAAGATCAAAGGAATTTGCCCATTAATTAGAAAAAATCCTCAAGATCTAGTAGGTCTAACTTGGCGAAAAACAGGTCGCCTGGCACGTTGGTGTAAGCACTGGATATATATATATATATATATATATATATATATATATATATATATATATATATATATATATATATTTGGATCTAGGCATATATATATCTACCTACATATATATATATATGTAGCTATACAAGTATGGATAAGAATTATAAGAAATACAGGTGGGATATATGTACGTGTATATACATATATCGGTCATAGGTATAAAAGTGCAGCGAAATGAATTGTGTTTATGAAAAGTACCCTTAAAATGATGGAGATATAAGATAGGTAATTATATATATACACAAACATATACGTACATACGTTATTGAAGAAATGAATATATATGGAATATATATGTGTTTCGGCCATTAGGCCTTAGGGGTAGGAAGCTTCAAACAACACTTATTAAGGATCTTAAAGAGGAGAAATTTAAGAGTAAAGAGTTTTAGGAGCCTCTTCCTCTCCCCCACAAGCAGCCGCCGGCTGCCTTCTTTTCCAAGGAGGAAATAATACCCCCTCTATTAAACCAAGCCTTCTCAACTCCCCATCATTAAAGGCTTCTTTAAGAAACAACTCTCCACTTTTCCCCTCCTTCCAAACGGATTCGGTGGAAGCAAGGAGGCAAAGGACCCTCCCCTCTCAAGGCTTTTCTAGGTAAGATTACTTTCCATAAGCCTTAAAAAGATACATCTTAAAGGATTGAAGCTCACTAAGTTCTCTTTTCCTTGATAAAAACCGCGATCCTCACGGCACTAGGAGGAGACCGTAAGGTGGAAGGAGAAAGAAGAGTGTCTTAGCAAAAGAGGATCATTCTCAAACCCTTCATGATGCAAATGGTAAGAAACCCTTCACCCTTCCTATAAGAGATACTACATAAACCAAGGAATGGCTAACGAAAGCCTTATACCGTGTGTGATAGGAAAAGGAAGGGGGAGGAGCTTCTTGTGTCAACCAAACCGCGCAAAATGCTTCAAAGGCAAGTACACTATACTCTTTATGGTTTAGATGTGAAAGTGTGTGCATGAATGGCTAGAAATACCTAAGATCTAATCTTAGTTGTAAAATGGTAAGTTGTAAGGCCAAAACTTTCGGCCCTAGGCATTTAAATGTGTAGGAGTGGAACTTTGCTCCAAAGATGTGTTCTTTGAGGGTTATATGCATATTTATGTGATAATCTAGGCTTGGATGTGTTAAAGATCCTTTCTTTCATGATGAAATGCTCACGGTGGAAGGGTTAAGGGAGGTTGGGTGATTTTACATGAAAAATGCAAATATAGCAAGGAAGTGGGGACAAGTTTTGATTTTGTTGTGTGTTAGGTTTAATATACTCTTGGTTATACCATTTTCTTGCATGCACCAAAGAATGAGGCTGTTAGAGAAGGGGGCGTGTGTTCATCTCAAAATTGTTGCTAAGTGTTGGTGACAAAAATGTGAGCTAAGAACATTTAGGAAGAATAGATGATCACTGGAAAATTCTGGAGCTGGACCGAAATTTAGGCTGTTTTGTGAAGCCAGAAAAGGGACCTTAGGAACCTTCAATCCCACTTATTTTTGGTATGCTATTAGTTTTATGTGTTTTTTAGATGTGAGAGTTGGAATCACCTTAAAAAGAGCCACGGTTTATTTTTAATGAATTTCCTACTGAGATTGGTCCTGCTGGAAAAAGTGGTACAGGACAGAATGTAAGTAACGTGTTTGGAAGTCTAAAAATGGACCTTAGGGGTGTGCAAATCCACTAATTTTCATGGTACTAACCTCATGAATAAAGAAGAGGTGGCAGTTGGAATTTTGTCAAAATAAGCTGTGGTTTATTTTTAATAAATTTTCTAGTAAAACGGGTCAAACTGAAATATGCTGGATAGACAGAATTTGTGTCACAATTTGCATAACCTGGAAAAGGGCCTTAGGAAATTGAAAATGGGCTAAAAATTGACAAGATGCTACTCCAATGAGTTTATTAAGTTGGAGAGTTGGAAATTCCAGAAAATGATTAAAGGATTGGCCACAATAAATTTTATAGTAAAATATGGTCATTTCAGAATTCAGATTTCATCGTTCTATAAGAAAGAGCAAACGAGTCCCTTATCGACATTGTAATCCATAATGCATGCATGGCATTTCACTTATGACATTTACGGAGAAGAACATGTGGTCAAATTGGTCTAACACTTGCATTTTAGTAGGAAATTCCTAAGGGAAGGTAGACACTACTAAGCTGGAAATTTCCAGCATGACAACAAAACGTGTCTATTCGTTTACGTCATGCATTATGCCGTCATTTGCACGTCACATGTCATTGCATTGCATCTTCATCACGAACATGATTTACAGCATGTCTTTTTATGAGAAAGAAAGATGAAAAGCGTTTTCAAATGATAATTACGTTTTGAATGATTCCCTACCGGTACCGTGTGTGAGTATGAACTTGGCCAGTATGAACCTGAGCAGATCTGGGTTAAGTGATCTGACAGAATGACCGTGCAGGCCTGGAAAATAATAGGCCTGATGATGAGAAAGATGATGATGACCGTGCGGGCCCGGAAAAGAATAGACCCGGCAAGTATGATGACCGTGCGGGCCCGGAACAGAATAGACCCGGCAAGTATGATGATGTTACCGTTCCGAATCCGGGAGTAATAGATTCGAAGGGGAGAAATTACCGCCTCAGATCCTGAAAGATAGATCTGAACACTCTACTGTTTTACGATGACGATGATTTTAAAGAAAACATGAAAGAGCATATTTCATTTCATCACGATGCATCGCATGAACATATGCATGCTTGTTACATTTATGTAGTGACTCATGAGATTTAAGTTGAGACGACTCCGTAGATCCTAAGTGATAATTCTTATTGTGTTATTCATCAATATAAGTTACAGTCTCTTAGTGTTATATTCTGCTTCGAATGGTGATTTTTTACTTAAGTTATGATCTTATTACGTTAAGCGATGATCTTATCGAATATTGGTCGAAGGACAGGTATGCTTCTAAACCAAACTCTTTTGGGATTCGGCTCTTGTTCGCACTTTCCATCTAACTCATGATTATTATAGAATACTTGCTGGTGACATTGTCACTCACCCTATTTTTCTCTCCAGAGATGGCAGGAGACAAAGTAGAATGGATTGATGACGAACCTAGGGTTCCCTACCCGTGAGTGCACTGGAGGATGGCCAGGATTAGAAGATCGAACTTGCCAGCTTTAAGGAAATGACTGAGTTGTGTAATGGAGTTGGAAAACAATTTACTTTTGGTCGCTTTCTGCTACAATGATGTGGGTTGTAAACTTTAAGTGGTTGTGATGACGTTTTAAATTTGAAGTTTTAAATTCTGCCACGGTTTCGCTTATTTGTTGCGCGTAAGCACGAAAATCCATGTATTGCTATCATGGATCACGACGTGTATGGATGATGCCTAGTACTCTTCTTAGTGAAGTACGGCGGGTGCACTGACTTCGGCGGGGCCGGGGTGCGGGGCGCCACAGGTGGTATCAGAGCCAAGGCTCCAGATCCGGGCAGAATATAGAACTAAGATATGATTATAGTCAACTAAGTTTGATCTTAGACCTAAGAATTGATCTTAGATGAGAGTTGACATTAGAACAGAACGACTTCGACCAACAACTTAGGGCACGGCCCAGTGATAGGCCCCAACTAATGACCTGTCGTAAATTTGAATAATAATGTATATATGCATATGTTCTTCCGATACGCCAAAAATTAAATTTTGTTACTAGTTGTGACATTCCTGTACTGAATAAAGTCGACACTGCGTGCTGCAGACGGTGCGACCCAGAGAGAAACTGGCTTACACCCAATGTGTTATGTGACACCTAGCTTTTGTTACATACAAGTTGAGTAGAGTCCTTTATTGTTATGACCCCAAATAAACAGACGCTATGTGGTGCAGATTACCCCACAAACCGGTGCGGGGACATCATTGTTGTCACCCCCTGGAAGCATGGGCTTCTATTTCCGGAAGTTGACAAGGGAGCAGGTTCCAAGGTTTGGCAGGGAGACTGAACCCGAGGAGGCCGAAAAGTGGTTAAACGAGGTCGAGGACCAGCTTGTCTGAGCCCGAGTACCAGAAGAAATGAGGGCTTTAATTATTCGCCCCTTCCTGAATGGCAAAGCCAGTCAATGGTGGAGAGAAAGAGTCCAATCCCTACCTCGACCCATAGCTTGGGCTAGAGTCTTGGAAGAGTTCTGTGGGACTTACCTCTCCAAGGAGCTAGTGATTGAAAGGATGGAAGAATTTCATGCACTAAGGCAAGGATCAGACACCCCGGTCTCAGAATATATCCGCCAATTCACCACTTTAGGGCGGTACGTACCCTTGATCCTGGAGGATGAACAGTGGAAGATAACGAGGTTCATGCGAGGACTGAACCCCCGAATTAAAGAAAGATTGGACAAAGCACACCCAAGAACGTCCGATGAGCTGGTAAAAGGCTGCTATGAGGTTGAGCGCGATATCTGGATGGTGAAAGTACAGAGGAGGCTGAAAAGACAAATGAGAAAATAAAATGGGAGGTGGCTGCGGTACCCTCGTGGAACCACGCATAGAGTGACCAGAGACGATAATCGAAGAGCGAGGCCCCAAGGACCCCGAGGCACCCAAATTACTGACAGGTACAGTGAAATTTCCAAACTAAAGTACTTATGCCTTGTCTAGTTATCCTAAAGAAGAATGAGTCCTAAAGGAATATCATAGGGAACCACGAGAAAAGACTATCTCCAGACAGTAATAAATGGATAGAGTAATAACCAAGAGTTGTTAAGGGACCAAAGGGAAACATGGGAACTTAGGCACACACCCTCCAGTTTCGAGGGCGAAACTTATTTTAAGGGGGGGAGATTGTTGTACCCCGCTACAAACTAACATAGCAACTAAGGAAGGAAGAGGAGCAAGATAGGATAAGGAGACCCCAAAAAGAAGACATCACCGGCTTATCTACGATTATATAGAACTTAAGGTAATTAGCAAACCCCAAGTGCAAAACCCGAAACAAGAGGGCTGATTGAAATAAGTGTTCAGTTGATGACCTGAGAATTTAGAACTAAGGAAAGAAGTATTTTTGGGTAACTTTAATGAGAATTTAGTTTTTTTAGCATGCCATACGCATATGGTATGGGAATACACCTGGAAACACATACACACTGCAAGATGGACCATTGTATAATAAAAAGGGTTGATGGACTATGGCCATAGGGAATGTGAGCAAGGGAACTCTAAAAATAAGGTTCGTTATACAAGCTCCGGAAGATGGGCCTAATTAAGCCCTTAATCGATTGGGAATTCTATCATCTGTTTCCCCAAGGGCTGTTGGATACCATTTTGAGGTAAGATCAAAGGAATTTGCCCATTATTTAGAAAAAATCCTCAAGATCTAGTAGGTCTAACTTGGTGAAAAACAGGTCACCTGGCACGTTGGTGTAAGCACTGGATATATATATATATATATTTGGATCTAGGCATATATATATCTACATACATATATATATATATGTAGCTATACATGTATGGATAAGAATTATAAGAAATACAGGTGGGATATATGTACGTGTATATACATATATCGGTCATAGGTATAAAAGTGCAGCGAAATGAATTGTGTTTATGAAAAGTACCCTTAAAATGATGGAGATATAAGATAGGTAATTATATATATATATACAAACATATACGTACATACGTTATTGAAGAAATGAATATATATGGAATATATATATGTGTATCGGCCATTAGGCCTTAGGGGTAGGAAGCTTCAAACAACACTTAGTAAGGATCTTAAAGTGGAGAAATTTAAGAGTAAAGAGTTTTAGGAGCCTCTTCCTCTCCCCCACAAGCAGCCGTCGGCTGCCTTCTTTTCCAAGGAGGAAATAATACCCCCTCTATTAAACCAAGCCTTCTCAACTCCCCATCATTAAAGGCTTCTTTAAGAAACAACTCTCCACTTTTCCCCTCCTTCCAAACGGATTCGGTGGAAGCAAGGAGGCAAAGGACCCTCCCCTCTCAAGGCTTTTCTAGGTAAGATTACTTTCCATAAGCCTTAACAAGATACATCTTAAAGGATTGAAGCTCACTAAGTTCTCTTTTCCTTGATAAAAACCGTGATCCTCACGGCACTAGGAGGAGACCGTAAGGTGGAAGGAGAAAGAAGTGTGTCTTAGCAAAAGAGGATCATTCTCAAACCCTTCATGATGCAAATGGTAAGAAACCCTTCATCCTTCCTATAAGAGATACTACATAAACCAAGGAATGGCTAACGAAAGCCTTATACCGTGTGTGATAGGAAAAGGAAGGGGGAAGAGCTTCTTGTGTCAACCAAACCACGCAAAATGCTTCAAAGGCAAGTACACTATACTCTTTATGGTTTAGATGTGAAAGTGTGTGCATGAATTGCTAGAAATACCTAAGATCTAATCTTAGTTGTAAAATGGTAAGTTGTAAGGCCAAAACTTTCGGCCCTAGGCATTTAAATGTGTAGGAGTGGAACTTTGCTCCAAAGATGTGTTCTTTGAGGGTTATATGCATATTTATGTGATAATCTAGGCTTGGATATGTTAAAGATCCTTTCTTTCATGATGAAATGCTCACGGTGGAAGGGTTAAGGGAGGTTGGGTGATTTTACATGAAAAATGCAAATATAGCAAGGAAGTGGGGACAAGTTTTGATTTTGTTGTGTGTTAGGTTTAATATACTCTTGGTTATACCATTTTCTTGCATGCACCAAAGAATGAGGCTGTTAGAGAAGGGGGCGTGTGTTCATCTCAAAATTGTTGCTAAGTGTTGGTGACAAAAATGTGAGCTAAGAACATTTAGGAAGAATAGATGATCACTGGAAAATTCTGGAGTTGGACCGAAATTTAGGCTGTTTTGTGAAGCCAGAAAAGGGACCTTAGGAACCTTCAATCCCACTTATTTTTGGTATGCTATTAGTTTTATGTGTTTTTTAGATGTGAGAGTTGGAATCACCTTAAAAAGAGCCACGGTTTATTTTTAATGAATTTATTACTGAGATTGGTCCTGCTGGAAAAAGTGGTACTGGACAGAATGTAAGTAACGTGTTTGGAAGTCTAAAAATGGACCTTAGGGGTGTGCAAATCCACTAATTTTCGGCATGGTACTAACTTCATGAATAAAGAAGAGGTGGCAGTTGGAATTTTGTCAAAATAAGCTGTGGTTTATTTTTAATAAATTTTCTAGTAAAACGGGTCAAACTGAAATATGCTGGATAGACAGAATTTGTGTCACAATTTGCATAACCTGGAAAAGGGCCTTAGGAAATTGAAAATGGGCTAAAAATTGACAGGATGCTAGTCCAATGAGTTTATTAAGTTGGAAAGTTGGAAATTCCAGAAAATGATTAAAGGATTGGCCACAATAAATTTTATAGTAAAATATGGTCATTTCAGAATTCAGATTACATCGTTCTATGAGAAAGAGCAAACGAGTCCCTTATCGACATCGTAATCCACAATGCATGCATAGCATTTCACTTATGACATTTACGGAGAAGAACATGTGGTCAAATGTGTCTAACACGTGCATTTTAGTAGGAAATTCCTAAGGGAAGGTAGACACTACTAAGCTGGAAATTTCCAGCATGACAACAAAACGTGTCTATTCGTTTACGTCATGCATTATGCCGTAATTTGCACGTCACATGTCATTGCATTGCATCTTCATCACGAACATGATGTACAACATGAATTTTATGAGAAAGAAAGATGAAAAGCGTTTTCAAATGATAATTACGTTTTGAATGATTCCCCACCAGTACCGTGTGTGAGTATGAACTTGGCCAGTATGAACCTGAGCAGATCCGGGTTAAGTGATCGGACTGAATGACCGTGCAGGCCTGGAAAATAATAGGCCTGATGATGAGAAAGATGATGATGACCGTGCGGGCCTGGAAAAGAATAGACCCGGCAAGTATGATGACCGTGCGGGCCCGTAACAGAATAGACCCGGCAAGTATGATGACGTTACCGTTCCGAATCCGGGAGTAATAGATTCAAAGGGGAGAAGTTACCGCCTCAGATCCGGGAAGATAGATCTGAACACTTTACTGTTTTACGATGACGCCTAGTACTCTCCTTAGTGAAGTACGACGGGTGCACCGACTTTGGCGGGGCCGGGGTGCGGGGCGCCACACAAATTCTTCACCAAAATCGACCTTAAGCAAGCATACTTCCAGGTACGCATTAGAGAAGGGGACGAATGGAAGACTGCATTCAAAACCAAGTTTGGGCTCTATGAGTGGTTAGTGATGCCCTTCGGGCTCACCAATGCCCCTAGTACCTTTATGAGGCTAATGAATGAAGTCTTACGTGCGTTCATAGGACGCTTTGTCGTTGTCTATTTTGATAATATCCTAATCTATTCCCACACCATAGAAGATCATCTTGACCACATTAGAGCCGTTTTTGAAAAGCTTAAGCAAGAACAACTTTACGCCAACTTTAAGAAGTGCTCCTTTTGTTTAGAACGCGTGGTTTTTCTAGGCTTTGTCATTTCGGCTGGGGGAGTAGAGATGGATGAGGAAAAGGTTAGGTCAATTGTGGAGTGGCCTATACCTAAGAATGTAGGGGAAGTTCGCAGTTTTTATGGACTAGCAAGCTTTTATAGACGCTTTGTCAAAGATTTTTCTTCCATAGCTGCACCCCTAAACGAAATTGTGAAAAAAGATGTGCCTTTTCGGTGGGAAGAGCCACAACAACTGGCATTTGATGAACTTAAACGTAAGCTAACCACTGCACCCATACTTAGGCTACCAAATTTTGACGAGACCTTTGAGATCGAGTGTGATGCAAGTGGAGTGGGTATAGGCACAGTTTTGACACAAGGTAAGAAACCCATAGCCTATTTTAGTGAGAAATTGAAAGGAGCTGCATTGAATTACTCTACCTACGATAAAGAACTTTATGCCCTCGTAAGATCCCTACAAACCTGGCAACACTATCTTCAACCCAAAGAGTTTGTGATCCACACTGACCACGAAAGCCTTAAGTATCTTAAAGGGCAGGGAAAGTTGAACAAAAGACATGCCAAATGGGCAGAGTACATAGAACAATTTCCTTACGTGATTAAGTACAAACAAGGAAAGGATAATATAGTTGCCGATGCCCTCTCTAGGAGATACACGTTAGTGACTACATTATCTTCACGCTTCTTAGGATTCGAATCACTTAAGGAATTGTACCCCAATGACCACGACTTTGGCACCATTTTCGAGGCATGTCAAGAAGCACCATTTGGGAAATTTTACATACATGAGGGATATCTTTTCAAAGAACAAAAATTATGCGTTCCCCAATCATCCCCACGAGAAGCATTGACTAGAGAAGCCCATGGGGGAGGTTTAATGGGTCATTTCGGAGTGTTCAACAGTTTCGGCCTCTTTTGACTTGCTAGATGCGGAATGATTGCTGCTCTCCATTGTACCTAAGGAATTGAACGAAGACAAAAAGGAAAAAGAAAGAAGCAAACTAACACAAAGACGAACAAACGTTAAGGGATTAGTAAAAAAAATAAGCTATGAACCGCTTTCGATTCTTTCCACTTTCTTACCACTTTGGTTCTTGGATAACCTGAAGTTAAGAAGGTTCAAAGTGATCAATAAGGAAGTGTATTGCCAAGGCTTCTTCAAATCACAATGTTCTCCACTTGTTTCTTCCTCTTTGCGTTCAAGTTGCACTAATTAGTATCAAAGTAGAATCAATTGAAATGAACACAAACTTGAACTTTCTACTAAGATTCAAAGAAAAGAAGCAACCAAAGTTGATGTATAAGGCTGAACCAAAGATAAACTAAGGGTTGCCGTGGGCAATCTTTAGTTAATTTTGATTCTATGCACTTACTATCCACAAAATGGTTCAAGTCATGCAACAATCGGACAACCAAATGTGTGATTGGTTCAAGAAGATTAGGAGGTGGGGAGTAGGGTATATAGGGGACAGCAATGTGGGGTAATACGGTATCCAAGGTTCGCAAGTCGTACCAAAAATTTTCCACGCAATGCACAAACGTTTTGCCCTTTTTTCTTTTCTCTTGTTCTTTTGTTTTTCTTTTTCTTCCTTGCTATTTCAATTGAGCAAGGTTCAGATTCTCTCTTTTTTTTGACTAAGGGCAGAATTGAAATTTCACGCGTTTTGCACTTAGCACTTGTGTTTTTGGACAGAAGAGTGCAATGTATTTAAAATGCAATTTGTATCTTGGACTTGCAACAAAAATAACCTTGGAAAGTGAAGGAAAATGGGGTAAGACCGAATGGGGGTTAGGGTTAGGGTTTTTGATTTAGGGTGTTTTTGAACGTTTTGGGATTTTGCGGAATGGGGCTGTAGGAACGGAATGGGTGTTGTAAATTGACCGTTGGGTTGGTAATTGATGATTGGTGTGGTCAATTTGGATATTGGTTGGTCTAGGACAGAATTTGAACAAAATTCAAATTCTAGGGTTAGGGTTTATTTGAATGAATTGGGATCTTTAGAATCTGATTGTATTTGGTAAAATTGGTTTGGGGCTCTTTGTTTGGGGTGTAAATAGGGTTATTTGGGATCAGGTTGGTGAGTTTTAGGGTTGGGTTTGGGTGGGGCTGGTTGGGCCGTGGGGGTGGGGCTGGTTTTAGAGTTTGGTTGGTGTTGCAAATGGGTTGTGAAGACAAGCACGTAGGACTACTAGATTTATAGCATGAAATCAATCACAATGTGAATCACAAGATGCATACAATCATCACCAACTAAAAGCTTCGGTAGCAACAAGATGATTTGAAACCGAGGTAGCTTTATAGGCTGATGGTTGGAATACTTAAAAGAAGGCTGAATGTAACCTAAAATGCAACGAACCCTAACATGTTCAAGTTTGAACGACTCAAAATCAGATTGTGATGTGAAAGGAAATAAAGGAAATGACACTTGAATGATGAAAAGCAAAGTGCAGCAATATGCAAGGACTCAAAGCAATGTTTGTTTTTTTTGTATGAAATGCAAGACAATGGCGTGTAGAGTGAGGGGTAGAAGAAGGACTCAACTGAAATTGTAATGACTAGACTCAAACGAAAAGGAAATGATAGATGGTGGAATAGAGTAACCTGCGCTCTGATACCAATTTGATGCGTGCAACTCGTGGGCTCCAACAATTCCACCTTCCAAACGTCCTTCACAAAGGGTTAGGCACAAGGAAGAAGACTTCCCCTTACTTCCTTAGTGATTAAAAACGTGTGGATTAAGAATGAGCAAGACCAACACTTCAAGATGGTCGTTGATAAGGCAAACCAATAAGGCCCTCCTGGACGGCACCTTTAAGCAATGGCAACACCTTCAAAATGCTCAACTTTGAAGGATCTTATCCTAGGTTTTTAATGCAAAACCAAGAAAACAAAGTCTCACACAAAGTGAAAGAAATATCAAGAATTCTTATTCATCAAAAGTTGTGTTTACAATCAGCCAAAAGGGTCTATTTATAGGCCTAAAATCGTCCCCCTTCAGCCTTGAAATGGCTAGAAATAATTGAAATAAAGCTATCTAACAAATGTTTAAATTTGAACTTTGCTTGAATTTCAAAACTAAGATAATTCTAGCTAAAACTTGAAATGCTTGCAAGATGTTAGCTCCTCTATGTCCAGCCGTGTTTGAGGAGCCAATGGTGTCTTGGAGATGCTGATTTGATGAGTGGGATGAGGCCTGAAGTTGATTTCAAAAGTTAGTTGAATTTGAATTCAAGTTGAGTTTGAATTTGAGCTTGCTTTGAACTTGGCTCTTGGATATGGTTCAATGAAATGAACCCAAGGAGTCTTAGGTTCATCTTGAACATGCTTGTACAAGAAGGTGGCAACTTGATGACAAAGTTCTCTTGCCCTCCTTCTTGTCATAGGACCTTTGACCTCTTGATGGGGCCCTTGATCCTCATCGGACCCTTGATCCTTATCATTGATTAAGGGTAAATCAAGTTTCCTAACAATTTCAATGCTTGCAACGTTTGTTCATGAACCAGAATCAATGAGGAGTGTACACACTTTGCCTCTAACCATGCAATGGATGTGAAAAATGTTTTCTCTTTGCAAATCTTGTTCTTCCATTTTGACTTGAACATTTAAAGCACGTCTTACAACTAAGAACTCTTTATTTTCACATTCATTACTCTCATCAACTGTTTCTTCCTCTTCCTCACATGTTTTCTCAACTTCTTCATTCTCCTCCAATTCTTCTTCAGAATAGTACTCATTAGACTCCTCAATGAACATGATGTGTTTAGTGTTGGGGCATTGATTTGCAAAATGTCCTTTACCTAAGCATTTAAAACATTGAATATCACGGAATCTAGTGTTAGAAGTAGTACCTTCCACCTTTGCTTTGTCTTTGTCCACGATTGGAGAGTTGCTTGTTGGGGACGTTTTGGAAAGCTTTGTGGCTCCTTCCCTTGAAATCCACGGCCTTGACTATGTGGAGATCTGAAACTTGTCCTAGGCTGTACCTTGGAAAAGTTTGAAGGATTAGGCCGAAAAGAAGGGATAGAGGTACGTACCTTAAGCTGCCTTTCCACTTTCTCAGCAGTGTGAACCATAGAAGCCAAATCTGAGTAGGGTGTGAGTTCCACTTTGAATGCAATTTCTTTGTTAATGCCAGCTAAGAACCTTGCCATTGTGGCCTCCTCAGCTTCTTCTATGTTTGTCCTAATAAGCAAATGTTCTAACTCTTTATAATATTTATCAACAGATTTGTTACCTTGAGAGACTTGTTGCAGCTTTTGGTAGACACTTCTTTCATAGGACTGTGATATGAACCTCTTCCTCATCTCTTGCTTGAGTTCTGCCCATGTGACAACAGGAGGTTGCCTAGCCCGTCTTCTTGCATTTTGTAGATGTTCCCGCCAAAGTAAAGCATAATCTACAAACTCAAAAGTAGCATAACAAACTTTGGCTAACTCAGAATAATTAGTACAAGAATACATATGATCTCTACCTTAAGTTCCCATTGCAATAATGCTTCAGCGTCACTTATCCCTTGGAAGGGAGGTATATTCAATTAGTTGTAATAAACTCCTCTTCATGGGGTTCATTTCTTTCAAACCTGTTGATGAGGATCAAGGGTCCGATGAGGATCAAGGGCCCTATCAAGAGGTCAAAGGTCCTATGACAAGAAGGAGGGCAAGAGAACTTTGTCATCAAGTTGCCACCTTCTTGTACAAGCATGTTCAAGATGAACCTAAGACTCCTTGTGATGAGCCCACAATGGGGTCAACGCAACATAATTTCATGTATCATTTATTGTCATATGTTAGTTCTGTAAGACATGGCATTTCACTGTTCACTCCGCACACACTAGTGCTAGTTCTTATGTCTTATTGCCTAACTAACCCTTAGGACATGTTATATATGTTGTGCATATTGTGTTTGTTGCTTGGTGTCTTAAAGATAGGTCAAAGAAGGTTGATGTTGAACCAATGATAAAGACCGATCGATCGAAGTCCAAATTCTACCGGATGAACCGAACACCAATCCACATTGATCGTTCGATGTAGCAACCTGCTTTGTCACATGCTTCGGAATTACGGTTACAACTTGGATAATTCACGCAAAGGCCATGCACCTATTATTCCAAGCAGCACACGAGATTCAACATATCAAAGATGTTATGTTTACAAAGATGAAGGCCGCAATACATATTTCCAAGTTTTTAAAGATTCAATTGCTATTGGACCATATACTTCAAATAAAGAGAATCACGCAATTTACATGAAAGGTAGCATGCGCATAACATTTTAATTGGACCGAATATTGTTGCTGAATAATTATCATTGGACCGAAGAGAAGGAGTGCTGCTGGTTGGACCGCATGTAATCAAGAACAATGTATAGCTTTAACTTTTGTTTTCTTGTTTAATGTTTATTGGACCGATTGAACCAAGTTGCTTAGTTAGACAGTTTCAAAAACTTGTATATATAGGAAGCCTTAGCATTGTAATTCAGTAACCCTTTTATCAATTTAAACTTCGTGTTCTTCCTTTGGGAAAATACAGAGCTTCGGCTCGTTTTCAAAACGGAACCAGTTTGGTTCTTGTTTTACCTTTAATTCTGCCTGAGGTTAAAAGAATTCCTTTAAGTAATCCAACCGGTTACTTAAGTGTATACTTCTAAATTGTTGTTTACAGCATCTTAGGGTCTCCTAGAGGTTTTAGATGTAATGTAACGCCAAGGAAGAAGAGGTGTTGGCATAATCTGAGCCAAAAGCGACTAGCTACAATTCAAGGGGTGTCGTTAGATGTTCTTTGCCATAGTTGGGCTTGAATCAGTTCTTGGAGTTAGAGGAAACGATCCATTCCGCATTTGTCTTCATTGAGCCGTCCGTTCCTTTGGTCCGGGCTGCTTGGTGTCGTATCACCTTGGGTTCATTTCATTGAACCTTCAACTTGAACGTGTATCAGCATGCAAGTCTACATTCTGTCTTCGAATTTTATCCTGTGTCTTGTGATCTTAGTTTTATGTATTTGCTTTGTAGGTAAATTAGGTACATGAAATGTTTGAAGAGAATGTTTGAAGAGAATGTTTGTCTCCACAAAGACAAATTCAAATGTGTCCAAGATGGAATCTCTTGATCAAATTGAAATCAAAAACATCCCCAAATATCATCCAAGAGGCCGGCCCTTTAGAAGTTGAAGGATGACATCTTATTTGAATTTGAACTTGAAGATAAACTTGAATTTAAATTCAACCATAATTTGAATTCAAGTTTCAACCAATTTGAGGCTTACATTTCAAAAATGATTCAGCTATCATCTAAGCCATTTACACGCCATTTTTGAAGAGAAAAGAAGGAGATAGATCACAACTCAAATTGAATCCAAGTTTGAATTCAAATTCAAACTCAATTTGAATTCAAACTTCAACCATCATTTGAATTCAATTCCAGCCATCTTATCATCATCAAATCAGGTTTTCTACACCTCATTTACTCAAGGAACACGGCTGGAAAAGGTGGAAAAGATATCCAAGAACAAGTTCAAAGCAAGCTCAAAATCAAACTCAACTTGAATTCAAATTCAACTAACTTTTGAAATCAACTTCAGGCCTCATCCCACTCATCAAATCAGCTTCTCCAAGACACCATTGGCTCCTCAAACATGGCTGGAGATAGAGGAGATAACATCTTGCAAGCATTTCAAGTTTTAGCTAGAATTATCTTAGTTTTGAAATTGAAGCAAAGTTCAAATTTAAACATTTGTTAGATAGCTTTATTTGAATTATTTCTAGCCATTTCAAAGCTGAAGGGGGACGTTTTTAGGCCTATAAATAGACCCCTTTGGCTGATTGTAAACGCACCTTTTGATGAATAAGAATCCTTGATATTTCTTTCACTTTGTGTGAGACTTTGTTTTCTTGGTTTTACATTAAAAACCTAGGTTAAGATCCTTCAAAGTTGAGCATATTGAAGGTATTTCCATTGCTTAAAGGTGCCGTCCAGGAGGGCCGTTTTGGTTTGCCTGATCAACGACCATCTTGAAGTGTTAGTCTTGCTCATTCGTTTAATCCACACGTTTTTAATCACTAAGGAAGCAAGGGGAAGTCTTCTTCCTTGTGCCTAACCCTTTGTGAAGGACGTTTGGAAGGTGGAATCGTTGGAGCCCACGAGTTGCACGCATCAAATTGGTATTAGAGCCCAGGTTACTCTATTCCACCATCTATCATTTCCTTTTCGTTTGAGTCTAGTCATTTCAATTTCAGTTGAGTCCTTCTTCTACCCCTCACTCTACACGCCATTGTCTTGCATTTCATACAAAAAAAAACAAAAAAAAGCGTCCAAAAAAAACAAACATTGCTTTGAGTCCTTGCATGTTGTTGCATTTTGCTTTTCATCATTCAAGTGTCATTTCCTTTATTTCCTTTCACATCACAATCTGTTTTTGAGTCGTTCAAACTTGAACACGTTAGGGTTTGTTGCATTTTAGGTTACATTCAGCCTTCTTTTAAATATTCCAACCATCAGCCTATAAAGCTACCTCGGTTTCAAATCATCTTGTTGCTACCGAAGCTTTTAGTTGGTGATGATTGTATGCATCTTGTGATTCGCATTGTGATTGATTTCATGCTATAAATCTAGTAGTCCTACGTGTGCTTGTCTTCACAACCCATTTGCAACACCAACCAAGCTCTAAAACCAGCCCCACCCCCCACGCCCAACCAGCCCCACCCAACCCAACCCTAAAACTCACAAACCTGATCCCAAATAACCCTATTTACACCCCAAACAAAGAGCCACAAACCAATTTTACCAAATACAATCAGATTCTAAAGATCCCAAATCATTCAAATAAACCCTAACCCTAGAATTTGAATTTTGTTCAAATTCTGTCCTAGACCAACCAATATCCAAATTGACCACACCAATCATCAATTACCAACCCAAACAGTCAATTTAAAACACCCATTCCGTTCCTACAACCCCATTCCGCAAAATCCCAAAACGTTCAAAAACACCCTAAATCAAAAACCCTAACCCTAACCCCCATTCGGTCTTACCCCAATTTCCTTCACTTTCCAAGGTTATTTTTGTTGCAAGTCCAAGATACAAATTGTATTTTAAATACATTGCACTCTTCTGTCCAAAAACACAAGTGCTAAGTGCAAAACGCGTGAAATTCCAATTCTGCCCTTAGTCAAAAAAAAGAGAATCTGAACCTTGCTCAATTGAAATAGCAAGGAAGAAAAAGAAAAACAAAAGAACAAGAGAAAAGAAAAAGGTCAAAACGTTTGTGCATTGCGTGGAAAATTTTTGGTACGACTTGCAAACCTTAGATACCGTATTACCCCACATTGTCGTCCCCTATATACCCTACTCCCCATCTCCTAATCTTCTTGAACCAATCACACATTTGGTTTCTCGATTATTGCATGACTTGAACCATTTTGTGGATAGTAAGTGCATAAAATCAAAATTAACTAAAGATTGCCCACGGCAACCCTTAGTTTATCTTTGGTTCAGCCTTATACATCAACTTTGGTTGCTTCTTTTCTTTGAATCTTAGTAGAAAGTTCAAGTTTGTGTTCATTTCAATTGATTCTACTTCGATACTAATTGGTGCAACGTGAACGCAAAGAGGAAGAAACAAGTGGAGAACATTGTGATTTGAAGAAGCCTTGGCAATACCCTTCCTTATTGATCACTTTGAGCCTTCTTAACTTCAGGTTATCCAAGAACCAAAGTGGTAAGAGAGTGGAAAGAATCGAAAGCGGAGTGTCCATAGCTTATTTTTTTGTTAATCCCTTAACGTTTGTTTGTCTTTGTGTTAGTTTGCTTCTTTCTTTTCCCCTTTGTTTTCGTTTAATTCCTTAGGTACAATGGCTAGCAGCAATCATTCCACATCTAGCAAGTCAAAAGAGGCCGAAACTGTTGACAACACGCAACAACAAATGCTAGAGATGCTTAAGAAACTCATGCATGACAATGAGATAATTAAGCATCGCTTGGAAGACGTGGAGCGAAGCTACAAAACGATTGATGGCCAAGGAACAAGCAGGGCCGTTCCCCTACCACAACCAAGGCGCCATCCCCCAGAAGAAGTTGAGGATGACAACCTTAGACCACCACACACAGAAGCAAGAAGGTTTGTTCCTCCTACACAAGCACGAAGGTACGCTCCAAGAAGGTACAATGATGATTACATTCCCTTTGAGCATGATGATTATGACTTTGATGACCACCATCCCCGTGGTTACCAAAGACGCCAAAACCCCCTTTTCCCACAAGATGACGATTTTCTCAAAACCAAAATAAATATTCCCATGTTTTATGGTAAAAGTAATGCGGAGGAATATTTAGAATGGGAAACGAAAGTGGATTTAATCTTTTCTTATACCAATTATAGTGAATTGCAAAAAGTGAGATACGCTTCTATTGAGTTTTCTGGTTATGCACTTAATTGGTGGACAAATTTGTGTCGAAATAGAACTAAGAAAGACAACCTCCGATTGCTACTTGGGAAGAAATGAAGTTTGAAATGAGACAACGTTTTATTCCAAACAATTATGAGAGTTCTATTTTCACGAATTTGCACAACTTACGTCAAGGTTCCAAAAGTGTAGACGAGTACTATAAAGAGTTAGAAATTTTGTTAGAAAGGTCTAACTTGCAGGAACCTGAAGAAGCCACCAAGGCTCGATCCTTACATGGTTTAAACAGGGAGATTGCGCAAAGGGTTGACCTTCAACCTTATCTCGACCTCACAACCATGGTCCATATGGCTGAGAAGATTGAAACACAGTTAAAGGTACGTAATTCATCCAATTTCAATTCCAATTATCGTACTAATCAATCTTCATCCAGATTTTACAGCAAGCCTTCAGGAACAGGAAGTTCACGGCCTACAGGAGACCAAGCACGTGACCAAGGTGCGTCACAGAGAATGGACAATCGTGTGCAATCCACACAAAGGAAAGATGAACGCACCCAACAAAAGGCTCCTACCGGCAATTCTTCGGATCCCTCAAACAGGTTTAGAGACATTAAATGTTATAAATGTCAAGGACGTGGTCACATAGGAAAAGAATGTCCTAATGCAAAAAGAATCATGTTAATTGAAGAGACAAACGAATATGTGTCCGAGTCCGAGCATGAAAACGAGTCTGAGCATGATAATGAAATTCAACCTGAAGAGGATCTAGGCGCATTAGATGATTTTGACACTAAGGAGTTTCTTGTCGTGCGTAGAGCTTTAAATGCATATCCAAAATTAGATGATCACAAACAACATAGAGAAAACATTTTCCATATTCATTGCATGATAAATGGTAAAGTGTGCACCATGATCATTGATTCCGGTTCTTGTGCGAATGTGGCTAGCATCGAATTAGTAAGAAAACTGAATTTGCCTATGACTAATCATCCGCATCCTTACAAACTTGCATGGCTAAATGACTACGCTGAAGTTAGCGTAAGTAAACAAGTTTTGATTTCTCTTAGCATTGGTAGTTACAAAGCTGATGTTTTATGCAATGTTGCACCAATGCATGCTAGTCATATCTTACTTGGTAGGCCATGGCAATTTGATAGACATGTGACATATGATGGTTATTTGAATCGTTATTCTTTCAAATTGAATGACAAATTGTACAAACTGCATGCACTTCCACCACACAAAGTCCACGAGGATCACCAACGCATGTCCAAGTCTAGAGCCGATCCTAAGGAAAAAGAAGCCGAGAGAAAATTCGTGGAGTGTATGAAAAGTGAGAACAAAAAACACGAGAGCAAGGGAAAAGAGGTAGTGCCCCTAAGTGTCAACGAGTCCAAAAAGAAGTGTGGGTATTTCGCAAAGAAAAGAGAGGTTACACGTGCACTTTATAACAACCAAACTGTCCTCATCATCATCCCAAAGTCGTGTCAACTTGCCCTTGAAGAACTCCCACCAAACTTACCTACCTCAGTTGCGTCCCTTATCCAAGAATATGAAGTTCTATTTCCCTCCGAACCACCATCTGGATTACCACCCATTAGAGGAATAGAACACCAAATCGACTTTGTCCCAGGAGCGGTGTTACCCAATCGCCCAGCCTATCGAGCAAACCCCGAAGAAACCAAAGAAATCCAAAGGCAAGTAGAGGAGCTCCTATCTAGTGGACAAGTTCGAGAGAGTCTAAGCCCATCTGCTGTCCCAGTCATTTTAGTACCCAAAAAGGATGGAACGTGGAGAATGTGTACCGATTGCCGAGCCATAAACAAGATTACCGTCAAGTATAGGTACCCCATACCTAGGCTAGACGATATGTTAGACATGTTGCACGGATCCAAATTGTTGTACCCCGCTACAAACTAACATAGCAACTAAGGAAGGAAGAGGAGCAAGATAGGATAAGGAGACCCCAAAAAGAAGACATCACCGGCTTATCTACGATTATATAGAACTTAAGGTAATTAGCAAACCCCAAGTGCAAAACCCGAAACAAGAGGGCTGATTGAAATAAGTGTTCAGTTGATGACCTGAGAATTTAGAACTAAGGAAAGAAGTATTTTTGGGTAACTTTAATGAGAATTTAGTTTTTTTTAGCATGCCATACGCATATGGTATGGGAATACACCTGGAAACACATACACACCGCAAGATGGACCATTGTATAATAAAAAGGGTTGATGGACTATGGTCATAGGGAATGTGAGCAAGGGAACTCTAAAAATAAGGTCCGTTATACAAGCTCCGGAAGATGGGCCTAATTAAGCCCTTAATCGATTGGGAATTCTATCATCTGTGTCCCCAAGGGCTGTTGGATACCATTTTGAGGTAAGATCAAAGGAATTTGCCCATTAATTAGAAAATATCCTCAAGATCTAGTAGGTCTAACTTGGCAAAAAACAGGTCACCTGGCACGTTGGTGTAAGCACTGGATATATATATATATATATATATATATATATATATATATATATATATATATATATATATATTTGGATCTAGGCATATATATATATCTACATACACATATATATATATATATGTAGCTATACATGTATGGATAAGAATTATAAGAAATACAGGTGGGATATATGTACGTGTATATACATATATCGTTCATAGGTATAAAAGTGCAGCGAAATGAATTGTGTTTATGAAAAGTACCCTTAAAATGATGGAGATATAAGATAGGTAATTATATATATACAAACATATACGTACATACGTTATTGAAGAAATGAATATATATGGAATATATATATGTGTTTCGGCCATTAGGCCTTAGGGGTAGGAAGCTTCAAACAACACTTAGTAAGGATCTTAAAGAGGAGAAATTTAAGAGTGAAGAGTTTTAGGAGCCTCTTCCTCTCCCCCACAAGCAGCCGCCGGCTGCCTTCTTTTCCAAGGAGGAAATAATACCCCCTCTATTAAACCAAGCCTTCTCAACTCCCCATCATTAAAGGCTTCTTTAAGAAACAACTCTCCACTTTTCCCCTCCTTCCAAACGGATTCGGTGGAAGCAAGGAGGCAAATGACCCTCCCCTCTCAAGGCTTTTCTAGGTAAGATTACTTTCCATAAGCCTTAACAAGATACATCTTAAAGGATTGAAGCTCACTAAGTTCTCTTTTCCTTGATAAAAACCGCGATCCTCACGGCACTAGGAGGAGACCGTAAGGTGGAAGGAGAAAGAAGAGTGTCTTAGCAAAAGAGGATCATTCTCAAACCCTTCATGATGCAAATGGTAAGAAACCCTTCATCCTTCCTATAAGAGATACTACATAAACCAAGGAATGGCTAACGAAAGCCTTATACCGTGTGTGATAGGAAAAGGAAGGGGGAAGAGCTTCTTGTGTCAACCAAACCGCGCAAAATGCTTCAAAGGCAAGTACACTATACTCTTTATGGTTTAGATGTGAAAGTGTGTGCATGAATGGCTAGAAATACCTAAGATCTAATCCTAGTTGTAAAATGGTAAGTTGTAAGGCCAAAACTTTCGGCCCTAGGCATTTAAATGTGTAGGAGTGGAACTTTGCTCCAAAGATGTGTTCTTTGAGGGTTATATGCATATTTATGTGATAATCTAGGCTTGGATGTGTTAAAGATCCTTTCTTTCATGATGAAATGCTCACGGTGGAAGGGTTAAGGGAGGTTGGGTGATTTTACATGAAAAATGCAAATATAGCAAGGAAGTGGGGACAAGTTTTGATTTTGTTGTGTGTTAGGTTTAATATACTCTTGGTTATACCATTTTCTTGCATGCACCAAAGAATGAGGCTGTTAGAGAAGGGGGCGTGTGTTCATCTCAAAATTGTTGCTAAGTGTTGGTGACAAAAATGTGAGCTAAGTACATTTAGGAAGAATAGATGATCACTGGAAAATTCTGGAGCTGGACCAAAATTTAGGCTGTTTTGTGAAGCCAGAAAAGGGACCTTAGGAACCTTCAATCCCACTGATTTTTGGTATGCTATTATTTTTATGTGTTTTTTAGATGTGAGAGTTAGAATCACCTTAAAAAGAGCCACGGTTTATTTTTAATGAATTTCCTACTGAGATTGGTCCTGCTGGAAAAAGTGGTACTGGACAGAATATAAGTAACGTGTTTGGAAGTCTAAAAATGGACCTTAGGGGTGTGCAAATCCACTAATTTTCGGCATGGTACTAACCTCATGAATAAAGAAGAGGTGGCAGTTGGAATTTTGTCAAAATAAACTGTGGTTTATTTTTAATAAATTTTCTAGTAAAACGGGTCAAACTGAAATATGCTGGATAGACAGAATTTGTGTCACAATTTGCATAACCTGGAAAAGGGCCTTAGGAAATTGAAAATGGGCTAAAAATTGACAGGATGCTAGTCCAATGAGTTTATTAAGTTGGAGAGTTGGAAATTCCAGAAAATGATTAAAGGATTGGCCACAATAAATTTTATAGTAAAATATGGTCATTTCAGAATTCAGATTACATCGTTCTATGAGAAAGAGCAAACGAGTCCCTTATCGACATCGTAATCCACAATGCATGCATAGCATTTCACTTATGACATTTACGGAGAAGAACATGTGGTCAAATGTGTCTAACACGTGCATTTTAGTAGGAAATTCCTAAGGGAAGGTAGACACTACTAAGCTGGAAATTTCCAGCATGACAACAAAACGTGTCTATTCGTTTACGTCATGCATTATGCCGTCATTTGCACGTCACATGTCATTGCATTGCATCTTCATCACGAACATGATTTACAGCATGTCTTTTTATGAGAAAGAAAGATGAAAAGCGTTTTCAAATGATAATTACGTTTTGAATGATTCCCCACCGGTACCGTGTGTGAGTATGAACTTGGCCAGTATGAACCTGAGCAGATCCGGGTTAAGTGATCTGACAGAATGACCGTGCAGGCCTGGAAAATAATAGGCCTGATGATGAGAAAGATGATGATGACCGTGCGGGCCCGGAAAAGAATAGACCCGGCAAGTATGATGACCGTGCGGGCCCGGAACAGAATAGACCCGACAAGTATGATGACGTTACCGTTCCGAATCCGGGAGTAATAGATTCGAAGGGGAGAAGTTACCGCCTCAGAACCGGGAAGATAATGGATAAGAATTATAAGAAATACAGGTGGGATATATGTACATGTATATACATATATCGGTCATAGGTATAAAAGTGCAGCAAAATGAATTGTGTTTATGAAAAGTACCCTTAAAATGATGGAGATATAAGATAGGTAATTATATATATATACAAACATATACGTACATACGTTATTGAAGAAATGAATATATATGGAATATATATATGTGTTTCGGCCATTAGGCCTTAGGGGTAGGAAGCTTCAAACAACACTTAGTAAGGATCTTAAAGAGGAGAAATTTAAGAGTAAAGAGTTTTAGGAGCCTCTTCCTCTCCCCCACAAGCAGCCGCCGGCTGCCTTCTTTTCCAAGGAGGAAATAATACCCCCTCTATTAAACCAAGCCTTCTCAACTCCCCATCATTAAAGGCTTCTTTAAGAAACAACTCTCCACTTTTCCCCTCCTTCCAAACGGATTCGGTGGAAGCAAGGAGGCAAAGGACCCTCCCCTCTCAAGGCTTTTCTAGGTAAGATTACTTTCCATAAGCCTTAACAAGATACATCTTAAAGGATTGAAGCTCACTAAGTTCTCTTTTCCTTGATAAAAACCGTGATCCTCACGGCACTAGGAGGAGACCGTAAGGTGGAAAGACAAAGAAGAGTGTCTTAGCAAAAGAGGATCATTCTCAAACCCTTCATGATGCAAATGGTAAGAAACCCTTCATCCTTCCTATAAGAGATACTACATAAACCAAGGAATGGTTAACGAAAGCCTTATACCGTGTGTGATAGGAAAAGGAAGGGGGAAGAGCTTCTTGTGTCAACCAAACCGCGCAAAATGCTTCAAAGGCAAGTACACTATACTCTTTATGGTTTAGATGTGAAAGTGTGTGCTTGAATGGCTAGAAATACCTAAGATCTAATCCTAGTTGTAAAATGGTAAGTTGTAAGGCAAAAACTTTCGGCCCTAGGCATTTAAATGTGTAGGAGTGGAACTTTGCTCCAAAGATGTGTTCTTTGAGGGTTACATGCATATTTATGTGATAATCTAGGCTTGGATGTGTTAAAGATCCTTTCTTTCATGATGAAATGCTCACAGTGGAAGGGTTAAGGGAGGTTGGGTGATTTTACATGAAAAATGCAAATATAGCAAGGAAGTGGGGACAAGTTCTGATTTTTTTGTGTTCGGTTTAATATACTCTTGGTTATACCATTTTCTTGCATGCACCAAAGAATGAGGCTGTTAGAGAAGGGGGCGTGTGTTCATCTCAAAATTGTTGCTAAGTGTTGGTGACAAAAATGTGAGCTAAGAACATTTAGGAAGAATAGATGATCACTGGAAAATTCTGGAGCTGGATCCGAAATTTAGGCTGTTTTGTGAAGCCAGAAAAAAGACCTTAGGAACCTTCAATCCCACTGATTTTTGGTATTCTATTATTTTTATGTGTTTTTTAGATGTGAGAGTTGGAATCACCTTAAAAAGAGCCACGGTTTATTTTTAATGAATTGCCTACTGAGATTGGTCCTACTGGAAAAAGTGGTACTGGACAGAATGTAAGTAACGTGTTTGGAAGTCTAAAAATGGACCTTAGGGGTGTGCAAATCCACTAATTTTCGGCATGGTACTAACCTCATGAATAAAGAAGAGGTGGCAGTTGGAATTTTGTCAAAATAAGCTGTGGTTTATTTTTAATAAATTTTCTAGTAAAACGGGTCAAACTGAAATATGCTGGATAGACAGAATTTGTGTCACAATTTGCATAACCTGGAAAAGGGCCTTAGGAAATTGAAAATGGGCTAAAAATTGACAGGATGCTAGTCCAATGAGTTTATTAAGTTGGAGAGTTGGAAATTCCAGAAAATGATTAAAGGATTGGCCACAATAAATTTTATAGTAAAATATGGTCATTTCAGAATTCAGATTACATCGTTCTATGAGAAAGAGCAAACGAGTCCCTTATCGACATCGTAATCCACAATGCATGCATAGCATTTCACTTATGACATTTACGGAGAAGAACATGTGGTCAAATGTGTCTAACACGTGCATTTTAGTAGGAAATTCCTAAGGGAAGGTAGACACTACTAAGCTGGAAATTTCCAGCATGACAACAAAACGTGTCTATTCGTTTACATCATGCATTATGCCGTCATTTGCACGTCACATGTCATTGCATTGCATCTTCATCACGAACACGATTTACAGCATGTCTTTTTATGAGAAAGAAAGATGAAAAGCGTTTTCAAATGATAATTACGTTTTGAATGATTCCCCACCGGTACCGTGTGTGAGTATGAACTTGGCCAGTATGAACCTGAGCAGATCCGGGTTAAGTGATCTGACAGAATGACCGTGCAGGCCCGGAAAATAATAGGCCTGATGATGAGAAAGATGATGATGACCGTGCGGGCCCGGAAAAGAATAGACCCGGCAAGTATGATGACCGTGCGGGCCCGAAACAGAATAGACCCGACAAGTATGATGACATTACCGTTCCGAATCCGGAAGTAATAGATTCGAAGGGGAGAAGTTACCGCCTCAGATCCGGGAAGATAATGGATAAGAATTATAAGAAATACAGGTGGGATATATGTACATGTATATACATATATCGGTCATAGGTATAAAAGTGCAGCGAAATGAATTGTGTTTATGAAAAGTACCCTTAAAATGATGGAGATATAAGATAGGTAATTATATATATATACAAACATATACGTACATACGTTATTGAAGAAATGAATATATATGGAATATATATATGTGTTTCGGCCATTAGGCCTTAGGGGTAGGAAGCTTCAAACAACACTTAGTAAGGATCTTAAAGAGGAGAAATTTAAGAGTAAAGAGTTTTAGGAGCCTCTTCCTCCCCCCCACAAGCAGCCGCCGGCTGCCTTCTTTTCCAAGGATGAAATAATACCCAATCTATTAAACCAAGCCTTCTCAACTCCCCATCATTAAATGCTTCTTTAAGAAACAACTCTCCACTTTTCCCCTCCTTCCAAACGGATTCGGTGGAAGCAAGGAGGCAAAGGACCCTCCCCTCTCAAGGCTTTTCTAGGTAAGATTACTTTCCATAAGCCTTAACAAGATACATCTTAAAGGATTGAAGCTCACTAAGTTCTCTTTTCCTTGATAAAAACCGTGATCCTCACGACACTAGGAGGAGACCGTAAGGTGGAAGGAGAAAGAAGAGTGTCTTAGCAAAAGAGGATCATTCTCAAACCCTTCATGATGCAAATGGTAAGAAACCCTTCATCCTTCCTATAAGAGATACTACATAAACCAAGGAATGGCTAACGAAAGCCTTATACCGTGTGTGATAGGAAAAGGAAGGGGGAAGAGCTTCTTGTGTCAACCAAACCGCGCAAAATGCTTCAAAGGCAAGTACACTATACTCTTTATGGTTTAGATGTGAAAGTGTGTGCATGAATGGCTAGAAATACCTAAGATCTAATCTTAGTTGTAAAATGGTAAGTTGTAAGGCCAAAACTTTCGGCCCTAGGCATTTAAATGTGTAGGAGTGGAACTTTGCTCCAAAGATGTGTTCTTTGAGGGTTATATGCATATTTATGTGATAATCTAGGCTTGGATGTGTTAAAGATCCTTTATTTCATGATGAAATGCTCACGGTGGAAGGGTTAAGGGAGGTTGGGTGATTTTACATGAAAAATGCAAATATAGCAAGGAAGTGGGGACAAGTTTTGATTTTGTTGTGTGTTAGGTTTAATATACTCTTGGTTATACCATTTTCTTGCATGCACCAAAGAATGAGGCTGTTAGAGAAGGGGGCGTGTGTTCATCTCAAAATTGTTGCTAAGTGTTGGTGACAAAAATGTGAGCTAAGGACATTTAGGAAGAATAGATGATCACTGGAAAAATCTGGAGTTGGACCAAAATTTAGGCTGTTTTGTGAAGCCAGAAAAGGGACCTTAGGAACCTTCAATCCCACTGATTTTTGGTATGATATTATTTTTATGTGTTTTTTAGATGTGAGAGTTCGAATCACCTTAAAAAGAGCCACGGTTTATTTTTAATGAATTTCCTACTGAGATTGGTCCTGCTGGAAAAAGTGGTACTGGACAGAATGTAAGTAACGTATTTGGAAGTCTAAAAATGGACCTTAGGGGTGTGCAAATCCACTAATTTTCGGCATAGTACTAACCTCATGAATAAAGAAGAGGTGGCAGTTGAAAGTTTGTCAAAATAGGCTGTGGTTTATTTTTAATAAATTTTCTAGTAAAACGGGTCAAATTGAAATATGCTGGATAGATAGAATTTGTGTCACAATTTTCATAACCTGGAAAAGGGCCTTAGGAAATTGAAAATGGGGCTAAAAATTGACAGGATGCTAGTCCAATGAGTTTATTAAGTTAGAGAGTTGGAAATTCCAGAAAATGATTAAAGGATTGGCCACAATAAATTTTATAGTAAAATATGGTCATTTCAGAATTCAGATTACATCGTTCTATGAGAAAGAGCAAACGAGTCCCTTATCGACATCGTAATCCACAATGCATGCATAGCATTTCACTTATGACATTTACGGAGAAGAACATGTGGTCAAATGTGTCTAACACGTGCATTTTAGTAGGAAATTCCTAAGGGAAGGTAGACACTACTAAGCTGGAAATTTCCAGCATGACAACAAAACGTGTCTATTCGTTTACATCATGCATTATGCCGTCATTTGCACGTCACATGTCATTGCATTGCATCTTCATCACGAACATGATGTACAGCATGTCTTTTTATGAGAAAGAAAGCTGAAAAGCATTTTCAAATGATAATTACGTTTTGAATGATTCCCCACCGGTACCGTGTGTGAGTATGAACTTGGCCAGTATGAACCTGAGCAGATCCGGGTTAAGTGATCTGACAGAATGACCGTGCAGGCCCGGAAAATAATAGGCCTGATGATGAGAAAGATGATGATGACCGTGCAGGCCCGGAAAAGAATAGACCCGGCAAGTATGATGACCGTGCGGGCCCAGAACAGAATAGACCCGGCAAGTATGATGACGTTACCGTTCCGAATCCGGGAGTAATAGATTCGAAGGGGAGAAGTTACCGCCTCAGATCCTGAAAGATAGATCTGAACACTCTACTGTTTTACGATGACGATGATTTTAAAGAAAACATGAAAGAGCATATTTCATTTCATCATGATGCATCGCATGAACATATGCATGCTTGTTACATTTATGTAGTGACTCATGAGATTTAAGTTGAGACGACTCCGTAGATCCTAAGTGATAATTCTTATTGTGTTATTCATCAATATAAGTTACAGTCTCTTAGTGTTATATTCTGCTTCGAATGGTGATTTTTACTTAAGTTATGATCTTATTACGTTAAGCGATGATCTTATCGATTATTGGTCGAAGGACAGGTATGCTTCTAAACCAAACTCTTTTGGGATTCGGCTCTTGTTTGCACTTTCCATCTAACTCATGATTATTATAGTATACTTGCTGGTGACATTGTCACTCACCCAATTTTTCTCTCCAGAGATGGCAGGAGACAAAGTAGAATGGATTGATGACGAACCTAGGGTTCCCTACCCGTGAGTGCACTGGAGGATGGCCAGGATTAGAAGATCGAACTTGCCAGCTTTAAGGAAATGACTGAGTTGTGTAATGGAGTTGGAAAACAATTTACTTTTGGTCGCTTTCTGCTACAATGATGTGGGTTGTAAACTTTAAGTGGTTGTGATGACGTTTTAAATTTGAAGTTTTAAATTCTGCCACGATTTCGCTTATTTGTTGCGTGTAAGCACGAAAATCCTTGTATTGCTATCATGGATCACGACACGTATGGATGACGCCTTGTACTCTCCTTAGTGAAGTACGACGGGTGCACCGACTTCGGCGGGGCCGGGGTGCGGGGCGCCACACAAATTCTTCACCAAAATCGACCTTAAGCAAGGGTACTTCCAGGTACGCATTAGAGAAGGGGACAAATGGAAGACTGCATTCAAAACCAAGTTTGGGCTCTATGAGTGGTTAGTGATGCCCTTCGGGCTCACCAACGCCCCTAGTACCTTTATGAGGCTAATGAATGAAGTCTTACGTGCGTTCATAGGACGCTTTGTCGTTGTCTATTTCGATGATATCCTAATCTATTCCCACACCATAGAAGATCATCTTGACCACATTAGAGCCGTTTTTGAAAAGCTTAAGCAAGAACAACTTTACGCCAACTTTAAGAAGTGCTCCTTTTGTTTAGAACGCGTGGTTTTTCTAGGCTTTGTCATTTCGGCTGAGGGGGTAGAGATGGATGAGGAAAAGGTTAGGTCAATTGTGGAGTGGCCTATACCTAAGAATGTAGGGGAAGTTCGCAGTTTTCATGGACTAGCAAGCTTTTATAGACGCTTTGTCAAAGATTTTTCTTCCATAGCTACACCCCTAAACGAAATTGTGAAAAAAGATGTGCCTTTTCGGTGGGAAGAGCCACAACAACTGGCATTTGATGAACTTAAACGTAGGCTAACCACTGCACCCATACTTAGGCTACCAAATTTTGACGAGACCTTTGAGATCGAGTGTGATGCAAGTGGAGTGGGTATAGGCGCAGTTTTGACACAAGGTAAGAAACCCATAGCCTATTTTAGTGAGAAATTAAAAGGAGCTGCATTGAATTACTCTACCTACGATAAAGAACTTTATGCTCTCGTAAGATCCCTACAAACCTGGCAACACTATCTTCAACCCAAAGAGTTTGTGATCCACACTGACCACGAAAGCCTTAAGTATCTTAAAGGGCAGGGAAAGTTGAACAAAAGACATGCCAAATGGGTAGAGTACATAGAACAATTTCCTTACGTGATTAAGTACAAACAAGGAAAGGATAATATAGTTGCCGATGCCCTCTCTAGGAGATACACGTTAGTGACTACATTATTTTCACGTTTCTTAGGATTCGAATCACTTAAGGAATTGTACCCCAATGACCACGACTTTGGCACCATTTTCGAGGCATGTCAAGAAGCACCATTTGGGAAATTTTACATACATGAGGGATATCGTTTCAAAGAACAAAAATTGTGCGTTCCCCAATCATCCCTACGAGAAGCATTGACTAGAGAAGCCCATGGGGGAGGTTTAATGGGTCATTTCGGAGTGTTCAAAACCCTTGAGACTCTTAAGGAACATTTCTATTGGCCCCACATGCGAGTAGACGTCGAGAGGTTGTTTGGTAGTTGCATCACTTGCAAACAAGCCAAATCCAAGTCCCAACCACATGGCCTTTACACGCCTTTACCCGTCCCTGATGCCCCTTGGATTGACATTTCCATGGACTTTGTGTTAGGACTTCCTAGGTCTCGGGGAGGACGCGATAGCATTTATGTTGTGGTTGATCGATTTTCAAAAATGGCACATTTCATTGCATGTACGAAAGTTGATGATGCCACGCATGTTGCTGATTTGTTCTTCAAAGAAATTGTTAGATTGCATGGCATGCCACGTACAATTGTAAGTGATAGAGATACGAAATTTTTGAGTCATTTTTGGCGTGTTTTGTGGGCTAAACTTGGTACACAATTGTTGTTTTCAACCACCGCACACCCACAAACGGATGGACAAACTGAAGTCGTTAATCGTACTCTTTCTCAACTTTTGCGTGCCATTTTGCAAAAACACATTAAACATTGGGAAGATTGTTTACCATATATCGAATTTGCATATAATAGGAGTGTCCATCACGGTACTTTGTATAGTCTATTTGAAATCGTGTATGACTTTAATCCCTTGTCTCCCCTCGATTTGATTCCTATTCCCATGCATGAACGTTCTAGTCTTGATGGTAAACAAAAAGCGGAAAAGATAAAGAAACTGCATGAACAAGTTAAAACACAACTTGAAAAGAAAAACAAAGCTTATGAAAGACGAGCTAACAAACATCGGAAACGAGTTGTGTTTAAACCTGGAGATTTAGTGTGGTTATATTTGTGCAAAGAAAGATTTCCCAATGAAAGAAAGTCAAAATTGTTGCCTCGAGGAGATGGACCTTTTAAAGTATTGAAACGCATAGGTGACAATGCATACATCCTTGATTTTCCCGACAGGTATGGCTCAATTTCACCTACTTTTAATGTTGCTGACCTCACCCCTTTCAACGATGACCTTTTTGATTCGAGGACGAATCCTTTTGAGGAGGGGGGGATTGATGAGGATCAAGGGTCCGATGAGGATCAAGGGTCCCATCAAGAGGTCAAAGGTCCTATGACAAGAAGGAGGGCAAGAGAACTTTGTCATCAAGTTTCCACCTTCTTGTACAAGCATGTTCAAGATAAACCTAAGACTCCTTGGGTTCATTTCATTGAACCTTCAACTTGAACGTGTATCAGCATGCACGTCTACATTCTGTCTTCGAATTTTATCCTGTGTCTTGTGATCTTAGTTTTATGTATTTGCTTTGTAGGTAAATTAGGTACATGAAATGTTTGAAGAGAATGTTTGAAGAGAATGTTTGAAGAGAATGTTTGTCTCCATAAAGACAAATTCAAATGTGTCCAAGATGGAATCTCTTGATCAAATTGAAATAAAAAACATCCCCAAATATCATCCAAGAGGCCGGCCCTTTAGAAGTTGAAGGATGACATCTTATTTGAATTTGAACTTGAATATAAACTTGAATTTAAATTCAACCATAATTTGAATTCAAGTTTCAACCAATTTGAGGCTTACATTTCAAAAAGGATTCAGCTATCATCTAAGCCATTTACACGCCATTTTTGAAGAGAAAAGAAGGAGATAGATCACAACTCAAATTGAATCCAAGTTTGAATTCAAATTCAAACTCAATTTGAATTCAAACTTCAACCATCATTTGAATTCAATTCCAGCCATCTTATCATCATCAAATCAGGTTTTCTACACCTCATTTACTCAAGGAACACGGCTGGAAAAGGTGGAAAAGATATCCAAGAGACAAGTTCAAAGCAAGCTCAAAATCAAACTCAACTTGAATTCAAATTCAACTAACTTTTGAAATCAACTTCAGGCCTCATCCCACTCGTCAAATCAGCTTCTCCAAGACACCATTGGCTCCTCAAACACGGCTGGACATAGAGGAGATAACATCTTGCAAGCATTTCAAGTTTTAGCTAGAATTATCTTAGTTTTGAAATTCAAGCAAAGTTCAAATTTAAACATTTGTTAGATAGCTTTATTTGAATTATTTCTAGCCATTTCAAAGCTGAAGGGGTACTTTTTTAGGCCTATAAATAGACCCCTTTGGCTGATTGTAAACACACCTTTTGATGAATAAGAATCCTTGATATTTCTTTCACTTTGTGTGAGACTTTGTTTTCTTGGTTTTTTATTAAAAACCTAGGTTAAGATCCTTCAAAGTTGAGCATATTGAAGGTATTGCCATTGCTTAAAGGTGCCGTCCAGGAGGGCCGTTTTGGTTTGCCTGATCAACGACCATCTTGAAGTGTTGGTCTTGCTCATTCGTTTAATCCACACGTTTTTAATCACTAAGGAAGCAAGGGGAAGTCTTCTTCCTTGTGTCTAACCCTTTGTGAAGGACGTTTGGAAGGTGGAATCGTTGGAGCCCATGAGTTGCACGCATCACCTGTTGTTACAATACCTCTCTTCCTGATAACAGTCATTATACTCAGGATGGTCATCAAATCTATCCTCAAATGAAATGTTCCTACGACCACCATTTAGACCACGACTCTTAGGACGTCTTCAGTGAGACATGTTTCCACGTTGTTTAGTCCAAGATTCACCACCAAAAGATGTTCCTTTGTTAAAAGGTACACTTGGAGGTTCTCTTCGACCTTGACTAGCACTTTCTCCCTTTTGGGCTCGAGAATTATTTTTAAGATCTTCAATTTCACTTTTCATGTGGCCAAAAGCGTGAATCATGCTAGCAATAGTTTGTTACAATGTTTCAAGTGTGACAGGACCTTGGGGTATGCTGGGGGTAGAAGGGGGTGAATTTTCCCTTTCTTATGAAGTAACCATGATTGAAAGCAAGTAAAGAAGTCCAACCAAAAAGTTGACAAGATATTTACTTCTACTTTAAGTTGACAATTAATTAAACAACAATCTTGGACTATCTAAGAATCAAAGAAGCATAGAAGTCAAGTGATGTTTAGGCCGGATCAAGAAAACTAAGGGTTTGTACAAAACAATCCCTTAACTTACTTCAATCTTTATGCAATCTCAATGGTTATAAAGCGAAAGCCAAGTACACATACACAAGTGCTCAGTAAGGGTTTGTTCTTGAAACTTTTTCAACAAAGATCAACACTTTGGGTGGTGGTACTTTTGCACAAATTTCGTTTCTAAGTTCCTCTTTTTGTGAATTTGGAACTTTTCTAATATAAGGCTATTCCTCTCCTCTTGTGCAATCTCTCATGCGTCTTGCCTCTTACTTTTCTGACGTATGTTGGCTTTTCTCTCGGTTCCTTTCTCAAACAAGCTCTATTTTCTTTCTTTGTGCTTTTTGGTTTGTTTGGTGAGACTACTGCTCACAGCCTTTATGAGACATTGCTCACGGCTTTGGTTTGCTTGCACAAGTTTTGGTTGTTCTTTTGTGAAAAAGTTCCCTTTACAACACGACTGAATGCTAGTGAAGTGACAAGTATTTCACAAATATAACAACCAAGAATGTATAAAGTTCAATCCAAGTTCAGAAAGTGTAATGACAACAAGATGATTCGTTCGGGTTGGCAATATAACAATGTGGGCTAAAATATGGAAAGACTGATTTTAAATGAGAACCTAAGTCCAACAAAGTCTTTAATCAATTTAAACCAAAGAAAGTAAAGGTGAATATTCAGCCAACGTCAAAGTATGAACCAATATGTTTGTAATCAATCAATGTGTACTCCTAAGCCATGGTTTGCATGCAAGTTCCTTTTCTTTTTGTTTGATTTTTGGTTTATATGGCTAAGATGATGTAAACAAGTTAAACTACTGAGGTTACACTAGTTGACACGAATTTGATCTTTGGTTAAGCAACAATGTGTTTGAACTAGTTATACCCTATGGTTGAATGCAATCTGGCGCTAATGTTTCCTTTGTTTTTTTGGTGATTTTTTTTTACCGAATGACAACAATTGGACACAAATTATACAACCTATAATTACCTAAATACAAGACAATTAAAACCTTGGTCGCCTACTGAATTCACGTGAGGAAGGAAAAGAACAAAAAACCAAAACCGATTTTAGCCTTAAGTGGTTGTGTTTGTTCCTTCTTGTTTTATCGAATAACCAAGACTAAACAAGCTGTGATCCAATATATTTAAACACTTTAAGGGTGTACAAATACGTTCATGAGCTGAAACTACAAGAAAAACATGAAGGAATGCAAGTTTAAACTAGGAAAAATTTGTTTGGGATAGGCAGCTGAAATGCAATTACCCGGGTGCCTTTTTCCTTGCTTTTTTCCTATGCCAAACTACAAGCAAACTTCAAACAAACTCTAACACATTATATTTCAGCATGTTATGATGATCATGCAAAGTTTGAGCAAAGTTTGATGAGAAAAACTCAATGAAAACGGGCTGCCAATTCAAACTACACGGCTGGGACACAAACAGGACACACTTGCATGTTTCTTGCTTTTTCTTAAACCAACATTATCAAATCACCAAACCAACTTTACCACATCATAATCAAATGTCCAGTAGGTGATTGATCAAGTTTTATGCTCAGGTTGTTAGGAAAAAACACAAGAAAACAAGATTCAAACTACTACACAAAAACAGAATTTCAGAACCTAGTGACTAGCTGGCAGTTTTTGGTATTTCTGATTTTTATGACTCATAAAAAGCCTAAAAAAGTACTAAAAATCATTAGCTAACATCTTAAACTATGTTTTAGACTAATTTCAAGGGCTGGAATCCTAAGGAAATCGCATGAACACATGAGCTAAACAAACTACCTACAGTAGAAAAATTTCAGCAACATAAACAAAGATAAATGAGATGAAGAATACCTTATAGCTCTAATACCACTTGATGCACAACCACTCAGCTATTGTAGGACCTTTCTTCAACTCAATAAACCAGATGGAACCAAGAAGGAAGGTGCAAAACATTCATGGAACACCAAGCAATCCAACCTATCCAGATTTCATCCAAGTAGATGAACTCTTCAGCAAATAACTTCAACTTAAGTGAGCAAGCCTTAAAACCTCTCAAACAATATCCATCCCAAGCATATGAAGTAATACAATCAAGAATTAGTTCAAGTTTCTTGAAGGGAATCAAAGATTCAAGTAAGAAAACTGAAAACAGTTTTTGGGAGCAAAGCAACAGGATACTCGCCTCCGGCCACAGAAGAATTACAAGAAGAAAATATTTCCAGATATACAGATCTGGCTGGTGAATCTGCAGGTGGTGGGGGTGTGTTGCTGACCGTGGCCGTGGATCAGTCTATCACAAGCGTAGTGGAATATTTCCTCTTTTCCTCTTTTTCTTCTCAACAATTTAGTTCGATTTGACACCCCCACTAAGCAACCAGATAAATTAACATAGACAATGCCATGAGCTTTTTCTTTTGGGCTTAGATGTTTCTAATGTAAACCAAGGTCAGTGGTGCATTTCGTCAAACAGGTGGAGTGTGTACCGTCCGATAGTGAAGAACCAATAAGCAGAAAAAGTATATGTTTTCTAATCGTTGCTGCAAATACTATCGAATAACAAAATGAAAGAAGTATGAAATTGGCGGCAGAATCCAAATGGTTTTGGCAAAGAATCCAAATGGTGTCGGCAAAGAGAAAACGAAAAAAGAAGAGGAAAAGAAAGCAACTGAGATGAATGATTGAGCGTGGAGAACTTTGGGGCGCTACATCTTGTCTTTAATTAATCTCTTCTTTTCTTTCGCAAGAATCCTAGAAAACTTATTTAATTCAAGATATTGAACATACAAATCATGATAAGATGGTTCAGAATCAGAATCAGAATCAGAATTTACCTCACTATCAAAAGGTGGAGGCTTTTGGCTTGACATACCTTGATTTTGTGGCTAGTGGATTCTCTTGTAGTGAGTGTGACTGCTCTCTGATACCACTTGTAAGCGCAGTATAGCCCCACTAGAAGAGGGGTTTGAATAGTAAATGCAGAAAATTCGGTTTCTAAAAACTTTTGGACCAAAAAACTCACTTCTGAAAACAGTTTCTGTTTTAAGATCCTGATTTGATTAATCTAGACGACCTGGTTATAAACTTCCAAAAATTATAAAATTTAGGGAGGCTGTGCTCTCAGATGTTGTGAGTGTCTCACAAAAATTTCAAATTAAAATCCTAAGCCTAAACCCTTGAAAAATTGCTTTTGTACAGATTGCGTCAATCTACCAGAAACTATACTCCGAAATGAAAATTTTATTCCTATTAATTAGGAGCTCTAAATGGCTTGAAAAATTTATGGTTTGACCCTCAAGATTTATATTTTCATTTTTTGAAACAGTTATTGAAAATTCCCTTGGTAAGTATGTCAACCACGTTGATGTTCTCAATGTTTGCAAATATGAGAATCAGATCCCACTAGTCTCGGAACTATTAACGTTTGACTAACTTATCCAAATGAGGTGAAACTTATGTCAAATGAAAGCTAGGGCATGTGGCAATGTTTTTGCAAACCTTTGTGATTTTTGAAAATCGTTTGCTATTTTTACCGTTACAATGAAAATGATGCAAAAAAAGGAACTGAAAGTAAAAGTGCTGAAAAGTAAGAACACCGAGAATTTTATATTGGTTCGGTTAAAATAACCTACTCCCGTCTTCGAGGACACCTTCCTCGGTTTCCACTAAACAAAAAACACCTTAACACAAGGGTGACTTGAGTTAAACCCCAACTCCAACCTTTTACAATCAAACAATCATATAAACCAACACGAACACCACCACCGATGAAATGAAGGTTTGATCACACCTTGATTAACCTTTTACAATAAATGAACAAGTGTATGTGGTATAATCAAAGCCTATATAATATATAGAATATAAGAGTGATAGGCTTGAGGCTAAGAGCAAGAGAAAAGAAAGGAATAAGAAGAGAGTAGTCTTTCTCTTTGGACTTGTAAGAATATCAATTTTGCTTGGCCTTGTCTTGCACCATATTGCCCCTTTATATCTTTTCTTGGCTGCCCCTAGGGTTAATTTCCTTCCTTGAGAATCGTCTTGAATGCCCTTGGAAGATTGCCTTGTGTAAATGATGACACAACTTTGCTTGGCGCAACACGATTGGAAGAATGACTTGCCTTCGTCTAGTTGTCACTGTAGAGATAAGGGGGTTTGAGTGATTTCAAAATAAGTGACTTAAATGCATGATATATATAAACGTGTACATGTATGCATGATACTTTGCTATTACTTGCCTTATTTAGCTCATATATAATGTTGCCGTACTAACGAGCCATGAAGCATTAAAGCTTACATCATATGGAAAACATTTGTTGTGTTTATACTATTTTCAGGTGCCACCATTAATGAACTAAACTAGTTCATTAAGTGAAGTACTTAGTTTAATAAACTAAGTAGTTCATTAAAGGAAGCCACATTTGGAAAAGGCACAAAGGCAACAAGGCTAAGGAAGGAAAGTTTTTCTCCTCCTCCCCTCTTAATTATACACGCCTATATGCACATATATTACATATATTTTCAGATTTTTTGAAAAAGGCACATACACATGTATTCCAACGTACTACCGACACGTTATATATTTTACGTACGTACGTTAATATCACACCACTATACTTAACTCATATTTATGAGTATATTCAGGTCTTATATCATATGATATAAGATATGGTGATGACAAATTAAATACGACATGATAAAAGGTTCTAAACCGAAAATTGTCGTATCGGACGAATACCGAAACTTCGCCAACTTGTCACGTACTTGCCATAAATAAATGGCCAGCCCCTATACTTCAAAAATGGATGAAAATTTCGTGCACATGACAGAAAATTCAGCCAAAAATACTTTCCATGTTGGCACACACAAATCACCCCACATTAAGGCCAAAATGTGAAGATTCCAAGTTTAATTTTGTCACATGTTAATGGTACCACTTTAGACCAGCCAAGTGCTGAGATTTAAAGTATATATTATATATATTATGTATAACATAATATATATAGCATGTGCAAAAGTTGGAATTTAAATTAGAGAAAAATCGGGTAATCGATAAATATCGAAAATTCGGTTTTCTACGCACACAACACATGGAACGTTTTTGGTACATCATGTGACACGTATCTAGACACTTTTTACATATGATATACATCTTAAAGTGTTCTAGAAAATTAAATTAAGGGCTGATTGGAATATAACATGTGTGTATTATAAAATGTGCACTATTTTACGAAGTTAGCAAAAATAAATTTCAGCACATGTATATACATTATCCAACGTCACCTACAGCTGAGATGGAGCATATGTGGAGCCTTGTTGGCATATTGATTTGGTCAAGAATCAATCACACAAAGTTGGTGACTTAAAGAGAGAAGCTACAAAAGGTAACAATTCAAATTTTGTCACAATTGTGACACATGCTGAAAATTCAGCATGTGTGCTAATGATGGCCGAAATTTTCATCTATTATGAGACATATTTTATTATCTTAAATTATGTTATTGATTGGAAGAAGAAATGGAAATGATTTGAATATTATTTAAATTAATAAAGTGTGATATTCTACATATCACACATGCTGAAATTTTTCAGCATGTGTGAAGACATGGTGTGGCCGAATTTTAGAGCATAAAGATGTCCATATTCATTTCTCATGTGATAGGAATAATTACCATAAATTGGTGATTTATTTTTTTAAAGAAAAATAAAAGTAAATTGGGCATTATTTTGAATAAAATTGAATGATGCACATGCTGAAAATTCAGCATGGCAATAAGCACTTGATGGCCGATTTTTGCCTTAGTTGGGAAGGATTTTTGTCTTGCAATTTTTGTGATATATCTTATGATTTATGGAAGTTATTTTGTGATGATTTTGGCACATGTTTAAGTGTAATTCTTAGATTTTTTCCAAGTCATCAATGATGACAACATTCATCCAATGAGAAGGTGCCAAGTAAGCGAAGACTAAATGATCATCCAATAAGAAGATGCCAAGTAAGCAAGACCTTGTCACAATGATGTCTTACATCCTCCCAAGGACTTAGAAGATAATTTTCAAGAGGGGGAGGCACCACCTAGGGGACGGCCATACACATTAAAAGGAAAGAGAAGAGAGCAAACAAAAGAAGCAACAAGCATTGCAAATCAAAGTGATCAAAAAACCTAGCTCTTCTTCTTCTACATCCTCTTTCTTTCTCTCTTCTTGTAAGCCTATTGTATTCATATCTTTCAATCTTGAATAGCCTTGACATAGACCACCACTCATTATATATCTTTGTAAAAGATTGATCAAGGTGTGATCAATCTTCATTCTTGCGAGGTGGTGGTGTTTGTGCGAATTGTATTAATCGTACAAGGTTTGTAAAGGGTTGGAGTTAGGTGTAACTCTATCAACCCTGTGGTAAGGTGTGTTGCGTGTGTGTGATTAGTGTGAACCAAGGAAGGTGTTCCTTGAAGACTGGAGTAGGTTGTTTATAACCGAACCAGTATAAAATTCTTGGTGCCATTTACTTTCTGCATTTACTTTTCAGTTACTGCACTGATTATCCTTCTTGTTCGCATTCGTAAAAATAGTTAACGAATTTCAAAAATCACGAAAATTTCCAGAAATATACTCACACGTTCTAGGGTTAATTTGGAATAAGTTTCAACCCTTTTGGATAAGTATAAGTCAATCAAACATCAAAAGTTCTGAGACTAGTGCAGTCTGATGTTCAGACTTGCAAAGGTTGAGACTTTGATTGTAGTTGACCTACTTCCCAAAAGAATTTTGCAAAATTATTTCAACCCATTTAAATATAGTGTATAAGGAGTTAGTGGTCAAATTTTCAGAGCATTTGGAGATTTCACACAAATAGGAATAAAATTTTCAAAATCATCTACCATTTCTGGCATATTCGAGCAATCTGAGTACCAACGGTTTTTGAAGGGGTAAAAGGTTGAATTTTAATTTGAAATTTTTAGGGGACTCTCATAACATCTGAGGCTATGTTCTCTCAAAATTTCATAATTTTTGGAGACCTATAACCAGGTTTTAAAAACGTTTTAAAACTGGTCCTGAAAACAGAATCTGTTTTCAGAAGTTGAGTTGTTTAGGTTTAAACAAATTTTAAAAACCACACTTTCTGCACCACCTATTCAACCCCCCTTCTAGTGGTGCCTTGCAGATCCTACAAGTGGTATCAGAGAGCAGGAACACTCACTTCAAGGAATCCAACGATTCAGTGATATGGCAACCACAAATCTCAAAACCGAGCAAGAAGGTATGTCGAGCCAAAGGCCTCCACTTTTTGACGGTGAGTCGTTTATTCAGTGGAAACTTAGAATGAAGCTTTTTCTTATGGCTATAGATATAGATCTTTGGTCAATCATTGAAGATGGTCCTTATGTCCCATCTAAGGTATCCACCGTAGACGGAGTCACATTAGAAGTTATTAAAACTAGACAACAATATACGAGTGATGATAAAAAGAAACTTAGTATGAATGCTAGGGCTATGCAATTGCTTCTAAACGGATTAAGTAAAAGTGAGTCTAGTTATGTGTCAAACTGTTCGAGTGCACAAGAAATGTGGAGGATACTAGAAATGAAACACGAAGGCACGAGTCAAGTAAAAGAGTCAAAAATAAACATGCTTATGTCCACACTTGAGTCGTTTAAATTATTGCCTAATGAGTCTATTGTTGATATGGATCTTTGTTTGACTAACATTTACAACTCTCTTGAGTCTCTTGGTAAAGCTTTTACCACGCAGGAAAAGGTACAGAAAGTCCTACGAAGCCTTCCATCCGAATGGGATCCTAAAGTGACCGCTATAGAAGAAAGCAAGGAAACTAAGTCAATAAAGATGGAAGAATTAATCGGATCACTTAAAGTTTATGAGAATAAACTCACCATACGGAAATCGGAGTCATCTAAACAAGGTAAAGCTATTGCTTTTAAATCGAATGAATACGTCTCCCCTCCCTCCGATCACGTAGATGATAGTGATTCTGAAACGGATAACGATGACTTAATTCTATTGGCTAAAGGCTTAAGGAAATTTATGAGAAGGTCATTTAGAAACAAAAATAAGGGTACTACAACCAAGAAAAATAAAAACAAGTCAAATGATAAAGACGTTAAATGTTATGAATGTGGCAAACTCGGACACTTATCATATGACTGCCCCAATAAAGAAAAGCAAACAAATAAATACCCTGACAAGGAGCGGAACAAAAATAGACTCGTCTCAGAATCCAAACAAAGGAAACGTGCTCTAAAGGCCTCCACCTGGAGTGATTCATCTGATTCTGAAACTGAGACCGAAGAGGAGACTGCACAAGTATGCTTTGCATCCAAAGCATCTAATGAGGTATCATCTGATTCTGACTCTGACTCTGAACCATCTTATGAAGATCTTTTTGGTCAGTATTTAGAACTGCATAAATTCACTAAGACTCTCGCTAAGGAAAAGAAGCGATTAATTGAAGACAAGAAACTGTTAGAATCTTTTAACGAGAATCTTGTCGCTCAATTAAGCGATTCAAAGAAAGAGTCATCATGTGTCATTACTGCATTAAAGACAGAGATTTCATCATTGACCACTAAAAATAATAAAATGAAATCCGAGATTTCAAGTTTGAAATCAAGGAATACCAATTTAGAGAAAATGATGAAACAGTTTGATACGGGGTCCAACATGCTGCATCGCATTATATTATCACAAAAGCATGACAGCGACAAAACGGGTTTGGGATACATTGATACAAATGAAGTATCAACCAAACCAACCAAGTTTGTGGTGTCTAAAAAAGTAGACACCCCTAAGCCTCAAGTGGCGTCTAAGATGACGCATAAGGCGCCCCTTTCCTCATCACGCCCCACTTCTTCTTCATATCATGTAAAATATAACTTTGTACCATATAGATATGAAAAGAAAAGAACAATGCATACACGAAATTCATATCATCCATGCACTACGCACACACACACAAGGACATATCAAAAACGTCCTTCATTTAGTGAGTATAGAGGAGTCCTTGGGCAAAGTGCATGCACCACATGTCTACTATGTCGCACCTTCATTCTTGCCATTTGATAGACCGAGAAGGATCACCCAAGTATGGGTACCGAAAGGTACTTTTACCAAGAGGTGATTAACTAACTCGAAAGGACCCAAAGTTAAAAGGGTACCTAAATTATCTTTGCACATTGCAGGGAGCCCACACATTGAAAGATACATCTATTAAGTGGTTCCTTGATAGTGGATGCTCGAGACACATGACGGGTGACCCGAGCCTATTCACCAAACTAAAGAAGGTCACAAAAGGCGGATCCGTGACCTTTGAAGACAACAATGAAGGCAAGATCATCGGAAAAGGTACGATTGGAAATCCAAACACTCTCCAAATCTCCAACGTATTTTTGGTAAGCAACTTATCCTACAATCTTCTTAGCATTTCTCAATTTATTGACAATGGTTTTAATGTGTGTTTTACTCACCCTTACTGCAACATAATAAATAAAAATGGAGAAACCGTTTTAAAAAGAAAACGAGAAGGTAACATTTTTACGCTTTCTATGGATGATGTAGTAGACGCTAAAGTTAAGTGTTTTATGTCAAATGAACCCAATGTGAATTTATGGCATAGACGTTTAGGACACATTGGCATTTCCACACTAGAAAAGCTTCAACGAAAGAACCTAGTACGGGAGTGCCTAAGCTTGATTTAGACAACTTTCAGTTGTGTGAATCTTGCATAAAAGGCAAACAAACACGTGAGTCACTTAAGCCTAAAAACGAAATAAGCACGACTGGAATCTTAGAACTATTGCATATTGATTTGTTTTGGTCCTAGTCACACTACAAGCCTTGGTGGGCGCCACTATGCATGCGTGATTGTTGATGACTTTTCTCGTTATACTTGGACTTTATTTCTTGCACATAAGGGTGATAGCTCCGTAGAGATTGCAAAATTAATTAAACAACTTGAAAATCAATACGGTTTAAATGTGAAAAAGATAAGAAGTGATAGAGGCGGTGAGTTTAAAAACAAAGAGATGATTTCATTTTGCGAGGAAAAAGGAATTAAGCATGAGTTTTCGCCACCTAGAACTCCAAAATTAAATGGAGTAGTAGAAAGAAAAATTGCACATTACAAGAAATCGCTAGAACTATGTTATGCGAAAATAAATTGTCTAGATTTCTGTGGGCGGAAGCCGTAAATTGTGCATGCTATATTGTAAATCGCCTATCTATAAGAAAGAAAATAAACAAGACGCCTTATGAGATTTTGAATGATCGCATGCCTAAGATTGACTATTTTCGTGTGTTTGGATGCAAATGCTTTGTCTTGAATACAAAAGATAATTTAGATAAATTTGAATCCAAATCAATTGAGTGCATTTTTGTTGGATATTCTACAAATTCAAAGGCATATAGATGTTATGATCCTCTCACTAGACAAATCATGGAATCTATTCATGTGAAATTCAATGAATTTGGTGAGATTGATAAAGATAAGGAATATGACGATGACTTTGAATTGAAACCCGTGTTGAATGAAGATGATGGTTCTTTTGATATGCATGATATGAATGACACACTAGACATGCATGATCATATAGAAATGCATGATAACATAGAAAATAATCAACCAAGATGGCATAGAGATCACCCACATGATCTCATCATAGGCAACCTCACTCACGGTGTGCGACCACGTAGAAGAATTACATCGGACGAAATAAAATGAATTTCATACTATGATTTCTGAAATTGAACCCAAAAATGTGCATGATGCTTTGAGTGATTCTTCTTGGATTGATGCTATGCATGATGAACTCAATCAATTTGTTAGAAACGATGTATGGGATTTAGTGCCACGACCACAAGATAAAACTATAATAGGCACAAAGTGGGTGTTTAGGAATAAAATGAATGAAGAAGGAAAGGTCGTTAGGAATAAAGCGAGACTTGTAGCACAAGGCTATAATCAAGAGGAAGGAATTGACTACGATGAAACATTTGCACCCGTAGCACGATTAGAAGCTATACGACTTTTACTTGCTATTGCTTGCATGAAAGATTTTAAATTGTATCAAATGGACGTAAAAAGTGCATTTCTAAACGGATTTATACAAGAAGAAGTATACGTGAAGCAACCACCCGGTTTTGAAGATTTGAAACATCCCAATCACGTGTACAAACTAAAGAAGGCACTATACGGCCTAAGCAAGCACCGAGAGCATGGTATGATCGTTTTGCTACTTTCCTTTTAGAAAATGATTTTAAACGTGGTACTATAGATAGTACACTATTTTTGAAACAAGATAAATCAGATTTACTTATTATCCAAATCTACGTTGATGACATTATTTTCGGCTCTACCTCGCATAGACTTGTTAAAGATTTTGAAAATTGCATGAAATCTGAATTTGAAATGTCTATGGTTGGTGAACTTAATTATTTTCTTGGCTTGCAGATTAAGCAAACGAGTAAAGGGATTCATATAAGTCAAGCAAAATATGTTAATGACATGATTAAAAAGTTACTTTTGAAAATTTGAAACCATCCCCCACCCCTATGAGTTCACTACCAAATTGGACAAAGACGAAAATGGTAAAGACGTTGATAATGGATTATATCGATCTATGATAGGTTCTTTGCTATATTTAACTGCTAGTAGGCCTGATATCATGTTTAGTGTATGCATGTGTGCACGTTTTCAAAGTCAACCTAAGGTGTCACACTTCAATGCGGTAAAAAGAATATTTCGTTATATTAAGCACACGCCCACCTTAGGAATTTGGTACGATAAGGATTCTACCCTTAACTTACATGCTTACACTGATGCAGATTATAGTGGCTGCAAAATAGATAGAAAAAGCACGAGTGGAACTTGCCAATTTATAGGAAACTCACTCATTTCATGGTTTTCTAAAAAGCAAGCAAGCGTTGCTCTGTCCACTACTGAGGCTGAGTACATGGCTCTTAGCCTTTGTTGCACACAGTTGTTGTGGATAAAACAACAACTTTCGGACTTTGGAATTACCGTAAATAAAATTCCTATATATTGTGATAGTATGAGTGCCATAAAATTTGTCTAAGAACCCCGTGTTACATTCTAAGGCTAAGCATATAGAAGTACGCTATCACTTTCTTCGTGATCACATAAACAATGGTGATATTGTCATAGATCACGTACGCACAGACGCACAAGTAGCGGATATTTTTACAAAAGCCTTAAATCAAGCCACGTATGAATCTCTTCGTTCTAAATTAGGCATGATTCCCATTGATATGATTTGATTTGACATGATTTTGATTCTCTTTCCTATTGACAGGAATCTTTTGATTTACTTTCCAAAATAAGGGGGAGAGAAAAGCATGATTTAAGGGAGAGAGAGACAACACTAATTGTACTAATTGCACAAATCAAGGGAGAGCCGGATTTGAAATTCGAAATTCAAATTTCAAATTTGTGCATGTTTCAAGGGGGAGCGATAACATTTAAATCATGTGCATAAGTTATTTTGAAAATCATCAAAAGGGGGAGATTGTAGAGATAAGGGGTTTGAGTGATTTCAAAATAAGTGACTTAAATGCATGATATATATAACGTGTACATGTATGCATGATACTTGCTATTACTTGCCTTATTTAGCTCATATATAATGTTGCCGTGCTAACGAGCCATGAAGCGTTAAAGCTTACATCATATGGCAAACATTTGTTGTGTTTATACTATTTTCAGGTGCCACTATTATGAACTAAACTAGTTCATTAAGTGAAGTATTTAGTTTAATAAACTAAGTAGTTCATTAAAGGAAGCACATTTGGAAAAGGCACAAAGGCAACAAGGCTAAGGAAGGAAAGGTTTTCTCCTCCTCCCCTCTTATTATACACGCCTATATGCACATATATTACATATATTTTCAGATTTTTTGAAAAAGGCACATACACATGTATTCCAACGCACTACCGACACGTTATATATTTTACGTACGTACGTTAACGTCACACCACTATACTTAACTCATATTATGATTATATTCAGGTCTTATATCATATGATATAAGATAATGGTGATGACAAATAAATACGACACGATAAAAGGTTCTAAACCGAAAATTGTCGTATCGGGCGAATACCGAAACTTCGCCAACCTGTCACGTACTTGCCATAAATAAATGGCCAGCCCCTATACTTCAAAAATGGATGAAAATTTCGTGCACATGACAGAAAATTCAGCCAAAATACGTTCCATGTTGGCACACACAAATCACCCACATTAAGGCCAAAATGTGAAGATTCCAAGTTTAATTTTGTCACATGTTAATGGTACCACTTTAGACCAGCCAAGTGCTGAGATTTAAAGTATATATTATATATATTATGTATAACATAATATATAACATGTGCAAAAGTTGGAATTTAAATTAGAGAAAAATCGGGTAATCGATAAATATCGAAAATTCGGTTTTCTACGCACACAACATGGAACGTTTTTGGTACATCATGTGACACGTATCTAGACACTTTTTACATATGATATACATCTTAAAGTGTTCTAGAAAATTAAATTAAGGGCTGATTGGAATATAACATGTGTGTATTATTAAATGTGCACTATTTTACAAAGTTAGCAAAAATAAATTTCAGCACATATATACATATCCAACGCCACCTACAGCTGAGATGGAGCTTATTTGGAGCCTTGTTGGCATATTGATTGGTCAAGAATCAATCATACAATGTTGGTGATTAAAGAGAGAAGCTACAAATGGTAAAATTCAAATTTGTCACTTATACACATGCTGAAAATTTCAGCATGTGCTAATGCTGGCCGATTTTCATCTATTATGAGACAATTTTATCTTCTTATTATGTGATTGATTGGAAGAAGAAATGGAAATGATTTGAATATTATTTAAATTAATAAAGTGTGATATTCTACATATCACACATGCTGAAATTTTTCAGCATGTGTGAAGACATGGTGTGGCCGAATTTATGCATAAAGATGTCCATATTCATTTCTCATGTGATAGGAATAATTACCATAAATTGGTGATTCATTTTTTAAAGAAAAATCAAAGTAAATTGGGCATTATTTTGAATAAAATTGAATGATGCACATGCTGAAAATTCAGCATGGCAAAAGCACTTGATGGCCGATTTTTGCCTTAGTTGGGAAGGATTTTGTCTTGCAATTTATGTGATATATCTTATGATTTATGGAAGTTATTTTGTGATGATTTTGGCACATGTTTAAGTGTAATTCTCAGTTTTTCCAAGTCATCAATGATGACAACATTCATCCAATGAGAAGGTGCCAAGTAAGCAAGACTAATGATCATCCAAAGAAGATGCCAAATAAGCAAGACCTTGTCACAATGATGTCTTACATCCTCCCAAGGACTTAGAAGATAATTTTCCAAGAGGGGAGGCACCACCTAGGGGACGGCCATACACATTAAAAGGAAAGAGAAGAAGAGCAAACAAAGAGAGCAACAAGCATTGCAAATCAAAGTGATCCAAAAAACCTAGCTCTTCTTCTTCTACATCCTCTTTCTTTCTCTCTTCTTGTAAGCCTATTGTATTCATATCTTTCAATCTTGAATAGGCTTGACATAGACCACCACTCATTATATATCTTTTAAAAGATTGATCAAGGTGTGATCAATCTTCATTCTTGCGAGGTGGTGGTGTTTGTGCGAATTGTATTAATCGTAAAGGTTTGTAAAGGGTTGGAGTTAGGTGTAACTCTATCATCACCCTGTGGTAAGGTATATTGCGTGTGTGTGATTATGTGAACCAAGAAGGTGTTCCTTGAAGACTGTAGTAGGTTTTTATAACCGAACCAGTATACAATTCTTGGTGCCATTTACTTTCTGCATTTACTTTTCAGTTACTGCACTGATTATCCTTCTTGTTCGCATTCGTAAAATAGTTAACAAATTTCAAAATCACGAAAACTTCCAGAATATACTCACACGTTCTAGGGTTAATTTGGAACAAGTTTTCAACCCTTTTGGATAATATAAGTCAATCAAACCAAATTCTGAGACTAGTGCAGTCTGATTTCAGACTTGCAAAGGTTGAGACTTTGATTGTAGTTTACCTACTTCCCAAAAGAATTTTGCAAAACTGTTTCAACCCATTTAAATATATGTATATAGTTAGTGGTCAAATGTTCAGAGCATTTGGACGTTCACACAAATAGAATAAATTTTTCAAAATCATCTACCGTTTCTGGCAGATTCGAGCAATCTGAGTACCAATGGTTTTTGAAGGGGTTAAAGGTTTAATTTTAATTTGAAATTTTTAGGGGACCCTCATAACATCTGAGGCTAAGTTCTCTCAAAATTTCATAATTTTTGGAGACCTATAACCTGTTTTAAAAGGTTTTAAAACTGGTCCTGAAAACAGAATCTGTTTTCAGAAGTTGAGTTGTTTAGGTTTAAACAAATTTTAAAAACCACACTTTCCACTTTCCGTACCACCTATTCAACCCCCCTTCTAGTGGTGCCTTGCAGATCCTACAGTCACTTCTTGATAGGCCATCTTTAATCCCCTTGGCACTCTTTAAATGAGCTGGAATTTCTTCAAAAAAATCTAAAATATGTGCTCAAAATCAAGGTCAATAACTACCATATAATCATAATTCGACCCCCTTAAATTTTGGAAGATAATTGAGATATTAAGGACTCAAAAATCGGCCAGCTCTTCAACATGTGCTTAAATTTTCAGCATTTGTTTTCTTTTGAATTCATTCCTTATGTGTTGCCCTCTTCAATGTAACCAATCATGTGTGGCATGTCCTCCACCAATTGAAGTGGCCAAATAAACTCCCACCTAGACTCCAACAAAGCTGAAAATGGCGTGTGATATAGGCTGCACATGTGCTGAATTCTTCTTATGTCAACTTGTCAAATAAAGCATAATATTCACAATATGGTAGATTGTAATAATGCCTTAATTTGAATTTCTAGAACACTTTAACATGTCTTGAATGTGTAAAACTATCTAGATACATGTTACATCAATGTCACAAACGTTCCATATGCGTAGGTTTGTAGAAAATCGAATTTTCGACTTTCGTCGATTACGCGATTTTTCTCTCGATTAATTTCAAACTTCCTACACATGTAATGTATATTAGTCAGACATATATCATTAAATGAGGTTTATATGCAGCTCCAATGACTGAGTATAAACGCACCGTGTGACAAAATATGCTTGACTTTGAATTCTCCAAAAATCTAGGCTAATTGTGGGTGATTTGTGTGTGCAAACTGGTACGACCTTTGGCTGAATATAACTTGTGGATCACGAACTTTTGGAATATTTTTTATGTATCTCAGCTGACCATCTTTATATGGTAAGTACATGACATTCGGTGAAGTTTCGGTGGTCACCTGATACGACAATTTTCGGTTTATGACCTTGTAACATGTCGTTATAATTTTGATGTCAACATGACTTGTAATATATGATATAAGGCCTGAATATACTCATAAATATGAGACGTATATAGTGGTGTGATATCGACGTACGTTTATAATATATATGACGTGTCATGGTACGTCGGAATATAAGTAATGTTTGTTGTGATAAAAAATATGGATATGTAATATATATATATATATATATGTGTGTGTGTGTAATTGGCGTGTGAGGGTGTGGATGAGAAAGACTTTCCATTTTCAAATTAGTGGCCATATAGCTCCTCCAAATATGTCTTCATTCCATTAACTAGTTCATTAACTTATGAACTTCACTTAATGAACTAGTTAGTTCATTAACTATGGCACCTGAAAATGTATAAGACAACAAATGTTTGCCATTTGATGTAAGCTTTAGCGCTTTATGGCTTGTTAGTACAATTACATTATAAAAAATGTAAAGCATTTTTATCACGTGCTATATCAAGTAACACTTACCTATCTCTCTATGGTCTTACACCTGCTTCTTCTCATACATGATAATAATCTGCATGTTTTATCTCTTTTGCATGTTTGGATGTGGATATTATCTATGGGAGGACCTGTTGGGCGTACACCCGTACATTGAAGTACCACTTCGGCATTACATACTCACGGGATGGCGAACATTACTTCTCTTATTCTGACAAATCAACTCCTGATCCCTCACTTTTTGGATGCTACAACACATTTCAGCAGGAACATTCACCCAATGCTAACCTTTTCACTCCTAACCCATATTGTTGCAAGTCATATAATATTACGCTTTTTTACTTACCAAGGTTTTTCCACAAGGGTGGTTTTACTTGAAAAGGTTTTAATGCGGCATATCATATATGACTGGCGATTATCAATAATTTCTTTTCTACATTGGCAATTTTCATTTCATGAGCTTATGTTTGTAATATGGTTTTCCTCCGCCATAAGTGAAGCGTCTTAATAATATATATTCGGCTAACAAAAATTTAAATCATGAATTTTCAATCACTCAAATCCTGATTTCTGAGCATTTTTGACCATATGGCCCGATTTCATATAAAATTGTGTTTTGGGCATAATGGACTAGTGTTGGACATGTGGTCAACCCGTCAGTGAGATGGTCAAATTTCATAAAGGAAAAGGACCTTATTTTCTTGAGTTTAAGAAATATTAAGTTGAATGAAGGTGAACTAAGAAGTGTGTGGTGTAAACCATTCATATGTGGATGAGCTTTCGGCTATAATGTCAATTGCATGTAAATCTATGCTTTGACCAATTAACCACAAATATTGATGTACAAGTATATTTGGAATAGATTTTCTTGATGATGGAAAATATCTTTTTTTGTTACACCCCGACACCCCCGCTACGTACGAAAATTTCATTTTATCGTTTATGATACTTAGTGTGATTTGTGTGTATGTGTATACTTGGGAATTTTTAAAACAATACTTAAGTAATCTAAATTGGATAGGAATAAATAAATAGGAATATTAAGAATGACAACCCTTATTAGAATTAAAGCAAGGAAATTCATGTAGGACATAAAATAGATAGACAAATTTTGTCCAATTTTACCCCCAAGAAGTACCCTTGGCATGCCCCCTACCATGATAAGTGAAAGAATAATTTTTAATTCCTCTTCCACTTATATTTTTATCAATGTAAAAATTACAATGAACAATATATACCTACTTCATTCCACTAATTCACAAAAATCTTTCAAATTACCCCACTTACCCTCACCCCCACTTGGCACCACCCCCTCCCCACATGTAAGACAACTTGTCTTACATCTTTCCTACTTCACATCACTTCACTCCTTACACTTTCGTTTTACCCACCAACCACATTCCTTCCATGTCCTCCCTCACTTACACCTACACTTTTTAACAACTTAATGATTTAAGGGCCTTATTCGTCTTAGAACGTTACGAAAATTTTATGACATGTAAATGAGACCCCATTAAACATGTGTAGGACAAAAGATTATGAAAATGGGCATGTTTGATTAATCTAGCTGCCCCATAAACATGAAGTAAAAATCTGGAAATTTTTAGCTTATGAAACCATGCTTGTTGTCATGTTCTAAGGAGTACTTACGATAATCCATGCCATGACTTGCATTGCATAACATTTCATGTATCATGCATGATCACATGCACCATGAATCTGATTTTTATGAATTTTTCCGTGCAAGTAAGTCTTTTCAAGCAAGCAAGTTTTTCGTTATGCATGTAAGTTATTTACGGTCCCATGTTTTAAAGAAAGCTTTATGATTCCCTTGCCGGCTAAGCATGCAAATAACCCGACTCCAGACTCGGGGTTAATAGGTCTGATGGCATGATAAAATCTGGACCCGTTCCGGGCCTGGGTTAACTGGTCCGATGATATGTTCTGGACCCGATCTAGGCCCAGGGTTAATCGGCCTGATATTATGTTCTAGACCCGTCCCAGACCCGGGGTTAATTGGTTGATGACATGTTCTGGACCCGTTCAGATCCGGGTTAATTGATCTGATACTCCATTTTTCTGACACGTTATTTTTATGGGACCAAAATGATGTTTTTACATGACATGATATTATGCATTGCATCTTGCATAATTCATGGGCATTGTGGCATGTTGTAAGTTCAGCCAGTGGGTGATATGATTGTCAGTATAGTATTACTTAAAATTTTGTTTAGGCTATACCGTCAAGCAGATCCAGGATTAAAGATCAGGTATGAACTAACATTGAGGTTCTTAGGGTTTTACATTCATGTTATGATTCTTTATTTATCTCATGATAGTTTATTGTATGCTTGCTGGGTGATTTTATCACTCATACCTTTATTTTTTCCCCCAGAGCCAGTGAATGCTAAAGTTGAATGGATCGAGGATGAACCGAAAGTGTCGTACCCGTAGTCGAGGTGTAAGGAGAAGATCATGCTTAAGGACTTTTCTGCTGCTATGATGATGTACTATGAACTATGTTGAACTCTTTGGGATTTCGGTTATGTTGTTTTGTGGACTACTACTTCTGGGGACTTAATATTTCGTAATGCATGTTTATTTTAAAGTTTTAATTCTGCCTAAATTTTACTACCATGTTAAATGTTAGCATGGGAGTCCATGGCTTAAGTTATGGATTTTCTCATGTTATGCATGACGCTTTGTACGCTCCTTAGTGAAGTACGGCGGGTGCACCGTATTCGGACAAAGTCCGGGTGCGGGCTATAGGTGGTATCAGAGCCCAGGCTCCAGATTACAGGCAGAACGTAGAACTAAGTTATGATCTTAGAATCTAAGTTTGATCTTAGACTTAAGTCATGATCTTAGAAGGGGGATGGCCTTAAATTAGGACCCCATAGACCGGATTTAGAATATAATTTAATAATTAATTCCGCCTTATTAAATCCGGATCTCTAATGTAAGTTAGACTTTTCTCTTCCTCATTTAAATTTTTCTGAGAATTATGGCCTTTGCACAAAATAACTTGATTTTATCCCAACCTTTGTATAAATGCTAACACTCCATAGTGCAGATGGTGCGACCTCGTGGCAGACCTCCTACTCGACCATGCTTAGGAGCCTGTTCCCCCTCAGCCACAGGGCCCCGTTCCTCCGCCACCGATTCGATCCCGCCGCCACCACAGTCGGACCAAATCCTCCAGTTCAGAATATCCACCTCCACCACCGCAGGCACCTGTTCCTCCGGTTATGCCTGACATTAATGCCTTTCAGGCCTTTTGCCAAGTGGTCACCCAGATCGGGCAAGGCCTAATCCATCAGAATGCTCCACCTCATCCACACGAGCCTGTGAGAGATGCCCAGTATTACTTTGAGAAATTAAAGAGAGCTAATGTACTACTGTTTAAGGGAAAGCCAGATCCCGATACAGCGGAGAAGTGGTTGGACGAAGTTGAAAACTATTTCGAGTTAATTCAAGCCCCCGACGAGCTGAAAGCCCAAGCCATCTGACCTTTTCTGATAAGTGAAGCTAACCAATGGTGGAAGATGAATTTACATCCCTTGCCCAGACAGATTGCCTGAGAAAGATTTCTGCAAGAATTCCACAAGTTCTATATCCCTCCGTCAGTCAAGCTACAAAAGAGACGTGAATTTGAATCACTGAAGCAAGAACCTGGTATGACGGTAGCAGAGTATGCAAATAAATTCATCGCATTAGGGAGATTTCAGCCTGTCACCATGAATGATGAAGAGACAAAATGCTGAAATTTGAAAGAGGTCTGAATCCAAGAACCCGGACATGGTTGGTAAATGCAAAGCCTACGAATTTTGGAGCTCTTTTGGACGCCTGCTATAGGATTGAGAGAGACATTATCCGCCGAGACGATGTGGGACAAAAGAGAGAAAGACAAGGGACTGGAAATGAGAAATACAGAAAGGTAGCTAAGAAGAATTTCAGAGGATCAATTCGACAAGGAAAATCCCAGGGTCGGAATCAGCGCCGCCAGCATCACCAAAATAATCAGCAAAAGATTCAGACTCCACCCCAACAGCCAACTATACCATATGTCCTCAGTGCCAGACGACAACACATGGGTGAGTGTCGATGGAAGACTAGACAATGTTTTTGGATGCGGCAAGGATGGCCACCTGATTAGGGATTGCCCAGAAAGAGCGCAGCAACTGCAACAACAGCCAAAGAACCAGCGACCACGTGCGAATGCAAGGGTGCACGTCATGACAGAAGCAGATGTTGAGGAGACAACAGATGTAGTGACTGGTAAGATCTAAAGTTTTACGCCTTTAATACGCTTTACTTATACATGCCTATACTATTGCTTAGTTAAATATGCATGATTCAGGAACAATCTTAGTATGTAGCATACCTACGAATGTATTATTCGATAGTGGCATCAGCCACTCATTTATCTCCAGGAAGTTTGCTAAGAATATAGATCATAACTCAGTCAGACTAGAATCACCCTATAGAGTACAAGCAGCCGGTGATCAGGTGCTTGTCTCTCATCATATCTTCCGAAATTGCGTGCTTGAGTTCATGAACAACGTTTTGAAGCCGACTTGATTCCTATACCCATGAGCGATTTCGATGTGATCCTTGGAATGGATTGGCTCTCAAAGAACCATGCTCACATTGATTGCCGAAGTAGGCAAGTTATAATTAAGAATCCAGCTCGAGATGAAGTGTCATTCCAAGGAGGAGCTAAGTTAAAGAAACCATCCAAGAAAGTCTTTGTTAACGCGGCTCGTGCCAGCCGAGCGTTTAAGAAAGGCTATGAAGGATTCTTTGTTTATGTCAAAGTGCTGAGCAAGCGAGTCCCACCCTTGCTCAAGTTCCGGTCGTCCATGAATACCCTGATGTATTTCCAGACGAATTACCTAGACTACCTCCTGATCGCGAAATTGCATTCGAGATAAACCTTGTCCCAGGAGCTGAACTCATATCAAAAGCCCCATATCGGATGGCTCCTGCAGAACTAAAAGAGCTAAAGAAGTTACACGAACTGCTAGAGAAGAGGCTCATTCGGCCCAGCGTTTCGCCTTCGGGTGCTCCTGTGTTATTCGTGAAGAAGAAAGATGGAAGTATGCGCTTATGCATTGATTACCGGGAACTCAACAAAATCACCATAAAGAATAAGTACCTATTGCCCCGGATAGACGACTTATTTGATCAACTCAGGGTACGTAACTAATAAGTTCTAGTTCAATTAAGGTTTAAATTTCCAAAACCCTATCTAAAGAATCTTAATGCAGGGATCTCGAATCTTCAGTAAGATTGACCTGCGATCTGGATACTTCCAATTGAAAATTAAGGCTGAAGACGTTCCAAAGACTGCCTTCAGGACACGCTATGGACACTATGAATTTTTGGTCATGCCTTTTGGCATAACCAACGCTCCTGCCGCCTTTATGGATCTCATGAATCGAGTTTTTCAGGACCAGTTGGACAAGTTCGTAGTGGTCTTCATAGACGATATTTTGATCTATTCACCAGATGAGGAAACTCACGGTTCTTAATATTCTAAGAGGAAGACAATTTTACGCAAAATTTAGCAAATGCAAGTTTTGGCTGCGTAGTGTATCCTTCCTCACCATGTTATATCAAAAGATGGGATTTCAGTAGATCCCAAGAAAATTGAAGCTATTATAGAATGGCCCAGACCAACAAATGTTACCGAGGTGAGAAGCTTCCTTGGATTAGCAGGCTATTATCGAAAGTTTGTTGAAGGATTTTCGAAGATAGCTGTTCCCCTCACCAGATTGACACAAAAGAAAACCAAGTTCGAGTGGAATGCCGACTGTGAAAGAGTTTCTCAGAGTTAAAAGCAAAGTTGACGTCCGCCCCCATCTTGGCTCAGCCCACTCCTGGCGAGATGTACGTGGTGTACAGCGATGCTTCAAAGAACGGTCTAGGATGTGTACTTATGCAGAGATAAGGTGATAGCTTATGCATCCCGATAGTTAAAACCATTCGAGCAAAACTACCCCTTCATGATCTTGAGCTTGCAGCAGTGGTTTTCGCATTAAAGATATGGAGACATTACTTGTATGGTGAGAAGTGTGAGATCTATACAGATCATAAAAGCCTTAAGTATCTCTTTACCCAGAAAGAACTAAACATGCAGTAGCGCCGATGGCTCGAGTTGATTAAAGATTATGATCTCTCAATTCAATATCACCCTAGGAAAGCTAATAAGGTTGCTGATGCGTTGAGTCGGAAGACAAGTCACCCACGGCAACCACCTCTTCAGCGAGATATGGAAGAGTTTGGCTTAGAAGAGTTGATTCAGTGGATGAAGTCCTCGCCAAGTTGGTTCTTATTCCTTCACTGATGGACCGGATCAAAGAGCTCAAGGGAATGATGCAGCCTTGAGAAAGATCAAGGAAAGGATCTGAGATAGCCACAAAATGACTTCGAAGTTCGTAACGATGGCAGCTTATGGTACCGAGGACGGTTATGTGTACCTGAAAACAAAGAAATCAAAGATGAAGTATTGATGGAAGCCCACAGCACACGATTATCTATACACCCTGGAGCTAATAAGATGTATCAGGACCTCAAGCAAAAGTTTTGGTGGCACGGTATAAAGAATCAAATAGCTGAATTTGTTTAGCGATGCTTGGTCTGTCAAAGAGTAAAGGCTGAACACCAAAGACCTGCTGGACTACTACAACCCTTAGAAGTACCAAAATGGAAATGTGACCACGTCGCCATGGATTTTGTGACTGACCTACCCAGGACTAAGTATGGAAATGATGTTATATGGGTCATTGTAGATTGTCTAACCAAGTATGCTCACTTTTTGGCCATGTCGATTAAAGCATCTATAGAAAGTTGGCCTCTATGTACATTGATCAGATTGTTTGTTTGCAGGGAGTGTCCATAAGTATCTTATGCGATTGTGATCCCCGTTTTACCTCGAGATTCTGGACAGCCATTCAAAAGGCAATGGCACGGAGATCAGAATGAGTTCCGCTTTCCATCCACAGACTGATGGCCAATCCGAAAGGACAATTCAAATCCTTGAAGACATGCTTGCTTGCATTCTTGACTTTGGAGGAAGCTGGGATAAAAGTCTTAAGCTAGTCGAGTTTTTCTACAATAACAGCTTCCATAGATCCATCAGAATGGCACCTTATGAAGCATTGTATGGGAGAAAATCGATCCCCACTTTATTGGGACGAGATTGGAGATAAGATCTATACGGGACCCGACCTTGTAGAACAAACACGAGAAAAGGTAAAGATTGTTCAGCAAAGATTGAAGGCGGCACAAGATAGAAGTAAGGTATGGGCTGATGAAAGGCGGAGACCCTTAGAGTTTCAAGAAGGAGAAAAGGTCTTCTTAAAGGTATCTCCGTCTAAAGGGATCAAGAGGTTTGGCATAAAAGGGAAATTGAGCCCAAGATTCATTGGACCATATGAAGTTCTAGAAAAAGTCGGTGAAGTTGCATATCGCCAGGCATTGCCCCCATCACTTTCCCAGTTGCATGATGTATTCCATGTTTCCCAACTTTGCCGATATGTTTATGATCCAAGCCACATCCTTGAAGATCAGCAGTTGAAGGCTGAAGAAGATGCATCTTACGAAGAGGAGCCCCTAAAGATCGTTGATCGGAAAGAGAAAAAGCTGAGAAAGAGATCTATACCTATGGTAAAGATTCAGTGGAGATATCATTCTGGAGAAGAAGCCACATGGGAAACGGAGGAAGACATGAAGAATAGATATCCCCATCTTTTTGACTAGTCTCTAAAGTTTCGAGGACGAAACTTATGATAAGGGGGGGATGTTGTACCCCAACTATAATGTACTTGAAACCATGACAAAGTGACGTAATGCAAATAACAATTTCTCCAAGTGCATTTTACTTAATTCAAATTAGCGCTTCTTTACTTAAACTCTTTTAAGATGGATACTAAATAATTATATAAGGGGATGTCACAAGGTATTGAAATACCCTATAAATTTCGGCCAAGAGGCCTTAATCAACCTTGGAATAATTTCTTTTTATAAGAATGCAAACCTAAATGGTCCTCACAAAGCAAATTTAAAATCATATTAGATAAAATAAATAATAGTATAAATTATATAAGTATGAGATAGGATAAATGTGAAAAGACCAAAATACCCCCAAAACCCCCTTAACTTTCGGCCAAGACAATGGAGGGATCTAGAACCCTCTCCATTATTCTACTATTTGAAATATTTAGCTAGAATATAATTATATAATAAAGAAATAAAAATCAAGCATGCAAAAGAAATAATAAAAAATTTCAAAGGATGCAAGCATGGTAGTAGACAAAAGCTTGCCATTCACAAGACCAATACTCCTTTTTCTACTTTTCATGGAACCTTGCCCCTTTTCCCTCCCTCATGCACCGGCTACCCTTCCCCTACACCCCTTAAATTTTAAATTAAGCAAGACACCTCCTTTCTTTCCATCTTGAACTCACCAAGCCAAGACAACACTTAGACAAATTTTCACCTCCCTCCACACACACACCCTACGGCCCCCTTCATCTTGGAGCTAGGAAGTTCATCTCAACTCTCATCTTCAAATCCAAAGAAGCATCTAGGTAAGTCTCCTTCCAAGCATCTTAAGTGAATTTTCTATGTAAAGTAATGAAGCTCACTTGGTTCCTTCTCCTACCCCCCAAACCCGTGACCTTCATGGTCACTAGGTGCAAAGTTTTCAACTTTTAGGTAGGTGCAAGCTCTTGCTAGTTGAAGCTCCATTCAAAATCTCATCTTTGTAAGTAAATCTAATATCAAGATAGCTCTATTTCCATTCAAGATAATGGCTAATATTCTCTTTTGCTTTCCTTCAAAAACCGTATGTTTCATGGTGTAGAGGAGGAAAACTTCAACTCATCTCATCCAAGATCCAAGCTAAGAAAAGGCTCTAGCTTGAAGAGGCAAGTATACATTAGACTCTCATGATTTATTTGAAGAATTAGTGACTTGAATGGCTAGTTGTTTCTAAGATGCCAACTTTAGTTGAATATATTAAGTATTAAGCATGACACCTTAGTGATTCCATAGAAAAATGTCTTGCATGTGACTAATTCCTCCAAAGGTGAATTCTTTTCTTACATGCAATGTGGTATGAGGCTGTTTTAGGATGAAATAAGGTTCAACAAAGTGATTCTAGGCAAGAATAGCTCTTGGATGAAGCTTGTGAAGCACTAAGATGGCATGCATGTGCTAGTTGGAATTTATAAGGTTGTTTGGTAAGATTGAAATAAAATAGCATATAAATGTGTTGCATGCCTAAATAAATGTTGTAAAATATGTTCATGGCACCCTAGAAGTTTCGGCCAAGAGAATGAAAGTGATGGTGAGTTTTGAATCCAAGAAAGAACACCTTTTGTGAGCAAATATGATGAGTGTTGTGTACAAATTACAAACTGTTTCGGAATGATGCAAATATGATTCAATAAAAAGAATGGAATCTGGATATTCATGTTAAAAACGGTGTATATGGTGACTAATGAGTTATTTCATAGGAATAAAGATAATTAGTGGACATTTGACATGAAAAGGGATAAAACACAAAACCTCTGGAGCTAGGCAGAATTGTGTAGTGTATTATGTGACCTCAAAATGAACCTTACTAACGTGCAAACAAGCTGATTTTTGGCATGACATTAGCCCTGTGTGTGTCAATTATGAGAGTTGGAATCTTGGTAAAAGAAGTTGTGGTTTATCTTTAACAAAATTTTTGGTAAAACTGGCCAAGCTCAAACTACTGGAGCTGGACAGAATTACGTAATGCATTGCTTGACCCAAAAATGGACCTTAGAAACATGCAAACAAGCTAATTTTCGGTAGGAAGTTATTCCCGCATGTTTATGATGTCTGTGAGTTGGAATTAGAAAAAGGAATTATGGTTGTGCCACAATAGAATTTTTAGTAAAACTGGTCAGTCCAGAATCAGCATATGACCAATTTCGGGAAATTAATTAAATGACCCCTTTAATGTTTTGGATTTCTTCTGGAAATTTTATTATAATCACCTAAGACATAGAGGAGCATGACCATGTAAATTTATCGACTCGGTATTATCGTTTGATGGGTAACTATGGATTTAAAGTTAACGCACTAAAACTGGAAAATTAGACAGAACAGAGGAATAAGTTAAGAGGCCTTAATTCTGTGGATTTTGACCTATATAAACGGTTTGGGCCATGAATGTTAGTCCTTAGGGATTTTATATGTTTTCCAGGCTGTGGCCCAAAATAATTAAGGTTTTAAGGTCATGAAAATTAAAGTAAAGATGGCTATTATAATGCTGAATTCAGCAGTACACTTTTTAACAACTTAATGATTTAAGGGCCTTATTCGTCTTAGAAAGTTACGAAAATTTTATGACATGTAAATGAGACCCATTAAACATGTGTAGGACAAAAGATTATGAAAATGGACCTGTTTGATTAGTCTAGCTGCCCCATAAACATGAAGTAAAAATCTGGAAATTTTTAGCTTATGAAACCATGCTTGCTGTCATGTTCTAAGGAATACTTACGATAATCCATGCCATGACTTGCATTGCATAACATTTCATGTATCATGCATGATCACATGCACCATGGATCTGATTTTTATGATTTTTTCCGTATGCAAGCCAGTCTTTTCAAGCAAGCAAGTTTTCGTTATGCATGTAAGTTATTAACGGTCCCATGTTTTAAAGAAAGCTTTATGATTCCCTTGCCGGCTAAGTATGCGAATAACCCGACTCCAGACCCGGGGTTAATAGGTTTGATGGCATGATAAGTTCTGGACCCGTTCCGGACCTGGGGTTAACTGGTCCGATGATATGTTCTGGACCCGATCCAGGCCCAGGGTTAATCGGCCTATATTTATGTTCTGGACCCGTCCCAGACCCGGGGTTTAATTGGTCTGATGACATGTTCTGGACCCGTTCAGATCAGGGGTTAATTGATCTGATACTCCATTTTCTGACACGTTATTTTCATGGGACCAAATGATGTTTTGACATGACATGATATCATGCATTGCATCTTGCATAATTCATGGGCATTTATGGCATGTTGTAAGTTCAGCCAGTGGGTGGATATGATATTGTCAGTATAGTATTACTTAAAATTTTGTTTAGGCTATACCGTCAAGCAGATCCAGGATTAAAGATCAGGTATGAACTAACATTGAGGTTCTAGGGTTTTACATTCATGTTATGATTCTTTATTTATTCATGATAGTTTATTGTATGCTTGCTGGGTGATTTTATCACTCATACCTTATTTTTTTCCCCAGAGCCAGTGAATGCTAAAGTTGAATGGATGGAGGATGAACCGAAAGTGCCGTCCCCGTAGTCGAGGTGTCAGGAGAAGATCATGCTTAAGGACTTTTGTGCCGCTATGATGAATGTACTATGAACTATGTTGAACTCTTTGGGATTTTTGGTTATGTTGTTTTGTGGACTACTACTTTTGGGGACTTAATATTTCGTAATGCATGTTTATTTTAACGTTTTAATTCTGCCTAAATTTTACTACTATGTTAAATGTTAGCATGGGAGTCCATGGCTTAAGTTATGGATTTTCGCATGTTATGCATGACGCTTTGTACTCTCCTTATTGAAGTACGGCGGGTGCACCGTATTCGGACAAGGTCCGGGTGGTGGGGCGCTACAACTAGTATATTCTTGTTCGCTTTTACGACTTATAGTGTGACACCATCGACCGTGGATAACTTAGAAGGAATAAAAAGACCACCTTATATAATGGACCACAAGTGTATATCAATCTCCATAGGAGTTTCATCCTAAGTTCCACTGTATAAAGGACTCACCGTCAAAAAGAGGAGGCATTTGACTCGACATACCTTCTTGTTCGGTCTTGTTGACTAGTGGATGCCATCTCACAAAGATCGTTGGATGCTCTTGTAGTGAGTGTGCCTACCCTCTGATACCACGTGTAGGACCTGTATAGCATCACTAGAAAGAGGGGTTGAATAGTGAGTGCGGAAAATTCAGTTTTTAAAATTTTTGAACCAAATTACTCACTTCTAAAAACAATTTCTATTTTCAGATCCTGATTTGATTTATCTAAATGACCTAGTTGTATGCCTCCAAAAATTATGAAATTTGGTGAAGTTGTACTCTCAGATGTTATAATTAACTCACAAAAATTTCAAATTAAAATTCCAAGCCTAACTCCTTGAGAATACGTTTTTGGTCAGATTGCGTCAATCTGCCAGAAACTGTACTTCGAAATGAAAAATTTATTCCTATTAATTGGGAACTCTAAATGACTTGAAACTTTTATGGTTGGACCCTCAAGGTGTCTATTTTATTGGGTTGAAACAGTGTTTGAAAATTCCCTTGGGAAGTATGACAACCACGTTGATGTATCAACCTTTGCAAATCTGATAATCAGATTGCACTAGTCTCAGAACTATTAACATTTGACTGACTTATACTTATCCAAATGAGGTGAAACTTGTGCCAAATGAAATCCAGGACGTGGTGGCTATGTTTTCTTCAAAATTTTGGTGATTTTTAAAAATCGTTTGCTATTTTTACCGTGCTAATAAAAACGATGCAGAAAAGTTGAAACTGAAAGTGTTACATCCGGAGTTCTTTTAAAAAGAAAAAAAAAGAAAATATATTATATATATAGAGGAAATAATAAATAAAGTAAAAATAATAAAATAATAAAACAGATAAAGTAAAAGAAAAAAAGAAACATGCTAGTGTGTGCGGGTGAGAGGGGATAGGGGAGGGGAAGTTATTTTAAGATAAGTGTTAAAGTTTGGATTTTAAATTCCTAAATCAAATCCTAATCAACCATTAAATCCTCCCCTCCCCCCTTCCTAGATAAACTCCCAATTTCTCCTTCCCCCTCTATCTAATTTCGGCAACACCAAAGGAAAAAAGGGCTGAGAACGTGCTGTGAGGGGAGAGGAAAAAAGAGAAAAAAAAGAGAGAAGAAAAAGGGAAAAAGAGAGAAAGAGAGAAGAAGAAGAGGGCTATCGAGACTCCGAATCCGAGTTCTAATCTGTCTAGATCATTGTTTTTAGCGTCAATCGAGGTAGGTGGCTCTTTCCCCTCAAACGGGTATAATACATGCATGCTTTGATGATATATTTATGTGATTCGTTGTTTTTTTATTTGTTTAAGGTATTAATTTTGCATATGTTTTATATGTCAAAGCATGAGATGATTTGTTTATGGCTGCTACGTGTGTGTATGTGTATGGATTTGGTGGTAGGATTGGGTTAGATTAAAAATACCCTCAAATCAATCCAAAAGGTAAGAAATTTTCATAATTGGAGTGGTTTAAAATTGCGTTTTGGCCTTAGAATAGGTTCATCTAGCCCGGAATAGGTTGGGATTAGGTTGGAAGTCAAAAAACGGGTCTGACAGATGCGTTTCAGGGGGTGGCGTGTAGGGCCCACGAGCGGCCCCTGATGGCGCGTCAGGACACGTGATGACATGTCCACTTCCAAAAGATGTGTCTCGTTATAATGAGTCCAATGCAAACTGGTTTGAGGTCAATCGGAGTTAAAAAGAAGATTTTATGGAGGTTAGAAGAAAATAAAATTTAATAAAAAAATAAAAAAAAAAGGGAAATGCTATTGAACCGGCCAGGCTGCCAGATCGGACCGGACCAGGTAGGAGGCTGGCCCAAACCAAAAATTAAAAAAAAATCTGAAAATTAATTTCTGAAATGAATAAATAATAAATAATTAATTAAAATTAGTTTAAAATTCCAGAAAAATATATTTAATTATCAGAAAATTCTAAATAAATTTCAAAAAATATAAAAGGTTAAAATTAAATTATTTCTACTTAAATTCTAAATTTTTGTAAATGTAAGTAATTAAAAAAATTAGTAATAAATAGAATTAAATAAGGAAAAATTAGGGAAAATTAGTAGAAAATTCTATAAAATTAATACAAGCTAAGGAAAAATAAGGGTAATGATAAATAACAACTTTTCAATATTTGAAAAATTTACTAAGCCAAATATTGAGTGCCGAAGAAGGTGAGGATGGGCGTACGGACCCCAGACGACTTTGTTGTTGCATTCATGGCACGTGCATTTGCATTTGGAGTGGGTTGAGATGTACGGGCCTCAGACGTTCGAGTGGAGTGGATCATGGTGTGCGGTCCATGGGTATTCAGTTATGGTGGATCATGGTGTATGGGCCATGGGCATCGGTTATGGTGGATCATGATGTACAGGCCACGGGCATCGGTCAGGGTGGATCGTGGTGTACGGGCCACGGGCATCCATCAGGGTGGATTGTAGTGTACGGACTACAGGCATCCAGTCAATCCTGGGATCATGCATCGCATATAGGTCTAGGGCATATTGCATGACATGATTCTTGTTGCGTGTGATACGTTGATTGAGCATGCATCACGTACTTGCGCATTTTATGTGGAGTGCTTTATTTACCGCATTTATTTTATCTTATGCATGTTATAGTATGTTTATGTGCTATGTGGTTATATCATTTCGGTATGTACGTTTTGTATTTGTTTGAGGCGGGCATCTACTGGATGATTATCTGTCATTCACCCCTACTTCCCAGGTGAGTCGGATGAGGACTACGAGCACATCTTTGTTGAGGACGGGACGGATATAGCTGAGTGGGCCAGTTGAGAGCTGCAGCTAGGATAGGAGGGGACTCTGCAGCCGTTTTATCTTAGTTATCTTTTGGGGGTTTTCACAGACTTCTTTATTGTTTTATTATCAGATTTCTTTTTATTCAGTGATGTAATAACAATTATTCGAGTTTAAATTAAGTTATGATTTACGTTTCTGCGAGAAAAATTTCTACGTCATTTCTGACATGTAAAAGATTGATTCGACGCCTTGTATCCTCCTTAGAGAGATACGGCGGGTGCACTGTTCCCGATGTTAGGGCTCAGAAGCGGGGCGCTTCAAGTGGTATCAGAGCCAAGGCTTCAGATCCGCCTCGGAAACGTAGGATTAATTATATCACTTAGACATAAGTTAGATCTTTTGTAAAATTTCAATTTTATCCCTAATAAACAAAGTAGACTTAAGATATGATCTTAGACCTAAGTTATGATCGGGTTATGGGAGGTGTGTGCCGATGGTGAGCTTTCTTTGTCTAAATTACCATTTTACCCCGCGTCCGACCTTTCAACTTGCTCTTGACTAATCTGAATTCTTCTCATGAACTTTTCCATTGAGAAAATGCCTCCAAGACGGAAGCTAGCTGGTAATGGAGGACATAATGGTGATGATCATCGGGGTTAGAGGACCATCCTCCAGGTCCTTGCAGATACCCTGGCCATGCTGACTACATTAGTGGCCCAGCAGTAGATACAGATGGCTCACCTGCAGCAGCAGCCACCACCAGCACCACCACCCCATGGGGGCTTCGATTTTTCTACCGGGAGATGCAGAACCGCCGGATACCTATGTTCAGGGGTACCACACGACCAGAGGAGCAAAGATCTGGCTCAAGAATGTGTCTGATCAGTTGAGGTTGATGCAGGTTCCGAATGGCCTGAAGGTTGATGTGGTTGTACCATTCTTAGAGGGTGATGCCGAGCAATAGTTGTAGGGCGTGTCACGCAGACTGACTCCACCGCCGTCATGGACCTGGTTCAGGGAGGAGTACCAGAAGCACTATGTTCCTGAAAGTGTCATTCAAAGAAGGATGACGGAGTTTCAGCTTCTGACACAGGGGTCCATGACTGGGGACCAGTATTTTGAGAGATTCCATGCACTTGCGAGATACATGCCCGTCATCATGGATAACGAGAAAGCGCAGATGCTGGAGTTCAAGACCAGCTTGAGCTCTCGCATTCAGTCATTGATCGTCTACACCCAGCCTACCACTTTTGAAGAGTTGTTGGAGGTGTGTCTTGAGGTCGAGGGTGATCTCGAGAGGGTTGCAGCGGTCGACAGGGCTAAGAGATCGCGAGAGGAGTTCCCTAGGAGATCGGGGAGATGGCTGAAGATTCCGCACCACCATCTGACCGGGCAATCTTTCAGACCACCACAGCAGGGACAAAGATCGGTGTCTTGACCATTGATGATTGAGGGTCCCACAGCAACGGCGGCACAGCCACTCAAGGCAGTTGGACCGCCACCCCCAGTATGTGCACAGTGTGGGTGTTCGCACACAAGTTAGTGCTAGAGAGCTCAAAACAAAATTTTCTTTATATATATATATATATATATATAAACACACATATATATACTATTTATTATATGTGTGTGTGTGTATATATTTACACGATAAGAGATGGTTTCGGCTCCAGCGATTTCTGGCGGCGATCGCCGCCGCTCCTGATGCTTGCGGATTGCTGTCGTTCGCTGCCGTTCCTCACAGTGATTTCTTCCGCCTCACATTCTACATCTGAAAGTTTGCACTTTTCCGTTCTGCTACATTACGATGGCTGCAAATACGATAACTGCACCATCCTTTGCTGCAGTTGTTTCCGGGGTTTCTTCAACCAATATTTCAATCGCCCCGAAAACCGTTTCCCGCTACAAAGGAATTCCCATGATCTCATTTCTTGACACGGAAATCGATGCGCTGGCCGAACCCTACAGATATTCGTTGGTTGGTACTTTCTGGTATGGCAGACCGCCCTTAAAATTATACGTCAGGTATTTGAGAAAATTGGCTTCCAACAGGATTTACGTATTACATTGATTGATCACTCCCATATTCTCTTGAATTTCCGAAATGAAGCAGACTATTTGAGATGTTTTTATCGTCGCTCTTGGCACATCTCTGGGTGTCATATGAGAATTACGAAATGGACAGTAGATTTTGATCTCAGCGCGGATGTTCCGATTGTTCCGGTGTGGGTAGCGCTGCCGTCGCTACCAGTACACTTACATCATCGCGCTGCCCTCTTTGAAGTTGTCAGACCGATAGGACTACCTTTGAAACTTGATGTTGCGACTGCGGATGGCCTGCGCCCTTCAGTGGCTAGGGTCTGCGTTGAGGTTGATGTTTCGCAGGATTTGCCACAGAAAATTTATCTGCAGGCAAAAGGCAGGATGATATTGCAATCGATAGTGTATGAGGATCTGCCTTTATTTTGTACATCTTGTCGTCGATTGGGCCATGCATCGGATGCATGCCCTCCTCAGGAGTCAGGTAAAGCTCAACCACCCGCCTCCTCCTCCGCCGCCTCCGAGCCGGCCGTCACGCACTGCTAATCAACGATGGACGCCGGTTAAGCACAAGCCTAGTAACCCACCGATCACATCCCATCCAGTCATTGTTGAGGATCCTGGTCTTTCAGCTGAGCCACCGATTGGGGTTTCTCAGCCCATGTCTGAACCATGCATAGAGGATTTATGTGAAGCTGCTGACCCTAATCCTACTGTTGAGGTCAATACGGTTGAAATGGGCCATTCATCTGACACTGACCTACCACCTGCAGATCATGTGGATGATATTCCGCATGTCTCAGAGGATGTTACACGTCGTATGGAATTTATACCCCCATCGCTTGATGAGGACATTTTAATTGCCCGTTTAGACGACCAAGAGGATGCAACGGGCTTTATTCAAGTAGTTCCGCGTCGTAAGCGTCGGACACGCAAGGAATTGCCCCCTCTTCCGCCATCTACAATCTTGACGCGAAGTGCCTCGCACATCATTCAGGGAAGTTCATCTTCTTTACCTCAATGAATCTATTAATCTGGAATGTCAGAGGCCTTCGCGCCTCTTTGCCCCGAATTAAACATTTAATTCATGAACATCGTTTACATTTGCTTGCTTTAATTGAACCCAAGCATGCTCCATCACAAATACAAGTGTTTGCTTTAAGGCTGGGATTTTCACAATTTTATGCTTCACAATCTGGACGTATTTGGTTTTTCTGGCGAGACACTGAATTTCGTTTGATTACAACACAGGATCACGATCAGGTGGTACATTTTACTATGCAGTCTTACTCGCTGCAATGGATGTTCGCTATATCAGTTATCTATGCGAAGCATTCTATTCCGCAACGGCATCCTTTATGGCAGTCATTGTGTCATTTTGCAGACTCGTCACAGCTACCCTGGGTGTTGGGAGGTGATTTTAATACTTTTCGGGCTCTTGAGGACCATAGGGGCCATTCCACACCCTCATTAACATCATTGCAGGATTTCAATGATTGTATCGAATCTTGTTCCTTAATGTCACCTCCATATCAGGGCTCCAGATTTACATGGGCAGATGGTAGGGGCCTTGGAAGAAGAATCCGTCGGCGTTTAGATTGGGTGTTCACAAATTCCGCGTATCAGGATGTCTTCGAAGATATGCAGTTAACACATTTGCCTAGGGTTACATCGGACCACACGCCCCTTTTATTATTATGTCGCCAGAGGGTCACAGCAGCAAGGAGATCTTTCCGCTTTTTGGATGCGTGGCTCCATCATCCAGACTTTCACTCTTACATGACACAGTCATGGTCATCTTACCCAACTACTGGTGGAATGCATGGGTTCTATCAAAAATTGTTCGCATTAAAAAAAGATATTCAGCGGTGGAATAAAGACATCTTTGGGAATATCTTCAGCAATTTGGCTCATGCAGAGACACAGCTAAATCATGCTGAGGCCGCCTGGGACGCTAATCCGACTGCGGATAACAGGGAGGCATATCAGCGCTCCAAGGCGGAGTATTTGCAGGCTTCGGCTTATGAATTGCAATTTTGGAAACAAAAAGCTCGAGTCAAGTGGCTTAAGGACGGTGATGCCAACTCAAAATACTTTCACTCGGTGGTTAAGGGGAAGAGAACATCTTTGCGCATTCAGCAAATTGGATCAACCGCAGGCACAATATTGACAGATTCGGCGGACATTAAGGCGGCTGCTGTATCCTTTTATCGGGATCTGTTTGCCTCTGAACCAACATATAATCACTCGACTATACTTTCTCATATTCCTCGACTGGTAACAGATTCTGACAATATGATGCTGACACAGATACCATTGGAGGCGGAGATCAAGCATGATGTATGGCATCTCGACTCCCAGAGCGCTGCAGGCCCAGATGGTTTTCATGGGGGCTTCTATCGATCTTGTTGGACTACCATACACTCGGATGTGGTCAAAGCAGTACAGGAATTTTTCTTAGGAGTTCCACAGCCGCCAGTCATGGCCAGTGCGTTAATCACATTAATCCCTAAGACGCAAATGCCAACGACGTTTAGCGATTTTCGCCCAATTTGTCTTACGAATTTTTTGAGCAAGATTTGTACTCGTATCATTGCTACACGCTTGAGCACGCTTCTTCCCAAATTGATTTCACCAGAACAAACAGGTTTCCTTCCCGGACATGATATTTCTACTCAAGTTTTATTAGCGCGGGAAATGATTCACATGTTGGATAGAGGTGGAGCTCAACTGTGTTTGAAATTAGACATGATGAAAGCTTTTGATCGTGTGAGTTGGGACTATTTGGAGAAATTGCTGCGCCAGTTTGGGTTTTCTGATTTCTTTAATCGGATCATTATCAATCATCTCCGAGCAACAACATTCTCTGTCTTGATCAATGGAGAGCCATCTCCTAAATTTCGGCCGGGAAGAGGAGTGAAACAAGGGGATCCTTTATCCCCACTTCTATTTATATTGGCTTCGGAGGGATTCAGTCGAGGACTAAATTCTTTAGTTACATCGGGACATATATTACCTTTCCGCCTAGGTCGTATTCCATTTACGATCACGCATCTGGCCTATGCGGATGACCTCCTTATATTTCTGCAGGGGACACGACGCAACCTAGTGCGCTTTCGCGCTTTCTTAACAGATTATGAAACAGCTTCGGGTCAGAAAATCAACTATCAGAAGAGTAACATCATTCCATCGTCAAACCTAGCGACTAGTCGCTGTCGCTCCCTCCAAGACCTGATGGGCATGCGGCTCACTGGTCTACCTTTTCGATATCTGGGCTCTCATCTTCACCGAGGAATTAATCGATCTCGATACTGTACTACGTTAATACAACATATTGATGACCGACTGCAAGGTTGGCACTCTAGACTTCTTTCCATGGCCGGCAGGTTGGTTTTATTACGTTCAGTCATTTCTGCGCTACCCCTCCATATTCTTGCAGCTGGAGGCTTACCTAAGTCCGTCATTCGAATGATACATAGAAAGATGGCATCATTTTATTGGGGCAAACGACATCATTGGGTAGCTTGGTCTAAATTAACAACTCCTATCGATGAGGGTGGCCTAGGTCTAAGGGATTTGAATTTTCTCCAACAAGCCTACAATTGCCGAATTTGGTGGCTTTATCATAAGCAGGATACATTATGGAGTCGGTATATGCGTTTTAAATATGGACGCAGAGGGGATTAACGTCCACGGTTGCCGGATTCTCCCATTTGGAAACTTATTTCTCGCACCCATACATTCTATTCGGCTCAAACATTGGATTTGGGTACTCATCTCTTCTAGAAACCATCGACAACAGGAGAATTCACTTTAAAATCCGCTTATGATATTTGTCGGCCTCCTGCTACGACGGTGCTTTCGTCTAAGTTTATATGGTTTAAATATCATTCACCTGTTACGAAGCTTCTTCTATGGCGTATTTTTCATGCAGCTCTTCCCCTGGAAGACTACATTGGTTGTTACTCGGCTGCTCGTCCTACACGATGTCCCTTTTGCAAACTGCATTCAGCCACGGTTGATCATACCTTTCTCTATTGTCCTCCAGTACGTCGTCTATGGGTCTTTTTTGCAGTAGAATTGAATCTCATCTCCCCAACAACGCTGACTCTCCGGCAATATTTGCTGGCATGGTGGTATCGTTCAACTAACTCTTCAATCATTGGAGTTTTGAAAACAGTGGTCCCGGGTATATTGGTTCACAATATTTGGCGCAGTTATACTAGCCTAGTGTATGGCGAGATGACAAGTTTCTCGCATACATCTCTCCGAAATGCGACATATTTTGATATTCAAATGTGGTTTCAAACATTGCATGGATCCAAGCTAGCAGCAGGGCCTTCCCCTTCTCTACCCTGGATTTCCTATTTACGTCCGCCCCGGCTTAAAATCGTCAGATGGCTCACTCCACCGCCTGGGAAATTTAAAATGAATGTTGATGCAGTAGTTGGCCGCCATTTTTCGGCAGGTGGTGTTATACTACGGGATCAATCGGGCACCTGTGTCAGCGCGCTCTCATTCCGGTTACCAACCTGCACACCATTGATGGCGGAAATCCAAGCTTCTTTGTTCGGTCTACTCTATTTCCTTCCATTATATCGTACACTTGTTCTGGAGACGGACTGTGCTCAAATCACGCTTCGATTACGTCAGCCACAAACAGTCTATGGCAACTATCATTTATGCCTGCTACAGACTTTAGTTAATACTCATCGATTGGAGATTACACATGTCTATAGAGAGGCTAACATGGCGGCCCATTATCTAGCCCAGCATGCTATGACATCGCCGACTACGAGCTATTTTACGGCTCGTAGTCTGCCTCCAATGGTCCGGGCGGCAGTCATCTTGGATCTATCGATTCCAAACATACGCTTTCATTAAATTTGAGCTTCCATATGGATTGGCAAGTTACTATATTTTCTGCCTGTATTATGTTCAATACAGGCAGCCCCGGTACGTTTTTTCTCCTATATTCTTGCATGGTGTATTATTTACCAAGCTCTGACAAGATGGTTGTTTTCAACGCTGCATGGCAAACATCCAAAACTGTTTTACTCATGATGGCGTCGTTTCGCTTCACTGACGTCTTCCACAAGGATTGGCAGTCTTACAATATCTCTGCCTGTACCCTCCCAGGTATAGGCAGGCTCGGTGAGTCCCAGTTTCCTCATCTTACATGTTCACTATCTCTCCAGGCGGTGTTATATACATATTGCGTCTTCCATATGGATTGGCTTACTTATCTTCACTCTGCCTGTATCCTGCTGGGTACAGGCAGGGTTGGTATGTTCATTTTTCCTTTAATAGCCACCCGATTGTTACATATGGTTTGTGGGTTTAATACTCTCTTCTTTTTTGGTGATGCATGGACGGAGCCATATTTTGCTCAGCACAATCACGGACGGTTTTTTTCCCCGGACACTACTACCTCACCTATGTTGGCGGCCACAAGTCGAATTACATTGAGTTTTTTGGTCACTGCTGCGGTTTCTGCCTATCGGAGAATTCAACAACCACATACTGTTTTTTGGATGTACACTCTATTTCTATGTAATATTAGTATCATGTTAAGTTTCTTTATCGGTAGCGCCTATCAGCATTCCAATGATATAAATATGTACGCTTTTTCCTTCGTCAAGGTTTTATCCACAAGGGTGGTTTTACTTGACAAGGTTTTAATGCGGCATATCATATACTCACTGGATGTTGATAATCATTTAATGCTACTATACTCTTTTATGTACTATGGTTTTCCTCCGCCATAAGTGAGGCTTATCCTTAATAAAAAAAAATATATACTATTTAGTTTCTATTCAGTTCTATTCACTTAATAAAACACATACGTATTAATGTCTTTAATATAAAAAGGACAAATTTTATTTTTCATTCATTTAGATTCAGTTATATATGCATATATGTATATACATGCATATATATATATATATATATATATATATATATATTCCATTCACTTAATAAAACACATACGTATTAATGTCTTTAATATAAAAAGGACAAATTTTATTTTTCATTCATTTAGATTCAGTTATATATGCATATATGTATATACATGCATATATATATATATATATATAATTTTCCAAGAAAATGTCTCCATTTAACTCCAAAAATTCGGCCACCATATGCAACACATGCTGAAATTTTCAGCATGTGTAATATTTCAAATATGTTCAAATTATTGTCACATTGGTATTACATCAATCCCTTGAAAATGAAGAAGCAAAGATGTTAAAATCAAGACCAAATTTTTGGCCATATTAATTTACACATACTGAATTTTCAGCATGTGCCATATATGTGACATAGTTTGAAACATTACCTTGTGTAGCTCCCTCCATTATGTCACTAACCTTGTATAGTCCACTCTCCACCAATTAAGATGCCAACTAGGCTCCACATAAGCTTCTCCAAGCTGTAGTAGGCATGTGTAATGACCCACATTGTGCTGAATTTCATTTTTGTAAACTTTGTAAAATAGTGCACAATAATTATACACATGGTATATTCCAATCAGCCCTAAATTGAATTTTCTAGAACACTTTAGTATTTATTGAATATGTAAAAAGTATCTATATACATGTCACATGTCATGCCAAAGACTTTCCATGTGTCGTGTTCGTAGAAAACCGAATGTTCGACTTTTGTCGATTACGCGATTTTTCTCCGATTAAATTCAAACTTTTTGCACATGTTATATATATTATGTCACACATAATATACATAAAATAACTTGAATATCCAGCTCTAATGGCTGATTAAAGTGGCGCCAACATGTGCTTAAAAAGTGAATTTGGAATCTCCACAATTTGGCCTTAATTGGGGGTGATTTGTGTGTGCCAACATGGAATGATTTTATGGCTGAATATATCATGTAAGCCACGAAATTTGTGGCCATTTTTGAAGTGTAGGGGCTGGCCATCTATATATGGCAGGTACGTGACACGTTAGGAAAGTTTCGGTAGTCACCCGATACGATAATTTTTGGTTTAGAACCTTGTAACGTGTCGTAATAATTTTGTCATCACCATGACTTATATCATATGATATAAGACCTGAATATACTCATAAATATGAGGTAAATATAGTGGTGTGACATTGACGTACGCTCGTAATATATATAACTTGTCGGTAGTACGTTGAAATATATGTGTATAGTGCCTTTTAAAAAATTCTGAATATATATATAGAAATATATATATATTGCGTGTGACTTAAAGAAGGAGAGAAGACTTTCCATTTCCATGTTGTTGCCTTTGTGCCTTCTCCAAATATTTCTCCATTTAATGAACTACTTAGTTCATTTAAATAAGTACTTCACTTAATGAACTAGTTTAGTTCATTAATGGTGGCGCCTAAAATAGTTCAAACACAACAAATGTTTGCCATTTTATTTAAGCTTTAAAGCTTCATGGCTTGTTAGTACGGAACATTATATATAAAATATATAAGGCAAGTTTGTCACAAAAACGTGTCAAGTCATAAAATGTGTCATGCATTTCTTTAGCACACGTTATTTAAATCATGCATTTTGTGAATCACTCAAACCCCTTTTTCTCAACAAAATGTACCCAAACCAAATCTCCTGGTTCAAACACAACTCGTTCTATGTTTGTTGGCCCGTTTTTCATATGCTTGGTTTTTCTTTTCAAGTTGTGTTCTTACGTGTTCATGCAGTTTCTTTATCTTTTCCGCTTTTTGTTTACCATCAAGACTTGAACGTTCATGCACTGGAATAGGAATCAAATCAAGGGGAGATAAGGGGTTAAAACCATACACGATTTCAAATGGACTATGCAAGGTACCGTGATGGACACTCCTATATGCAAATTCGGTATATGGTAAACAATCTTCCCAATGTTTAAGATGTTTTTGCAAAATGGCAAGCAAGAGTTGAGAGAGAGTACGATTAACTACTTCAAGTTGTCCATCAGTTTATGGGTGAGCCATGGTGGAAAACAACAATTGAGTGCCAAGTTTAGCCCACAAAACACGCCAAAAATGACTTAGAAATTTTGTATCTCTATCACTTACAATGGTACATGGCATGCCATGCAATCTCACAATCTCTTTAAAGAACAAATCGGCAATATGTGTGGCATCATCAACTTTCTGACATGTAATGAAGTGTGTCATTTTTGAGAACCTATCTACCACAGCATAAATGCTATCGCACCCTCCTCGAGACCTAGGAAGTCCTAAAACGAAGTCCATGGAAATGTCAACCCAAGGGGAATCAGGGACGGGTAAGGGCGTGTAAAGGCCATGTGGTTGGGACTTGGATTTGACTTGTTTGCAAGTGATGCAACTACCACATAATCTCTCAACGTCTACGTGCATGTGCGGCCAATGGATATGTTCCTTAAGGGTTTCAAGGGTTTTGAACACTCCGAAATGACCCATTAACCCTCCCCATGGGCTTCTCTAGTCAATGCTTCTTGTAGGGACAATTGGAGAACACATAATTTATGCTCTTTGAAAAGGTATCCCTCATGCATGTAGAATACCCAAAAAGTTCAAAAACCATGAATTGAAAACCCTAACCCTAATCCCAATTCCACCCTACCCCAATTTCCCTCACTTTCGAAGGTTATTTTGTTGCAATTCAAGGATACAAACAGCAATTTAAAGACATTTAACTATTCTGTCCGAAAACGAAAGTGCTAAGTGCAAAACGCATGAAATTTCAATTCTGCCCCTAGTAAAAATAAAGGGAATCTGAACCTTGCTTACGTTGAAATAGCAAGGAAGGGAAGGAAAACAAAAGAACAAGAGAAAAGAAAAAGGGCAAAACGTTTGTGCATTACGTGGATTTTTTTTTGCAATTTGAAAAACCTTGGATACCGTATTTCGTTTTTGCTACATACAATCGTCCTCCCACATCATATGAACCAATCACACACTTGGTTGCTCGATTATTGCATGACTTGAACCATTTTGTGATAGTAAGTGCATAGAATCAAAATTAACTAAAGATTGTCCACAACAACCCTTAGTTCATCTTTAGTTCAGCCTTATACATCAATTTTTGTTTCTTATTTTCTTTGAATCTTAGTAGCAAGTTCAAGATCGTTTCCATTCCGCTTGATCCTAATTTGATACTAATTGGTGCAACTTGAAAGCAAAAGGGAGAAACAAGTGGAGATCGTTGTGATTTGGGAAACATTGGCAAAACACTTTCTTAATTGATCACTTTGAGCCTTCTTAACTTCAGGTTATCCAAGAAACAAAGTGGTAAGAGAGTGGAAAGAAGAGAAAGAGGAGTGTTCATAGTTTGTTTTTACTAATCACTTAACGTTTGTTTCTCTTTGTGTTAGTTTGCTTCTTCCTTTTTTCTTTTTGTTTTCTTTTCAATTCCTTAGGTAAAATGGAGAGCAGTACTCATTCCGCTTCTAGCAAATCAAAGGAAGCCGAGACAGTGGACAACACGCAACAACAAATGCTGGAAATGTTAAAGAAGCTCATGCATGACAATGAGGTTATCAAACATCGATTGGAGGATGTTGAACGGAGCTACAAGGCAAGTGATGGCTAGGGCACAAGTAGGGCCGTTCCCGTGCCACAACCAAGGCGTCACCCCCCAGAAGAAGTTGAGGATGACAACCTTAGACCACCACACATCGAGGCAAGAAGGTATGTTTCTCCAACACAGCCAAGAAGGTACAATGATGATTATATCCCATTTGAGCATGATGATTATGACTTTGATGACCAACCTCCCCGTGGTTACCAAAGACGCCAAAATCCCCTTTTCCCGCAAGATGACAATTTTCTCAAAACCAAAATAAACATTCCCACGTTTTATGGTAAAAGTAATGTGGAAGAGTATTTGGAATGGGAAACAAAAGTGGATCTAATCCTTTCTTGTACCAACTACAGTGAATTACAAAAAATGAGGTACGCTTCTATTGAGTTTTTTGGTTATGCACTAAATTGGTGGACAAATTTACGTTGAAATATAACTAAGACAAGACAACCGCCAATTGCCACTTGGGAAGAAATGAAGTTTGAAATGGGACATCGTTTTATCCCAAACAATTATGAGAGTTCTATTTTCACAAGTTTGCAAAATTTACGACAAGGGTCCAAAAGTATAGACGAGTATTACAAAGAGTTATAAATTTTGTTGGAAAGGTCTAACTTGCAGGAACCCGAAGAAGCCACCAAGGCTCGATTCTTACATGGTTTAAACAGGGAGATTGTGCAAAGGGTTGATCTTCGACCTTATCTCGACCTCACAACCATGGTCCATATGGCTGAAAAGATTGAACACCAACTAAAGGTACGTAGTTCCTCCAATTTCAATCCCACTTATCGTACTAATCAGTCTTCTTCAAGGTTTTCCAGCAAGCCTTCAGTAACGGGAAGTTCACGGCCTACAGGAGGGCAAACACGTGACCAAGGTGCGCACAAAGGATGGACAATCGTGTGCAGTCCACACAAAGGCGAGATGATCGCGCCTAACAAAAGACTCCTACCGGAAATTCTTCTGATCTCTCAAACAGGTTTAGGGACATTAAATGCTATAAATGTCAAGGACGTGGTCACATAGGAAAAGAGTGTCCTAATGCAAAACGAATCATGTTAATTGAGGAAACAAACAAATATGTGTCTGAGTCCGAGCATGAAAACGAATCTGAGCATGATAATGAAATCGAACCTGAAGAAGATCTAGGCGCATTAGATGATTTTGACACTAAGGAGTTTCTTGTTGTGCGTAGAGCTTTAAATGCATATCCGAAATTAGATGATCACGAGCAACATGGAGAAAACATTTTCCATATTCACTGCATGATAAATAGTAAAGTGTGCACCATGATCATTGATTCTGGCTCTTGTGCTAATGTGGCTAGTATCGAATTGGTAAGAAAACTGAATTTGCCTATGACTAATCATCCGCATCCTTACAAACTTGCATGGTTAAATGATTGCAGTGAACTTAGCATAAGTAAACAAGTTTTGATTTCTCTTAGCGTTGGTAGTTACAAAGATGATGTTTTATGCGATGTTGCACCAATGCATGCTAGTCATATCTTACTTAGTAGGCCATGGAAATTTGATCGACATGTGATATATGATGGTTATTTGAATCGTTATTCTTTCAAATTGAATGGCAAATTGTACAAACTGCATGCACTTCTAAGTTTAGGGCCGATTCTAAGGAAAAAGAAGCCGAGAGAAAATTCGTGGAATGTATGAAAAGTGAGAATAAAAAACACGAGAGCAAGGGAAAAGAGGTAGTGCCCCTAAGTGTCAACGATTCTAAAAAGAAGTGTGGGTATTTCGCAAAGAAAAGAGAGGTCACACGAGCCCTTTATAGCAACCAAACCGTCCTCATCATCATTTCTAAGACGTGTCACCTTTCCCTAGAAGAACTCTCACCAAACCTACCTACCTCTGTTGCGTCCCTTATCCAAGAGTACGAAGTTTTATTTCCCACCGAACCACCATCCGGTTTACCACCTATTAGGAGAATAGAACACCAAATCGATTTTGTTCTAGGAGCCGTGTTACCAAATCATCCAGCCTATCGAGCCAATCCCGAAGAAACCAAGGAAATCCAAAGGCATGTAGAGGAGCTCCTAGCGAGTGGACAAGTGCAAGAGAGCCTAAGCCCATCAGCCGTCCCAGTCATTTTAGTACCCAAAAAGGATGGAACTTGGAGAATGTGTACCGATTGCCGAGCCATAATAATCATTATTTTCAAGTATAGGTACCCCATACCTAGGCTGGATGATATGTTGGATATGTTGCACGGATCTAAATTCTTCACCAAAATCGACCTTAAGCAGGGGTACTTCCAGGTACGCATTAGAGAAGGGGACAAATGAAAGACTGCATCCAAAACCAATTTTGGGCTCTATGAGTGGTTAGTGATGCCCTTCGGGCTCACCAACGCCCCTAGCACCTTTATGAGGATAATGAATGAAGTCTTACGAGCGTTCATAGGACGATTTGTTGTTGTTGTTTAGTTTGACGATATCCTAATCTATTCCCAAACCATAGAAGATCATCTTGACCACATTCGGGTCGTTTTTGACAAACTTAAGCAAGAACAACTTTACGCCAACTTTAAGAAGTGCTCTTTTTGTTTGGAACGAGTAGTCTTCCTAGGATTTGTCATTTCGGCTGAGGGAGTAGAGATGGATGAGGAAAAGGTTAGGTCAATTGTGGAGTGGCCTATACCTAAGAATGTAGGGGAGGTTCGCAGTTTCCATGGACTTGCAAGTTTTTATAGACGCTTTGTCAAAGATTTTTCTTCCATAGCTGCACCCCTAAATGAAATTGTGAAAAAAGATGTGCCTTTTAGGTGGGAAGAGCCACAACAACAGGCATTTGATGAGCTTAAACGTAGGCTAACCACTGCACCCATACTTAAGCTACCAAATTTTGACGAGACTTTTGAGATTGAGTGTGATGCAAGTGGAGTGGGTGTAGGCGCAGTTTTGACCCAAGGTAAGAAACCCATAGCCTATTTTAGTGAGAAATTGAAAGGAGCTGCATTGAATTACTCTACCTATGATAAGGAACTTTTTGCCCCCGTGAGATCCCTACAAACTTGGCAACACTATCTTCAACCTAAAGTGTTTGTGATCCACACAGACCACGAAAGACTTAAGTATGTTAAAGGGCAAGGAAAGTTGAACAAGAGACATGCCAAATGGGTAGAGTACATAGAATAATTCCCTTACGTGATTAAGTACAAACAAGGAAAGGACAATATAGTTACCGATGCCCTCTCTAGGAGATACACATTAGTGACTACATTATCCTCACGCTTCCTAGGATTCGAATCACTTAAGGAATTGTACCCCAATGACCATGACTTTGGCACCATTTTCGAGGCATGTAAAGAGGCACCATTTGGGAAATTCTACATACATGAGGGTTATCTTTTCGAAGAACATAAGTTGTGTGTTCTCCAAACATTCCTACGAGAAGCATTGACTAGAGAAGCCCATGGGGGAGGTTTAATGGGTCATTTCGGAGTGTTCAAATCCTTGAAACTCTTAAGGAACATTTCTATTGGCCCCACATGAGAGTAGACGTCGAGAGGTTGTGTGATAGTTACATCACTTGCAAGCAAGCCAAATCCAAGTCCCAACCACATGGCCTTTACACGCCTTTACCCGTCCCTGATTCTCCTTGGATTGACATTTCCATGGACTTTGTTTTAGGACTTCCTAGGTCTCGAGGAGGGCGCGATAGCATTTATGTTGTGGTTGATCGATTTTCAAAGATGGCACATTTCATTGCATGTAGGAAAGTTGATAATGCCACACATGTTGCTGATTTGTTCTTCAAAGAAATTGTGAGATTGCATGGCATGCCACGTACAATTGTAAGTGATAGAGATACGAAATTTTTGAGTCATTTTTGGCGTGTTTTGTGGGCTAAACTTGGTACACAATTGTTGTTTTCAACCACTGCACACCCACAAACTGATGGACAAACTAAAGTCGTTAATCGTACTCTTTCTCAACTTTTGCGTGCCATTTTGCAAAAACATATTAAACATTGGGAACATTGTTTACCATATATCGAATTTGCATACAATAGGAGTGTCCATCACGGTACCTTGCATAGTCCATTTGAAATCGTGTATGGCTTTAACCCCTTGTCTCTCCTTGATTTAATCCATATTCCCATGCATGAACGTTCAAGTCTTGATGTTAAACAAAAAGCAGAAAAGATAAAGAAACTACATGAACAAGTAAAAACACAACTTGAAAAGAAAAACAAGGCTTACGAAAGACGAGCTAACAAACATCGAAAACGAGTTGTGTTTAAACCTAGAGATTTAGTGTGGTTACACTTGCGCAAAGAAAGATTTCCCAATGAGCGAAAGTCAAAACTGTTACCTAGAAGAGATGTACCTTCCAAAGTTTTGAAACGCATAGGTGACAATGCATACATCCTTGATCTCCCTTAAAGGTATTGATGAGCCAAACGAAGGCTAGATAAACGTTCCAAGGACTTTGTCTCCTATTCCAAATTGATTTGAACCTCAGCTATGGCAAAGAACATCATAATGACACCCCTTGAACTGTAACCGTTTGTTCTTGGCTCAATTTATACCAACACCTCTTCCTCTTTGGTATTCCAACACATCTAAAACCTCATTGAGACCCTAAGATGCTGTAAACCAAAAATGAAGTGAATACTAACAAGTTCTAGGCTATGAACTTGGAAGAAAACCGTAAGTGGTCTTAAACTTCAACTAGAATAAGTTGAGAACTCCTTAAAGGAAAATCTGATTGAAATATGTTTGAATTGTGTTGTTTTTACAATCTGATTCCTATGCTATTTATACAAAACGAAAATTACAAGAGTACAAGGTTTAAAGTACAAAGTACAAGTCTAAAATAACATGCTTGCTTTTGATAACTTTGGTTCCAAGATTCTGGTTGCTTTGCCGTGTATTCCTTGCTTGATTTCAACCATTTTGATTGGACAATACATTGAGCAGCTTGCTTTGGATTGCATTTGATTGGTTGCAAGTTTGGTGTTGAATTTTCAAAGGAATTAGCCATGAACCAGCCGAATTCTTCAAAGGATTTTGATTGGATCAAACTTTGTGCAGCTTGCTTGCTTGTTTCTTGCTTGTTTTTGATTGGTTTGAAGATTTGCAAGACTTCTTCCTATTGGTTAAGGATTTGAGCAGCTTGTTTCAACCTTGTTTGCGTGGAGAACAAATCTGATTTTGACATGGTTGCTTGTCACCTCTTTGCTTGAACAAAAATTCAGGTTTTAATTGCATCTTCAAGCTAAAAACGTGTACCTGAAAGACAAGGCAATAATACAGCACAAACTATCCTAAAACAAGGTTAACCAACCAACAATATTAAAAAGAACAACTAAAGATATGTACAACATGTTTTTGATACAACTAGATCATAGCTTGCATCATATAAACCCAATGGACATCATCTCTGCTTGGTTCATCCTCTTCATGCCTGTAAAGAAATGATTCAACACAATGTAACAACTTCTTAGCCATACTCCTTGTTATGGGACCTGTGCGGGGCAGTGAGGTGTCTTCATCAGTGTTTGTATCCACAAGGTTAGGCTGTAGCTCATCATTCCCTCCCACTTGAGAAGGATTCGTCCTCGAATCTGAATCAATACTAAATGGAGAAAGGTCAGCAACATTAAAAGTTTTAGAGATAGGACCATACCTTTCTTCAGGAAGATCGAGAACATAGGCATTATCACCAAGCCGTTTCAACACTTTGAACGGTCCATCGCCTCTTGGCTTCAACTTTGAGTCCCTTTCCTTAGGGAATCTTTCTTTCCTTAAGTGTAACCAAACAAGATCTCCAGGCTCAAATATAACAACTTTACGATTCCTGTTGACTCTATTGGCATACACTTTATTCTTAGCTTCAAGTTGTGACTTAACCTTTTCATGCAATTCTTTCACAAGTTTTTCTTTCCGTTCACCATCTAAACTAACACGTTCATGAACAGGTACGGGAACAAGATCAAGCGGTGACAAAGGGTTAAAGCCGTAAACAACTTCAAAAGGAGAATGCAATGTTCCACTATGAACAACTCTATTATATGCAAACTCAATATAAGCTAAGCAGTCTTCCCAATTCTTTAAATTCTTTTGAATGACAACACGTAACAGTTGAGACAAAGTTCTATTAACAACTTCAGTTTGACCATCGGTTTGTGGGTGAGCAGTTGTAGAAAATAACAATTTAGTACCAAGTTTACTCCACAAAACACGCCAAAAATGACTTAGAAACTTTGTATCTCTATCACTAACAATTATACGTGGCATGCCATGCAATCTAACAATCTCCTTAAAGAACAAATCAGCAATATGAATAGCATCATCAACTTTCTTACATGCAATGAAATGTGCCATTTTGGAAAATCTATCAACAACAACAAAGATGCTATCTTTACCAGTTTTGGATCGAGGCAATCCCAATACAAAGTCCATAGAAATATCAGTCCAAGGTGAGCTTGGAACAGATAAGGGAGTGTACAATCCATGGGGTTGTGTCCTAGATTTTGCTTGTTTGCAAGTAATATATTGGTCACATACCTTATCAACATGTGCTCTCATATGCGGCCAGAAGAAATGCTCCTTAAGTGTTTCTGATGCGTGCAACTCGTGGGCTCCAACAATTCCACCTTCCAAACGTCCTTCACAAAGGGTTAGGCACAAAGAAGTAAACTTCCCCTTGCTTCCTTAGTGATCATACGTGTGGACAACGAGCAAGACCAACACTATAAGATGGTCGTTGATCAGGCAAACCAAGATGGCCCTCCTGGACGGCACCTTTTAGCAATGGCAATACCTTCAAATCGCTCAACTTTGAAGGATCTTAACTTAGGTTTTTAATGCAAAACCAAGAAAACAAAGTATCACTCAAAGTGAAGAAAATATCAAGAATTGTTATTCATCGAAAAGGTGAGTTTACAACCAGCCAAAGGGTCCTATTTATAGGCCTAGAAGACGCCCCCCTTTAGCTTGAGATGGCTAGAGATAATTCAAATAAAGCTATCTAACAAACGTTTGAATTTGAACTTTGCTTGAAAATTTAAACTAAGATAATTCTAGCTAAAACTTGAAATGCTTGAAAGATGTTATCTTCAATGAATCTAGTCATGTTTGGTGATGAACTTGGCGTTGGAGATGCTGAAATTGGCGTTGGAGATGTGGTTGACTTTGCATTCAAAGGCTAGTTGAAGATTGGATTCAATTTGACTTCAAACTTGAATTCAATCTTTGAATTATAATCCCATCCTTTTTGATCTTCAAGTGGCGTGTGGATGCTTATCTAGGCGTGTGAGATGTCTTCAATTGGTTGAGATGTTGAATTCAAATGCTGGTTGGAGATTGAGTTTAACTTGAACTTGAATTTTAAACTTGGATTCAAATTTGAATTGCCATCTCATCTTTGCTTCAAAAATTGGCGTGTGATCCTTATCCTTCAAAATGACTTCATGTTGGCGTGTGACTTCTTTGGAGTGGATGTAGATTAGGCTGAAATCCTTTTGAACTTTAAGTCTCCAATTGATTGAGATTGAATTCAAATTTAGGTTGAATTTTAAATTCAAGCCTAGCTTTGAATTTAAACTCAATTGATCATTATCCATTTGCTTTAGATATGGCCGCCCCCTTCTTGTGGATAATGGAGATGATTTTGATTTCAACTTGATCAAGAGACTCTATCTTGGACACTTTTGAATTTGTCTTAGCATAGACAAACATTCTCTTCGAATATTCTCTTGAAACATTCTCTTGAAACATTCTCTTCAACATTCTCTTCAAACATTCTTTTGAAACATTCTCTTCAAACATTCTCTTGAAACATTCTCTTGAACATTCTCTTCAAACATTCTTTTGTACCTAATTTACCTACAAAGCAAATACATAAAACTAAGATCACACGACACAAAATAAAATCTAAAAACAAGAATGTAGGCGTGCATGCTGAGACAAGCTCAAGTTGAAGGTTCAATGAAATGAACCCAAGGAGTTTTAGGTTCATCTTGAACATGTTTGTACAAGAAGGTGGCAACTTGATGACAAAGTTCCCTTGCCCTCCTTCTTGTTATAGGACCTTTGACCTCTTGATGGGGCCCTTGATTCTCATCGGACCCTTGATCCTCATCAATCCCCCCCTCCTCAAAAGGATTCGTCCTCGAATCAAAAAGGTCATCGTTGAAAGGGGTGAGATCAGCAACATTAAAAGTAGGTGAAACTGAACCATACCTGTCGGGAAGATCAAGGATGTAGGCATTGTCACCTATGCGTTTCAATACTTTAAAGGGTCCATCTCCTCGCGGCAACAATTTTGATTTTCGTTCATTGGGAAATCTTTCCTTGCGCAAATGTAACCAAACTAAATCTCCAGGTTTAAACACAACTCTTTTCCGATGTTTGTTAGCTCGTCTTTCATAAGCTTTGTTTTTCTTTTCAAGTTGCGTTTGAACTTGTTCATGCAGTTTCTTTATGTTGTCCGCTTTTTGTTTACCATCAAGACTAGAACGTTCATGCACGGGAATAGGAATCAAATCGATGGGAGACAAGGGATTAAAGCCATACACGATTTCAAATGGACTATGCAAAGTACCGTGATGGACACTCCTATTATATGCAAATTCGATATATGGTAAACAATCTTCCCAATGTTTAATGTGTTTTTGCAAAATGGCACGCAAAAGTTGAGAAAGAGTACGATTAACGACTTCAGTTTGTCCATCAGTTTGTGGGTGTGCGGTGGTGGAAAACAACAATTGTGTACCAAGTTTAGCCCACAAAACACGCCAAAAATGACTCAAGAATTTCGTATCTCTATCACTTACAATTGTACGTGGCATGCCATGCAATCTAACAATTTCTTTGAAGAACAAATCAGCAACATGTGTGGCATCATCAACTTTCCTACATGCAATGAAATGTGCCATTTTTGAAAATCGATCAACCACAACATAAATGCTATCGCGTCCTCCCCGAGACCTAGGAAGCCCTAAAACAAAGTCCATAGAAATGTCAATCCAAGGGGAATCAGGGACGGGTAAAGGCGTGTAAAGGCCATGTGGTTGGGATTTGGATTTGGCTTGTTTGCAAGTGATGCAATTACCACACAACCTCTCGACGTCTACTCTCATGTGGGGCCAATAGAAATGTTCTTTAAGAGTCTCAAGGGTTTTGAACACTCCGAAATGACCCATTAAACCTCCCCCATGGGCTTCTCTGGTCAATGCTTCTCGTAGGGATGATTGGGGAACGCACAATTTTTGTTCTTTGAAAAGATAACCCTCATGTATGTAAAATTTTCCAAATGGTGCTTCTTTACATGCCTCGAATATGGTGCCAAAGTCATGGTCATTGGGGTACAAGTCCTTAAGTGATTCGAATCCTAAGAATCGTGAAGATAATGTAGTTACTAACGTGTATCTCCTAGAGAGGGCATCGGCAACTATATTATCCTTTCCTTGTTTGTACTTAATCACGTAAGGGAATTGTTCTATGAACTCTACCCATTTGGCATGTCTTTTGTTCAACTTTCCTTGCCCTTTAAGATACTTAAGGCTTTCGTGGTCAGTGTGGATCACAAACTCTTTAGGTTGAAGATAGTGTTGCCAAGTTTGTAGGGATCTCACAAGGGCATAAAGTTCCTTATCATAGGTAGAGTAATTCAATGATGCTCCTTTCAACTTTTCACTAAAGTAGGCTATGGGTTTCTTACCTTGGGTCAAAACTGCGCCTATACCCACTCCACTTGCATCACACTCGATCTCAAAGGTCTCGTCAAAATTTGGTAGTCTAAGTATGGGTGCAGTGGTCAGCCTACGTTTGAGTTCCTCAAATGCCTGTTGTTGTGGCTCTTCCCACCTAAAAGGCACATCTTTTTTCACAATTTCGTTTAGGGGTGCAGCTATGGAAGAAAAATCTTTGACAAAGCGTCTATAAAAGCTTGCTAATCCATGAAAACTGCGAACTTCCCCTACATTCTTAGGTATAGGCCACTCCACAATTGACCTAACCTTTTCCTCATCCATCTCTACTCCCTCAGCCGAAATGACAAAGCCTAAAAAAACTACGCGTTCTAAACAGAAAGAGCACTTCTTAAAGTTGGCGTAAAGTTGTTCTTGCTTAAGCTTTTCAAAAACGGCTCTAATGTGGTCAAGATGATCTTCTATTGTGTGGGAATAGATTAGGATATCATCGAAATAGACAACGACAAAGCGTCCTATGAACGCACGTAAGACTTCATTCATTAGCCTCATAAAGGTACTAAGGGCGTTGGTGAGCCCGAAGGGCATCACTAACCACTCATAGAGCCCAAACTTGGTTTTGAATGCAGTCTTCCATTCGTCCCCTTCTCGAATGCGTACCTGGAAGTACCCTTGCTTAAGGTCGATTTTGGTGAAGAATTTGGATCCGTGCAACATGTCTAACATATCGTCTAGCCTAGGTATGGGGTACCTATACTTGACGGTAATCTTGTTTATGGCTCTGCAATCGGTACACATTCTCCACGTTCCATCCTTTTTGGGTACTAAAATGACGGGGACGGCAGATGGGCTCAAACTCTCTCGGATTTGTCCATTAGCTAGGAGCTCTTCTACTTGCCTTTGGATTTCTTTGGTTTCTTCGGGGTTTGCTCGATAGGCTGGGCGATTGGGTAACACGGCTCCTGGGACAAAGTCGATTTGGTGTTCTATCCCTCTAATGGGTGGTAATCCGGATGGTGGTTCGGAAGGAAATAGAACTTCATATTCTTGGATAAGGGACACAACTGAGGTAGGTAAGTTTGGTGGGAGTTCTTCAAGAGCAAGTTGACACGACTTTGGGATGATGATGAAGACAGTTTGGTTGTTATAAAGTGCACGTGTAACCTCTCTTTTCTTTGCGAAATACCCACACTTTTTTTTGGACTCGTTGACACTTAGGGGCACTACCTCCTTTCCCTTGCTCTCTTGTTTTTTGTTCTCACTTTTCATACACACCACGAATTTTCTCTCGGCTTCTTTTTCCTTAGGATCGGCTCTAGACTTGGACATGCGTTGGTGATCCTCGTGGACTTTGTGTGGTGGAAGTGCATGCAGTTTGTACAATTTGCCATTCAATTTAAAAGAATAACGATTCAAATAACCATCATATGTCACATGTCTATCAAATTGCCATGGCCTACCAAGTAAGATATGACTAGCATGCATTGGGGCGACATCACATAAAACATCATCTTTGTAGCTACCAATGCTAAGAGAAATTAAAACTTGTTTACTTACGCTAACTTCACCGCAGTCATTTAGCCATGCAAGTTTGTAAGGGTGCGGATGATTAGTCATAGGCAAATTCAGTTTTCTTACTAATTTGATGCTAGCCACATTCGCACAAGAACCGGAATCAATGATCATGGTGCACACTTTACCATTTATCATGCAATGAATATGGAAAATGTTTTCTCTATGTTGTTCGTGATCATCTAATTTCGGATATGCATTTAAAGCTCTACGCACAACAAGAAACTCTTTAGTGTCAAAATCATCTAATGTGCCTAGGTCCTCTTCAGGTTCAATTTCATTATCATGCTCAGACTCGTTTTCATGCTCGGACTCGGACACATATTCGTTTGTCTCTTCAATTAACATGATTCTTTTTGAATTGGGACATTCTTTTCCTATGTGACCACGCCCTTGACATTTATAACATTTAATGTCTCTAAACCTGTTTGATGGATCCGAAGAATTGCCGGTAGGAGCCTTTGGTTGGGTGTGTTCATCTCTCCTTTGTGTGGATTGCACACGATTGTCCATCCTTTGCGATGATCCTTGGTCACGCGTTTGGCCTCCTGTAGGCCGTGAACTTCCTGTGCCTGAAGGCTTGCTGTGAAATCTTGACGAAGATTGATTAGTACGATAATTGGAATTGAAATTAGAGGAGTTACGTACCTTTAATTGTGCTTCAATCTTTTCAGCCATATGGACCATGGTTGTGAGGTCGAGGTAAGGTTGAAGGTCAACCCTTTGCGCAATCTCCCTGTTTAAACCATGTAAGAATCGAGCCTTGGTGGCCTCTTCAGGTTCCTGCAAGTTAGACCTTTCCAACAAAATTTCTAACTCTTTATAGTACTCGTCTACACTTTTGGAACCTTGACGTAAGTTATGCAAGCTTGTGAAAATAGAACTCTCATAATTGTTTGGAATAAAACATTGTCGCATTTCAAACTTCATTTCTTCCCAAGTGGCGATTGGGGGTTGTCTTGTCTTAGTTCTATTTCGACACAAATTCGTCCACCAATTAAGTGCATAACCAGAAAATTCAATGGAAGCATACCTCACTTTTTGCAATTCACTATAATTGGTACAAGAAAAGATCAAATCCACTTTCGTTTCCCATTCTAAATATTCCTCTGCATTACTTTTACCATAAAACGTGGGAATACTTATTTTGGTTTTGAGAAAATCGTCATCTTGCGGGAAAAGGGGATTTTGGCGTCTTTGGTAACCACGAGGATGGTGGTCATCAAAGTCATAATCATCATGCTCAAAGGGTATGTAATCATCATTGTACCTTCTTGGAGCGTACCTTCTTGCTTGTGTAGGGGGAGCAAACCGTCTCGCTTCGGTGTGTGGGGGTCGAATGTTATCGTCCTCAACTTCTTCCGGAGGATGGCGCCTTGGTTGTGGTGGTGGAACGGCCCTGCTTGTTCCTTGGCCATCACTCGTTTTGTAGCTTCGCTCCACGTCTTCCAAGCGATGCTTAATTATCTCATTGTCGTGCATGAGTTTCTTAAGCATTTCCAGCATTTGTTGTTGAGTATTGTCAACAGTTTCGGCTCCTTTAGACTTGCTAGATGCGGAATTGCTGCTGGCCATTGTACCTAAGGAATTGAACGAAAACAAAGGAAAAAAAAGAAAGAAGCAAACTAACACAAAGACAAACAAACGTTAAGGGATTTGTAAAAAAAATAAGCTATGGACACTCCGATTTCGACTCTTTCCACTCTCTTACCACTTTGGTTCTTGGATAACCTGAAGTTAAGAAGTCTCAAAGTGATCAATAAGGAAGTGTATTGCCAAGGCTTCTTCAAACCACAATGTTCTCCGCTTGTTTCTTCCCTTTTGCTTTCAAGTTGCTCCAATTAGTATCAAAGTAGAATCAATTGAAATGAATTCAAACTTGAACTTTCTACTAAGATTCAAAGAAAATAAGCAACCAAAGTTGATGTATAAGGCTGAACCAAAGATGAACTAAGGGTTGCCGTGGGCAATCTTTAGTTAATTTTGATTCTATGCACTTACTATCCACAAAATGGTTCAAGTCATGCAACAATCGAGCAACCAAATGTGTGATTGGTTCAAGAAGATCAAGAGTTGGAGAATTGGGTATAGGGAACGGGAAAGTGGGTAATATGGTATCCAAGGTTTGCAAGTCGTACCAAAAAATTTTCCACGCAATGCACAAACGTTTTGCCCGTTTTCTTTGCTCTTGTTCTTTTTGTTTTTCTTTTTCTTCCTTGCTATTTCAATTGAGCAAGATTCAGATTCTCCTTTTTTTTTTTGACTAAGGGCAGAATTGGAATTTCACTTGTTTGCGCTTAGCACTTGCGTTTTTAGACAGAATAGTGCAATGTATTTAAAATGCAATGTGTATCTTGGACTTGCAACAAAATTGACCTTGGAAGGTGATGGAAATTGGGTAAGGCCGAATAGGGGTTAGGGTTAGGTTTTTTTTTGATTTAGGGTGGTTTTTGAACGTTTTGGGGTTTTGCGGAATGTAGTTGTAGGAATGGAACGGATGTTGTAAATTGACTATTTGGGTTGGTAATTGATGATTGGTGTGGCCAATTTGGATATTGGTTGGTCTAGGACAGAATTTGAGCAAAATTCAAATTCTAGGGTTAGGGTTTATTTGAATGAATTGGGATCTTTAGAATCTGATTGTTTTTGGGTAAATTGGATTGGGGCTTTTTGTTTGGGGTGTAAATAGAGTTGTTTGGGACCAGGTTGGTGCGTTTTAAGGTTGGGTTGGGGTGGGGTTGGTTGGGCCGTGGGGTGGGGTGGTGGAATTAGGGTTTTGAAAATGGTTCGGGAAGGCAAACACACGTATGACTACTTGTCTTAAAGCATGAAATCAATCACAATGCGAATCATAAGATGCATACAATCATCACCAACTAAAAGCTTCGGTAGCAACAAGATGATTTGAAACCGAGGTAGCTTTATAGGCTGATGGTTGGACTATTTTAAAGAAAGCTGAATGTAACCTAAAATGCAACGAACCCTAATTTGTTCAAGTTTGAACGACTCAAAATCAGATTGTGATGCGAAAGGAAATAAAGGAAATGACACTTGATGAAAAGCAAAATGCAGCAACATGTAAGGACTCAAAGCAATGTTTTTGTTTTGGACGTTTTTTTTTTTGGAATGGAATGCAAGACAAATGGCGTGTAGAGGGAGGAGTAGAAGAAGGACTCAACTGAAATTGAAATGACTAGACTCAAACGAAAAGGAAATGATAGATGGTGGAATAGAGTAACCTGGCTCTGATACCAATTTGATGCGTGCAACTCGTGGGCTCCAACAATTCCACCTTCCAAACGTCCTTCACAAAGGGTTAGGCACAAAGAAGTAAACTTCCCCTTGCTTCCTTAGTGATCATACGTGTGGACAACGAGCAAGACCAACACTATAAGATGGTCGTTGATCAGGCAAACCAAGATGGCCCTCCTGGACGGCACCTTTTAGCAATGGCAATACCTTCAAATCGCTCAACTTTGAAGGATCTTAACTTAGGTTTTTAATGCAAAACCAAGAAAACAAAGTATCACTCAAAGTGAAGAAAATATCAAGAATTGTTATTCATCGAAAAGGTGAGTTTACAACCAGCCAAAGGGTCCTATTTATAGGCCTAGAAGACGCCCCCCTTTAGCTTGAGATGGCTAGAGATAATTCAAATAAAGCTATCTAACAAACGTTTGAATTTGAACTTTGCTTGAAAATTTAAACTAAGATAATTCTAGCTAAAACTTGAAATGCTTGAAAGATGTTATCTTCAATGAATCTAGTCATGTTTGGTGATGAACTTGGCGTTGGAGATGCTGAAATTGGCGTTGGAGATGTGGTTGACTTTGCATTCAAAGGCTAGTTGAAGATTGGATTCAATTTGACTTCAAACTTGAATTCAATCTTTGAATTATAATCCCATCCTTTTTGATCTTCAAGTGGCGTGTGGATGCTTATCTAGGCGTGTGAGATGTCTTCAATTGGTTGAGATGTTGAATTCAAATGCTGGTTGGAGATTGAGTTTAACTTGAACTTGAATTTTAAACTTGGATTCAAATTTGAATTGCCATCTCATCTTTGCTTCAAAAATTGGCGTGTGATCCTTATCCTTCAAAATGACTTCATGTTGGCGTGTGACTTCTTTGGAGTGGATGTAGATTAGGCTGAAATCCTTTTGAACTTTAAGTCTCCAATTGATTGAGATTGAATTCAAATTTAGGTTGAATTTTAAATTCAAGCCTAGCTTTGAATTTAAACTCAATTGATCATTATCCATTTGCTTTAGATATGGCCGCCCCCTTCTTGTGGATAATGGAGATGATTTTGATTTCAACTTGATCAAGAGACTCTATCTTGGACACTTTTGAATTTGTCTTAGCATAGACAAACATTCTCTTCGAATATTCTCTTGAAACATTCTCTTGAAACATTCTCTTCAACATTCTCTTCAAACATTCTTTTGAAACATTCTCTTCAAACATTCTCTTGAAACATTCTCTTGAACATTCTCTTCAAACATTCTTTTGTACCTAATTTACCTACAAAGCAAATACATAAAACTAAGATCACACGACACAAAATAAAATCTAAAAACAAGAATGTAGGCGTGCATGCTGAGACAAGCTCAAGTTGAAGGTTCAATGAAATGAACCCAAGGAGTTTTAGGTTCATCTTGAACATGTTTGTACAAGAAGGTGGCAACTTGATGACAAAGTTCCCTTGCCCTCCTTCTTGTTATAGGACCTTTGACCTCTTGATGGGGCCCTTGATTCTCATCGGACCCTTGATCCTCATCAGTTTCCAAAGTTTTTAACGAGCCAAAATGACCCATTAAACCTCCTCCATGAGCTTCTTTTATCAACAACTCTCTTAATGAACACATTGGTACACATAACTTATGTTCTTTAAACAAATAACCATCATGCAAGTAATATTTAGCAAAAGGTGAATCAATGCATGCTTGATAGATAGAACTAAAGTCATGATCAGAATGATACGTCTCTTTGATAGACTCAAAACCAAACATGTTACATGAAAGAGTAGTAATCAAAGTATAGCGACGAGATAATGCATCAGCAACAACATTTTCTTTTCCTTGCTTATACTTGATCACATAAGGGAATTGTTCAATGAATTCAACCCATTTGGCATGTCTTTTGTTCAATTTTCCTTGACCTTTTAGATACTTAAGGCTTTCATGATCAGTATGAATCACAAATTCCTTAGGTTGCAGATAATGTTGCCAAGTTTGTAAAGAACGGACAAGGGCATACAATTCCTTATCATAGGTTGAATAATTTATGGAAGCTCCTTTCAATTTCTCACTAAAGTAGGCAACAGGTTTGTTACCTTGATGCAATACAGCTCCAATGCCAACTCCACTGGCATCACATTCAACATCAAACATTTCATCAAAGTTGGGCAATCTCAGGATAGGTGCAGAAGTTAGACGTTTCTTAAGTTCCTCAAAGGCTTGTTGTTGTGATTCTCCCCATTCAAATCTTACATCTTTCTTGACTAACTCATTCAAGGGTGCAGCTATGGTAGAGAAATCCTTCACAAAACGTCTATAGAAGCTAGCTAATCCATGAAAACTCCTAATATCTCCAGCAGACCTAGGGGTTGGCCACTCAGTTATGGATTTAACTTTCTCTTGGTCCATTTCAATTCCTTCAGCACTAATCACAAATCCTAAGAATGTAACCTTCTCCAGACAGAAAGAACACTTCTTGAAATTTGCATACAACTCTTCTTTCTGTAGGGTGACAAAAACAGCTCGAAGATGGATCAGATGTTCACTTAGGGTTTTGGAGTAGATAAGAATGTCATCAAAGTAGACTACTACAAATTTCCCTATGAATTTCCTTAAGACCTCATTCATTAACCTCATGAAAGTACTAGGGCCGTTGGTTAAACCAAAGGGCATAACTAACCATTCGTACAATCCAAATTTAGTCTTAAAGGCAGTTTTCCATTCATCACCTTCCCTAATTCTCACTTGGAAATAACCTTGTTTAAGATCTACCTTGCTAAAGCATCTAGACCCATGTAACATATCCAGCATGTCATCCAACCTAGGAATAGGGTATCTATACTTCACAGTGATCTTATTGATGGCTCTACAATCAGTACACATTCTCCAAGTTCCATCTTTCTTAGGGACAATGATAACAGGAACAGCACAAGGACTCATACTCTCTTTTACTTTACCTTGCGTCAATAGTTCCTCAACTTGCTTTTGGATTTCCTTAGTTTCCTCTGGATTGGCTCTATAGGCAGGTCTGTTTGGCAGAACAGCTCCTGGAACGAAATCTATTTGATGCTCAATGCCTCTTAGAGGTGGTAAACCTAGGGGATCTCCTTCAGGAAACAAGCTAGAAAATTCTTGAAGTAAAGATGCAACTTCACTTGGTAAAGTAGATGGTATTTCAGATGAAGAGAACAGAGTTTCTTTGTAAAGAAAGATATAAATAGTTTTCTTTGAATTGATAGCATGGAATACCTCGCTTTGAGATGCAAAGAATGCGCTTTTCTTTAGAGATGGTTCGGCAGAAACTTTGATTTCTTTCGGTTCAATTTTAAGATGTGAACTTTTTAGTTGGTTTTCCTTGATGAAAATCCTTTCCAATTCCTTTTGTTTTGGATCATTATGGCTTTTTAACATTCGTTGTTGATCCTCAAAGACTTTGTGCGGGGGCAAGGCATTTAATTTGAACAGCTTGTTGTTATGCCTAAAGGAATATCTATTTAGGTAACCATCATAATTAACCTTGTTGTCAAATTGCCACGGTCTACCTAATAAGATATGACTTGATTTCATAGGGGCTACATCACATAACACCTCAGTAAAATACCCACCAATTGATAAAGAAACTAGGACTTGCTTTGTTACTTTAACTTCACCACACTCATTAAGCCACGTAAGTCTATAAGGATGGGGGTGATTAATTAAAGGTAACTCAAGTTTCCTAACAAGTTCAAAACTTGCCACATTGGTACATGAACCGGAGTCAATGATTAAAGTGCAAACTTTCTTTTTAACCATACAATGAATGTGGAATATGTTCTCTCTTTGTATGTCAGGTTCTTCAGTTTTAATTTGGGCACTTAGTGCTCGACGGACAACTAAGAACTCTTTTGTTTCACACTCATTAGTCTCTTCACTAATATCTTCTTCTTCCTCACATGTTTGTTCATTTTCATTGTTTTCCTCACTCTCTTCCAATTCTTCCTCAGAATAATACTCATTAGACTCTTCAATAAACATGATGCGTTTAGGGTTGGGACATTGATTAGCAAAACGACCTTTTCCTAAGCATTTAAAACATTGAATATCACGAGTCTTAACATTAGGCGTACCTTCCACCTTGGTTTTGCCTTTATCAGTGATTGGAAACTTTGGACGATTTTGGATGTTCTGGGCTGATTTTCCTTGGAATCCACATGCCTTGACCTTGTTGTGGACGGAAAGGCGTCCTGGGCTGTGTTCTAGGAAAACTCAAAGGATTAGTCCGAAAAGATGGGTTAGAAGTTTTAACCTTCAATTGTCTTTCCACTTTCTCACCAATGTGAACCATAGAAGCCAAATCAGAGTAAGGTGTAAGTTCCACCTTAAATGCAATCTCTTTGTTCAAACCAGCTAGAAATCGAGCCATTGTGGCTTCCTCAGCTTCTTCTATGTTAGCCCTGGTAAGCAGATGTTCTAATTCTTTATAAAATTCATCAACAGATCTATTACCTTGAGAAAGTTGTTGCAATTTCTGGAAAATGCTTCTTTCATAGGAAGGAGATATGAATCTCTTCCTCATCTCTTGTTTTAGCTCGGACCAAGTAACAACAGGGGGCTGTCTTGTTCTTCTCCTGGTATTCTTCAATTGTTCCCACCAGAGTAAAGCATAATCTACAAATTCAAAAGTTGCATACCGCACTTTGGCCAATTCAGAATAGTTAGTGCAAGAATACATATGTTCTACTTTTCTTTCCCATTGCAGATATGTTTCAGGATCACTTTTCCCTTGGAAGGAGGGTATTGTCAGTTTAGTAGTAACGAACTCTTCTTCAAGTGGTTCATCTCTATCAGGCTGACGTTCATCATACCGTTCTTCCGGATAGGGTTTTTCATTGTACTCAGGGAGATAATCAAATCTCTCCTCAAAAGAAATGTTCCTACGACCACCATTACTACCTCGACCTTTACCTCTACCTCTAAGTGATGTGACTTTTCTACGTTCAACATGAGACTCATTACCATAAGAGGTGCCTTCTTGAAAAGGTATACTAGGTTCCTTTTGATCTGAGGTTGGCTTTTCTACTTTGCTTATCCTCTGTTTGTTATCCTCTATGTCACTTCTCATTAAACCAAACTGATTAACAAGGAAAGTGAGTGTTTGCTATATATTCTCTAGGGTAACAGGGACTGGGGATGGGACAGGAGTAGATGGGGACGGGGATGGTGCATTATCTTTCTGTTGGGGACCCATGATTCAAAAGACAATCTCAAAAACCAATTTAAAATATTGACAAGATGCAAATACTCTACTTTATGTTGACAATTGTTCAAAACAACAATTTGGACTATTTCTCCTAAAGATTCAAGAAAATCACAGAAGTCAAATTGTTGTTCGGGCTGAACGAAATCTACGGGGTTGTTTAAGACAATCCCTCAATTACTTTACAGCATATGCAATTATCAATTGAAGTAAAGTGAAAGTAAAAGCACACAAACAAAGTGTCAGCAAGTGTTTGCTTTAGAAACTTTCAATATTTCAAAACTACAACACTTTGGGGTTTGGTTTGGGCACTTTCTTTCTTTTGAGCTTTGCACGGGAATTTTCCTTTTATGCAATGTTTATTTTTGGGCTTTTCCTCACTTGGTTTTCTTGTGCAATTCTCTCTCGTCTTGCCTCTTACTTGTTGACAAATATTGGCTTTTCTCTCGCGTATTTCTCAATCAAGCTTAATTTTCTTTCTTTGGAGGGGTTTGCTTGATTGTTGTGAGACTACTTCTCACGGCCTACATGAGACATTGCTCACGGACTTTAATTGCACAAGGTTTGTTGTATTTGGAATTTGAAAGTTCCTCGTACACAACACGGCTAAACACTATGTAGTGAGAGTTCAATTCACAATTACAACAAGTTCAAATTGAATATAGTGCAAGGTAAGTTCAGAAATTGATCTAAAACAACAATTGGATAGCTCTTTAACAGTGTGGGGCTTAAACAATTCCTAACTTTCAGAATGTATCTAAGTCCAACAAGTTGTTTGAAACAATTGAAATCAACAAAAAGATAAAGCTATTAGCATTCACCAAGATTTCAAATGAGCTTTAAAAGCTTGTTCTAAACCACACGGTTTTGGGCAGTTTGTCCTTTTTTTCCTTTTCTGTTTTTGATGCAAATGATCTAAATAATCTTAAGATAGCTAAATGCAACTTAGTTGTTTCTAAATGCAATTTATAAGGCTGATTACTATATCAACTAATGGAAATTAGCTTTGATGCAAACTAGCTAGCTTGTTTTGTTTTGTTTTTAGGTGATCTATCCTACTTTGTTTTTGTTTGGTTTTTGTTTGTATGATGCAATCAGTTTCTAAACTAGGTGTTACTAGATGCAAGTCTTTATATTCTACTTATCAAACGTGTAACACCAGAAACTAGGCAGCACACTTAGTTAACTAAAACTACTTGTTTTGTTCTTTAGTTTTCGGTTTTCTTGTTTTAAACTAGACAACCAACTAAACCTTTAAAACTATGTTGTAAACTAGTCTAACTAAGCTAAATAAGGCAGCACTAAAAACGTCTAAAAACAGTTTGCCACTACTTCTAAAAACAGAATTTAACAACTTGATTCCAACTAACTATCAACTAATCTATTTTTTGTGTTCAAAGTTTTCTGTTTTAAGGACTCAACTAAACTACCATTTAAACTTCTAGATTAGGACCTAATGAACATTTCTAAGCTAGATTGGACAAGTACAAGCAGGTTACACACGGTTCTGAACTTAAGCTACTCAATCAGATTCTAACACGCTCTAGTCTAAGTTCTTTTTTTGTGGTGTTTCGGTTTTTGCTACTTAAAACTAAGTTACCAAACTATTGTAAACTATCTAATAAACACTTCAAAACATAAACTAACTACCTAAACTAACAGATTCTAAATGGATATAAGAACAAACAGTTTACTACACGGTAGCAATGCAAGTTAAACAAGGTAAACATGAATAGAAGACTAACCAACGCTCTGATACCAATTGATGAGCCAAACGAAGGCTAGATAAACGTTCCAAGGACTTTGTCTCCTATTCCAAATTGATTTGAACCTCAGCTATGGCAAAGAACATCATAATGACACCCCTTGAACTGTAACCGTTTGTTCTTGGCTCAATTTATACCAACACCTCTTCCTCTTTGGTATTCCAACACATCTAAAACCTCATTGAGACCCTAAGATGCTGTAAACCAAAAATGAAGTGAATACTAACAAGTTCTAGGCTATGAACTTGGAAGAAAACCGTAAGTGGTCTTAAACTTCAACTAGAATAAGTTGAGAACTCCTTAAAGGAAAATCTGATTGAAATATGTTTGAATTGTGTTGTTTTTACAATCTGATTCCTATGCTATTTATACAAAACGAAAATTACAAGAGTACAAGGTTTAAAGTACAAAGTACAAGTCTAAAATAACATGCTTGCTTTTGATAACTTTGGTTCCAAGATTCTGGTTGCTTTGCCGTGTATTCCTTGCTTGATTTCAGCCATTTTGATTGGACAATACATTGAGCAGCTTGCTTTGGATTGCATTTGATTGGTTGCAAGTTTGGTGTTGAATTTTCAAAAGAATTAGACATGAACCAGCCGAATTCTTCAAAGGATTTTGATTGGATCAAACTTTGTGCAGCTTGCTTGCTTGTTTCTTGCTTGTTTTTGATTGGTTTGAAGATTTGCAAGACTTCTTCCTATTGGTTAAAGATTTGAGCAGCTTGTTTCAACCTTGTTTGCGTGGAGAACAAATCTGATTTTGACATGGTTGCTTGTCACCTCTTTGCTTGAACAAAAATTCAGGTTTTAATTGCATCTTCAAGCTAAAAACGTGTACCTGAAAGACAAGGCAATAATACAGCACAAACTATCCTAAAACAAGGTTAACCAACCAACAATATTAAAAAGAACAACTAAAGATATGTACAACATGTTTTTGATACAACTAGATCATAGCTTGTATCATATAAACCCAATGGACATCATCTCTGCTTGGTTCATCCTCTTCATGCCTGTAAAGAAATGATTCAACACAATGTAACAACTTCTTAGCCATACTCCTTGTTATGGGACCTGTGCGGGGCAGTGAGGTGTCTTCATCAGTGTTTGTATCCACAAGGTTAGGCTGTAGCTCATCAGGTATGGTTCTATTTCATCTACTTTTAATGTTGCTGACCTCACCCCTTTCATTGATGACCTTTTTGATTCGATGACGAATCCTCTTGAGGAGGGGAGATTGATGAGGATCAAGGATCCCATCAAGAGGTCAAGGGCCCTATAACAAGGAGGGCAAGGGAACTTTGTCATCAAGTTGGAACCTTCTTGTATAGGCATGTTCAAGATGAACCTAAGGTTCCATGGGTTTATTTCATTGAACCCACCCTTTGAGCATTAAGAGTAGGCGTGTGTTCATTACTTTGGATTTTGTCTTGTTTTCTTGTGATCTTTGTTTTTCTGTGTTTGCTTTGTAGGTAAATTAGGTACGTGGAAGATCCAAACGAAATGAAGGCCCAAAAACAGCAATGTAGCCGTGTGTTGCAACATGGGAGACAAAAAGAATGTTGTCTTAGAAGAGAATGTTTGTCTCCACAAAGACAAATTCAAATGTGTCCAAGATGGAATCTTCTTTTCAAAATTGAACTCAACATCATCTCCAAAGCTCAAAAGGGGCGGCCGTTTTGAAGCAAAAAGGTTGATGATCAAATTGAATTTAAATTCAAAGCTAAACTTGAATTTAAATTCAACCATGATTTGAATTCAAGTTTCAACCAATTTGAGGCTTACATTTCAAAAAGAATTCAGCTATTATCTCAGCCAACCTACACGCCATTTTGAAGGAGAAAGGAAGGATAGATTCCAATTCAAATTGAATCCAAGTTTGAATTCAAATTCAAGCTTAATTTGAATTCAAACTTCAACCATCATTTGAATTCAATTCCAGCCAGCTTATCAACATCAAATCAGATATTCTAATCTCCATTCCTCAACAAAGACACGGCTGAAATGATGGGATGAGGATAGACAAGCAAATTCAAGGTGCACTTAAATTCAAATTCAACTTGAATTCAAATTTCACCCAACTTTTGAATTCAAGTTCAGCTCCATCCTACTCATTAAATCAGCTCCCCAAGGCCTCATTTGCTAACCAAATGCACGCCTGAACAAGGAAGATTTCAACCGTTTTTTTAGCTAGGATTTTTCTAGTTAAATTTGAATTCGAACAATTAGCAAATTCAAGTTTAATTCAAATTTTTTCCTAGCTATTTCTTTTAGATAATATCTGATTATTTTAAGTGTCTTAGGCATCTATAAATAGGCCCCTTTGGCCGATTTGTAAAGCACCTTTTGATGAATAACAATTCTTGACATTTCATTCACTTTGTGCGAAACTTTGTTTTCTTGGTTTTGCATTAAAAACCTAAGTTAAGATCCTTCAAAGTTGAGCATTTTGAAGGTGTTGCCATTGCTAAATGTGCCATCCAGGAGGGCCATATTGGTTTGCCTGATCAACGACCATCTTGAAGTGTTGGTCTTGCTCATTTGATCCACATGTTTTTGTCACTAAGGAAGCAAGGGGAAGTCTTCTTCCTTATGCCTAACCCTTTGTGAAGGACGTTTGGAAGGTGAAATTGTTGGAGCCCACGTCTTGCACGCATCAGTCCTAAAACAAAGTCTATGGAGATGTCAATCCAAGGGGAATCAGGGATGGGTAAAGGCGTGTAAAGGCCATGTGGTTGGGACTTGGACTTGGCTTGTTTGCAAGTGATGCAACTACCACATAACCTCTCGACGTCTACGCGCATGTGGGGCCAATAGAAATGTTCCTTAAGAGTTTCAAGGGTTTTGAACACTCCAAACTGACCCATTAAACCTGCGCATGGGCTTCTCTAGTCAATGCTTCTCGTAGGGATGATTGGGGAATACACAACTTATGTTCTTTGAAAAGATAACCCTCATGTATGTAAAATTTTCCAAATGATGCGTCTTTACAAGCCTCGAAAATGGTGCCAAAGTCATGGTCATTTGGGTACAATTCCTTAAGTGATTCGAATCCTAAGAAGCGTGAGGATAATGTAGTGACTAACGTGTATCTCCTAGAGAGGGCATCAGCAACTATATTGTCCTTTCCTTGTGTGTACTTAATCACGTAAGGGAATTTTTCTATGTACTCTACCCATTTGGCATGTCTCTTGTTCAACTTTCCTTGCCCTTTAAGATACTTAACGCTTTCGTGGTCAGTGTGGATCACAAACTCTTTCGGTTGAAGATAGTGTTGCCAAGTTTGTAGGGATCTCACGGGGGCATAAAGTTCCTTATCATAGGTAGAGTAATTCAATGCAGCGCCTTTCAACTTCTCACTAAAATAGGCTATGGGTTTCTTACCTTGGGTCAAAACTGCGCCTATACCCACTCCACTTGCATCACACTCGATCTCAAAAGTCTCGTCAAAATTTGGTAACCTAAGTATGGGTGCAGTGGTTAGCCTACGTTTAAACTCATCAAATGCCTGTTGTTGTGGCTCTTCCCACCTAAAAGGCGCATCTTTTTTCACAATTTCATTTAGGGGTGCAGCTATGGAAGAAAAATCTTTGACAAATCGTCTATAAAACTTTGCAAGTCCATGGAAACTGCGAACTTCCCCTACATTCTTAGGTATAGGCCACTCCACAATTGACCTAAACTTTTCTTCATCCATCTCTACTCCATCAGCCGAAATGACAAAGCCTAGGAAGACTACTCGTTCCAAACAAAAAGAGCACTTCTTAAAGTTGGCGTAAAGTTGTTCTTGCTTAAGCTTCTCAAAAACAGCCCTAATGTGGTCAAGGTGATCTTCTATGGTTTGGGAATAGATTAGGATATCATCAAAATAAACAACAACAAATCGTCCTATGAACGCTTGTAAGACTTCATTCATTAGCCTCATAAAGGTGCTAGGGGCGTTGGTGAGCCCGGAAGACATCACTAACCACTCATAGAGCCCAAACTTGTTTTGAATGCAGTCTTCCATTCGTTCCCTTCTCTAATGCGGACCTGGAAGTACCCCTGTTTAAGGTCGATTTTGGTGAAGAATTTAGATCCGTGCAACATATCCAACATATCATCCAGCCTAGATATGGGGCACCTATACTTGATGGTAATTTTGTTTATGGCATGGCAATCAGTACACATTCTCCAAGTTCCATCCTTTTTTGGGTGCTGATGAGGATCAAGGGTCCAACGAGGATCAAGGGTCCCATCCAGAGGTCAAGGGCCCTATGACAAGAAGGAGGGCAAGAGAACTTTGTCATCAAGTTTCCACCTTCTTGTACAAGCATGTTCAAGATGAACCTAAGATCCCTTGGGTTCATTTCATTGAACCTTCACCTTGATTGTACACGTGTGTGTGCTAACATGTGTGTGCATTCTTTATCTTGAAGTTTATCTTGTTTACTTGTGATCTTTGTTTTATGTGTTTTCTTTGTAGGCAAATTAGGTACATGAAAGATTCAAATAAAATGGAGACCCAAAAAGGAACATTTAGGCGTGTGCCACAAAAGAAGGAAACAAAAAGAATGTTGTCTTGGAAAGAATATTGTCTCCACAAAGACAAATTCAAATATGTCCAAAATGGAATCTCTTGTTCAAATTGAGATCAAAATCATCTCCAAATACAATAAGAGGGCCGACCACTTTAAAGCAAAAGGATGATGATCAAATTGCATTTAAGTTCAAAGCTAGACTTGAATTCAAATTCAACCATGATTTGAATTCAAGTCTCAACCAATTGGAGACTTAAATTTCAAGAAGCTCTCAACCTTATCCTAGCCATCTACACGCCATTCTTGAAGCAAGGAGTGACAAGATCACAATTCAAAGTGGAATCCAAGTTTGAATTCAAATTCAAGTTCAATTTAAATTCAATCTCCAACCAGCATTTGAATTCAACATCTCAGCCACTTGGAGACCTTCTCACATGCCAAATTCATCCCTTCCCATGCCAACTTGGAGATCAAAAGAGGAGAGATCGAAATTTAAAGATTGAATTCAAGTTTGAAATCAAGTTCAAATTCAATTTGAATTCAATCTTCAACCAACCTTGGAATTCAATTGCAACAACTTCATCTACATCAAAATCAAGTCTCAAATGCCAATTTCATCATCAAACACGGCCAGATTCATTGAGGATAGCGTTTGCAAGACTTTAAGATTTTGGCTAGAATTTATTTTAGTTTTGAATTCAAATAATTTTCAAGTTTCAAACATTGCTAGCTAGCTTTATTTTGAATTAGTTCTAGACATTTTAAGGCTCAAGCTCAGCCTATAAATAGAGCCTTAGGGGATGCTTGAAAGACCACCTTTTGATGAATAAGAATCCTTGATATTTCTTTCACTTTGTGTGAGACTTTGTTTTCTTGGTTTTGCATTAAAAGCCTAGGTTAAGATCCTTCAAAGTTGAGCATTTTGAAGGTGTTGCCATTGCTTAAAGGTGCCGTCCAGGAGGGCCTTATTGGTTTGCCTGATCAACGACCATCTTGAAGTGTTGGTCTTGCTCGTTTTAATCCATACGTTTTATTCATTAAGGAAGCAAGGGGAAGTCTTCTTCCTTGTGCCTAACCTTTTGTGAAGGACGTTTGGAAGGTGGAATCGTTGGAGCCCACGAGTTGCACGCATCAAATTGGTATCAGAGCTCAGGTTACTCTATTCCACCATCTATCATTTCCTTTTCGTTTGAGTCTAGTCATTTCAATTTCAGTTGAGTCCTTCTTCTACCCCTCACTCTACACACCATTATCTTGCATTTCATTCAAAAAAAACGTCATTTCCTTTGAGTCTTTGCAAGTTGCTGCATTTTGCTTTTCATCACTCAAGTGTCATTTCCTTTATTACCTTTCACATCACAATCTGATTTTGAGTCGTTCAAACTTGAAAACATTAGGTTCGTTGTATTTTAGGTTACATTCAGCCTTCTTTTAAATATTCCAACCATCAGCCTAAAGCTACCTCGGTTTCAAATCATCTTGTTGCTACCGAAGCTTTTAGTTGGTGATGATTGTATGCATCTTGTGATTCGCATTGTGATTGATTTCATGCTTTAAGACAAGTAGTCATACGTGTGTATGTCTTCACGAACCATCTTCAACAACAAAACCCTAATTCTACCCCCACACCCACGGCCCAACCAACCCCACCCAACCCAACCCTAAAAACTCACCAACCTGATTCCAAACAACCCTATTTACACCCCCAACAAAAAGCCCCAACCCAATTTTACCAAACACAATCAGATTCTAAAGATCCCAAATCATTCAAATAAACCTTAACCCTAGAATTTGAATTTTGTTCAAATTCTGTCCTAAACCAACCAATATCCAAATTCACCACACCAATCATCAATTACCACCCCAAATTGGCCATTTACAACGCCCGTTCAGTTCCCAGAATCCTATCTCGCAAATTCCTAAAACGTTCAAAAAACCCTAAATCAAAAAAAACCCTAACCCTAACCCATTCGGCCTTACCCCAATTTCCCCTCACATTCCAAGGTTATTTTTGTTGCAAGTCCAAATTACAATTTGCATTTTAAATACATTGCACTATTCTGTCCAAGAACGCAAGTGCTAAGTGCAAAACGCGTGAAATTTCAATTCTGTCCTTAGTCAAAAAAAAAAGAGAATCTGAACCTTGCTCAATTGAAATAGCAAGGAAGAAAAAGAAAAACAAAAGAACAAGAGAAAAGAAAAAGGGCAAAACGTTTGTGCATTGCGTGGAAAATTTTTGGTACGATTTGCAAACCTTGGATACCATATTTCCTTTAAACCCACATTGCCGTCCCATGTATACCTTATTCTCAATCTCCTGATCCTCTTGAACCAACCACACATTTGGTTGCTCGATTGTTGCATGACTTGAACCATTTTGTGGATAGTAAGTGCATAGAATCAAAATTAACTAAAGATTGCCCACGGCAGCCCTTAGTTTATCTTTGGTTCAGCCATATACATCAACTTTGGTTGCTTATTTTCTTTGAATCTTAGTAGAAAGTTCAAGTTTGTGTTCATTTCAATTGATTCTACTTTGATACTAATTGGTGCAACGTGAACGCAAAGAGGAAGAAACAAGTGGAGAACATTGTGATTTGAAGAAGCCTTGGCAATACACTTCCTTATTGATCACTTTGAGCCTTCTTAACGTCAGGTTATCCAAGAACCAAAGTGGTAAGAGAGTGGAAAGAATCGAAAGCGGAGTGTCCATAGCTTATTTTTTTTGCTAATCCCTTAACGTTTGTTTGTCTTTGTGTTAGTTTGCTTCTTTCTTTTCCCCTTTGTTTTCGTTTAATTCCTTAGGCACAATGGCCAGCAGCAATCATTCCGCATCTAGCAAGTCAAAAAAGGCCGAAACTGTTGACAACACACAACAACAAATGCTAGAGATGCTTAAGAAACTCATGCATGACAATGAGATAATTAAGCATCGCTTGGAAGACGTGGAGCGAAGCTACAAAACGAGTGATAGCCAAGGAACAAGCAGGGCCGTTCCCCTACCACAACCAACGCGCCATCCCCCAGAAGAAGTTGAGGATGACAACCTTAGACCACCACACACAGAAGCAAGAAGGTTTGTTCCTCCTACACAAGCACGAAGGTACGCTCCAAGAAGGTACAATGATGATTACATTCTCTTTGAGCATGATGATTATGACTTTGATGACCACCCTCCCCATGGTTACCAAAGACGTCAAAATCCCCTTTTCCCGCAAGATGATGATTTTATTAAAACCAAAATAAATATTCCTACGTTTTATGGTAAAAGTAATGCGGAGGAATATTTAGAATGGGAAACGAAAGTGGATTTGATCTTTTCTTGTACCAATTATAGTGAATTGCAAAAAGTGAGGTATGCTTCCATTGAATTTTCTGGTTATGCACTTAATTGGTGGACGAATTTGTGTCGAAATAGAACTAAGACGAGACAACCTCCAATTGCTACTTGGGAAGAAATGAAGTTTGAAATGAGACAACGTTTTATTCCAAACAATTATGAGAGTTCTATTTTCACGAGTTTGCACAACTTACGTCAAGGTTCCAAAAGTGTAGACGAGTACTATAAAGAGTTAGAAATTTTGTTGGAAAGGTCTAACTTGCAGGAACCTGAAGAGGCCACCAAAGCTCGTTTCTTACATGGTTTAAACAGGGAGATTGCGCAAAGGGTTGATCTTCAACCTTATCTCGACCTCACCACCATGGTACATATGGCTGAAAAGATTGAAACACAATTAAAGGTACGTAATTCCTCCACTTTCAATTCCAATTATCGTACTAATCAGTCTTCGTCAAGGTTTTCTAACAAGCCTTTCAGGAACGGGAAGTTCACGGCCTACAGGAGGCCAAGCACGTGACCAAGGTGTGTCACAAAGAATGGACAATCGTGTGCAATCCACACAAAGGAGAGATGAACGCACCCAACAAAGGGCTCCTACCGGAAATTCTTTTGATCCCTCAAACTGGTTTCGAGACATTAAATGCTATAAATGTCAAGGACGTGGTCACATAGGAAAAGAGTGTCCTAATGCAAAACGAATCATGTTAATTGAAGAGACCAACGAATATTTGTCCGAGTCCGAGCATGAAAACGAGTCTGAGCATGATAATGAAATTGAACCTGAAGAGGATCTAGGCGCATTAGATGATTTTGAAATTAAGGAGTTTCTTGTTGTGCGTAGAGCTTTAAATGCATATCCGAAATTAGATGATCACGAACAACATAGAGAAAACATTTTCCATATTCATTGCATGATAAATGGTAAAGTATGCACCATGATCATTGATTCCGGTTCTTGTGCGAATGTGGCTAGCATCGAATTAGTAAGAAAACTGAATTTGCCTATGACTAATCATCCGCATCCTTACAAACTTGCATGGCTAAATGACTGCGGTGAAGTTAGCGTAAGTAAACAAGTTTTGATTTCTCTTAGCATTGGTAGTTACAAAGATGATGTTTTATGTGATGTCGCACCAATGCATGCTAGTCATATTTTACTTGGTAGGCCATGGAAATTTGATCGACATGTGACATATGATGGTTATTTGAATCGTTATTCTTTCAAATTGAATGGCAAATTGTACAAACTGCATGCACTTCCACCACACAAAGTCCACGAAGATCACCAACGCATGTCCAAGTCTAGAGCCGATCCTAAGGAAAAAGAAGCCGAGAGAAAATTCGTGGAGTGTATGAAAAGTGAGAACAAAAAACACGAGAGCAAGGGAAAGGAGGTAGTGCCCCTAAGTGTCGAGTCCAAAAAGAAGTGTGGGTATTTCGCAAAGAAAAGAGAGGTCACACGTGCACTTTATAACAACCAAACTGTCCTCATCATCATCCCAAAGTCGTTTCACCTTGCCCTTGAAGAACTCCCGCCAAACTTACCTACCTCAGTTGCGTCTCTTATCCAAGAATATGAAGTTCTATTTCCCTCCGAATCGCCATCCGGATTACCACCAATTAGAGGAATAGAACACCAAATCGACTTTGTCCCAGGAGCCGTGTTACCCAATCGTCCAGCCTATCGAGCCAACCCCGAAGAAACCAAAGAAATCCAAAGGCAAGTAGAGGAGCTCCTAGCGAGTGGACAAGTCCGAGAGAGCCTAAGCCCATCTGCCGTCCCCGTCATTTTAGTACCCAAAAAGGATAGAACGTGGAGAATGTGTACTGATTGCCGAGCCATAAACAAAATCACCGTCAAGTATAGGTACCCCATACCTAGGCTAGACGATATGTTGGACATGTTGCACGGATCCAAATTCTTCACTAAAATCGACCTTAAGCAAGGGTACTTCCAGGTACGCATTAGAGAAGGGGACGAATGGAAGACTGCATTCAAAACCAAGTTTGGGCTCTATGAGTGGTTAGTGATGCCCTTCGGGCTCACCAACGCCCCTAGCACCTTTATGAGGCTAATGAATGAAGTCTTACGAGCGTTCATAGGCCGATTTGTTGTTGTTTATTTCGATGATATCCTAATCTATTCCCAAACCATAGAAGATCATCTTGACCATATTCTAGCCATTTTTGAAAAGCTTAAGCAAGAACAACTTTACGCCAACTTTAAGAAGCGCTCTTTTTGTTTAGAACGCGTAGTTTTTCTAGGCTTTGTCATTTCGGCTGAGGGAGTAGAAATGGATGAGGAAAAGGTTAGGTCAATTGTGGAGTGGCCTATACCTAAGAATGTAGGGGAAGTTCGCAGTTTTCATGGACTCGCAAGCTTTTATAGACGTTTTGTCAAAGATTTTTCTTCCATAGCTGCCCCCCTAAACGAAATTGTGAAAAAAGACGTGCCTTTTAGGTGGGAAGAGCCACAACAACAGGCATTTGATGAACTTAAACGTAGGCTGACCACTGAACCCATACTTAGGCTACCAAATTTTGACGAGACCTTTGAGATCGAGTGTGATGCAAGTGGAGTGGGTATAGGCGCAGTTTTGACCCAAAGTAAGAAACCCATAGCCTACTTTAGTGAAAAGTTGAAAGGAGCAGCATTGAATTACTCTACCTATGATAAGGAACTTTATGCCCTTGTGAGATCCCTACAAACTTGGCAACACTATCTTCAACCTAAAGAGTTTGTGATCCACACTGACCACGAAAGCCTTAAATATCTTAAAGGGCAGGGAAAGTTGAACAAAAGACATGCCAAATGGGTAGAGTTCATAGAACAATTTCCTTACGTGATTAAGTACAAACAAGGAAAGGATAATATAGTTGCCGATGCCCTCTCTAGGAGATACACGTTAGTGACTACATTATCTTCACGCTTCTTAGGATTCGAATCACTTAAGGACTTGTACCCCAATGACCATGACTTTGGCACCATTTTCGAGGCATGTAAAGAAGCACCATTTGGGAAATTTTACATACATGAGGGTTATCTTTTCAAAGAACAAAAATTGTGCGTTCCCCAATCATCCCTACAAGAAGTATTGACTAGAGAAGCCCATGGGGGAGGTTTAATGGGTCATTTCGGAGTGTTCAAAACCCTTGAGACTCTGAAGGAACATTTCTATTGGCCCCACATGCGAGTAGACGTCGAGAGGTTGTGTGGTAGTTGCATAACTTGCAAACAAGCCAAATCCAAGTCCCAACCACATGGCCTTTACATGCCTTTACCCGTCCCTGATGCTCCTTGGATTGACATTTCCATGGACTTTGTGTTAGGACTTCCTAGGTCTCGGGGAGGACGCGATAGCATTTATGTTGTGGTTGATCGATTTTCCAAAATGGCACATTTCATTGCATGTCGAACATTGATGATGCCACACATGTTGCTGATTTGTTCTTCAAAGAAATTGTTAGATTGCATGGCATGCCACGTACAATTGTAAGTGATAGAGATACGAAATTTTTGAGTCATTTTTGGCGTGTTTTGTGGGCTAAACTTGGTACACAATTGTTGTTTTCAACAACTGCACACCCACAAACGGATGGACAAACTGAAGTCGTTAATCGTACTCTTTCTCAACTTTTGCGTGCCATTTTGCAAAAACACGTTAAACATTGGGAAGATTTTTTACCATATATCGAATTTGCATATAATAGGAGTGTCCATCACGGTACTTTGCATAGTCCATTTGAAATCGTGTATGGCTTTAATTCCTTGTCTCCCATCGATTTGATTCCTATTCCCGTGCATGAACATTCTAGTCTTGATGGTAAACAAAAAGCGGAAAAGATAAAGAAACTACATGAACAAGTTAAAATACAATTTGAAAAGAAAAACAAAGCTTATGAAAGACGAGCTAACAAACATCGGAAACGAGTCGTGTTTAAACCTGGAGATTTAGTGTGGTTACATTTGCGCAAAGAAAGATTTCCCAATGAGAGAAAGTCAAAACTGTTACCTCGAGGAGATGGACCTTTTAAAGTGTTGAAATGCATAGGTGACAATGCATACATCCTTGATCTTCCCGACAGGTATGGTTCAATTTCGCCTACTTTTAATGTTGCTGACCTCACCCCTTTCAACGATGACCTTTTTGATTCGAGGACGAATCCTTTTGAGGAGGGGGGATTGATGATGATCAAGGGTCCGACGAGGATCAAGGGTCCCATCCAGAGGTCAAGGGCCCTATGACAAGAAGGAGGGCAAGAGAACTTTGTCATCAAGTTGCCACCTTCTTGTACAAGCATGTTCAAGATGAACCTAAGATCCCTTGGGTTCATTTCATTGAACCTTCACCTTGATTGTACACGTGTGTGTGCTAACATGTGCGTGCATTCTTTATCTTGAAGTTTATCTTGTTTTCTTGTGATCTTTGTTTTATGTGTTTTCTTTGTAGGCAAATTAGGTACATGAAAGATTCAAATAAAATGGAGGCCCAAAAAGGAACATTTAGGCGTGTGCCACAAAAGAAGGGAACAAAAAGAATGTTGTCTTGGAAAGAATGTTGTCTCCACAAAGACAAATTCAAATATGTCCAAGATGGAATCTCTTGTTCAAATTGAGATCAAAATCATCTCCAAATACAATAAGGGGGCCGGCCACTTTAAAGCAAAAGATGATGATCAAATTGCATTTAAGTTCAAAGCTAGACTTGAATTCAAATTCAACCATGATTTGAATTCAAGTCTCAACCAATTGGAGACTTAAATTTCAAGAAGCTCTCAACCTTATCCTAGCCATCTACACGCCATTCTTGAAGCAAGGAGTGATAAGATCACAATTCAAAGTGGAATCCAAGTTTGAATTCAAATTCAAGTTCAATTTAAATTCAATCTCCAACCAACATTTGAATTCAACATCTCAGCCACTTAGAGACCTTCTCACATGCCAAATTCATCCCTTCCCACGCCAACTTGGAGATCAAAAGAGGAGAGATCGAAATTTAAAGATTGAATTCAAGTTTGAAATCAAGTTCAAATTCAATTTGAATTCAATCTTCAACCAACCTTGGAATTCAATTGCAACAACTTCATCTACATCAAAATCAAGTCTCAAATGCCAATTTCATCATCAAACACGGCCAGATTCATTGAGGATAGCGTTTGCAAGACTTTAAGATTTTAGCTAGAATTTATTTTAGTTTTGAATTCAAATAATTTTCAAGTTTCAAACATTGCTAGCTAGCTTTATTTTGAATTAGTTCTAGACATTTTAAGGCTCAAGCTCAGCCTATAAATAGAGCCTTAGGGGATGCTTGAAAGACCACCTTTTTGATGAATAAGAATCCTTGATATTTCTTTCACTTTGTGTGAGACTTTGTTTTCTTGGTTTTGCATTAAAAACCTAGGTTAAGATCCTTCAAAGTTGAGCATTTTGAAGGTGTTGCCATTGCTTAAAGGTGCCATCCAGGAGGGCCTTATTGGTTTGCCTGATCAACGACCATCTTGAAGTGTTGGTCTTGCTCGTTTTAATCCATACGTTTTATTCATTAAGGAAGCAAGGGGAAGTCTTCTTCTTTGTGCCTAACCCTTTGTGAAGGATGTTTGAAAGGTGGAATCGTTGGAGTCCATGAGTTGCATGCATCAGGTGCTAAAATGACAGGGACGGCTGATGGGCTTAGGCTCTCTCGGACTTGTCCACTCGCTAGAAGATCCTCTACTTGCCTTTGTATTTCCTTGGTTTCTTCGGGATTGGCTCGATAGGCTGGGCGATTTGGTAACACGGCTCTTGGGACAAAATCGATTTGGTGTTCTATTCCTCTAATAGGTGGTAATTCGGATGGTGGCTCGGTGGGAAATAGGACTTCGTACTCTTAGATAAGGGACGCGACTGAGGTAGGTAGGTTTGGTGGGAGTTCTTCTAGGGAAAGGTGACACACCTTAGGAATGAGAATGAGGACGGTTTGGTTGCTATAAAGGACTCGTGTGACCTCTCTTTTCTTTGCAAAAATACCCACACTTTTTTTTGGACTCGGTGGCTCCTATGGGTACTACCTCTTTTCCCTTGCTCTCTTGTTTTTTGTTCTCACTTTTCATGCATTCCACGAATTTTCTCTCGGCTTCTTTTTCCTTAAGATCGGCCCTAGATTTAGACATGCGTTGGTGATCCTCGTAGACTTTGTGTGGTGGAAGTGCCTGCAATTTGTAAAGTTTGCCATTCAACTTGAAAGAATAACGATTCAAATATCCATTATATGTTACATGTCGATCAAATTGCCATGGCCAACCAAGTAAGATATGACTGGCATGCATTGGTGCAACATCACATAAAACATCATCTTTGTAACTACCAATGCTAAGAGAAGACAAAACTTGTTTACTTACGCTAACTTCCCCGCAATCATTTAACCATGCAAGTTCGTAAGGATGCGGATGATTAGTCATAGGCAAATTCAGTTTTCTTACCAATTCAATGCTAGCCCATTCGCACAAGAACCAGAATCAATGATCATGGTGCACACTTTACCATTTATCATGTAATGAATATGGAAAATGTTTTCTCTACGTTGTTCGTGATCATCTAATTTCGGATATGCATTTAAAGCTCTACGCACAACAAGAAACTCCTTAGTGTCAAAATCATCTAATGCGCCTAGATCCTCTTCAGGTTCAATTTCATTATCATGCTCAGATTCGTTTTCATGCTCGGACTCAGACACATATTCGTTTGTTTCTTCAATTAACATGATTCGTTTTGCATTAGGACACTCTTTTCCTATAGGACCACGTCCTTGACTTTATAGCATTTAATATCCCTAAACCTGTTTGAGAGATCAGAAGAATTTCCGGTAGGAACCTTTTGTTGGCCGCGTTCATCTCGCCTTTGTGTGGATGGCATACGGTTGTCCACCCTTTGTGACGCACCTTGGTCACGTGTTTGGCCTCCTGTAGGCCGTGAGCTTCCCGTTCCTGAAGGCTTGCTGGAAAACCTTGATGAAGACTGATTAGTACGATAAGTGGAATTGAAATTGGAAGAAGTACGTACCTTTAGTTGGTGTCCAATCTTCTCAGCCATATGGACCATGGTTGTGAGGTCAAGGTAAGGTTGAAGCTCAACCCTTTGCGCAATCTCCCGGTTTAGTCCACGTAAGAAACGAGCCTTGGTGGCTTCTTCGGGTTCCTGCAAGTTAGACCTTTCCAACAAAATTTCTAACTCTTTGTAATACTCGTCTACACTTTTGGAACATTGTCGTAAGTTTTGCAAACATGTGAAAATAGAACTCTCAAAATTGTTTGGGATAAAACGTTGTCGCATTTCAAACTTCATTTCTTCCCAAGTGATGCGTGCAAGACGTGGGCTCCAACAATTTCATCTTCTAAACGTCCTTGACAAAAGGTTAGGCACAAGGAAGAAGACTTCACCTTGCTTCCTTAGTGATAAAAACGTGTGGATCAAATGAGCAAGACCAACACTTCAAGATGGTTGTTGATCAGGCAAACCAATATGGCCCTCCTGGACGGCACCTTTAGGCAATGGCAACACCTTCAAAATGCTCAACCTTGAAGGATCTTAACTTAGGTTTTTAATGCAAAACCAAGAAAACAAAGTCTCGCAATAAGTGAAAGAAATATCAAGAAATTTTATTCATCAAAAAGTTGTTCCTAAAATTCGGCCAAAAGGCTCTATTTATAGACTAGAAAACGTGTTCCTCAAGCCTTAAAATGGCTAGAAATTATTTCAAATAAAGCTAGCTACCAAATGTTTAAATTTGAATTTTGGTTGAAATTCAAACCAAGATAAATTCTAGCTAAAACTTGAATTTACTTGTAGAATGGCAACCCTACTATATCCAGCCGTCCTTGATGAGTGGTGAGGATGTTGGAGACTTGATTTGATGTTGATGAGGTGGTTGGAATTGAATTCAAAAGTTGGTTGAAGTTTGAATCCAAATTGAGTTTGAATTTGAATTCAAACTTGGATTCAAATTTGAATTGTCATTTCCTCTTCATTATCCTCCAAGTTGGTGTGTGGAATGTCTCAAGATAAGGCTGAGAATCTCTTAAAATCTAAATCTCAAATTGGTTGAAACTTGAATTCAAATAATGGTTGAATTTAAATTCAAGTTTGTCTTCAAGTTTGAATTCAATTTAACCTCCCCTTTTGAACTTCCAAATGGGCGCCCCTTTTGTTGTGGATGGAGATAATCTTGAACTAAATTTAAGAAGAGATTCCAGCTTGGACCACATTTGAACTTGTTGAGACAAACATTCTTCTCATGACAACATTCCTTTTGTCTCCCTTTTGAACACACACGCCTTTTTCCCTTTGTGGTCCTCCATTTGTCTTGGACTTTTCATGCACCTACTTACCTACAAGGCAAATACATGAAACAAAAATCACAAAATTCAAAATAAGCACACACACACACACGCACCTCCTACACATTCATAGTGTAGGTTTAAGGAAGTGAACCCAATGAACCTTAGGTTCATCTTGAAATGTTTGTATAAATAGGTTCCAACTTGATGACCTAGTTCTCTTGCCCTCCTTCTTGTAATGGGGCCCATGACCTCTTGATGGGATCCCCAATCCTCATCAACTTTGTGGCTGGTTTACCGAGAGCAAAAAAGTGGATATAACGTGATTCTGGTGATTGTGGATCGATTAACCAAATCTGCATATTTTCTACCAATATCGAGGGAAGTATCTCTCGATAAGTTGGTAAATTTGAATATGGACAACACTGTCAGCCTGTATGGTGTTCAATGAACATAGAGTCTTATCGAGACCAACAATTTACCTCCCAAGCTCTGGACAATATTTTGGAGAGCCATGGATACAAAGTTAAGGATGAGTACATCCTATCATCCTCAGACAGATGGACAGTCTGAGCGGACTATGCAGACCCTAGAAGACATGTTAAGAGCTGGTGTCCTAGAATTCAAAAGGATTTAGGATGGAATGGTGAAGTTAATGGAGTTCTATTAATAATAGTCACCACAGTACAATCGATATGACTTCCTTTTGAAGCTTTGTATCGAAAGAAGTGTAGGTCCCTAGTTTATTAGGATGAAGTCGGTGTGAGAACCATCAGCGGACCTGAGTTACTCGAGAAGACACTAGAAAAGGTGAAAATCATATGAGATAGACTCAAGATGGCTCAAGGACGCAACAAAAGTTGGCGAATTCCAAGCGGCGACCTTTGGAGTTTAACGTAGGTGAAAAGGTTTATTTAAAAGTATCACCTACGAAGGGTATTATGAGATTTGGAATCAAAGGCAAGCTAAGTCCCTGTTTTATTGTCCCTACAAGATACTTGAGAAAGTAGGAGCTTTGGCATATAGGTTGGCATTACCTCCGGTATTGGCACAAGCCCCATTAGTTTGTGGGTGTGCGGTGGTGGAAAACAACAATTGTGTACCAAGTTTAGCCCACAAAACACGCCAAAAATGACTCAAAAATTCCGTATCTCTATCACTTACAATTGTACGTGGCATGCCATGCAATCTAACAATTTCTTTGAAGAACAAATCAGCAACATGTGTGGCATCATCAACTTTCCTACATGCAATGAAATGTGCCATTTTTGAAAATCGATCAACCACAACATAAATGCTATTGCGTCTTCCCCGAGACCTAGGAAGTCCTAAAACAAAGTCCATGGAGATGTCAATCCAAGGGGCATCAGGGACGGGTAAAGGTGTGTAAAGGCCATGTGGTTGGGTCTGGGATTTGGCTTGTTTGCAAGTGATGCAACTACCACACAACCTCTCGACGTCTACTCTCATGTGGGGCCAATAGAAATGTTCCTTAAGAGTCTCAAGGGTTTTGAACACTCTGAAATGACCCATTAAACCTCCCCTATGGGCTTCTCTAGTCAATGCTTCTTGTAGGGATGATTGGGGAACGCACAATTTTTGTTCTTTGAAAAGATAACCCTCATGTATGTAAAATTTCCCAAATGGTGCTTCTTTACATACCTTGAAAATGGTGCCAAAGTCATGGTCATTGGGGTACAATTCCTTAAGTGATTCGAATCCTAAGAAGCGTGAAGATAATGTAGTCACTAACGTGTATCTCCTAGAGAGGGCATCGGCAACTATATTATCCTTTCCTTGTTTGTACTTAATCACGTAAGGGAATCGTTCTATGAACTCTACCCATTTGGCATGTCTTTTGTTCAGCTTTCCCTGCCCTTTAAGATATTTAAGGCTTTCGTGGTCAGTGTGGATCACAAACTCTTTAGGTTGAAGATAGTGTTGCCAAGTTTGTAGGGATCTCACAAGGGCATAAAGTTCCTTATCATAGGTAGAGTAATTCAATGCTGCTCCTTTCAACTTTTCACTAAAGTAGGCTATGGGTTTCTTACTTTGGGTCAAAACTGCGCCTATACCCACTCCACTTGCATCACACTCGATCTCAAAGGTTTCGTCAAAATTTGGTAGTCTAAGTATGGGTGCAGTGGTCAGCCTACGTTTAAGTTCGTCAAATGCCATTTGTTGTGGCTCTTCCCACCAAAAAGGCACATCCTTTTTTACAATTTCGTTTAGGGGTGCAGCTATGGAAGAAAAATCTTTGACAAAGCGTCTATAAAAGCTTGCTAGTCTATGAAAATTGCGAACTTCCCCTACGTTCTTAGGTATAGGCCACTCCATAATTGACCTAACCTTTTCCTCATCCATCTCTACTCCCTCAGCCGAAATGACGAAGCCTAGAAAAACTACGCGTTCTAAACAAAAGGAGCACTTCTTAAAGTTGGCGTAAAGTTGTTCTTGCTTAAGCTTTTCAAAAACGGCTCTAATGTGGTCAAGATGATCTTCTATGGTGTGGGAATAGATTAGGATATCATCGAAATAGACAACGACAAAGCGTCCTATGAACGCACATAAGACTTCATTCATTAGCCTCATAAAGGTACTAGGAGCATTGGTGAGCCCGAAGGGCATCACTAACCACTCATAGAGCCCAAACTTGGTTTTGAATGCAGTCTTCCATTCGTCCCCTTCTCTAATGCGTACCTGGAAGTACCCTTGCTTAAGGTCGATTTTGGTGAAGAATTTGGATCCGTGCAACATGTCTAACATATCGTCTAGCCCAGGTATGGGGTACCTATACTTGACGGTAATCTTGTTTATGGCTCGGCAATCGGTACACATTCTCCACGTTCCATCCTTTTTGGGTACTAAAATGACTTGGACGGCAGATGGGCTTAGACTCTCTCGAACTTGTCCACTAGCTAGGAGCTCCTCTACTTGCCTTTGGATTTCTTTGGTTTCTTCGGGGTTGGCTCGATAGGCTGGGCGATTGGGTAACACGGCTCCTGGGACAAAGTCGATTTGGTGTTCTATTCCTCTAATGGGTGGTTATCCGGATGGTGGTTCGGAGGGAAATAGAACTTCATATTCTTGGATAAGGGACGCAACTGAGGTAGGTAAGTTTGGTGGGAGTTCTTCAAGGGCAAGTTGACACGACTTTGGAATGATGATGAGGACAGTTTGGTTGTTATAAAGTGCGCGTGTAACCTCTCTTTTCTTTGCGAAATACCCACACTTCTTTTTGGACTCGTTGACACTTAGGGGCACTACCTCTTTTCCCTTGCTCTCGTGTTTTTTGTTCTCACTTTTCATACACTCCACGAAAAAGTGGTATGCACCATTACCGCATCACACATGTATATGGATGTGGTCGCTCATAGTTCTTTCAGTTTTTGATTTACCACCATTGATGAAAAAATGAGAACAATGTATCTCATCGCATCATTAACCAGTGTAGGGTTTAAGATTGGGTCTAGGATTTGGGTCAAATCTACTTTTCCACTCATCTCAAGATGAGGCAAACAATTAAATCAAATGCTCGTTGTTCAATATTTCGGCTGCTCAAAAAGTTGGACTACTTGCTAAGTTTTAACATGATAAATGAATAACTACGTATCGTTTTATTTGTTATAATTATGTAATATGGGGCATACTTTTTATTTTGCTACGTTCATTATTCTTATGTATCAACTGGTTCTATTTGTATAGTATCTTATGTAAACAATCATGAAAAATGTCATGGGACATATAATGTCATGGGACGTAAGAATGACTAACTGATTGTCGTTTATTTATCAAAACTTCGTCAAACAATGATCAAATATTAAGACGGTGAACGGTTGGTTCTTGACCAAATTAAAATTAGAATATCAGATATGTCGATCATTATACAACTTAGGAGTATAAGAAAAGATTTGTGTGTGTTTCCTCTCTCAATATAATTCTAAGTGAAATGCATCTTATTTTTTCTGTTTCAAAAATATTGTGATCAAATGTATGTTTTAAAAACAAAAACTAAAATCAAATTGTCAGTTTTTCCTTAGGATCGGCTCTAGACTTGGACATGCGTTGGTGATCCTCGTGGACTTTGTGTGATGGAAGTGCATGCAGTTTGTACAATTTGCCATTCAATTTGAAAGAATAACGATTCAAATAACCATCATATGTCACATGTCGATCAAATTGCCATGGCCTACCAAGTAAAATATGACTAGCATGCATTGGTGCGACATCACACAAAACATCATCTTTGTAACTACCAATACTAAGAGAAATCAAAACTTGTTTACTTACGCTAACTTCACCGCAGTCATTTAGCCATGCAAGTTTGTAAGGATGCGGATGATTAGTCATAGGCAAATTCAGTTTTCTTACTAATTCGATGCTAGCCACATTCGCACAAGAACCGGAATCAATGATCATGGTGCACACTTTACCATTTATCATGCAATGAATATGGAAAATGTTTTCTCTATGTTGTTCGTGATCATCTAATTTCGGATATGCATTTAAAGCTCTACGCACAACAAGAAACTCCTTAGTGTCAAAATCATCTAATGCGCCTAGATTCTCTTCAGGTTCAATTTCATTATCATGCTCAGACTCGTTTTCATGCTCGGACTCGGACACATATTCGTTTGTCTCTTCAATTAACATGATTCGTTTTGCATTAGGACATTCTTTTCCTATGTGACCACGTCCTTGACATTTATAACATTTAATGTCTCTAAACCTGTTTGAGGAATCCGAAGAATTTCCGGTAGGAGCCTTTTGTTGGGTGCGTTCATCTCTCCTTTGTGTGGATTGCACACGATTGTCCATTCTTTGTGATGCACTTTGGTCACGTGCTTGGCCTCCTGTAGGCCGTGAGCTTCCCGTTCCTGAAGGCTTGTTGGAAAACCTTGACGAAGACTGATTAGTACGATAATTGGAATTGAAAGTGGAGGAATTACGTACCTTTAATTGCGTTTCAATCTTTTCAGCCATATGTACCATGGTGGTGAGGTCGAGATAAGGTTGAAGATCAACCCTTTGCGCAATCTCCCTGTTTAAACCATGTAAGAAACGAGCTTTGGTGGCCTCTTCAGGTTCCTGCAAGTTAGACCTTCCCAACAAAATTTCTAACTCTTTATAATACTCGTCTACACTTTTGGAACCTTGTCGTAAGTTATGCAAACTCGTGAAAATAGAACTCTCATAATTGTTTGGAATAAAACGTTGTCGCATTTCAAACTTCATTTCTTCCCAAGTGGCAATTGGGGCTTGCCTCGTCTTAGTTCTATTTCGACACAAATTCGTCCACCAATTAAGTGCATAACCAGAAAATTCAATGGAAGCATACCTCACTTTTTGCAATTCACTATAATTGGTACAAGAAAAGATTAAATCCACTTTCGTTTCCCATTCTAAATATTCCTCCGCATTACTTTTACCATAAAACGTGGGAATATTTATTTTGGTTTTGAGAAAATCGTCATCTTGCGGGAAAAGGGGATTTTGATGTCTTTGGTAACCACGGGGATGGTGGTCATCAAAGTCATAATCATCATGCTCAAAGGGAATGTAATCATCATTGTACTTTCTTGGAGCGTACCTTCTTGCTTGTGTAGGAGGAGCAAACCTTCTTGCTTCGGTGTGTGGTGGTCTAAGGTTGTCATCCTCAACTTCTTCTGGGGATGGTGCCTTGGTTGTGGGAGGGGAACGGCCCTGCTTGTTCCTTGCCCATCACTCGTTTTGTAGCTTCGCTCCACGTCTTCCAAGCGATGCTTAATTATCTCATTGTCATGCATGAGTTTCTTAAGCATCTCCAGCATTTGTTGTTGCGTGTTGTCAACAGTTTCGGCCTCTTTTGACTTACTAGATGCGGAATGATTGCTGCTGGCCATTGTACCTAAGGAATTAACGAAAACAAAGGGAAAAAAGAGAGAAGCAAACTAACACAAAGACAAACAAACGTTAAGGGATTAGTAAAAAAATAAGCTATGAACACTCCGCTTTCGATTCTTTCCACTCTCTTACCACTTTGGTTCTTGGATAACCTGAAGTTAAGAAATCTCAAAGTGATCAATAAGGAAGTGTATTGCCAAGGCTTCTTCGAATCACAATGTTCTCCGCTGGTTTCTTCCTTTTTGCTTTCAAGTTGCACCAATTAGTATCAAAGTAGAATCACTTGAGATGAACACAAACTTGAGCTTTCTACTAAGATTCAAAGAAAATAAGCAACCAAAGTTGATGTATAAGGCTGAACCAAAGATGAACTAAGGGTTGTCGTGGGCAATCTTTAGTTAATTTTGATTTTATGCACTTACTATCCACAAAATGGTTCAAGTCATGCAACAATCGAGCAACCAAGTGTGTGATTGGTTTAAGAAGATGAAGAAATGGATAATTGGGTATAGGTTACGGCAATGTGGGGTAATATGGTATCCAAGGTTTGCAAGTCGTACCAGACATTTTCCACGCAATGCACAAACGTTTTGCCCTTTTTCTTTGCTCTTGTTCTTTTGTTTTTTTTTCTTCCTTGCTATTTCAATTGAGCAAGGTTCAGATTCTCCTTTTTTTTGACTAAGGGCAGAATTGGAATTTCACTTGTTTTGCACTTAGCACTTGCGTTTTTTGGACAGAATAGTGCAATGTATTTAAAATGCAATTTGTATCTTGGACTTGCAACAAAATTAACCTTGGAAGGTGAGGGAAATTGGGTAAGGCCGATTGGGGTAGGGGTAGGGTTTTTGATTTAGGGTTTTTTTGAACGGTTTGGGAATTTGCGGAATGGGGTTGTAGGAACGAAATGGGCGTTGTAGATGGACTATTTGGGTTGGTAATTGATGATTGGTGTGGTCAATTTGGATATTGGTTGGTTTAGGACAGAGTTTGAACAAAATTCAAATTCTAGGGTTAAGGTTTATTTGAATGATTTGGGATCTTTAGAATCTGATTGTGTTTGGTAAAATTAGGTTAGGGCTTTTTGTTGGGGTGTAAATAGGGTTGTTTGGGATCAGGTTGGTGAGTTTTTAGGGTTGGGTTGGGGTGGGGTTGGTTGGGCCGTGGGGGTGGGCTGGTTTTAGGGTTTGGTTGGTGTTGCAATTAGGTTGTGAAGACAAGCACACGTAGGACTACTAGATTTATAGCATGAAATCAATCACAATGCGAATCACAAGATGCATACAATCATCACCAACTAAAAGCTTTGGTAGCAACAAGATGATTTGAAACCGAGGTAGCTTTATAGGCTGATGGTTGGATTGTTTAAAAGAAGGCTGAATATGACCTAAAATGCAACAAACCCTAATTTGTTCAAGTTTGAATGACTCAAAATCAGATTGTGATGCGAAAAAGAAATAAAAGAAATGACACTTGAATGATGAAAAGCAAAATGCAGCAACTTGCAAGGACTCAAGCTAATGTGGACGTTTTGTTTTTTTTGTATGAAATGCAAGACGTGCAGAGCGAGGAGTAGAAGAAGGACTCAACTGAAATTGAAATGACTAGACTCACACGAAAAGGAAAATGATAGATGGTGGAATAGAGTAACCTCGCTCTGATACCAATTTGATGCGTGCAACTCGTGGGCTCCAACAATTCCACCTTTCAACGTCCTTCACAAAGGTTAGGCACAAGGAAGAAGACTTCCCCTTGCTTCCTTAATGAATAAAACGTATGGATTAAAACGAGCGGGACCAACACTTCAAGATGGTCGTTGATCAGGCAAACCAATAAGGCCCTCCTGGACGGCACCTTTAAGCAATGGCAACACCTTCAAAATGCTCAACTTTGAAGGATCTTACCCTAGGTTTTTAATGCAAAACCAAGAAAACAAAGCCTCACACAAAGTGAAAGAAATATCAAGGATTCTTATTCATCAAAAGTTGTGTTTACAATCAGCCAAAGGGGTCTATTTATAGGTCTAAAAAACGTCCCCCCTTCAGCTTGAAATGGCTAGAAATAATTCAAATAAAGCTATCTAACAAATGTTTAAATTTGAACTTTGCTCGAAAATTAAAACTAAGATAATTCTAGCTAAAACTTGAAATGCTTGCAAGATGTTATCTCCACTATGTCCAGCCGTTTTTGAGGAGCCAATGGTGTCTTGGAGAAGCTGATTTGATGAGTGGGATGAGGCCTGAAATTGATTTCAAAAGTTAGTTGAATTTGAATTCAAGTTGAGTTTGAATTTGAGCTTGCTTTGAACTTGGCTCTTGGATATCTTTTCCACCTTTTCCAGCCGTGTTCCTTGAGTAAATGAGGTGTAGAAAACCTGATTTGATGATGATAAGATGGCTGGAATTGAATTCAAATGATGGTTGAAGTTTGAATTCAAATGATGGTTGAAGTTTGAATTCAAATTGAGTTTGAATTTGATTTCAAACTTGGATTCAACTTTGAATAGTGATCTTATCTTCCTTATTCTTCAAAATTGGCGTGTAGGACCTTGAGATGATAGCTGAATCCTTTTTTGAAATGTAAGCCTCAAATTGGTTGAAACTTGAATTCAAATTATGGTTGAATTTGAATTCAAGTTTATCTTCAAGTTCAAATTCAAGTAAGATGTCATCCTCCAATTTAAAGTGGCCGGCCCCCTTTTGTGATCCTTGGAGATGTTTTTGATTTTAATTTGGACAATGAAATCCCTCTAGGACACATTTGAATTTGTCTTAGTGTAGACAAACATTCTCTTAAAACATTCTCTTCAGACATTCTCTTCAAACATTCTCTTCAAACATTCTCTTCAAACATTTCATGTACCTAATTTACCTACAAAGAAAAGACATAAAACAAAGATCACAAGACACAAGATAAAATTCAAAGACAAAGAATGTAGACGTGCATGCTGATACACGTTCAAGTTGAAGGTTCAATGAAATGAACCCAAGGAGTCTTAGGTTCATCTTGAACATGCTTGTACAAGAAGGTGGCAACTTGATGACAAAGTTCCCTTGCCCTCCTTCTTGTTATAGGACCCTTAACCTCTTGACGGGGCCCTTGATCCTCATCGGATCCTTGATCCTCATCAGATCTTTAGTTGAATATCTTAAGTTTGAAACTATATCTTAGTGATTCCCTAAGAACAATGCTTTGCATGTGATTTATCCCTTCAAAGATGAAGTCTTTTTCTATATGCTATATGAAATAAGGCTGACCTAGAGTGAAATAAGGTTCACCTAAGAAGGTCTAGACAAGATTGACATGTGAATGTAACACAAAAAGTCCTAAGGAAAGAATACATGTGAAAGCTAGGAGCTTTATGAGATTGTTGGTAAGTTTAGATTAAGATGATTCTTGAATATGAATGCATGCTTGAATATGTGTTGTAAAATATGGTTAAGGCAACACACAAGTTTCGGCCCAAAGTATTGAGTGAAGACATGGACATTTGACTTGGATAGATGACAAAATAGCAAACCACTGGAAGTGGACAGAATAGAGTGACGTTTTAGATGGTTTAAGAACTGACCTTACAGACCTTCAATGAAGCTAATTTTTGGTATAAAGTTAGCCTTAGGAGTGTAGCCCAAGTGAGAGTTGGAATTTCGTTAAAATAAGCTAAGGTTTATTTTTGAGAAATTATACGGTAAAACTGCTCCAGTAGAAAATTCTGGAGCTGGGCAGAATTGATCATTGGATTCAACAAATTAAAAGAGGACCTTGTGGACCTTCAATAAATCTGATTTTTGGCACAGAGCTAGTCCCATGAGTGTAGCAGAGATAAGAGTTGGAATTTTGGTAAAAGAAGTTATGGTTAATTTTTAATAAAATAATTAGTGAGACTGCTCAGGCTGTAAATTCTGGAACATGACAGAATGGTGTAACGTTTTGAACGGTTTGAAAAGAGACCTTGTAGATGACCAATAAAGATGTTTTTTGGCATGGTAATAATCCTATGAGTTTTGTGAACATGCCATCTGGAATTTTGGTAAAACAAGTTCTGGATTATTTTATATGAATTAATTAGTCAAACTGCTCATCTGAAATCACTGGAACCAACCTGAAGTTTAGTAACGAGTTTATGGACTCAGAAAGGGGACTTAGAGATATGAAAATAGGCTAAATTTCGGTAGGATACTAGTTCCACATGTTTATGACTTGCGCAAGGTGGAATTTCTGAAAAACGAACCTCGGATTTGCCGCAATTGAATTTTTGGAAAAATAGGTCAGATCAGTTTCAGCATCTAACCCATTTCAGAAATTAAGTAAATGAACCCCTTTATGATTATCGAAATAATCTGAAATTTTTACGACATGTATCTAAGACTCTACCAAAGGTATTTGTGACAAAAGAACAGGGAAATGAACCTATTTGGTTAGCTTAACCGCCTCATGAATACGAAGTAAAAGTGTGGAAGAATTTAGCTTCCGCATTCATGCATGTTGATATGTTATAAGGAGTGCATACGATTATCCATGTCATGACTTGCATTGCATATCACGGCATGTATCATGCATGATCATAAAACTGATTTTCATGGATTTTATGATGCAAGCAAGTTTTACAAGCGACTATGTTTTCGATATGCATGAAAAGTTTTTACGGTCCCATGTTTTTAAAAGAAAGCTTCATGATTCCTTTGCCGGCCAAGCATGCGACTAACCCGACTCCAGACCCGGGGTTAATTGGTCTGATGACATGATATGTTCTGGACCCGTTCAGATCCGGGGTTAATTGGTCTGATATCTGTTCTGGACCCGTTCAGATCCGGGGTTAATTGATCTTATATCTATTCTGGACCCGTTCAGATCCGAGGTTAATTGATCTGATATCTGTTCTGGACCCGTTCCGATCCGGGGTTAATTGATCTGATATCTGTTCTGGACCCATTCAGACCCGGGGTTAATTGGTCTGATGATATGTTCTGGACCCGCTCAGATCCGGGGTTAATTGATCTGACACTCTGTTTTTACGACATGTTACTTTATGGGACCAAAATGATGTTTTGACATGACATGACATCATGCATTGCATCTTGCATAATTCATGATCATGAGGACATGTTGCATGTTACAGTTAATGGTTATAAGTTATTATTGGTATAGCATTAGCTAAAAACATGCTTAAGCCGAACTCCAAGTAAGTTCAGGATCTAGGACCAGGTATGGTATAGCATTCCCTAAATATATGTCTAAGCCGAACGCCGAGCAAGCTCAGGATTTAAGATCAGGTATGAATTATGATTCTTTGAGGTTTTTGGGGTAATACATTCATGTTATGATTCTTTACGTATTTCATGGTCGTTTATTGTATTCTTGCTGGGTGATTTTTATCACTCACACTTTATTTTTCCCCAGAGCCGGATAATGCCAAGATAGAATGGATCGAGGACGAGCCGAGAGTACCATATCCATAGGCGAGGATCCTGAAGGGAGCTAAGCTTAAGGACTTTTGTGCTGCCAAGAAGTTTTGTATTATGACTATGATGGAACTCTCTGAATTTCGGTTATGTCATTTTATGGGACTACTACTTTTGGGAACTTAGTAATTTAGTAATGCATGTTTATTTTTAAAAGTTTTAATTCTGCCGAAATTTTACTACCATGTTGAATGTTAGCATGGGAGTCCAAGACTTATGTTATGGTGTTCGCATGTTATGCATGACGCCTTGTACTCTCCTCAGTGAAGTACGGCGGGTGCACCGTATCCGGACGAGGCCCGGGTGCGGGGCGCTACAGGTGGTATCAGAGCCAGGTTCTAGATTTCGGGCAGAACGTAGGACTAAGTTATGATCTTAGCAATCTAAGTTTGATCTTAGACCTAAGTCATGATCTTAGATGAGTGATGGCCTTAGACTAGGAACACGTAGACCGGGTTTAGGATGTAACTTATTAAAGAATCCTGAACTATGAAGTTAGGTCTATGACGTAAGACATGCCCTTTCCTTCCGTATTTTAAAATTTTGAATTATGGTCCTTGGTCAAATAAATTGATGATTATTCTGATATTCTAAATAGACGATAAACCCATAAGTGCAGATGGTGAGACCACGTGGTAGACCTCCGAGAGCACGACCAGCTGCTCAGGAGCCCATTCCTCCACCACCAGAGCAGGTTCCGCCGCCACCTCAACCGGACCAGGATCCCCCAGTACAGAATAATCCACCACCGGCTCCACAGGCACCTGTTCCTCCGGTCATCCCGGATATGAATGCATTTCAGACCTTTTGCCAAGTTGTTACTCAGATAGGACAAGGCCTAATTCATCAGAATGTTCCACCTCAGCCACATCAGCCAGTAAGGGATGCCCAGTACTATTTTGAGAAGCTCAAGAGGGCTAATGTGCCACCGTTTGAGGGAAAACCTGACCCAGATACTGCGGAAAAGTGGCTAGATGAAGTTGAAAATTGTTTTGAGCTAATACAAGCCCCAGAGGAGATGAAGGCTCAGGCTATCAGACCCTTCCTGATCAGTGAAGCTAATCAATGGTGGAAGACGAATCTGCAACCTTTGCCCAGACCTATCACATGGGAAAGATTTCTGCAAGAATTTCATAAGTTCTACATCCCTCCGTCAGTGAAATTGCAAAAGAGACATGAGTTTGAATCTCTGAAACAAGAGTCGGGCATGGCAGTAGCTGAGTATGCAAATAAGTTCATTGCACTTGGGAGGTTTCAGCCTGTTACTATGAATGATGAAGAAACGAAAATGTTAAAGTTTGAAAGAGGTCTGAATCCAAGGATTAGGACATGGTTGGTAAATGCAAATCCTGCCAATTTTGGAGCACTTCTGGATGCATGCTACCGTATAGAGAGGGATATCATACGAAGAGATGATGTGGGTCAAAAGCGAGAAAGACAAGGAACCGGAAATGAGAAGTATAGGAAAATGGCTAAGAAGAATTTCAGAGGATCCGTTCGTCAAGGACAGAATCAGCGCCGCAAAAAAAATCA